>NMXM01000002.1:2044976-2644976 GCA_002851755.1 Verticillium zaregamsianum | reverse complement strand
TCCTGGTCATCATGGCGAGGTGGCCAGTCGTAGAGCGGAAGGAGAACCCTCGCGGGGCTGAGGAGGCATGGTGGAACTTTGGGTTGTTGATCTCGATGGATCTGGACGCGGCCAGGTCGAAGACGGTAAACTTGAGGCCAAACTGTGTGGACACGCAGACCTCAGAGTCGGTGGCGCCGAACCGAACCAAGGTGGGCCGGGAGGTGGCCGAGGCGGGAACCCGCAGGGTGGCATGGAATCCTCGCTCGACGGCAGAGAAGACGTGGATCTGGTCGGCAAGGGCCACGAGCAGCCTAGCGGATGACGGTGACCATTGGAAAGAGAAAACCGGGCCCGCAAGCTCGGAGGGAAGGCTGATGGTGTTGACGGTCTCCAGGCTCTGAACCGAGCGAACGTTGATCTTGGAGGGGAGCAGCGTCGCAATGAGCGTTCCGTCAGGGCTCGGATGACAGTGCGGGGAGGCTGTGGCGGATGTCAGCAGGCTTCGGCGACCGGGAACCATCATCAGCGGCTGCCATACACTTGAAGGCTCGGGTGAAATGCATCGCGATGCAAGCACCGCAGGCTAGCAACGACGGGGATGGCCAAGGGGGTTGCTGCGGAAGTGGTGGTGAGATTCTTTTCGATTGGATTCCAGGTTACGGCTGGTCCTTGAAGATAATGCCGTAGGGGTAGGTAGGTGTAGCTGATACTGTTCGTAGATATCCACGGAAAAAATGGCGTTGGCAGTGGAGGTAGACAGGCACCCAGAGACAAACAAGGCATCGCGAGGCAGGAGCTCACCTGGGTACAAAATATTGATCCATTTCCTGATCGAGCTAGCGCGGGGTAACTGCCCCTCACCGAGCACCGGCTGGCAATCCAATCCACCGAGCACTGACCGACCAACCCCAGGCTCACCTTGGACTCACCGAATTGGCTTTCCCCACCGGAAAGCGGCCTTCTCCGTCCCATCTCCGCCAGCAAGGGCGTGTCGCGAACGCCCTATTATTAAGCCCAGGCTATCACTAAGGTAAGGCAGGGTGGGTAGCTTACCCCAGGCCTTATCGCCACAGCCATTCTGACTCAATTCAACGACACGACATGGTGATATCACAAGCAATATATCAACTTCATCTTCTTTACCAACATCGGCGGTCGGCTATCTCCTGAATTTTCATTTTATTTACATTCCGCTGCGTGATCGGGTATCTAATTTGCGCCCATGACTTGAACGAGGAGGTCCAGTTATCCCTTGCTTCACAGCATCGCCCCTCACATCCCCTCCTCTCAGCACATGCTTCGTGCGACGACCACCATGAAGCAGAGCCTCTGGGCTCGGGTATCGACCGCAGGCCATCGAGCCTCGCGTCAGCAGCCGACGACGAGCACATTCAGACGAGCTGCGACGGCACCAAGACACCTCACCACGGCGGCCACACCCTTGGCGACATCAGATCCCCCGCCTCACCACGCCCCGTCCACCTCCACCTCCACGCGCCGCGATGCCCTTGGTGACGCGAAACCCTTTTCCGACTTTCTCACCGACAACTTCAGCCGCCAGCATGACTACCTTCGCATCTCCGTCACCGAGCGCTGCAACCTCCGCTGCGTCTACTGCATGCCCGAGGAGGGCGTCCCCCTCTCCCCCAGCCGCGACATCCTCACCACCCCCGAGATCGCTCTCCTCTCCTCCGTCTTCGTCAGCCAGGGTGTCTCCAAGATCCGCCTCACCGGCGGCGAGCCCACCGTCCGCCGCGACATCGTCCCCCTCATGCGCCAGCTGGGCGCCCTCCGCCCCCACGGCCTCAAGGAGCTCTGCCTGACCACCAACGGCCTCTCCCTCCACCGCAAGCTCGACGCCATGGTCGAGGCCGGCCTCACCGGCGTCAACCTGAGCCTCGACACCCTCGACCCCTGGCAGTTCCAGATCATGACCCGCCGCAACGGCTTCTCCGCCGTCCGCAAGACCATGGACCGCATCTTCGAGCTCAACCGCGCCGGCGCCGGCATCAAGTTCAAGATCAACTGCGTCGTCATGCGCGGCCGCAACGACCGCGAGATCGTCCCGTTCGTCGACATGACCCGCGACCGCGACGTCGAGGTCCGCTTCATCGAGTACATGCCCTTTGACGGCAACCGCTGGAACGAGGGCAAGATGCTCGGCTACGCCGAGATGCTCGACCTCATCCGCGCCGCGCACCCGGGCGTCGAGAAGGTCCGCGACCACAAGAACGACACGAGCAAGACCTGGCGCGTGCCCGGCTTCGCCGGCAAGATCGGCTTCATCACGAGCATGACGCACAACTTCTGCGGCTCCTGCAACCGCCTGCGCATCACCAGCGACGGCAACCTCAAGGTGTGCCTCTTCGGCAACGCCGAGGTGTCGCTGCGTGACATCCTGCGCAAGTCGAACGGCGGGGAGCCCATCGACGAGCAGGCCTACGAGGCCATGAAGCAGATCGAGATGGACAGGCGGCAGGGCCTGGCCGGCTCGGGGCAGCCCCTGGGGACCGCCCTGAACGAGGCCGAGCTCCTGGACATCATCGGCATGGCGGTCAAGCGGAAGAAGGAGAAGCACGCGGGCATGGAGAACCTGCAGCACATGAAGAACAGGCCCATGATCTTGATAGGTGGGTAACGGCCATTTTCCTTTCTTTCGGACGGTCATTGCATGAGACGGCGTTGGGAGGGGAGGGCGGCACAGGCACGGCTCAGGGGCCCCAAATTTGACGAGCGATGACATTTCTTATGAAGGGAGCTAAATAGCCGGACGTAGATTCCAAATCAACCACGCGCTCCCCAGCTTCACGTGCCGGCTTGAACATGTTTACCGGGACCGCAATCCCGACGCCGGGTACCATCTCATCCTTCCTGCGTCAGGCATCGCGTCCTCTGCCCAGCCATCTCCTCGCCACGCCGTCCTCCCTGCCGTCTCAGACCCGTCTCTTCTCAACCACCACCCTTCGCCGAGAACAGGATGATACCTCTCCCAAAAAGCTCACCCACGTCTCCCCCTCTGGCACAGCGCACATGGTCTCCATCTCGTCTAAAACGCCGACCTCTCGTGTCGCCAAGGCCGCCTGCACCATAACCTTCACCACATCGGAACCCCTCCGCCTCATCGCCGAGAACCAGATGAAGAAGGGCGACGTCCTTGGCGTCGCCCGCGTCGCCGGCATCATGGCCGCCAAGCGCACCTCGGACCTCATCCCGCTCTGTCATCCCATCCCCATCTCGCATGTCAGCGTCGAGCTGCGCCCGCGTGAGGACGATGGGAGCTGTGCCATCGAGGTCGAGTCGACGGTGACGTGCGATGGGAAGACCGGCGTGGAGATGGAGGCGCTGACGGCCGCGAGTACAGCGGCTTTGACCGTCTATGACATGTGCAAGGCGGTGGACAAGGGCATGGTGATTTCAGGCTTGAGGGTCGTGCTTAAAGACGGAGGTAAGAGTGGACGCTGGGAGATGCCATGAGTTGGCCGCAGGTAAGGATTCGAGCTCTGAGGATCCCTGGCTGCTGTGAGCAGCGGCTTATTCGTTTGGCATGGTGTTCCCAGCCATATATATCACCTGCGAGGATCCATGAGTGCTCTATAGTTCTTTCTGACAACGTCGAGGAAGATGCATAGGGATATCTGGAGTGTTCGTGATATCGAAGCACCTGATATCATGAACAACCACGGGTCGCAACCTTGTCCACGCATAGCTATCCAAGCACGGCGAACCCTGAAAATGCTCGAGTCGGTCGGGTTCGCCTGGGACATCCAGACACTCCAACCACAGGCATTGTAGCTGTAACCTGCAAAGACAGAGATGACTGAAGAGAGACCGGAAGGCAATTCGCAACCTGTAGAGTATCATTGACTCGTCGTCTTGCAACTTGATACTTACAAACAAGGATCCGGAGGTGCCTGACTCGCCGTGCCTACGTTGGGCGGCAGTCAGGCGTGACTGCCCGGCATCCTGCCTACCCCTGAGTACAGTTCCGGTGACTCGGCACCGATTCCCTGCCAATGCGACTGACTCTTACCAGCTGAGCAGCGGCTTGCCAAACCTCCAAAATCCCAATCGAGCAGCATGACGCGCAGCATGACGCAGTCCTCCTGCCAGTGTAGATTTCTAGCATCTCCGACACCGCGTCAAGAGTGACGGACTTGTGTTGTCAAATGGCAACACGACAGAGGGAACATCGCAGAAGAGGAAACCAAAGGAGCACAGCCGCTTTGACAGCTCCGGTCAATCGACTCCGAGAAGGCAGGCATCTCGATTGCGATCGATCGCTATCATGTTGGTTGGAAAACCTTTCAGTTGACGTCACTGGTATGGCGATGGTTTCGTCTGAAGCTCTTGCCAGTACCGTAGTGATGTGCACACTGCCGTTCAAGAGTGTGATCTTCAGACGTGACTTCATGGCGTTACTTGGATGCGATTTGGGCGCAAATCGCACGTGGCGATCACGCTGGTGGATGGAGGTCCAAGCTCGTCGCCGTGTCGCTGTTGACCATGAGCGCTGCGGTGGAGGACAAGATTGATTCTCTCGGGACTCTCTCTGTCTCTGTCGCGCGGCTCTTCGACATCGGTGCCTGTCGTGTCACGCGACAGCCTCGCCTCGCTCTTGCGGCCTATCGAGGGGGGCAGTGTAGGGCAGTGTGCCGTGTCTCTCGCGCGCAAGACATCTAGACCCAAGCTCACGGGCAAGGCGGACCTCGCGACGTCACTCACACAGCACGTTGATGGAGCCCGGCATCGGAGATCCGCGTTGCTCCAGGCTCTTGCACCCAGTTCGCAGAAACTCGACCTCTTCGCTTCGGCCTGCGGCCAAGTGTCTTAGATGCCTCAGGCACGATTGCATTCCGCCCTCCACCAATCGCTGTTCAGCGATAACACCAGCCTCGTCGGACCACTAGGACCCTGAGTGTAAATGAGCTGCAGGGATAGCGTCGCAGCTGGGCCAAGCGTCATTCCATTTTCGGTAAAGCCCAAACTGACAGGTCGAATGTGATGGGCGCCGAATAATTCACCAAGCTCGATTTGCGACCGGCAAGATCTGCGGCCTGTTTCCCCTCGCGTGCCAGGCCGAAGCCACCTTCCACCTCCATCTCCCACTCAACGGATCTCCGGCTCCGTGATGACGGGGGAAGAAGCCCGGAGCCGGGGTGGTACCACAGAGCACGTTCGCCCTCTCGCTATCGGATCGCCAGATCTGAGTTATGCATCGCTGGGTCCGGGGCGTCTGGGGCGAGGAGATACGGAGGTGGGAGGTCGCGGGGAGGTTCGTCACGCGGCGGGGCAGTTGCTTGTGTTCGTGTCCCTGGTTCATGCTGCTACTCCTGTCGATGTTTTGCAGCTCAAGTGGACTGGTCGGGACTCTTGCGACGGAGCTCGTCGAATTCTCTTGCGTAACAGCTCGATGCGGCTTTCAGCGGCAAACCCACTCGACGGGGGGGTGCCTGGGGCTCTCTCTCTCGTCCTAGGTGTCCCGCCGCTGCCAATGCCGCCAACAGGCCGCGAAAGAGCCGCCGACAAAGCACACGATGCACTGGGCGGGTGGGGTGAGCGTTTGTTGCTGCCGAAAAAGGTGGAAAGCCACCGCTCGGCAAAACGGGAGCCACTGAGTCAGTTGCGATGAAATCTCCCGACTTCTCGGCTGTCTTGCATGTTGTTTCTGGGACCTTCGGCGTCAGCGGCGCTGGCACTTCGCGAGTCCCTTTGGAGGCCTGGCTGTGGCAACTTGCCTCCAACCCGAAGCCGCCTTCTTCAAAACACGCTCTCCAACTCGGAAACTCCACCGGGCCGGCGGTGATATCCACCTGGTGGGGTTCGGCGACGGCTGTCCTTCGCTTTTGGCGTTTCCATGGAGCCGCCGTCAGCGCCATTAGTAAATTTTCTAGCGCCAAGACCTTCTAGAAGCCGAGATTGTTCCTTGGGTCTCCGAAACCCCTTAGCCGCCGGCGGGCTTTTGAACTCTTCGAGGAAGGTCAAAGCCGCCATTGAGCTTGGTCAGGGGTGACAGTCACGGCGATGCTAAGTAAAGAGAGCCTCGGCCGGGTGATTGTTTTGGAGGCGGGACTTGGGTCACGAGACCCTTCACCGAAACAGGTGAAGGAGCAGCACCGTAGCTTTAACCCCCCAAACGTTCCGGCCGGGGCGTTGTTATTGGCTGCTGATCTGACTGGGGAGATGGAGATGACCGGAGATGGTTGACTGGACGTGGGATTTCTGGGCGGCGAGGTTGGAAGTTGGAGGTTGGAGTTGGCATTGTGATTAGGGACTGTTGATCACCTTTCGTACGAGAAGACCCTTGATTGCGGATGAGTCGCGGTGACCCTTCAAACAAAGCGCTGCGCGTCGAACTGGCTGGGACAGGGATTGGAGACACCGCTTGACCGCTCGTTGCCCTGCCTGCCTGCCATGTGGTCCGGGGGGGCAGTGAGCGTCCATGCCGTGTCACGCGACGACCAGTGGACAGGCCTGGCCATGAGCTCGATGTGGCTGTCGTCGGTCTGCATCGTCTCGTGTTATTATTGCAGAGCCGTAGTGCCACGAGTGTCCGTCCTGCGCCGAGGGGAGGCGAATGGAGGCTGGCTCGAGGACGATGCTTGGAAATTGGCACCGTTCGTCTGGTCTGACCGGCCCTGGCCTCAGCGGTCGGGCCAAGAGCGCACGAGCCTGGTTTCCACATTGGAGGGATGGATCCCAGTTGTTCCAGCACCCTGAAGATCCCGGACCGGTATCCCAATCCAGCAGTCGAGTAATGGCAAACGCCGGCGGCTGGGACCCTCGGGCGGCGCGATCGAGGGAAGGCAAGCCATTTCCGTCGGGCCTCGTGGCGTGGAAGAGCGATACTGAGACGAAGGAGGAGCAAGACTGGGGAGGGCGGGTCGGAGGGGGCAACGGAAGCGTGCAGCTGAAGTCGGAAAGTCACCCCGACGTCGCACAAGTGCCGGTACCTCGATGCGACGAAGACGGCGATAAGCGTGTGTCCCACGACGAAAGGGCCCAACGAGTGTGACGGACGGGTTTTAGGCAGCGGAACAGGTTCCAGTGGTGGTAAAGGGTGACACCGACAAGCGCTCTCGACACCCTGTAATGGCCGTATTTCGAGGCTGTTCCGAGATACCAAGCTGTTAATGAAGCGTATCTCCCCTCGGATGGGAACCCCAGCCTCTGTCTGACACAACGAGGGCGCCCGTCAAGGGTTCCCACGCCCGCGCCCGCGACGACCGCCCAGCTGGCAGGGACCCTCTTCCGCCTTGGCCTGATGGTAACGCTGCGCATGGAGCTGCCGCGATCGCGGTCTCGATGCTCTGATTGCTTTTTGCTTATCACTCGTGATCATCGTTGTCCAATCCGGGTTTGGGAAGAAGTGCGGACTGGCGGTGACGTTTTGACAAGAGGTACATCTACCCTCCATCTCGTCTGTGGCTGCAGGCATGCTAGTCATGGGCCTTGGCCTTCACGCTGGAGGATGGCATCCGAGAGACACAGGCGCGGACGCCGCGGTGGACGGCGCCGGTGGAAGCCAAGGAGATACAGGTGGCGGTCCCAGTAGCGGGAGGATTGGAGAGCCAGAGGCGTGGTTGGCGTGGGATAGTCGGGGGGATGGGGAGAAGATGGGAGGAGACGCTCCACCCCCTCTCAAGCCTCAAGCACAGAGCAAGCCCGGACGGTGGAGGCCTGTACCCTTTAGGGGACTAGGGGCGTGCTGGGGAGGGGCGGTGGGCAGCAAGGGTGCGCCTGGCTTGCCTGGGATCCTGGGAGGCGCTTTCCGCCAATTGCCGCACTTTTAAAACCAATGGAGAGCCCCCTCTTGTCTCCTCCCACCGCCGCATCGGTGCCTCTTGCCCGCCGCGCTCGTGTTCACTTGCCTCCCGCCATTACCTGCAGTTGCCGTGCCTTATCAGCGGCTACTACTACCACTCCTCCTCCCACTACTACTACTACTACTACTACTACCTATCATATCCCACCTTGTTCCGGTCACGATTGCTTCGACCTTCCTCGACACCCCTCAAACCACCAGGAGTACCTTAACACAACACTCACTTCTCCATCACATCATCACCAAGTCGTCTCAATGTCTTCCGCTTGACTCAAGATCGCGTCTCTGGTGTTTTTGGAGCATCCCGCCTCAAAGTCCCCTTATCTTGAACAACAACAAACACCCGCCTCCTCCCTCTTCCGTTGACACCACTCGCACCTTCCCAAGGTTCGAGTATAAATCGGACAGTCATTCGACGTGCTCCGACTTCCTGTTGTCAACCGACCCTTTACATTCCATCAAACAAACCCCCGAGACAACAGTCTCAGTCACACCACCGCAAGGATGACTGCCGAACTCATCATGCCTGCCGTCCGCGATCTTACCCACCCGCCACAAGCCGGTCACTGGGAGTACCACGGACTCCCTCAGCGTCCGCATTTCGGTCACACGCGCTCGCAATCCTACCAGCTGCCCAACACATCCGCCAACATCCCTTCCCAGCAAATCTCCCCGCTGACTTCGTCGGGCCAAACCTCACCAACCTCACCAGGCGCTCGTTCTCTCGTGGCCCCCCGCCAGGCTCGACCCCTCTTCATGCCCGCCGTCCTTCGGCCCACAGAGTTCTCCTCTAAGCTGCCTCGGTCGCCCAAGAGCGAAGACGGACCCGAGGGCGCCGCCGACCTCAGCCTGCACCGCGTCAACAGCAGCTTCATCAGCCTCCCCGGCCTGAGCATGATCGGCTCGCGACTGAGCCGTCGTTCTACGGGCGACAGTGGAAAGGCCATGGACTGCGACCTGGATCCCGAGCTGTTCCCCGAAATCAGCGGCGAGCCCACGCGCAAGCACTGGAAGGTAAGGGCGACCATGTTCTCCACGCGCTCCATCAAATGACTAACGCGTTCCTGCCTCATAGCCTGATCCTCACGCCTCTATCTGTGATGACCCGACATGCCAGCGGACTTTCAACTACTTCAACCGTCGCCACCACTGCCGTAAGTGTGGCAACATCTTCTGCGACAACCACTCGGCGCAGACCATCCGCCTCGACCAGGACTTGAACTACAACCCGCGCGGTTCTCCATCGCGCTCCTGCGCCCACTGCTTCACCCAGTTCGTCGCCTGGAAGAGCCGAAACAACAGCCAGGCCAGCAGTGATCAGGGCTCTTCCGTCGACACCGCCGCCGGTCCCGCACCAGGCTCGGCCATCCCGGTGGGCGGCTCGAGTCCCGTTCCTGCCAGCAGCCCCAGTGGTAGTGTCACCTTGGGGCAGGCCAGAGGACCGGAGGTTGCCGCCAGTGTGCCTAGAGATTGGAACTGGAGCACCTTCTAGGTTTCTCGTCACACATACGTTACCGGCGCATATTGATTGCGACGGCCAATTGCACGACTAGACATAGACATAACCCAATACCCGCCGTCGACACACTACCACCAACCCTAATCACCCCTACCCAACTACCCCTACCCTACGACACGATAAGAGCAACATAGAAAGCGACATTGTGGGCATTCCGTTTTGGGATGCTCTGTTTTTTGAAAGCGCGGCGTTGGATGGTTGAGCTTTGCTTTTTGAGACGTACCTGCGAAAGATGCAGACGTTGCACCTCGCCACGGCGATGGTTGAGAGGACAACAGAATGGAGGGCGATACCCAGGTCCAGGACACACCCGCGCGTCTGTTGACGGGCCGTGATCCTGGAATCATCTGCTTCGAGCGGTCCATAGATCCTGGGGCAGTGGCCTCTTTCCGAAATGAAATCACGGATACTCAAAACCAACTTGCTGATTGATGACCTGTGAAGTAGGACTGAGATTATGAGCGGCAACTTAACCTGGATGACCTCACTCGCGTACCATCCTAGCCGAAGCCGGATCGCTCCCCAGGCCGTTAAAGTTGGCGTCATGGTCCCCTAAACGGACCTCCCTCTTGGTCGGGTTTTGGGGAGAGGCCGTTTGCAGCTGGGCGCTGATCCGACCATCACGCTGGATACCAATCCGTGAACATGAGCTCAATCCACCAAACAATCCGCCGAGACCGACATTCAGAAACTTTGGCCTAATACATGTCACAACCCCGCGACACATGGCTCCTTGGATCTCCCGCCGAGGGGCCACCGAGGCCGCTGCGGTCGGAAGGACGCCGTGAGGATCGACCAGACCAGGCCAGAAGCCCGCGACTATCGCCATTCGCAACGTGCTGGTCCCAAGAGCCGTTCTTCCAATTTGGAGTCATGACATCAATGAGACTCCCTTGGTCTTCACTCACGCGAGGCCCACGACGTATCAGCGCAGCAAAAGAACACGAGTTGGAGGAGTATTTATCTGTATCAGGACCAAAATCCAGGACTATGTACCGCAGTGGAAAGGAAAGTAAGATGCCGCAGCCCAGCAATACAAATGCTCACACCTCCCAAAACAAGGCTGCAAACACCCGCACCGATTTTTGGAAGCCCCCCTTCAAACGCCGCGTATATCACACCTCACCAAGAAAAAACAGACAACCCCCTCGGAGAAAGCATGCCACAGGGCGCATGCCTCTAGTTCTTCCGGCCCTTCCTCGTCTTGGGTCCGGTGACGACCGCCTCCTCGGCGCCGTTGTTGTAGATCTCGCTGCTGACCTCCTTGGCGGCATCCCAGCCGGCCTTCTCGGCGAGGGTGACGTTGCTCTCACGGCGGGCCTTGCCCTTGGGCTTGCGGTACTCGGCGCTGGAGCGGCGGAGGTAGCTGCGGACGAAGAACATGGCGAAGAGGTAGGTCAGGGGCGCGAGGTAGAGGACGTTGAGCCAGATGGCGAAAGTCTCGCCGCTGGTGGTGATGCACGGCTGGGTGACCCAGACGGTCTCGGCCTGGAGGCCGGCGGGGACGGCCGCGGCAGCGACGGCAGCAGTAGCGTCAGAGGCGGCGGCGACGGCAGATTCGCTGGCGGTGCCGTAGATCATGGCCTTGATGGACTCGAGAGCACCGACGGAGGCCTTGACGATGGCCTCAGCGGTGGGGACCGAAGAGGAGGAGCTGGCCGCGGCCGCCGCGGCGGAGGCGGGCTTCTCCGTGTAGACGGTCACGGGGACGGTGTACGAGACGAAGGAGTGAATCATGGCGTAGGATGCACCGACGAGGAACTGAGTGATCTGCATGGTGGTGAGAGATCGCTTGATGGGGGTGGGCACGCGGATGTTGAAAGCGGTGAGGGTGTAATAGGTGTACTAGGCGCGAGCGTTAGCGAGAGTTGCGCAAGGTGCAGACTATCAAGAGGCTTACCATCAGAGCGTGGATGAAGGAGTTGACGAGCACGAACATCCAGATGGGAGCGGACATGTAGCGCATGCCAGCCCACATGCACATCATGGCGCCGGCGTGGTGGTAGGTCTGGAGGGTGGAGGAGAGCTTGCCCTTGGCGAGGATGATGAAGGTGTCGAGGACCTCGTAGAACTTGCTCAGGTAGAAGATCCAGCCGTAGAAGGACAGGCCCTCGTTCCACAGGCGGCCGTAGACGTCGGCGCTGGGGGTGCCGTCGGCGGAGAGGCTGACGGCGCCGTTGAGGCTGGTCCACTGGCCGAGGGTCTCGTTGTAGACGGTCGCGTGGCCGTAGCCGGCGGGGCCGTTCAGCTGGCAGAGACTGTCGGCGGTAGCGGCAAGGCCGTTGGGGCCGAAGGGGTTGACGACGGCACGGCGCATGCCGCCGAGCATGCCCCAGAAGGTCCAGGCCGAGTAGACGGCGAGAAAGATGTTGTGGACGACGACGAAGGCGTTGAAGGGGCGGGTCTTGCTGATGGCCCACGGGCGCTTGTTGGTGGAGGTGTTGTAGCGGTTGAGCAGCTTAATGGTGACGGCGTAGAGGGCCGCAATGGTGATGGGGACGCGGGGGTCGAGGACGGCGTTGTAGATGTGGTCGGGGATGGCGAAGGTGGAGGAGCTGACGCCCGGCGCGGGAGGGGCCACGCCGATGGGGTACTGGCCGGGGGGGAACTGGAAGAGGGACGAGTGCGGCAGCTCGCCGAGGATGGTGGTGCCGGACATTGTTGATGTCGTGGGAAGCCAATTGGCTTCAGGTGGAGGCGGTAGGAGGTTGTCGAGGGTCGCTCGCGCGGAGGTGGTAGGGTGAAGCTGGCGAAGATCTGTAGCGCCGGCGCAACAGGGCCAGGGAAGAGGGTCTCGTTGGAGCGTCGGGTCTCGGGAGGTCGGAAAGGATGAGAAAAGGCAGCCTACGTCGAGTGAGGAGGACGAAACACCTGGACGAGGAGAAAATTGGGTATGAAGCAAGACAAGTTGGTGGCTAACACCGGAAGGAGAGGTCAAGATTCATAAAAGGCAGATGGGGACGGGAGGATGGGGTACTAGTTCGAAGTTTTCTGCTGGGGGGTGGGTAGGGGGGGGGAAGGCAAGGGGAGGGCCAGTATCGGTCAGTAGTCGATGAGTGGGAGGTGTTGTCTCGGGGCAAACGAACAAGCCGAGGCCAACAACCTGACGGGATCCAATGCGGTGCACATTGTAGTGCGCGCATCACATGGGACAAGTGGCCCCAGGATCCATGAATAGGGAACCGATGGGTCAGGGTCGGGGTCGGGGGGTGTGGCAAGTGGGCGAGTGGATATCATCACGAAAGCTCTCCCTCTGGTGATGGGGTTGAGCCTTGACTCTCGAGATCAGACGCAGGCAGGCGCAGGCGAAGGCGGGCAGGAGCACACGGAAGAAAAAGGGCTGGCCAACGGGAGGCCGTCAAGGCTGGGTTTTCCTTCCCGTTTGAGCAGTTGGGCATGTGAGGACGAGGCATGAGTGGCTGCTTCGCCCCTTCCTCCCCGCGCCGCCGTGGAGCCCAGCTTTGGGGCGGCCTATCCGATCCTCTCCCATGTCAGTTCGTTGAGCGCCGGGTCCTTCATTGCCTGCCGTGCTTGACCTGAGTGAGCATCCCCCGTGTTGCGTATGCCATGGCGGGTAATTCGGGTTGAGGGCAACGTGTTGGTTCTCTCGCTCGAGGGTGCCTCGGTCGACCGATGGACGAGAGGGTCTGCCACATGCCAGAGACGCGTCGGACACTATCGGTCGCGGATCATTTTTCTCCTCAGAATGATGCCTTCTGTTGAACAAGTTGAGAACAGTGAAGTCCATAGTGGGCCCCCGAGCTCCTAGCTTCTTCGGGCGGGACCCTGAAAACCATCGGGCGCCGCTTCGGGGGACCTCGCGACTGTTAGTGCCCTCAGCATTTTCTCGGGTAAAGGCAAGCAGCGGGAGCGTACCTCCTACCCCGCCAGCGGGGCCGCCCTCCATTTTGTTGAGAGACGCTAGCTCCCAATCAGCTCGGCTCTAGAATCGATGGAAGCTTTCGCCATCTTTCCTGCGTCGTCCTCTGAACCCCCCGGCGACGCTTGGAGCTCCCTCATTTGACGACCGCTGTGCTGTTAGGCCTGAAGTCCACCACTCCCGTTCGTCGGGTTGGACCGGTGCACAGTACCGGCAGAACAAAGAGCGCCGCCGTCCAGGTTCCCGGTGGCTCAAGTCGAGTTCAAGGCATTCAAGGGACTTGCCTGCTAGGCCATGCATCCATTGCCTTTGCATCGACTTGCTCGACGCCTCGTGTTACCATCCGCCAAATCCATCGACACCCAACAAAGCTGATTATCGTCCCCTGCCTTCCCCCGGCACATGTCGCACGGGCCAGTATTTTCCTTTTTGACATGTGATTCTCCATAGAGGCCATCATTGAAAAAACCCCAGACCAAACCGACCGACACGATCTGATCACTACACCGACCGAGCGAGCCCTCAACAAAAACGGCCGCCGTTTCCTCTTCCGATCATCTTGGCCGGAACACGCCCGAGCCGTCTCCTCCGTTACCCCGCTGCTGGACCCCTTCCGCTGCGTTTCTGCCCTCAAGATTGGAAATTTGGCTTGTGACGGCGGCTTGGCGCTTGGTATTCTCTTGATCGTCGCTGGTACAGCGTCTGGCTGATGGCGATGGCGGTCCACCGCTGACCGGGGGCCCGGAGCAACGGAACGGGGCGGAGCTGACATCGGAGCCGGCAATTGAGCAACGCATACGCCATCTGGACTCTCGATGAGGGGACTGCGCCAGAGAGAGACGAATCTGGAATGGATCACTCTTGATTGGGCTTGACCGCTCCGTACAGGTCTCATCAGCGTCCTCATAAGGTGGTCATCCCGCCGCCACCGACGCCTCTGGCTGACAACGGCGGGCGGGCCGTTCCAGACGACGCTGACGACAGTCACTGCCGAGCTAGGCAAGTAAGCAGCTCGTGCCATGGTGCACACAGTTAGTAGTCATTCCAGTGCGTGCCACCTGGCCGGGCCCAAATGTCATGAACAGTACCGCCCTGTCAAAGAGAACCTCGTCCCGCTGCGCTGGTATCAACAGGTTCCACTTGGAGGGCCGCCCTCGGGTTGTCAATTCTTTGTTGCTAAAGGCTGTCAGACAAGGCATATGGCGACTGTTTCATTCACGAAATGGACAGGCTCAAGATGGCATCATGTTGAAATAATACGTCAGCCAGGGAGGGCTCTGGTCCATATCCTAGTCCGGCGACATTCGGCGGTGCTACGTATATTCCCAATGTTTTGCTTGTAGAAACGGTCACAGATCTAACAACTGAAATAAAAAGAAACCGCCAATGTTCTGCATTCAACTCATCCACTTGACTTTTCCCGAACAGCTGATATCCAGCCCAGTTATGGCGTTGCCGGCAGCAAAGACATGTCGTCCTTGGGTTGGTTGTTTCGTGACATGGTGGGTCTACCATCTGTGATACTTGAGAACGTCCCAGTTGGCTGACGGATGTTCCCAGACTCGCCCTGCTCTTGGCTCATGTACAACAGCATGTAAGCGTGCAAGCTTCGGAGAGTGAGGCAGGTTCGTGAACGTCAGCGCCTGCTCTCACGATTGGCTCCCGCATTAGGCAGTGGAACTGTCAGCCACTTGAGCGCTGGGCTGGGCTGGGCAGGGGCTACCGGTAAGTTATGAGCCAATGCACCTAATGTCAGCAGCGCTTTCTTCAGGTGTCTTACAGGCACCAGAATTATCTTACCATTCGCTCCTCCACACCAACCTCGAAACTCCAAAATCCTCCGTCTGCTTCTACTCCTCTGTACTCCTCCTTGATCGAATCAATGAAAGAAGCCACCATGATCTCAAAGCGTTAGCCCGTCGGCTCGTCACATGTCGGATCGCACAGACCCCGCATTTTCAGCCTGGAGATGGGGGAAGAGGAGAACGGGAGGGCGGGAAAGGAGCTCGGACGCCATCATGGGTCACGCCTCCACTCGGCACCGCGACCACCACACCACTATCATCTCCATCGCCTTTCCCACAAGTACGACCCCAACTTCATTGCCACGGAATCGGATAGTTGAACAATAGCGAGCCTCCGCTTCTCTCGTGCTCGACTTCTCCGCACGACCACCCCCTCCTCCTTGCCTTGCCTACCTCGGCACCACCCAATCGACCGCCCGTCCACCATTCGGCCTATTCATTTCAAATCGGTCGTCTGCTTCATCCACCTTGGTCTTCTGCATTCCAGCGCCTCTCTTTGCCGCCTTCAATTATGAGCTTGACCGAGGATTCTACGCTCCAGGCCGTGGCCTCCACCCTTCAGCTCCCGGCCCCGCCGTCCGCGGGCTTCTGGGACGACACACAATGGGCCGTCTTCTGGTCTTTGATGGAGGCTGCTCAGCCCTCCATCAGAGAGGCGTCAGCCGTCGATGATGAGAACCACCAGCTCAAGGTTGATCATGATCAGTACTCCTCTGCCTACCGGCTTGCCCAGGCGTCCATGGCCAACCCGCCCTCGGAAGAGAAGTTCAGGGCTTACCTGGACTACAACGCCTCAGAGGACCCCCAGTTCAGAGAAAACATTACCAGGACCATCTACATGCTGCCGAAAGCCTCCCAGCGCTCCCTGGGAGGTGCCCTGACCACTCTGAGGTAAGCTCTCCAACATCGAGCTCGAAACTCAGACTGACACCCAGCAGCGGCCGCACCGGAAGCTGGTTTCTCACGGGATACTTCACCGCCATCCACCAGCAACCCCTTCACATTCGGGAGGCTATTCTTCAGAGCTGGCAGACCTCACGCCTGGGCTCCATGCGTGTGCTCACCAAGGTCCTTACCACCCTCGCTCAAAAGACCACCTTGCAAACGAGCCCTCTTTGGCACGAGCTCACCGGCTACACCGACATTCCCAAGGACCACCAGCCCGCCGACAGCTACGAGTTCAAGTTCATGCAGTTCCCGGAATCTGAGGAGCCGGAGATCCTCGAAGCCGATGTCGTCATCGTCGGCTCCGGCTGCGGTGGCGCCGTCTGCGCCAAACATCTAGCCGAGGCAGGTCACCGCGTGATCGTCGTCGACAAGTCATATCACTTCCCCGCCGCGCAGCTGCCCCTTGCCCAGGACACGGGCTGCCAGTATCTCTATGAGGGCGGCGGCTTCCTCGGCAGCGACGACAGCTGCCTCAACCTCGTGGCCGGCAGCTGCTGGGGCGGGGGCGGGAACATCAACTGGAGCGTGTCGCTGCAGACGCAGGGCTTCGTACGCAACGAGTGGGCCAAGCGCGGCCTGCCATTCTTCACATCTGCGCAGTTCCAGAGCTGCCTCGACAAGGTGTCTGGTGTCATGGGCGTCAGCGCGGACCATGTTCGCCACAACCACCGCAACCAGGTGCTGCTGGACGGGTCGCGCAAGCTGGGTTGGCACGCCGATGCCGCGCCGCAGAATACCGGTGGGACGGAGCACTACTGCGGCCAGTGTCATCTGGGGTGCGGATCCGCCGGCAAGAAGGGCACGGCCGTCACCTGGCTGCCGGCCGCCGCAGAGGCGGGGGCTCAGTTCATCGAAGGGCTGGAAGTAAACGAGGTGACCTTTGATGAGACGGACGGGACGAGGAAGGCAAGCGGCGTAGTCGGAAATTGGGTGTCGAGGGACGCCAACGGTAGCGTCAGCGGTCCTTTGGCGGAACGCACCACGCGGAAGGTCGTGATAAAAGCGAAGAGGGTCCTTATGGCATGCGGCTCGCTCTGGAGCCCACTGGTTCTGCTGAAGAGCGGCTTGACTGTGAGTTGTTGCTGCTGAAGAAGGGTTATACATGCTGACTCTTTCAGAACCGACATATCGGCCAAAACCTCCATGTTCATCCATGCAACATGGTGGGCGCCTACTGGAAGGAGGAGGTGACGCCATGGGAGGGTAAGCAGCACACGGCATGCTTCAACCCTTCGGTATGCTAACCAATCCAGGCGGCATCATCACGAGCTACTGCTCCACGTTTGAGAACCTCGACAACGCCGGCCACGGCGTCAAGCTCGAGCCAACCTGCGCCGTCGTAAGCTTTCCTTGAAGCCGCATCTCTGGCTATGTCTAACTGGTCCAGCCCTACACCATCCTCGCGAGCATGCCATGGCAGAGCGGCCTCGCCTCCAAACTCTCTGCCCTCAAGTACCGCCATTTCGGCGGCTTCATCGCCCTTACGCGCGACCGCGACCCGGGCGCCGTCTTCCCTGACCCTCGCACCGGCCGCCCGCGCATTGCCTACACGCCCTCCGACTTTGACCGCGCGCACACCCTCGAGGGTGTCGTGGCGCTGGCCAAGATCTGCTACGTCGAGGGCGCGGCGGAGATCCAGGCCTTCTTCCCGGGGCTGGAGCCGTTTGTGCGCGCCGAGGGAGATGGCGGCGATGACGGGGCCGGGGTCAACGACCCTGCATTCGCAGCGTGGATCGAGCGCGTGCGGGAGGTCGGGAACAAGCCGCCCAACGCCCTGTTCACGTCGGCGCATCAGATGGGCACGTGTCGGATGGCAGCCAACGAGGACGAGGGCGTTGTTGATTCGAGAGGGCGCGTGTTCGGGACGGAGGGGCTGTATGTTGCGGATGCGAGCGTGTTCCCCAGCGCGAGCGGTGTGAACCCCATGATCACGAACATGGCGATTGCCGAGTGGATTGCCATGGGCGTGGACAAGGAGCTGAAGGGGGCGAAGGCCGCGTCGGGATGACGACGCTGGTGAGGATGCAGGTTGTATTTCGAAGTTGTCGGGAGATAGTGATGGTTTCTCCCTCACGTGTATGAAGGTCTGGTCAGCGTCAGCGGTCAGCTAGCTGTATACAATTTGGATCACAGAATTTGTCTGGTCTCTGCATCCACTCGATTTACTGTCCTTCTGTTCGCGGTCACGCATCCCGGTTTTGTGCTGGACCATGCGACCTGGTGCTCAGCAAATTGAATCATGGTTTCTCCGAGGGAAATCCTTTACAACAGGATACGAAACGCAATCGAGCACATGTACCTCTACTTCGGCCCAAGATATGATAGTATTGTTGCGTCTGACACCCAGCCACTCTGACACGCCCCTATTGTCACCCCTCTCCGTCCACGACGCATTGATGCAGGATGACAGCCATCAACCAGGATTCGCCTCTCGAAAACAATAAATTCGTGGTATCAGCAGGAGTTGCTTGGGTATTCTCTTACAACGGACCGCGTCACTCATGAGCCTCACTCCACGGGCCGCATACAGGCCGCCAGCCCGCGGCCGGTTTCGCATGCGGCCATGAGCCGGCCGCGGTGACGACTGCCGCGAGGCCGCCCGCCGGCACGAGGTGCTGGTAGATGACGGTACAGTAAGCCATTCGGTTCACGTTCGGCCGACTTGTGTCTTGGGGATGGCTGTGGCCCGGCTGGCGCAGCTCCGCTGGGAGTTGTGCGGTAGCATCGGGATCCGCGACTCGGCACGGCATGTTGACACGTCGAGGGCTACGGCTGCTCTATGCTTTTTTCTTTTTTGCAAAGATTCGGGTAACTCAGAATAGAAGATGATTGCTAAGGAATGGGTTGCGTGGCTCTCTAATGAGCCTGCCTTCACCGAGGCGCCGTCATCACCGCTCGCCTCCTTTTCATTACAAGTCAGTACGAAGACACAACGTGGAGTACACCATGATCAGACTGCGTTCGACCGGACAGGTCAGCAGGCTTCAGGTCGCCGATCGCACGCCGGTTGAAAGAAGACATCGCTTGAAATCAAACCCTACCCTTCCCTGTCTCCCCCGCCGGCTTCGACCTACGTGACGTGACGCTCCTCCCTCAGAGCAGACGCCTCGTCCGCCGGACGGCTCTTCGCGGGCCGCATCTCCATCGCGGGCTGCGCCCGGTACCCCTCCACCACTGGCCCCCTGGCCTGCCGCGCGACGACCTCCCTCTCGTTCTGCACGAGCACCGACGACAGGCACCAGTACGACGCGCAGCAGTCCCGCGCGTCGCTGCCCTTGATGCCGTACCGCTTCCGGATCTCGAACCGCTTGCGCATGGCGTACCTCCCCGCGTTAGCGTCTGGCGGCATGTTTGGCAGAAAGGGGGGAGGGGGCGTACATCCACCCGAAGCCCGTGCCGAAGGTGATGCCCATCATGAACAGGCAGTCGCAGTTCACGGCGCTGTAGCTCTCCATGGACGGCTCCTCTATGCGGTGGGACGTCTGGCCGAGGACTTTTTTTCATAACTCGCAGTCAGTACGGGCGGGGGTCATGCGGTGGGCGGCGGCGGCGGCGTACGGAGACACGGGAGGAACGTCCCCAGCAGGCAGAGCTCGCAGGTAGCGCAGCAGCCGCACAGGCCGTGGTGCCAGCCATCCTTGTCGTCTTCGTGCTGCTGCGCGGCTTCGTCCTTGGGAGGCTCCGCGGGGGGCATGTCGAACACGGCCTCCGGAGGGTGAGAACAGGGGGGATCAATGAGAGTCGCGAAATCACGGCCTGGAAAGGAGATGTAGGAGAGGAAGCAATCGACGTTGTGCCAAGGGCCTGTTTTTCCCAGCTTGCTGCACAGGCAACATTGGACGACCAGCCCGCCGCTTGGCGGTTTGGTGCTGGGGTCCGTGGTTTCGGACTCCAGGGCGACGGACGGGGTCCGGACGGCATCGCTGCGGCTTCCAAAGAGCCTCCCAGACTTGCTTTCAGGCCACAATTTCGGCCCATCCGGCTGGCTCCTGGGGCGTCGAGCGTCGTCATGCTGGGTGGAGTGGCGGTCCCGATTAAGCATAATTCGCGTGTATCCCTGTTTTCTGCGTGGCCGCCAAGGACAGACAGCGCTGAGAAGCGACTGAGATGCACCGAGGTGAGTGGAATCGAACAGCGTCGCTCATCGTCACAAGCATCGTCGAGGTGCACCGGTCAGACATGCCACAGCACACATCACTCATGTCACACCTCAGACGCCAGCAGGTCAGAACACGTGTGTTCCCATTAACTAAAAAGCATCGACAAGAGTGATATCAGGTCCACCACGCCTCGGCCGCAGCATTGCCCTTGTCCCCGCGCGCGGCGCCGCTCGCCAGGAGCAGAAATCCGCCGCCGCGTCCCACCAGAATAAGTGTCCCGCGCCGTTCCCGCCGCAGACGTTTCCGTCCTAGGGAGCCGGGGACGCGGCCGCCCGCGCTGCGCGGCGACCTCCCCAAGCCCCTACGGCTTCCCCCGCCGCGAGACCGTCCCGAGAGACGACCGCGGGGCGGGGCATGTAGGTGGCGAACTACATGTCATCCCGCTGAGTGCCCAGAGTCCCGAAGTCCCGCCACACCGCCCGGGCGCGCCGCACCCCCCGTGGCAGCACACGCAGTGACCCCCGCCGCGCGGTCCGTCTAGCGGCACCGCATCAGGGGCAGGGTGATCAGCATGGCGCCGGCAGGGGGTCGCACGCCCACGCGGCGCGGTTCGGGATCCGTTCGTCGGGGCACCAGGTTCGAGACTATGGCACGAAAGGCCTCGCATCGTGTTGTTCTCTGTCCCGCAGAGTGGACGTCTCCATTTGATGCCCAGCTTCAAAGTGGATGATTACCCCTCCCTCGCCTTCGTCCTTCCGTGTCGGGCCGCTCCCGTGCTCGGACGGGAAGCGGTAGCAGCAAAGAATTCCTGTCGACAAGCCAGTGTCCGCCTCGAACGCGCGCATGCCAGATGCCGCCTTCTCGGCTACGAGGTGATCGTGTGTGCGGCTTCGACCCTTTCCGCGCGGGAGATGCCGTCATCGGAGTCCAGTCCAGAGGTGCAAATCCCGCCGTCCGACCAAAATCGAGTGGAAATTCTCCGAGGTGTGAGCGTCCAGATGTGCGAAAGAAAAGGAGAAGAGCCGGGCCGGCATCGAGCCGGGTTCGGGCCGTCGTCGACATTTCTCTCGTACAAGAAGGGCGTGGTCGTGAGTGTTTTCTTCGTCTTGGTCGTGAAAAGATCGTCGCCCGTCATCCGTAAGACAGGGAAATAAAACAGAGCCGAAGGAAGAAACGAAGGGGGGCGCGCGCACAGCAGCGGTCGATCTCCTGTGGTTCGACGGCGCGCCCGGTGGTGTTTTGTAAGGGGTATCTCCAAGAAAGCCTATCCGTGCCAGTACCAGGGGACAAAGGAAAGCAGTCGAAAAAAAAGAAGAGCCAGACAAACCCAAAAACCAAAGGGGGAATCGAGGTCGGTTTCTGCTGTCTCGGACTGAAGCCGAGCGGGGGGGTCCGCATTGCTGCGTGTTCCTCTTGTTTAGATGAGAAAACCCTGAAAAGAGAGAGACAGAGAGAGGAAAACAAAAAGCAACCTATATACCCAGATGTAAATGCACTCGAAAGAATCCCGCCCCGGGCCCAGCCATGATGTGTTTGAGGGAGTGAAGGAGATCTCTCCTGACCGAGCTAGCGGCTGTCGGATGATGTCGTCGTCCCCCTGGGGTATGGAAAAGAGACGTAGAAATCAAAACGCTCGCTGGCCGCTGGACAAAAGAAACCCGGACCATTACAGTTCGGAAGGGTGGGCAGAAGGGGGGGCGGGGAGGGGAGATTTTTGCTTTGCCGCGAGTCCTCGAACACCGTCCGCTGCCTGGTGATGCAATAATAAACGCCGATATGCCTTTGTGGGTGGAGGTTGAAGATTCTATGCCGCGGTGGGCCCAGAGGATGGAAGAGAGTCTGAACATGCTGCCGGTAGCGTTGACGGGGTATTAGGAGGATGTGAACGTCGGGTAGCTGTCGGCCGTGGTGGATGGTGGTTGTCAGGTCATTGTCGCGTACTCCTGATACCTATCCCAGCCGAAGCCGCCGTAGCCCATGCCCACACCGCATTGCGGCGCGAACATGCTGGGCAGCGGCAGCGCCGGGATGGGTGCGGAGACCATGGGTGAGCTGTAGAAGAGGCCGGCGGACGAGAAGGGCTGGCTGTACGCGGGCGTGGGCGACGGCAGCTGCACCTCGGACATTCCCATGTTGGCCCAGATGGGCGAGGCCGAGTCCTGAGACGTCGACGTCACGCTGGGGCTGGACGGGAGCACCCTCCACATGTCGACCGCGGGCAGGCTGGACTGCTGTTGGGGCTGCGACCACATGCTCATGTGGGCGGGCGAGCTGGGCAGGAGCGGCGGTTGCCTGAAGACGTCGACGACCTTGGGCGGCGGCGGCAGCAGGGGCTTCATGAGGCCCATGATGTTGGTCTTGACCTCCTCGCTCTTCCCGTTCAGGAGCTCTCCGGCGCCCTCCTCCTCGAGGCCCTCGAGGGCGGTCACGTGGGTGCGGTAGACGAACTTGTTGATGGCCTGGACGAAGTCTTCGTGCAGCTTCTTGCACTGCTGGTCCTTCTCGGACCAGTCGTGGACGTTGGCCTTGGCGTCGACGCAGTGAACCTCCTTGTGGTACTCGACCAGGGCGTCGATGGTGTCGGTGGTCAGCTTGTAGGCGACCTCATTCCGCAGGACCATGTCGACGTGGACGATGTAGGCCTCTACGTGGACGAGCTGGTAGTTGAAGAGAGCCTCGACGAGGGGGTTGTCGTCCTTGCGCAGCTCCGACTCGGGGGCCTTGGGCAGCATGAGCGAGGAGAGGGTCCAGATGGCGTTGGTGTTGGACAGGGTCTCGGTCAGGCATCTCTGGTGTTGGGGGACGCTGTTGAGAGGACGCTTTATCCTGTTGATGCGCTTCAGGGTCTGGGTCAGCCACGGCTCGACGCGGGCGCCCAAGACGACGTTGACGGAGGAGGCGCGCGGGGCGAAGGCGGCGGCCGAGGCCGGGAGCAGTTGCGGAGGCATATCGGAGGGTTGTACTGCGTGTGAGAATCGGGACAAAGGCGGCGGGCGGATGAGTTTGGTAGACGGCGGCGGGGGGTGAGTGAGTTGGAGCAAAAGGAAGACCGGGGATAAAAAGGATCACGGAGCTGGGCGGTCCCAAGAGATGACAGGGAGGTGGATTAGCGTGCACACCAGCTACCGCAAATAAGAAGAAGAAAACGGTGGACGAGGGCTCGTGAGGAGGAAGAGGGAGGGTGAGAATTGGGCTGTGGTGGTGCGAGGGTGGTGGGGTGTTATAGTCCCTCGATGATCCGGGTCTTGGGGGGGGGGGGGTGGGGGGGGGGGAAGGGGGGGGGGGGAAATGGGGGGGGGGGGGGGGGGGGGGGGGGGGGTTTTTTTGCCCCCGGGGGTTCGGGGGTTGGGGGGGGGGGGGGTGGTCTTGGTCCCGGCCGTGGAGGGTGAGGGGAGGGAAGGGGAGGGGAGGGGGGTGTGGGAAGACGACGACCTGCAGACCTGCAGCTGAGAGGGAGGCTTGGGGCTCTGGTGCCATGTACCGCCAGTCTGTACGAAGACAGACGCACGAGTACAGCACCACGGTAGACGGTAGGGGACGACGCAAGAGGGCGGAGGCGAAGGGCGAAGGCGGGTGGACGGCTGGACGGGTGGAGGGGGCGGCGTGCATCGCATCGCTGCTGCTGCTGCTGCTGCTGCTGCCGCTTGGTAGGTACTGGGTACGCTACCACAGTGGGCATCGTCGCCTTTTTCCCGCTGACCATGACCCGTCGCTAGCTGCATGTGAGAGTGGCCACTCGGGGCCCCAGTCTCGTGCTGGTGAGTCTTCTATTTTGGATGGTGTCCAGGCAGCCAGGATACGGACCCCAAGAAGAGCCCGCCCGCAGACTCGGTCGGAAAGCTGTGAATTCGGACGATTTCCTGTTCGGCCATGGGATCAGCGCCGGGACCAGCACGCCAGGACAGAAGCCGTCAAGCGTCAATCGAAAGAGCCGGGAGGTGTGTCCAGGATCACGGGCTTCGGAGGGTGGAGGACTCGCGGAGGAAACGCGACCCACGGACGGAAACAAATGCGCGCCCCTAGCCATCGTTGCGCCGGGATCTAGCTGGGAGGGGGCACGCCATGATGCCCTGGGGCTTGGGGGAGGGAGGGAGGGAACGGACTGGAGAGGGCAGATCTGCCAGGGATCACAAGAGTTCCGCTCCCCAGCCGTATTCCCGAGACGGCATGCGACTGAATTGCCATCCTGGGTGCCATGCCATGACGAGGCGGGCGGCGAATTCGCTCTCTGACTCTCCCTCGCCCTGGGTGCATGGTGAGCGAAATCCCTGGAGCCCAAGCATGACCATGACCAGGAAGAATGCGCCTGAGAGCCCCATCGGTCGACGCGACAGGAGATGCAGAGAGCGACGCAGGTCTCGAAGGCTGTGCAGCCGGGCTTGCAGCTCGCGCGCGACCTGCATGAGAGCCGCCCCAGTTGCCCAGCCCAGCTCGTGCCAGCTTTCCTGCTGGAAGGGGAGGGAAAAAAAACCGGGAGCAGCTGAGGACGAATGCAGGCCGCCGTGAGCACGTCGGAGGTACCGCTACTCGCCTGCAGTCACTGCCCCCCGGCCGACTCCACCTCTTGAGCCGACGTCCAGTCCATCTCTCCCACTTCACCCCCTCTCAACCTCGAATGCTGCCGTCTGGGCAGCTCAAGGTATCACTACCTCATCGACTCTCGCATCCTGGTCGCGACATCCACCAGCCGAAGCCGAAGAGCGCCCCTTGGATGGGCCCCCCCAGGGCAGAGAGCACGCCCAAACCTAAAGCATCGCTGACGACACTCGTTGACGTCGCCGTGTTTCCGACGACGAGAGGAGACGCAGACCGGCGCTTCGTCTGACACCCCATCGCAGTAGGCGCATGCAACGGCATGAATGGAACCTCGTCCCGCGCGAATCGACTCCTGCCCGTCGGCCCACCCAGCTCGAAAAGAAACTGGACGCTTTTCTGATTTCTGATTCTCCCCCCAGACTCGCAGACCCCGTCTCCAGACTTCCGTCGATAGTCGTGCTGCCGTGCAATAGGGGAAGCCTCCCCGCCCGCCGTGATTGGAGCCGCTCCGGGACCCTCACCCAGGCCAGACCTCTCGAGATGGCTGCGGCCATGCGGTCGTCCCAGTCGGTCCTTGTCCAGGTCGCCTCAGCCGGTCCATCATTGCTGCATCGGACCACGTCTTTTTGCCAATTCGTCGTCGCCGGGTTGATGGCACAGAGCCCGCGTCATGCCTTCAGATTACCGTCCCCGTGCTGTCTGCCAGTCAGATCTACCATCCGACGAGCTGAGGGTCTGCTAGTCAAGACCCTAACGATCCGTCATCTCGCTCTCATCTTAGAGGCTCTCCCGTGTCAGAACGTTGGATGGGGGGACGACCTGCACGTTGGTGCAAGTGTATGATGACCTGCAGACGCTTGCTTGTCTGCGTATTTCTCGCTCCAGCCAGCACCCGGTACCGTACCGTGCCGTGCGTACATGATGCATCACGGGTGGCCCTGGTGAGAGGCTTGTGATGGGGAACTCCTGTCTCTGGCTGTGGGAGACGAGCTCCTGAAACAAGATGGGCGTCGTAGCTACAGACAAGACGTCCCGGCACCTCGTCATGACTGGGCATCGCCATGGGCAGCTTGCGCCTCGCCGAGGGCACCGCGGCAGCTTCGGCGGACCTCGGCGGCTTGACGACGCGACGCTGGACCCGTGTCGAAAAGTCGTCGTCCAACAACAGAGACAGACGCCCAAGCCCCTGACCTGTTCTGATCCTGCATGATGGTCCTCGCCGAGTCTCGTCCGGGGTAAAATGCCAGGCTCTGCGGGATGAGAAGAGGCGCGGGCTGCTCCGCGTAACGAGACTAAAACCACCACGGCATCGAAAGGAGACAGACGGACGGGCTCCATCGTTAGTTAGCGCGAAGAGAACCTTTCCCAGCCGTGGACCTCCTTCCTTCGCATGGACGCCGAGTCAAGGGGGGTGCCATTGTGGGAAGACGAGGTTGGACGATGGCTGGCTAGACAGACTGGCTTCAATCGATGAGAGCCTGTCGATGGCATATTGCCAGGTTGACGGTTAGGTGAACCCTTGCTAGCGGCGGACGGCCAGTTGAGGTGTGAGTGCGCAAGAAGCTGGTTTTGGCCGCTGATTGGCCTCGCGCCACACCACAGCCAAGCCCGAGTATCGTGGAAGCTTGAGTCCAGGCCGAGCGGCGAGGTCAGCCATCGAACCATGATTGGCTTATAATCAGGAAATTCAGCTGATTATCGTCCAATGGGAGCGCTTCCTGCGTCGCCCATGATCCTGAGTGAGACGGGCTTGAGTCCAGGACCGGGCTTGCCAGGCATCATGTCACCAGATTAGGAGGATGGTAAGGGGGGCCGACCGGGACCCTGAGTAAGGATGATATGGGGACAAATGCGAAGTGTACTTGACAGGTTGAGAAGCCTCGAGCGACGACTGCCAGATCGTAGAGCGGCCTCGTCCCGTCAAGGACCGAGCGGAAGCTAGCCATGTCAATTCATTCCGGGAGGCCCAGCGAGTGTCGCCTTTCTGACATGCCCCCAATGGGCCGATCATCCAATGGCTTCCGAGAAGTCCTGTCCCTATCGTGTGGGCCTGACCAGCTCAGGGGAAGAGGATCCTCAAGGGAGAAGGTGACAGATTGCCAGTTGGGAGGACGGCCTAATCCAGAGTCAAGTGCACATGTCGTCGGTTGTTTGTGGTCAGCACCTAGTCACAGGGTTGAGGCTGTGAGCCCGAGAACCGGCCTGTTGGTACAGCACCCCTTGCTGTTGGTAGTCCAAGACAGGGTTGTCGTTTTGAGCCCGACACCAGAATGACCGGACTCGCAATAGACCACATGACGCCTCGGTGCAGTCCGCGGTGCGCAGGGGCGCTGGCTGATCATCGGTGGGAGCCGGCATTTGCTTGGACGTCGTACGAAGTGCGCAGCGACTGCAGACTGCAGTGTAGGACTGTTGTTGGCTGAACGGCTGGACGAGCACTCGTCGGCAGAACGGGCCTGCCGACGTTTGCCGCACTGTTGCAAGGGCAGACGCCCAGCGAGCGTGCAGTCTTCTGCTTCGGGTTCCCGCGTGGTGGCTGGTTATGACAGGCCGCCCCCGGCGACCTCGTGACTTCTCCGTGGCCATCACGAGACAACGTCGAGCCAGGGGCCGGATCACATGAGCAGCTTGACCGCTCTCGAAGCACAGAGCGAAGGGCTGGCGAATGTTCGAAAGTCGCTCAATGTGACATCACGGAGTTTCTTGGGTGTCACCGACCGTATGACAAGCGTTTATGGAAGCCGGGGGAGGCTCTCGTTTTGGGGCTCCGTGATCCACTAGAATGGACCGTGCCGACGGTTGAGCGGTTGTAGAGGCTCCAGGGAGGCTCCAGGGAGGCGCCGTGATGGGGTCTGTCCAGGGCATCCGAAACAGCGGCAATCGACAAAGACTTCTCGGCTGTCGTGCTCGCCTTGGCTGCTCAGGGACCGAGACCGAGTGGCGATGCGAGTCGCATCATGGCCACTCTAGTCACTGCTGGATGTACAGGAACCTGGCATCCAGAGACCAGACGTGCCGGCCGAGACTCGTCGCGAGCCGTAGCAAGCCTTCACGACCAGGAATTCCATTCGATCAGACAGGGTCACCGGCCCATGACCATGCAGCGCCAGGTGGCAGGCAGACTGCAGGAGGTCGCTTGATGCAGGAGCACTGATGCCGATGATGGCGAAGCCGAAGCGAAGTCGGATGCGCGATGGCAGGATGGGGTTTTGCGGAGAAGGGGGGACGCTGGACGTTGAACGCTGGACGCTGGACGGAGACAACCGAAGCGAAGGGCCAAAAAAAGAACAAGCCGGCGTCGGGCGCCACACCCGTGGCAAAGATTGGCGTGAGGCGCAGCGCGGAAGCCCCAATGCGCACCCCTGCCACAATGCATGTTCAGGTGGCTTGCGTGGCTTCTCAAATGCTGGAGAGCCCTCTGTATCTGCTGGCAATCAGTCTCCCTTTACCTGCCTCGGAACCCACTTCGTCGTCGGATGCCTCCCAAATTTCTTCATCGCGCTGTCACCATCTGCACTGCTGCCAACTTGCCAGGGCTGATCGTCCCGGTAGTTCGGGAGCCGCCTCAGCGGTGCCTCCGGACTGACAATGATCCTTGGACAGCTGAATGGGGAGGTCGATGAGGCGGGCCAACACTTCCGTTGATGCATCGTTGATCCACGTGTCTGGCATTTTATGGCTTGCCTCTCGCCTTTTCAAGGTTTGCCGGAAGTTGCCTGAAGTGCTGCATACACGAAATTCTGGCCGAGACCTGTTCTGCCTGGTCCTAGCTGCACCCCTACCCTGAAGTTGAGCTATCCACAGAGCGGCAATGATGTATTCATAGAGACGTTCAGCTTCTGCCGTTAACTTTTCGACTGTCAAGCCGTTTCGGCTCCGGTCGTGCTGGTGCACTATGCTGTCGTACTTGAGGTAGCTAGGTAGCTCGGACACCATTACCCACCCAAGGTAGCACTGAGTAGCACCCGAACCACATTCGTAATCGACCTGCTCGAGCAGCGCACTGATGGCCCGCAATGGACTGACTATGGGAGCATGTGCCAAAGAGAACTCGGTCATTCTTCGATCCAGAGATTGAACTCATCTCGCATCTGATGCGAATTGCGAGGGCCCTCGTTCCCCGTATCATGCTCGCATCTCGGATTGTCCCGTACGTGATTGGTCGGTGAAGCTGCGCAGTCCGTGCCAGCCGGTGCCAGGCGTCGCTAAGCGCCAGCACATGCGACGTCATCCAACAACATCCCCATCATGAGCTGTCCCTCGAGTTCCTGATCTCTCAAGTCCCAAGCGACTAATGTAGGGACAATCATCGATACCATCAAAGCCGACGACAACATCGCAGGCTTCGTCGCACGCCATTGCGTCGCCCCCGTCAACATGTCCGAGCCGGCGACCGTCCCGACGTCAAATCCCCAGGCAGCACCGAGCTTGAAGCAGCCCAGCCCAGCCATCCCCGTCGGCCTCAACGAAGCTGGCCTCGACTCTCCCACCTTTCGAGCGACCGCCATCCATTTCGCCGAGCAGGTCGACGCCATCGAAAAGTGGCTCGACGACTATACAAAGGCCACATCCAAGGTCACGCGCGAGATCCTCGCACTCGAGGATAGCATCAACCTCTGCCTCTCCAAGAGCTTCCCGCCCGCTGCAGCTGTCGACGGCGTCATCGACAATGACTACACCCTTCTCGCCCTCCGACGGGCTAGCGACGGAACAAGAGCGTGGTGGTCGCAGGTCATCTCAACCATGCGCAAGATGGATACCATATCGGTCGACCCGATCCGCGCGTTTCTGACGGGCGAGCTGAGGGCTTTCAAGGAGACGCGCAGGGCGCTGGACAGCGCTCAGCGGCAATTCGATCAGATGCTCGGCCGCTACGTGGGCCAGCCGAAGACAAAGGAGCCGTCGTCGCTCAGGGAGGACGCCTTCGCCGTGTACGAGGCCCGGAAGATCTACCTCTCGGCCTCGATGGACTTCTGCCAGATGGCCCCGCAGCTTCGCTTCTCGCTCGACAAGCTGCTCGTTCGTGTCAGCTCCGACATGTGGAAGGAGGTCAAGCGCGCTCGCGAGACTGCCACCGACACCCTGAAGTGGGGTACCGAAATGGATCGCATCCGCGGCTGGTCGAAGGAGATGGACTCCACAGAGTCCGTGTTCCGGCGGGAGCTCATGAGGGTCCGTCGGGAGATCAGCCACGGCGCAAAGGAGGCGACCAAGCCATCGCGCGAGCTGGAGGATTACAGCGCATCGACGGTGCCCTACCTGGGCAGTCGCGGGCCAGTCAACGTCCAGACCCAAGACCAGACCGCCGTCATCTCCGAGAAGCAGGGCTGGCTCTTCCTGCGGAGTCTCTACGGAAAGCCTGCGCGGACCAACTGGGTGCGTCGGTGGTACTACTGCCGCGACGGCATTTTCGGCTGGCTGATCCAGGGGCCCCAAGGTGTCCTCCAAGGCGACGAGATCGGCGTTCTCTTGTGCAGCGCCAAGCCAGCTGTTGCCGAGGATCGTCGCTTCTGCTTCGAGATCAAGACGAAGAGCCAGACCATGGTGCTCCAGGCCGAGACGCAGGGCGAGCTGACCGAGTGGCTCGAGGTGTTCGAGGTGGCCAAGAGGAAGGCTTTCGACGCCAGCATGGGCCGAGACAGCGCGCCTCTCCCGTCTGGCATTGACCCGGCCTTCCACATCACGCCGCCTCCCGTCCCTGAGTTTTCGGCCAAGTCTCTGGATGCTCAGCTGGTTAGCGAGGAGGCACCGGCAGCTCTCGACAGAGCTGGCACCCTGCCGGTCCCCGGTCCTGACGGCAACCTCGGCGCGCGCGCCAGCTTTGACGTCAACGCTGCTGGCGGCTCTCGCCGCTCCATAACTGCGCTGGGGCGAGACCTGGGCCGGGAGATGATCCGCGAGGAGGGCGAGTCCAGCCGCGAGCACGCGGCGAGGCTCATCCAGAAACTTGATCTTCACCGCAAGTCCACCTTTGGCGGCGAACTCGACACCCGAGGCCAGGGAGCTGGCGCGCAGGGCGGTGGCGGTATTGCTAGCCTTATATCAGCTAGCCACGGCTTGCTACCGGGACACCCTGCCTCAATCATGGCACCGGTCTCTGGAAAACCGGCACAAAGTCCCACGTTCCCTCCCCCCGAAGCTCTCCAGGGACACCTGGCACCCGCTACACTAGCCAAGGCTCCCGTTCTCACGGCTCTCAGCCGCACGGCGGTGGTCGTGACTGGAGACAAGGGCCTGGCTCTGGATGCGTCCAGCCATCTGCCAGCGGCGGTCATGGCGAACTACTGGGGCAGCAATCCATGGGGCATGTTGTATGGCACTGGTCATGGTAGCCCCCGAACGCCTGGCCAGATCGAAGAGAACCCATTCGGACTAGTCGTCACTGAGGTTGGCAAGCCTGGCGAGGAAAAGCTAGCCCCCGTCAACAAACATCGCAAGACGGTCAGCGTCGACACGAGTAGGGACTCGCAAAAGACGGCGCAGCCGAGACAGCAGGTCGAAACCTTCCCGCCGGGCTACCCTCACGATCTCCGAGCGCAACACCCACAATTCAGACTCCTCTTCCCGGCAGTGCCTCTCGACGAGAAGCTTGTTCTCGTCTTCAGCGCAGCCTGGACCAGCTCGTCAGGCAAGGAAGATGCGGCACCTCAAGGTGAAGGCATTGCCGGCAACGGGCGCATCTTCGTCACGTCTGACAACCTGTACTTCTACGGTCAGCAGCTCGGCCTCGTCATCGCGTACACGATGAGCCTGGACATCATCACGGAAGTCACTGCTGCGCCGGGTAAGGAGTGCGATTACATCTTCCTCCACCTCGGCGAAGAGTCAAACGACACGGGCTATTCGCGCATCACCATCAAGGTGTTCCTCGAGAACCTCGTCTTGTTGCATGCGCGTCTCAATCTCCTGATTGACGACCTTCAGGCCGAAGAACCCATGTCGCTCCAGGAACAGGTCACAGCCCTGATTGGACTCGAGCACGAAAACATCCAGCGCAGTCCCAGCATCGACAGCTGGGAGGAGATCTCATCCAGCACGCCCTACGACGACGGGACCACGACAGGCCGGCCGGCACGGCGTGGCGCCCACGAACACGGCCCCAGGCTTCACCTCAGCTACTCGGCTTTCCGCCCGGCGCCCAAGTTCCAGATCCCGGTGCGCCCGGTGGTCTACGAGCCCGACGACATGCAGCAGAAGGTAGCAGAGCGACACTTCGAGCTCAGCGCCAAGGCGTGCTTCCACGTGCTCTTCGGCGACAAGAGCTTCGTGTTCCCCAAGCTCTACTTTGAGCGCAGGGCCCAGCGGATCGCGCAGGGGCCGTGGATGCTGGGCGACGAGGGGCGCATGAAGCGAGAGTTCAAGTTCAAGGTCGACTACTCGGACATTCTGGGGCGGTCCAAGTCGGCAGACGTGGTCGACCACCAGATCATCGACGTCTTCCAGGACCACGTCACGTACGTGGTCACGCACGTCAAGACGGCGTGGCACCTCCCGCACTCGCAGCACCTCAAGCTGGTGGTCAAGATTGTCATCACGCACGTGGCCAAGTCCAAGTGCAAGCTGGCCATCTACACGCGCGTCGACTGGTCCAAGACGCCGGCGTTCTCGAAGAGGCTCGTCGAGCGGCAGGCGCTGGACGACGCCGGGGGCGACGCCGAGGACCTCGCCGAGGTGGCCACGGACCAGGTGCGCAAGCTGGGGTCGCACAGCCGGACGAAGCGGGCGATCCAGGTGTACGGGAACATCGGGCAGCAGACGCAGGTGGTAGTCTTCTCGCCGGCGGAGACGGACGGGGCCAAGAAGCAGGTGATCAAGCAGCGGACGCTGACGGCGATGCTGCTGGAGACGGTGCGGTCGTTCGGCGAGAGCGCGGTGACGTCGGTCATCATGTGGGCGATCGCGGGCGTGCGCACGTTCTTCAGCGTGGTGACGGCGCACCGGCTGCTGCTGCTGCTGCTGGGGCTCAGCGCGCTGACGAACGTGTTCTGGGCGTCCAAGGAGAACTCGGGGTGGTGGTCGGAGCGCAAGGCCGTGCGGTTCATGAAGAACGTGGGCGTGGGGCCGAACGTCATGATGAGCAAGGCCATCTACCTGGCGGACCTGGGCGAGGCGTCCGGGGCCGCGCACAACAGCAGCTGGCCGGAGGACAGCGCCTGGTACGTGTATTCTCGGACGCGGGGGTCGAAACTCGATGCTAACGTGCCATGCTAGTTACTCGGCCTTTCAGCTGGTCACCAACTCGACGGACCTGGACGCGCCGTTTGAGGGCGCGGGGTCGACGCTGACATCGGCAGCCAGCCGGGCCACGGCGCGACGGGTGCGGCGCACGAGGCAGAGGCTGGGGTCGTACCGGCACGACCTGCTGGTGGCGATGCGGGTAGTCAACAGCATCGAGCGGGAGATGGTGCAGTCGGAGTGGGAGAACTGGCTGGCGGACGAGACGACGCGGTGCGACCAGCTGAAGACGGTGCTGATGGAGGAGGAGGAGCAGGAGCGCGGCGGCAGCGGGAAGGCCAAGGCCAAGGCGAAGCGCGGCGCGGGAGAGCAGAAGGTGATGCCGTCGGTGGACGGAGAGGAGCGCAAGGCGAAGCTGCGGATGTGGCACGACACGTACTGCGGGAGCTGCAGGCTGGAGCAGCGGGCGCTCTCCGAGGGCCGCGACCCGGTGACGGGGCTGTAGCGCGTCTCACCTCTTTCCCTGCAGAAGAGACGTCGGCAGCAGAGAGCCGAGAGAGAGGACTGGTGAGGTGCCTTGGGTGCTCGCGAATGTGGTCATGGTGATGTACGGTTAGCGGCATGGCGATATCCAGAGCATAGCAGCAAGCGTGTGTAGTATTCTATGCGACTCTGTTTCCCCCCCGGCCCACGCACTACATCATCGGGGGAGGCCTCGTTATGGCGATGATGAGAGCCGAGACGCTGTGAAACCTGTCTTTCACTGCAATCGCGTGGGGAGATCTCGATGCCGCGTGCTTGGCGAATGGATTTGGAGCTGCTCCTGACAAGAAAAACAAAAACCGGATTCCTCGTGTCTGGTATGGGGGGTTGATTCAGTGTGGACTGGAAGATCACCTCGCAGTGGTGCAGCTGGTCCCCGGTGTCGCGTGCTTCTGCTTGGTTCTTGTTCCAGGGCTTCTAGCGGCCTCGTGGCCCTGAAGGGTCCCCTAAGCCACCCCACTGGCCGGCGCTGATCGGGAGCCTGGGGTGGGCCGACCGGGGGAGCTGGGCGTTCCAGTCCGACCCCGCACTGGGAATGTGGTGCAGTGACGTCGAGCCCTACAGGGTCTCCCTTAGGGGCTAGACGCTCGTCTGCCGGGGGGGAGGTGCTTGGTGACGTCAAAATGGGGACAAAGGCCCTGGGGCTGCTGGAGGGAAAGCTCCGCCGTCTCCGGGCCTAGCCTCAGTGCCGACGGCTTCGTGCGACTCGAAAGGCACCTCAGCAGCCACCTCACCGGGCAATTCGGAACATGTCTTAGGTAAGGCTGCCACTACGTAGACCTGAACGTGAACCTTCCATTCCCGTCCTTCCGGCTTCATAATAGTCCATCACCATATTTCTTACCCCTCTCGCGCTGTTTCGCATTTCCCGCCTGTCTTCGTTCTGTTGATCCTCCATTGCCTGTACATGAACAAGAGCCGAACCAGTGAACGAGCGAATACGAACTAAACGACTAAACGACCCAACGATCCACGAAGACCGAATACGCCATCGTACTCGGCTGCGAGACCACCCACCCACCACCCTCCACTGTAGCCAGACGGCTCCATGTCCATGCTCTCGGACTTTTCGGCACCGACAAACGACGGCAACCTCCAGGTGTCCGGTCTCTCCCACCTCTAGAGGCGAGGCGAGGTCGCTGAATCACCCTCCTCTCGAGAACACACAGCATCCATAGCCAGCCGAGCCAGACATGCCATCCCACCACGAACCGTTCGCCGCCCTCGGGCCCGTCGACTGGTCCACCATCCCCGCCGACGACCTGACCCCCTTCCTCGCCGACACCTTCTCCTCCGCCCAGACCATCATCGACTCCATCCCCGTCCCCGCACCCGTCAAGGCTGCCACCGCCACCGCCGCCGCCGCCCGCCGGTCTCGCGCCCAGACCGACCCCCCGCTCCCCTCCGCCGCCATCAATGCCTCCATCGCCGCCCGCCAGTCCGGCGCCTCCATCAGCGCCGCCCAGGACCTGATGAAGGAGTGGAAGGAGGTCAAGGTCAACGCCAAGGACAACCCCCTCGCCATCAACGTCTACAAGCTCGCCGCCAAGGACGGCCGCGGCAGCTGGTTCGCCCGCCGGAGCATCCACGACGGCCTGACCTTTGAGAAGTGGAAGCTCGGCCTCGAGAGGGAGTTCGCCGAGAGCATGAAGGTGCAGACCGGCCCCGGCGGCGGCAGCATCCGCGGCATCGGCGCCGAGAAGAAGGTCGAGGACCACTTCGTCCGGGAGGCGGGCAAGGCCGAGGGTAGGGCTCCTCCGCTTGTTCCCCCTGCTGCCATCTCGATCCCCTGCTAACCAGATCGCCTGCGCAGTCTTCCAGCTGTCGGCGCAGTTCCCCGGCCCGACCGCCCCTCGCGACTTCGTCACCCTCCTCCTCTCCTCCGACACCGCCGACCCCAAGACCCTCCCCGGCGGGGTCCAGAGGCCGCTGCGGACGTTCATGATCCTGTCCAAGCCGTGCGAGCATCCCGAGTGTCCGCCTCGCCAGGGGTACATCCGCGGCCAGTACGAGTCCGTCGAGATCATCCGCGAGGTCCCCAGCGACAAGCCCGGCGCCATCAGGAGGGCGCGCTCGTCCATCGACGTCGGCGCCGAGGGCTCCCAGCAGAGGCAGGAGGTCGCCGAGGACATGGGCAAGGAGGCCGTGCTGCGGGCCGCCAACCAGATCGCCGGCGGCCGCGAGGAGAGCCGCAACAGGGGCCTTTCCGTGGACAGCGCGCCCGCGCGGGACGATGCCGGCCACCGCACTGACGCCGTCGACGAGGAGGACGACGTGCCGACGACGATAGAGTGGCTCATGGTCACGCGCAGCGACCCCGGCGGCAACGTCCCCCGCTTCATGATCGAGAGGGGCACCCCCGGCGGCATCGTCAGCGACGCCAGCAAGTTCCTCAAGTGGCTGACCGCCAAGGCGGCTCGCGACTTCTCCGACGCGCCTCCGGCCGCCGACGGCGAGGCCGCGGTGGACGACATCAAGACGAACGCCGTCCAGGCAGAGGAAAGCAAGGCGCGGTCCAAGAGCCTCGCGCCGGCGCCGACGGCCAACCTGGTGCCCGACAACACGGCGCCGAACGTCAGCATGAGCGAGGCGGGCAGCGACGGCGGCATACCAAGCAGCAACGGCCTCTACGGGATGATCTCGGGGGCGTTCGGATACGCATCGGAGGCGGTGGCCGGCCGGCTCCCCGTCGGTCTGCCCGGCTTCTTCCAGAGCCAGCCCAACAGCAGCGACGACACGCTCTCCTACCGCAACGGCCGAGACGACGACGAAGACTCGCTCAGCGACATCAGCGATACCTCGTCAGTGCGGTCCTTCACCTCGGCCGTGGAGCGGACGGAGAGCAACGAGAACGCGCCCTCGCCCGACACGCTCCGCGACGACGCCGTGTCCGTGCAGTCCTCCGAGTCGCGCAGCCTCAGCGGCCCGCTCACGCGCTCGACGACGCACCACGAGAAGGAGCTCAAGAAGCTGCAGGAGCGGCGCCGCAAGATGCAGGACAAGCTGAACAAGCTGCAGACGCGCATGAGCGCCAAGCGCTCCGACGGGTCGCAGAAGGACGAGGCCGCGGCGTCCAAGCTGCGCGAGAAGCACGAGCGCGAGGTCGCCAAGCAGGAGGAGAAGTACCAGCGCGAGCTGCGGCGGCTCGAGGAGAAGCGGGCGCACGACGAGCGCAAGGCCGTCGCGCGGAAGCGCAAGCAGGAGGAGCGCGAGCTCAAGACCAACGCGGCCATGGAGCTCGAAAAGGTGCGCCAGGAGCGCGACCTGGCGCTGCACGAGGTCGAGCTGCTGAAGGCGCAGGTCGGCGAGCTGCAGGGCCAGAACACGCGGCTCGTGGCCGAGATGGGCAAGCTGGGCAAGGGCATCACCGGGCTGAAGAGGCAGGACTCCACGTGGAGCTCGAGGTCCGGCGCCGTGAGGGCTCCGGAGAAGGTCCCGCAGGCCGCGGCGTCTTCGTAGGCCGGAGGGGTGGGGCATGCGTGGTTCGGGTGAGAGCTGGGAAGAACACAGGGCGTTGGGGGCATGGCGTCTGTTTTCAAAGCGTGGGAAATGCTTCGTGATGATAGTGCTTGATTATACCATGGTACCTATTGAAGACGGCATTTGTATCAAGACCTTGACTGTCTCTACTGCGACCAGCGGACGCCGCTAAACTCGAAGGGCGTAACCTCAGCTCAGGCGTCATCCGATTTGGCTCGGAGTGGTCACGAAGAATATATCTTTACCGTTGTTTAAATTCGATAACACGGCATGTTCATTGTCACATTGCCTGCATTTCCCCGGGTGCCTCGTCATTCTTCCAGATCTACCAGGAATAGCCATCTGACTTTCACCACTGCAGAAACTCTAACTCATGCGTCCCGAGCATGCTGCGCCAGGCGCCTGCCTCAGGCCTACGTTCATCGCAATCGGATCAAACATCCTCCCGCCAACGACCTCCAGGATGCCCTGGCCGTCATACTCCCCGGGTGAAGACCACGACTTTGAGGGGCAGAACATGAAGACAGGCCATCATATGGCGTTGTGGGTAGCACGCCAGATTCCAGATCCTGAAAAGACAAGCAACATCACAATCTTGAGAAGACCTGCTTGTATGTGCAGCCGCATGATTTTTAGCTTCGAGGGCTAGCTTCCAAAAGCCACATCCCCTCCCAGCCCGCGTTTACCATGGTTCCCTTCGTCAACCTGTACCTAGGCGCCGGAGCTTTTAAAGGCCATCTTGAACAGTCGGCTGTTATCCCCAGTCGAAACATTGTACAAATTCATCGACATAGTGTTCAACATCATCACGCCTCTCGTCTGTTGATATATCGACAGCGCGCCTGAGTGTTCTTGGACAAGGCTTCTAAAAAGCCTTGAAGTACTTTCCCACGGCGGGGGTAAAGAACAGCACACAGGAGGAGACTAGATTAATCTATCTGTTGACCTGTGAGATGATTCGGCGGGAGGTGTTTTGTCGGTAACATGATAATACCTAGTGAAAGTGCGTCTCCTGGGGTTCATCTCAACGACAGTACCACCTGCTATTTCGACTTACCTCCATCAGAAGATCACCTCGCACGGGAGAAAGCAGCATGACGCCACCCAAAAAATAACAGGAAGTCACAGTCATTTGGTTCCAATAATCTTGAATGGCCGATGTGTACCGTCGCGTTCGCCCGAAAGTCGGATCCCTCACTCACGTCAAGGCTAGCACAGCCACCTTCTTTGCCACCCGCTGCGCCACGTACCCACAACCAAGAGGGTCATGAGCCCACCCGCAAACAGGTTCCGGTTACTAGACGAGGTGGCCGAGTGGTTGAAGGCGCAACTTTTAAGCCTTTCCCTTACGGGACTGCACAGTTGTATCGTGAGATATCTTGGGTTCGAATCCCAATCTCGTCATCAAATAATCATTTTGCTTTTGGCGACGCCATTTTGCCACCACAGGCCGCGCATCGTTTGGCAGACCTCATATTTCATTGCAAACATTGAAAGGAACCAAAATGTCTGGACTGGGTCCTGCCCGTGCAGTTTTGTTGTGGACGTTAGACTGCTTGCGCCACATCCCCGTCACGCTCACTTTCTCCCTCGTTGATCATCGCGTGGTTCCTGGCCGCGCAAGCACGACTGCAGATGCCCTGAAGTCGCTGAAGTTGTCTCGCGTTGGGTGGGCACCTACTGATGCTTTCTCTTGCTTCTCGGGCAAACCGTCAAAGATGAAGGCTGCATTTAAGCTGCGGCCTAGTGGTCGCCAATGCTTCCGGCGTGGGTTGCCTGGCACCGTAGGGATTCAGCGCAGGTGAGACGAGGACCTTGGCTCGGCTCAGCTTCAATAGCAAAGCGCATCTGGGTCAATTTCTGGCGAGGTCTATCGAGGTCTAGTGCGAGCGTCTAATTCTTCTTGTTCTGTCTATCGCAACACTTTACTCCAGCAATTCCAAAAGCATCCCGTGAACAGCCTTATCCAGCCCAACATCCCTCAGCACCCCCATCAGCTCCTTGACCCGACCAGCCTCCTTGCCCTGCCTGGCAATGACGGCCCTCGCGCAGAGCAGAACCCGCACGCACACTGCGTACACATCCGGCATCGACGTCCACCCCAGCGGGCCGTCCCGCTCCTTCTCGGCGTGCTCCTTCAGCGCCGTCAGTCCGTCCACGGCCCACGTCTCCAACGCCGCGTCATCCGCACCGGCGGGTAGAGCCTCGTAGAGCCCCGCCCAGCGACGCGCCTCGCGCACCTCGTCGATGTACTGGTTCTGCTCCTCGACCGCAAACAGCGCGTCGTCGAAGTGCAGCGCCGTCTTGAGCTGGTCTGCCGCTGGAGAGGTGCCCGTCAAGCGCTCCACGATGACCGTGTGGAACGCCGGGAATGACGTGTAGGAAGCCTGCAGACGGTGCAGGAGCGAGTCCGCCGCACGGAGGGGCAGGAGGGCTTGGCGGTCGAGAAGGGGCCGGGAGGCGAGGGTGGCGAGAGAGCGAACTTCGTCGTCATCGTCGTTGAGGGCGTCGTAGAGGGTGAGGAGGGTGGCGAGGTGATCAGGGTTGAAAGAGGGAGAGGCGGCGAGGTAGGATTTCAGGGATTGGGTTGCTGCGAAGCGAGTGTCGAAGGGCTGGTCATGGTTAGTTGGAATGCACAACGAACAGGGAAAACGGGGGCAAGCATACCTGGTCTTCGTCGCCTGCAGCGGACATCATAATTGTCCAGTTCTGGAGGTTGACGATAGCACGGATGTTGGGGTTGGTGCCTTGACGGAGCGTGGCCGTCGCCATGATGGAGCCGCTGAGGCGGATGACGGCGTTGGAGAGACCGGGGTTCAATGACTTGGCGAGTGATCCGGTCCAGAGGCTAACCAGGTCGGCATCCGATGGGATGAGGTCCAGACGCTTCTGCTCCAGAAGAGAGTCAATGGTATCGGCAAGATTCTCCATGGCCACGATCCGTGGCTCAGGGGCTTCTGCGTTGGCACAGACGCCGGTGTAGACATTGCAGAGCTCGCCGGCCAGCTCGGGAGTCATGATGGCTGAGAAGATAGCCGGGATGGCTTCCAGCATGTCTACGGCGGCCTCTGGCTTGGTCGATGCTGTCACGATGGCCTTCTGTGCGAGGAAAGGCACGTTGCGGCTCGAAGCTGCTTGATAAACTTCCTGAACTGCGACTTGGCCATTCAAGAGTGCGCTGTGGGCATATGGCTGGTCCTGTTCTTCTGGCGTAAGATCAATTGGTGTAGAGGGGATCTTGGACCCAAACGCGGAGATGACGTTAAGGATCTCGGCGTAGGTGGCGTGCGCTTCGGGGCACCGGAGGAAGAGCTCAGGGGTCTGCTGGTAGAGGTTGATAACCAGGTCCAATAGGCGAGAAGTGTCCCCTGATACTTGTCAGACACATTAAAGGCCAGAGGGGAACACACCGACTTACTCTGCGCCAGCTCTGGCAGCACATCAGCTAGCTTCTCGAAAACGTATTTGATCGTGAGTAACACCCCATGAAGCCTGTTGGCCTGGGTCAACACCCTGTGCCTATCGGAGCCGACCACAAGATCTTGAACAGACTGAAGCCAGTCATCGTGCAGGAGGAAAGAACACAACGCGCGGGCAGTCATCTCCCGAACGTGCCACACAGGGCTGCCGAGATATTCCGTTACGAGTCCGTACAGCTCCGCTCGAACCTCTTCAGGAGGGCCAGCTCGTCGGATAATGTCTAATGCAGGGAACACTGATTCGGCAGCAATTGTTCCAGTGCTGGGCTTCATGACCTCGTGTCCAGACCGTAGGAGGTTGATCAGCACGACTGGGATGATAGGATACTTGTGGTAGTGGACGCGCGAGGCCTTGCCATCCCAGCCAGCCTCGATCAGGGCCTTGCTCTCATTTGTGCCGAATAGGTTGTCGATGAGACTCCGCAGGAGAAGCAGGCCGCTGTTACGTATCGCCCACCTATTTTCTTAGCATCGGACAGACTCGGCAGATCATGAGACTTACACTTCGGCCTTCAAGCAACCAGCAGCAAGCTCCAAGCACTGAGGGATGTGCCGCTCCACCTTGCCCATCTGTGCAAGGTGCGCGCTCTTGAAGATGTCCTTCAAGCAGTTCAGAGCATGCACTTGAGGCAGGTTGGAGCCGTCGGTCTCGGTAACGCGTGCCTCCCGTTGCGCAACCTCCGTCAAGTCCGCAATCACGCGATCGAAAGAAGGAGAATCGGAGTCGGCCGAGAGAATACCGGTGATCATAGAAGGAATGCCGGCGGATCGTCGTGTTGTAGACGCATGGGTGAGAATGCATTCTTGGCTTCCCTGTAATACAGTCAGTGTTGTTCAGACACAAAGGATCAGACAACTGACCCTATACCAGACGTCGAGCAGGGTCTCGCCCTCGGGCACCCAGTCCGGTTTTCCGCCCGAGTACTGTACAAGCTGGCAGCATGTTGCAAACGTCAACGACACGGTGGAGAACGCGCCTCTGTGTCGGAGGTTCGTCAGTTGGTCAAATGTCAGCCGTCCAAAAGCCGCAAATGTGTCCACAGATGGACGCAGGGCGCCTTCTTGCTGCTTGGATTTCAAGGGCAGGATCATCGCGCGCATAAGGTTGCTAACAATGTCAGTCAAGGAACGGGCTGCATTCCAATAGTACACACCTGGACTCGTGAATGGCACGGAAGCTGTAGCTCAGGAGGTCTTTTGTATCGAGGCCTTCGATGTCTTCCAATTCCTGCGGCAGATGGCCCTCAGGCGAGTCGTCGCAGAGCACGTATTTGACTGTGGCCCAAATACGCTGACAGGCCTTGACCAGGCGGTGCTGCAGGTGCGCCAGAGCCTTGAGCTCCTCCTCGGTGTATGTGGCTTCGGAGAGAGCTTGCCATACGAATCTACATCCGTTAGCTTTCTGTAGCAGCCACAATGAATGCCACACTTACCGCAATGAGGCAAAGTACCCGTAGATTGGTGCCTCGAGCACTGCATTGCCCAAATCAATCTCTGCGAGCGAAAGTTTGCCATCCAAAAGGTCGACCAGTGAGGCGACGACAAGCAGCCGCTCCTCCTGCTGCGCATGCGATCGGCTCAGAAGCTCGTACGAGCGGGCGATTCCATCAGAGTGATCAGCCCTTGCGGTCCGGCGTGCCATGTCCTCAGCCCGTCCGAGGAATTCGGTGATGGTCCTGATGTACCCCAGAGGGCTGATGGCGTTCTTAAACCGGGGGTCGGTGAAGAGTATCATCAGAATCTCGTTACTGGTGGCTCTCACATCTTCAAAGGCGTCCATGACCAGGTCGAAAAGTGCTCGAGTCCATGTGGTGTCGAATGTACTGAAGAATGGGACCTCCTTCTCATTCGAATCCCAAACCTTCGAGTCGTCCAGCTCGATGCGGATAATGAAGAGCGTTGCCCGGAGAATGGAAAAGTGACGCTGATAAGAGGCCGTCGGGATGAGTTCTGACTTAAGGAAGCCGAGAAACCATGCCACAAACTCTTTGTGTTGAGCCAAGACCTGCTCAAGCTTGTCCTTGGGCCACGCCATGGCCGCTTCAGCAGAAGTACCGACTTTCATTTTGGATGCCTTGGGCGCTGCCTTGGGTGGCGCTGCGTCGACGCGCTGGAGAGCTTTCTGGAGGAGAGGGATGGCGCCCCGAGCGCGTCGGTACATGGACTTGATCTTGCTGAGAAGCTCCATGCGAAACCTCGCGCTGGGGTCTGAGAAGTGGTGGGGGAGATGTGTCTGTAGGAGGCGTAAAGAGGGGCCGAAGAACGGCCTTGTGGTTGAGTTGGACGATATGATGAGCGACAGTGCGAGAGATCGTACTTCGGAAGACGGATGAGATAGCACGCTGTGAAGCATGGCTTCTTCGAGGACAACTGCAGACTTGGTTTCTGAGGGGGTGTCATCTGTACAGGTCAGCATTCAAGACTGCGAAGTCCATCACCGTCTCGAGGGGATGCCTTACCAGGTTCTTCCACAATTCCCACCTTCTTTCCGATCTCCAGCGCATTGAACCGCAACAGAGCCTGAACATTGACCTCCTCCTCGTCATTTTCACTTGATACTGACACTGGGTCCAGCTCCTTCATGATCTCCAAGAAGCGGAGAGATCCAGCACGGTCCTGCTTGAAGATGGGCAGGAATATGTAGTTCTTGACACTATCCAGCAGTGACGGCGACATGGTGAGCGCCTCCTGTAGCCACTCGAGCCAGATTTGCACCGTGAATTGTTGACCAATCTCCCCCTTAGACTTTTGGATGGCCTGGTGCAGGGTGACGATGAGCTTGCCCGCGATGGCGCGCATAGTGGTCATGCGATGGAAGAGCTGGGCGAAGATGGCCCGCCATAGATCGAGCTCCGAGGGCCAGACAGTATGTGTGTGGACTCTGCTGTAGCTCTCTCCTATCTCCTCGACAGAAAAGAGCCCCTTGGAAGTAAACTGATCCAGAGCCTTGATGGACGACTTGACCAGCGGCCTCGCAGACTTGGGGCCTACAATGGACACGAGGGTGTCCAGGACTTTCAGCTTGACGGAAACTCCTATCGCTGGTTCGGGGTTCTGGTTGATGAGGGTAGGGAGAAGGTCTAGCACGAGCCTCAGGTGCCTGTGCGCCTCAACCTCATTCCACTCGATAAAGAAGCTGAAGAGCTTCAAGCTCATTTCCTCCGTGTAAGCCCATTGCCGGAGCTGGGGAAGCTTGGATTTGGTGCATTGCGCGACAAATCCGCAGAGCTTGACACATGAGTTGCCAGATGTCGCTTTGAGTTGGGACGACTTGGCCAGGAGGTCATCAAAGATGCCCTGGGCGGTACTACGCCGAGGTTAGCACGATGAATAGACACGAGCATCGATATCCTACGGCGTGCGGGAATCTTCAGGCTGCCCCTCGACCCATTTCACAAGGTCGTGGGTGTTGATGAAGTTCTCATGGATCGGGTGGTCCAGAGTGGGATCCATGGTTGGCGAAAACCTTTCCGCTTATACGTGGGGTTGGTGTTGAGTTCTTGGAGGAGAAGGGCTCAAGTAAGGAGGCATGAGTACCGCGCCGGTGGAGTGTATCGAAGCCTGCTCTAACCAAGAGCTTCCCAGTAGTTTCGAGTGGAAGCTAGATTCTTGGAGGGTATCCTGGGATCATGAACCTTCACGCATCTCAGCCCAGCTCATGATTTCTCCCCTTGGTGGCCCACCGGCGCTGGCGCGCTGGCTATGGAGGGGCAGAGGAGGAGGGGCATTGATGCACGGGCCTTTTCGCGAGGGATGACTAAGCCAGGCGCACCACCCACAGGCGGGCAGGCAGGCGAAAATTGCGGCGCCGTGTCAAAACCCACCGGAAATTTTTGGCCCCTCTTGAACTTCCTCCTCTCCTCAACCCAACGACACATCCGTGCTACCAGTTACTGGGAGATATCGCCAAGATGTCGAGTGAGTGCTGCTGCTGACCGCCGGCATGATTGAACATGACTGACAATCTTTCGCAGAGATCACGGTTGCCAACGTCCGTACGCAGATCGGCGAGCTCCTCGAGTACTCGACCGAGACCAAGAAGCGCAACTTCCTCGAGTCGGTCGAGCTCCAGATCGGCCTCAAGAACTATGACCCTCAGCGTGACAAGCGTTTCTCCGGCACCGTCCGTCTGCCCGTGGTCCCCCGCCCCGGCATGACCCTGTGCATTCTCGGTGACCAGCACGATATCGACCGTGCCAAGCACGGTGGCATCGACGCCATGTCCGCCGACGATCTGAAGAAGCTGAACAAGAACAAGAAGCTCATCAAGAAGCTCGCGCGCAAGTACGATGCCTTCGTCGCTTCCGACTCCTTGATCAAGCAGATTCCCCGTCTCCTGGGTCCCGGTCTGTCCAAGGGTACGTCTCCCCCCGGTGCCTCGTCTTTTTGACGGAACATGATCTAACAAATCGCAGCCGGCAAGTTCCCCACCCCCGTCTCCCACGGCGACAACCTGTCCGACAAGATCACCGAGGTCAAGTCCACCATCAAGTTCCAGCTGAAGAAGGTTCTCTGCATGGGTGTCGCCGTCGGCAACGTCGGCATGACCGAGGAGCAGCTCGTCGCCAACATCATGCTGGCCATCAACTACCTCGTCTCCCTGCTGAAGAAGGGCTGGCAGAACGTTGGAAGCCTGACCATCAAGGCTTCCATGTCTCCCCCCAAGCGCCTGTACTAAGCGCGTCCTCGACTGGATGGTTCTGGGGTAGGTCCTAGGTTAACACCGTGGACGACCGGGAAGGACGATCCGGAACTGGATGCACTGAGGGTCAGAAGCTCTGCGCAGTGGAAGTGGTTCTCGTCAATACCAAAATCATTTCCACAACCTTTCTTAGCCTGATGCGTGTTGTGATGTATTATGCCGACATTGATCCTGGACGAAACGTAACGGAGATCCTACTTTCTCACCCGGCATGTACCGAGGGAAGGGACGGGATGGCACTGCGGGCCCGAACGCAGACGCACAAAGCGACGGCTAAAGCGACATGCCCGGTGATCAGATGTCGGCAGATCATCCCCTAATAGGCCGGCCGTCTGGATCAGCCACGTTCATGTACGAGAGAAACAGACCGACATTGCATGTGCGCAGCAAATAGCACGACATGCCTCGCAGCAGATCCATCACTGTAACGTCGCAACTGCGTATTCTGTCCCGTTTGTCGAATTGCCCATCTCGATGGCGCCCGAGCGGTTACGTGCTTCGCCTCGGCGGTGTCTTTCGTGATGAACCCTCTGTTCGGTGATTTACGGCCTGGGGCGCATCGGACCGCGCGGGCGGCCGACGACCCAAGCTGAGTCAGAGTTTGGCGTTGATCGAGCTCGACCAGACTGTCGGAAGATTCGCCCAAGTTCGAGCCTATCGGCCGACGGCAGAATATCTGCGCGACCGACTGAAGGCGCCCGAAAACCACCAACACCCAGCAGGCCAAGAAGATCGCCGCGCCAGGCTTCCCAACTGCCGCCGGCAGCATGGGCGGGCGTTTCGCCAGCTAACTGCAAACGGCTGCACCCTTCGCCCGCTCATGAGGTAGGGGAAGACAAACTCGGTAAACCTCGCGAGCTGCGAGCTTATCCTGACGATTCACACCGAGCCCGGGGCAAGGGGGCCTGCAGCGATGGGGAGGGGGGAAGACGGGCCGAGGACACCCTGCCTTTGCCTGGCGTTTGGCCCATCTCGACTTTGCTTCTTGATACGGGCCCATGCAGGCCGAAGAAGCAGCACAACCACCACACCACAGCACACCACCCGGCCCAACCACCGAGATCCGCGAATCTGAGAGGCGCACCCATGAACGTTGCTTCCATCGGCTCCGATTCGGTAGCGGGCATTCGCATCGACTCGGCCTGCATCTGCCAGAGTCGCATCCCCTCCTCCCCTCCCCCTCCCCCCTGCTGCGCCATCTCGGGTTGACGACGCCGATCATCCGCACCAGCAATGCCGTCTCATGATGTTTGACTTTGTTGGTGACGGCCGGGGTTGCTGATGCCAGAGTTGAATGACCATCACAGACACGGGGGCGCGGGGAATGCGCCTCATTTGGGTGATCACCTCCCTACAGAGTTATTCTCGGTTGGAAGGCGCCAGACTTGGACGCTTCGAGAAGAGGCCCCGAGACATTGGCCTCCAGCTTTCTGTGTCAATACTTGACGGTGACAGAGCTGGCAGGACCAGCGGGCGTGCAGTCGCTCCTGGCAGGAGGCCATGACAGGGTACCTACCTGCCTACCTTCCTTCCTGCCTCCTAACCTTTGGGACAGGCGAGTACGTACCTGGGCAGGCAGACAGGGCAGGCAGGGAAGAGGGCAGGAGCAAACTGGAGGAGGCAAGAGGGGAAAGGCCCCTCCACTATGGCGCCGGCCGGTGGCATTCGGCCCATCTGCGGCGCCTCTCCCGTCCAATTTTTTCTTCCTCTCCCCTTCCCCTTTCGTTCGCACAGTCGAAACCCGCCAATTGCCCGCCTTTTCCTGAGTACCTTCCCCCCCAAACACTGCTATTGGCACTGCCACGCACCAGTCGGCCTCTGTCCGAGTCCTCGATTCCCTGGCGTCCTCTCTCCCCCCTCCCCCCCAGCAGCCCCCCTACCGGCCTAGGCTGGTGATCATCGCCCCCACGGTCCATCCAGAGACAGCCCAACCAGAGATGGGTGTCCCGGATCACTTCGATGGAAGTTCCCTGGACCCCCCCCGGCCTGGCGCATGACGAAGAGCCTCCTCGGGCTCTCACAAACGTAACTCGTTGGGGCATCTCCGATTCCAAGTACCGTCACCCTACCAGGCGCTGCTCCGCTACGCTACGCTACCACGACGCATGTTCCGTCTCCCTCTGCTCGTCGTCGTCTTCGGCAGATCCACCCCGCTGGTGGTAGTGTATGAGTCTGTGAGCGAGGTGAGGTGAAGTGGTCTCCGCCCGCCACGAAAGGCCCGGCTGGGTGTCGAATTGTCCGAGATTCTCCTCTAGCAAGTGGAACTCGACAATCCATGGTCGAGGTCCATGTCCATCCATGTGGAGGACGTGACGCCTAGTCGTTCGTCTTCGTCACTTGTACTCGAACTAGCAGCCAGTGCCGTGTTTCTGTTTCTGTTTCTGTTTCTAGTCCTGCTCATCCGTCTTTCCTTTCCCTTCCCTTCCGCCGCTCCCAACGTGCTTCCCTCCCGGCCCTTCACAGCACACAAACGATCTCCCTCCAACGTCAGGAATGCTGCCCCCGGAACACGCGACATGAACCACTCGCACCCATAATAGCGACCCTCCACCCACCAACTAGCTCCCGCCTCTGCTCTGCTTTACCTCTCCCCAGCCCGTCTCGAGTCTTACTCGTTCTCCATCCGAAGCCCTCCTCCTGCGGCCTTCCCCCTTCTTGGCGCCCATCATCGATTCCTCGCCACGCGCTTCGCCCCCAGGCACAAAGGCAACCCGAGCTGGACAGAGACAGCTTCACACGCGCACAGTTCCGGCCCGCATTCCTCCCAGACGAAACGTAGCGCCCCAGCTAGGCGGTGAAAGCCTTCAGGAACCGCATGTCCCACGCGGTCCCCTCGCAGAAGGTCCCCTAGACGAGCCCTCTTATAGGCCGTCCGTCCCGCGCCCAACTGGTTGGTTGCCGCCGGTCGACAACCCCAGAGACACCGCACGACTTGGGGCTTATCATGTACGCCTCATCGTCTTCCGAGGGTCCCGCGCCCACGACAGAGACGAAGAACATGACCTTCGATGCGGGGAACAGGATAGAGAATGCGGATGGGACCATCTGCGGCATCCGGCGGAAGCTGTTCTGGGCGTGGATCGCAGGAGGCATCTTGATCGTCCTGCTGGCGATCGGTGTCGGCGTCGGCGCCGGATACGCCCTGAACCGAGATGTCCACGGCGAGGTCTAGACGACGAGCAATCCGGCTTCACAACGCCTCAGAACGGGCTCGGCGATGGCCCTGCTTAGGAGGAACCCAGACCTCTTGCCGCCTGGTCGAAATCGAAGCAGGTCGGGTTTCCTGCTTTTGGCACTCCGTACCACCTTTCTCTCAACGGCTTCCCACCGCAAGGAGATCTCGACCCTTGTCCCAACTCAGGTCTGATCCCATGACACCCACATACACCACATGAACAACACATCACTATCAAGCAACGGCAAAAATTCGAGTGCCTCAACATGCAACATAGACGGAATCTCACACCACTACAACCAACACCCAGGGCAGGGACAATCCCAAAGCCAAGCTCACGAAACCTCTACAACGACACCATCACACACTGAGCAACAACGACACGGCGCAAAGGCGTACTTACTCAAGCGGGGCATATCCGGCGTTCAACTTTTCAACCCCCCGTATTCTTTCAACTTCAGGACTAGGACACGGGATCTGCCATTATGCTGCTAGGAATCGGCGGGGACTTCCCACGCTGGAAGGACAGGGAGATGTGCTCCCCCACTCGGGACGGCGGAGACGGGCTCTCAAAATCGAGACAGGACAGGACAGGACGGGACGGGAGAAGCCCGAGGCATCATCGCAGACAGGGATCTGCGTCCTCGTGTAACGCTATTCAATCCTGGCCCTGACGGCATCAGGAACGGAAGGCGGAGTAGCCTGACAGGGGCCTCCGCGAGGACAGCAAGATGATGAAATGGAAATTTGAGAATCGCAGACGCACACGCATCCATGTTTGTGATGGTGAAACGGGTCGGGCAGCCCAAGCGGAGTGCCCGATCCAGAGCCTCCGGCGCGGTGAAGCAAGTGGACGGGGCTCGTCTGTCGTGATTAGATCGGCAAAGACCGAGCGGAGTGCCTAACCTAGAGTCTCCGGAGGAAGTAGTCGAGATGAAGTGTCACGAACACGACATGCCTTGGCGGTGGTGTTCGCAGCCTCGGAAATCTCCATTAGGTAGCTCCGCCCGGCCTCCAATATCAGGGATATACTCCTACGACACCTCGATACTTGACCTTGGGCTTGGCCTGCAGAAGGGCGTGCCACGTGCTGCCGCCGCTAGTACTATATTTTAGGCAGGAAACCAACCGGGCCCGAATGTCAATCTACAAGTTGACAGCCGCCCACACGCACCGACATCCGAGGCTCTGACGATGAAGCATTATCATTAGGTATCATATATGTACTTTTTCACTATTTCCCCGCGCCACAGCTCTTGGTGACACGCCACGCCACGAGGCCCCTCCTGCCGATGACCCTCTTCAGCGTGTTCCAAACGCCGTCCTCCCCCCAGTCCAGGTCGTCGAGGTTGAGGTGCCGGTCATGACGCCACACCTCGCGGAACCGCAGCCCCTCGAGCCCCTTGTTCGGCAGATACGGGTCCAGCCACGTCGCCGACGCGGGCGCGAGGAGGTACGTCCCCTCCTTCTCCTTTAGGTATTCCCGATTCCGGCGGTCCGCGGGCGTGTCGCAGGTCGCCAGCTCCGCGAGCTGCTCCAGCAGGGTCTCGCCGTCGAGGCCCATGACGTCGCGCGTCGTGAGGACCTCGTTCTTGCCGTTGAGGAGCCAGATCGGCGGGGAGTACGTCTTCCACCAGATGGCGTTGGTGGCGTCGGGCTGCTTGCTCATGAAGACCTGACCGGGGACGATGCCACCTTGGTGGTAGACGCCCATGAGGATGCCGAAGAATAGGTTGAAGATAACCCATGCGGCTGTCCAGGCCTGGAGGCTGCGGCGGTTCTTGGGCAGCTGGACAGAGGAGAGGATGAGGGGTACGGTGGGGAGGAGGAAGCGGGCCTCCTGGTGCTGGAAGATGGAGAGGACGAAGATGCCGGAGACGGCAGAGTAGAGTCGCAGAGAGAGGTGGGGCTGCGTGAAGAGGAGGACGGCAGCGGGGCCGAGGAGCTGAGGAATGTTGGCGAGGAGGTGCTGGTACCAAGGGTGCAGGCCGTGTTGGGCGAGGTTCTCCGGAGCCATGTTGTAGCGGAGGTTGTTGAGTGGCGTGATGACGGGGCGGGAGGCAAGATCGGCCCAGGTGATGGGCTCGGGAAGGTAGAAGGCCGTGTCGAGCCCGATAGCGAGGCATGCGGTGGCCAGGCCGGCAAGGGCCATGACGAAGAACGAAAGAGGTCTGCATGTGTTAGCTCGCCTGCATGTTATATGTTGCACCGAGAGGCCATGCGCCTGCATGCATACCTGTTATAGAAGTGGGGTATCAAACGGATGCCGGGTATCAGTAAGAAAGCAGGGAAGGTGATTCTGTTGAAGAGCCCAAACACGGCCATGACGCCAAGAACTGTTGAGGCCAACAGCGATGATTGTTGCGGGCTCTCAACGATGCGCTGGATCAACACCATGCACCAAGCGACGACCAACGTCTCGACGGCGTTGGAGAAGGTGTGTGTCTGGAAGGTCCAGGTGACATAGGACGAGGCGACGAGCAGGACCGCCACGCGACGATGGCGGGGCGACTGGATCAACTCATGGATGGCCCAGTCCTCGAGCACGAAGCTCGTCAGGAACATGAGCACGCGCAGAGTCCAGAAGACGGCAATGGGTGGTATCTCCCCATCTTGGCCGTTTCCTATCCACAGCCATCGCAGGAGGAGCATCGGGAGGCCATAGACGGGCCATAGCGGGAAGACGCTGCGTATCGGATTCTCGCTGGTGAACTCCCAGGTGTGTCGGACGGGGTAGCTGAAGATCTGGCCTGTGGAAGAGGTGTCAGTACGAGGAAGTCGTCCGGGCGCAAGTTGGCGGGGGAGGGGGTTCCAGGGTACATACCCGCGATGACCTCGGGGCCTTGGAAGTTCTCGTCGGGATGAAGGTAGCTCGGCGACAGAGCGAACCAGAGGCGGACGAGAACTAGGAAGAGGTATGTTCGGCGCCACATGGTGATGGTGGTGGTGTGTGTGTGGGCGCGCGCAGGCGGCGTCGTGGTACGGTCGAAGCTCCCAGTCGATCAGTAGCGAACATCCAAGGTTTGCGACAAGCTGAGGGTCGTCTTGGTATCGCAAAGCCGCATGGTCCAGGGGGCAGGGAAGACAGTGCGGTCGATGGGTCAGTCGGACAGGTCTCGAAAACAGAGGCCGAGATGGTGTAGGTCAAGTCTGCGATGACAGCTGCAGGAACAACGTGGGCATCGAAAGGAGGGAGCTAGATGCGACGGCGCGTGGGATGGGCTGCTGTTGATTTTTCTGGGTTGGTAATCTCCAGCTCTGAGACCTGGCCCCAGGCACATGGGCCGAGTCTTGTGTCTTCCTGGTGCTTGTGTTGCGGATGCGGTGGTGGTGCTCGACCGCCGGGATTGCTTGCCCCTGGTTCCGGGGGGTAGCAAAATGCTTAGTGCTCTTGGGGCTACAGGGGTCCCAACGGGCGGGAGGGCCAGCGCGACCCGACGCGCCTGAACGTTGGGCTTCTCTGGGCCTTTCGAGTGGAAGGACTGAGGGCGCTAGGCCGTGTCCGGATAAGGCTGGAGAGCTCCTGCTGGTCGAAATGTCGAGGTCGTGACCCGGGAAGAAGTGATCAGGTGTTTTGTGTGGTGATGGGAAGGACTAAATAGCGCGCGTCTCATGATCATGGAGGAACTCTCATCTCGATTTCAAATGCTGTCGCTTCACTGAACTGGCCACGTTGTCTGATCTGAGGGATGGTGGTGTCCAATGTCAGTTGATGGACCTCCGAGGCGGACCTTTCTGCCAAGACTCCGAGAGCCCGCTCATCCTCCACCGTGGACGGTGTTTTGACGTTCCGTCCGCTGGATTTAGTGAGATGGGTATGATTATCTCATCTCCAGTCGCTTCATGCTGCTTTCGCTGCACCACCATTCTTCACCCCCACGATCAACCCAGCCCAGCAAAAATTACAATGCTGAGAGCATCGGAGAAGATTGGAATGCAAAGACCGTCAAGCGTTGGGTGAAACGTCCAGCTGGGTCATCACCCCGGGTTTTCACATTCCCGCCACGCTTTCTCGAGGCGTGGAATGCAGCCCTTAAGTGCCTGCATCCGTTCTTGTTGAGTGCTCATCGATCGAAGGGCCACCAATCTGATCTTGCACCTTTGTCTTGGACCTCCAGATCCGGAGTCGGCCGTCCCTTTCTCGTGGTTCTGAATCAAGGGCCCTGCCCCCTTTTGGCGGGCAGTCGGGCTTTGTCTCCCGATGCTGTCTGTTGTTTGTTCGGGCCTCCATCCAAGCCTCACTTCCAATGGCCTGGTGGCATCGCCATCTAGGTAAACCTCAGCACGGCATCAGCGGGATGCTGCACTGTTTGAAAGGCCATGCGAGTCTGTACCTACCATGATGCCACCACAGCGTGCAAAGCGAGAATGGTCTTCCATCCGTCAGAACCACAATACTGGATCCAATCGTACCAGGAGATCCTCGATGCTGAGTATGAATCTTGAGGTTATCAGGAAACGCCTGACACACCGGCCTAGCCCTCTCTCACGCAAGTTAGACCAACAGGACGCAGAACGCCACCCTTTTGGCATGGCGATTGGGAGAACAATCTCGCCTGGCGCCAAATCAACATCAAGGGAAGAGACAAGCTTCAGCCACCAGCCTCGAAGTAATTCGTCGCTTGACAAGACGGCTGAGCAGTACGTTTGTAAGATGCCCGAGCGTGCCGACTCGGGCTTTGGAAGAGTACCAAGGTAATTTAAGAGAGCTCGCAGTGATGCATTCTTTGTTTGCTTCCACATGCACGGGCTTTCGACGCCAACATGACATCGCTCGAGGTACCCTGCAGCTTCTGTGTGCACTGCGCCCTGGATCATCCGGTGAACAAAGGTGGGACGTTTGCAGGAACACGGCAGGCGGTCTCTGAGGCCAAACGCCAAAAGAGGCCAAGCATCAAGGACCGCAGTGGATGGGGATACCTACCTAAGGTACCTAAGATAGAAGAAGGAAGGACTTTACTTAGAAGCACTTGGTAGCTGCTGGAAATTACGTGTAGCACAGGGAGGATGGCAACAGGCATCCACGGCGACAGTGCGGGCAGTTGCGCCCCTAACCCAGCAAGCACCATCGTCTGCCTAGAGAGGGTCCTGGAGTCTTGGAGTCACGCAGACAGTACAAAAGCTTGCCTCAGGGACACTAATGGATGATTGCACCTCCCTCCAAAGCGTTTGTCCATCTATTTCCGACTCAAAGGTAAAAGACAAAGCTACGTTTTCTTCTCTACCCGAGATAGCGACCGACCGTACCTTGTCCTCAGGTCCCTACCTCGATTTGTCTCCGTTGTTTCCCACCTTGATACATAAGCACTTCCCCGATCTTCCGCTGTGACTGCACACCGGACCCTGCAAACCAACCCCGCCAACCAATCCGCCGCCCCCAGCCGCCGCCACTTCTGCCTTGCGCTTCGCATCCTCCACCAACCACCATCTACACCAACCGCAAAACAACCACAGCCAACTACATTCATCTCACGCATCCCTCTACTCTCGACACATCTTCACCAAATCCAATACCACCACATCCACACATTACATCGTTCAAAATGGCCGACGGTAGCGTTCCCCGTGTTTGGGTCCAGTCCAACGACAATGCCACCATCGCGATCGACCGCCCTGTCGCCGAGCGCTCCATGCTGATCCGCAACCTCATCGAGGACATCGGTGACGAGGGCATCACCGCCGACACCCCCATCCCTATCCCCAACGTCAGTCTATCTCTCGCTACCGAGCGCTGGCACCTCTCCTTCCTCGCGCGCGATTACTGACCCCCGGCTACAGGTCAACGAGGCTGTCCTCCGCAAGGTCATCGAGTGGTGCGAGCACCACCGCAACGACCCTCCCCAGACCCAGGACGACGATAACGACGCTCGCAAGAAGACCACCGAGATCGAGGAGTGGGACCAGAAGTTCATGCAGGTCGACCAGGAGATGCTCTTCGAGATCATTCTCGTACGTTCCTTGCCCCGCATTGATTTGCCGCCCGGTGACTGACATGTTCCCTTCCCAGGCCTCCAACTACCTCGACATCAAGCCTCTCCTTGACGTCGGCTGCAAGACTGTCGCGAACATGATCAAGGGCAAGTCTCCCGAGGAGATCCGCAAGACCTTCAACATCACCAACGACTTCACCCCCGAGGAGGAGGAGCAGATCCGCCGCGAGAACGAGTGGGCCGAGGACCGCTGAGCTCGGTGCATTCTCTGGTCTGTAGGGTTGAATCGATGCCTCGGTCGGCATGTCTACTCGCAGCACATGTCTTTGATGCATCATGGGGGCGTTGGGCTCTTTTTTCCTTTTGAGTTTTTACGGAGCAGGGTTGTTTCTTGACAGTCGACGGCTCGGCCGATCAACGACAGTCAGGGTCCGCTCGTTCACCCAGGCGAGCAATCGGCTGGAAATAGCAAGAACGGCGATATGCCGGTGGGTTATGACAATCGACAACGATTTGCAGTATTCAAGTTATGTGGTACGGTACTGTGACCCCGCACATGTAACTTCCTCTAGTCGGTATCCCATCGTCGAGTTTTGCGGGTTGCAGGACTACATCGCGGCGTATCTTTACCTACTCACCGTCCAGGCGCCAAACACCATCATTCTTACGGGCGACCCAGCAGGAGGCGGTATGATCGTGTCGGTGTTCTGCACTCGGCGAGATCAGGATATTCCTCTCGTCGACTCTTGAGAGCGTGGATTTGCGGATTGCCATTTTACACATGTCCGTCTCACTTTGCGACCTTCCAGCCTACAGCCGCAAGCATCAAGTGACTCGATTAAGGCCCGTCGGATTCAGTTAAACCCCGACATGTAGCCGCACAGCACGAACAAGAGCGCGGTAGCACCGCTGTCACGTGGGAACTCGTACGCAGTGGCATCATGAATTTTGCATTCCTTTCCCTACGGTCGTGAGACGCAATACTTAGAGCCTAGCCAGGCCCCATCCGGGTACGACCCCTTCCCTCCGGCTCCATCCAGCCAGAAAGGGACAGTCCAAGAAAAAAGGATCCGTCTGCGGTCATCGATAAACCATCGCTCCTTCCCAAAATCCCAAAAGAGAGGTTGTGTTGTCCCTTTGCGCCGCTCGCGAGAAATGTGCTGCAGGTGGTGCGTCGTCTTGTCGAGAGTCGGCGAGCGGGGGTTGTGTGAACAGGCGGGCGCGCGAGAGGGGATTTCGCCGCGAGTGTGTGGTGTGGACAAACGTGGGAAGATCGAGGGGGGGCGAGGTGTTTAGATGCCGAGCTTGGTCTTGCGCCAATGCCTTCGCTTGGCGTTGTAGCTGAGATTTGTGTTAGCGATTTCTTTCTCCTGCCGCGACGTAGGGTGAATCTCTCTCTCCGCTTCGATCGTGGGAGGAGGAATCGGTGATGGCGTACCGGATGGTGTTACCGGTCCTGAGACGAACCCATTGGGGAATGGGACGGTTCTGCTTCTGGGCCTTGGCCAGCTTGACCTTGGTGCGGAACGACTTGTGGCTCTGGAGGGGAGAAAATCGTCAGTTTACGGGTGTCCTGATGGTTTTGGTTTGCGCCTCAACGGGATGAGGTTCGGCCCTCCCGCGACGTGGGAAATCATTTCCAGCTCGTCCAGCAAATGTCTATCCGTGGTCGGGGAGTTCCGTGACGCAATATGGGAAGCGAACGTACCGGCATCGTGACGGTTTTCGAGGTCGATGTCGAGATAGTTATTTCGGGGGCGAGTTCGTTGAGGAGATTTGCGAAGTAGCAGCAAAATTGATCACGACCTGAGAACGTGTGCAGGACCGTGGGGCAGAGTACGTAAGCGAGCCCTGGGTCCCTCCTGTCCAGTCGTGTGAGTTGGGATTGTGGGACCCGCTCGTCTGCCTTATCATCTGTTATCAGGGCCCGGATGCCGCATACCCCTCTAGAGTCATGGCCGAGTCTTGAAACCCCGGGGTAGCCACTAACGGGTCAGGCGATCAAGGAGCCGGCCAGACCAGTGCTGCATGTGCATGATTGGAAATCCTGTAAAGGAGAACCCCGGAGTAGACCGCGACCGACGACTACACTACCTCCCCCCCATCACGCGAGCAGCTCAGGCGGACCCTATCGACGACTAGTGCGAGTACTACGTCTTCTTTGTACGCGAAACGACCAACGGCCGGCTGAACGATCGAGCAAGAGCACGTCGACAACACGGCGACGAACCTCAAAGGACAGACAACCTTTGAGAAAACGAACCTCGGGCAGCGCATCCTTGAGTGCTGTTCCCATTTGCGACGACGACACACACCACAACAACCCCCGACAAACCTCTACACAGCATTCAAGATGGGTGCTGGCATGTCATGGCTGTCCGGCATGCTCTGGTCGAAGAAGGAGATTAGAATATTGATCTTGGGCTTGGTATGGGCTGCCTCCCTGGATGCAGTTGGATGCAATCTGTGGTGAACAAAGAAGCTAAGACGTGACAGGATAACGCTGGCAAGACGACACTACTGTACAGGTTGAAGGTTCGTGGCGACCGCTTCGTGCTGCATGCTTCTCAACTAACCGCCCCCAGGTTGGCGAGGTCGTCACCACCATCCCGACGATAGGCTTCAACGTCGAGTCTGTCACATACAAGAACCTAAATTTCAACGTCTGGGTACGTCGACCCCCGGCCAGCGCATGCCCGCCACCACTGACCTTCTCCCTCGCAGGATCTCGGCGGTCAAACATCCATCCGCCCTTACTGGCGCTGCTACTACGCCAACACGGCCGCCGTCATCTTCGTCGTCGACTCGACCGATATCGAGCGTCTGCAGACCGCCGCCGACGAGCTGGGCGCCATGCTGAACGAGGACGAGCTGAAGGACGCCGCGTTGCTGGTATTCGCCAACAAGCAGGACCAGCCGGGGGCCAAGGGCGCGGGTGACATCTCCGAGGCGTTGCGCCTGGGTGAGCTGCGCGACCGCAACTGGACCATCATGGCGTGCTCTGCCGTGGACGGAAGCGGTGTGAACGAGGGCATGGACTGGCTCGTCGTACGTGTGCCCGCTACCTTTACGCCGAACGCTGTACTGACGTGAACCCCCCAGCAAACCGTCAACCAGGAGAACTAGGCCGTTTCGATCTTGTACAACACCTTCGGCAATCGATCACCCCGCATATACGGCCGCCGTGTCGGGCAGCCTCCCCCTCAGTTGGGTAGAGTCGTGCATCTGGAAACGCATGGACGGAGAAGGGAAGGGAGGGGCGGGAGAGCAATCAGTTTGCCACGTTTCTCGAGCATCGGCGTTCTGGGAGAGGGAGGCTCGTCGGCCACGTCCGCTTCGGCGTGGCCTCACACGCATACGCATGCGGCATACGCATATACGCTCGTTGGCGCCATGACGCAAAGACGCGTCGGATGGCGAGGGGGCGACGGACGGGGGTCGCATTTACAGCCTGCTGGGTGGGACAGTACACACTCTAATACCAAGACGGGGCCACGGTCTCGTTGGATTTAATGCTTCATCTGCTGGTGATTGGTCTTGTTGGCGGTGTCAAAAACTATTAATGCTAGGGGCAGAGAAGTATCTGGGACAAGACAATGTCGAAAACAGCGTGGGCGGCCTCAGCCGAAGAGCACCGCGCCGAGAAAGACGCCCATCAGCGTGGCACCGACAGACACCTCGATACGGACCCCCGCGCCCTCATCCGCCGACTCGGTCTTGGACGGGGACGGCGGCAGCGACGAGCTGTCCTCCACCAGCGACGTCGCAGACGAGACGTCCGCCGTCGCCACCGGCGATTCATAGCCACTATGCGCGGGATGCGTCGACGGCTCCGAAGGCGGCACCGGATACACGTCGCCGAGCGTCGAAGCGTCACCTCCGCCGCCAGATGCACGGCTCTCCGCCGGTCCGCTCGACGGGCTCTCAGCAGAGCCGTAGGTGCGGCTCGCGCCATACGTATCGGGAGGCAGCGTGACGCCCGCCTCGGTGGTCGGCAGCCCCGGACCCGGCCCGAGCAAGCTCGCCAGGGTCCTCGACGCCGAGGCGACGATCTCGCTCCCGGCGGGCGCGACGCACTGCAGCGGGGACGGCGCGCAGGCAAGGCCGGCGGGGCAGCTCCAGGCGCCGGCGTCGCAGCAGGCGGCGTCGGGGGCGACGCAGGCGGTCCCGCAGGCGATGAAGGGGGGTGCGCAGAGGGGGACGCCGGTCTCGACGGGGCCGGCGGGGGATGGGGGCCGGCACTCGAGGTCGGGGCCGCAGGAGTAGTCGAGGGGGCAGGCGAAGGGGGTGGTGCCCGGAGGCTCGGGGGTGCAGCAGATCTTGTTCTGGCGTGGACAGCCGTGGGCGCAGGGGTGGGCGTCTTGGCAGAGGGCGAAGGCGAGGGGGAAAGGGAGAGGGGTGAGGAGGGGGATTAGGAGGGCAAGCATGACGTCTTTCATGTTTCTCATGGTAGATGTTATTTTGACGGCGGTTTGAGAGAATCTGTCAGTGTCGGATGAGCTCAGCTCCAGATCAAGGGAGCTTTGGGCTGGCAAGCCGAGCCCTTGCCTCTTATGCGACGGTTGAGGCAGGTGTTTGCTCACAAACGGGTCGCTGCGGTGACTGGATCAAGGTGACTCGAGAGCAATCACGGGTGACGGGAGGGAGCTGCATTGGAAGATGCTGTGTGTGATGCTGCGACTTTGTGCTGTATCATCTCGCGTGGATTCTAGGGGCTGACGGGAGGGTGCGGTTACACGCCTGTGGAGGGGACACGACTGTGCAAATCATTGGGAGACTTTTCGGTTTGTTTGTAACTCAACAGAAGGTTGTGGGAGGTGGCCGTTTGTTGTCTGCTGTCTGTGGTGTTTGTTTGTATGTGGATGCTGGCGATACATTGAAGGAACAGCCTTGGTGTTGTGGCACGAGCAATCTCGTGGACTCTGATTCTAGCATCACTTCGTGTCACAATCACGTCGATAAACAATATCGGGTCCTGCAGAGCAAGCAGTGCCGTTCGTAGGCGTTCTTCATGAGCTCGCTGGGACTCGGTCGCCGAACAGAACAGGAGACGTCGAATGCCCTCCGTCGTGATCCCGGCCACAAGGTTGCCCGAGTGGAGGCAGCGGCAATCCCCGTGATAGGCCACAGACGGCACCAAGCCTTTCGTTCCGGCATGTCGAGCCGAGTGGTTATGAGATCAGGGCACAGGGGTCTCTCGATCTGATCTGGTGCCGGGACAAACTCATGCAGGCTCATCTCACGATGTTGAAAAGGTACAGGCGAACTGACCTCGGAACATGTCTTCCTCTTCACTGCTGCTGCCTCCTCGGCTTCCGATCCCGATCCCGAACGACGAGCCGGCGAAAGTGACGGTGTCCCCGAAGCGCAGGCAGGTTTCCGCGGCAGCGCTTTCGTCGCCCCGAGTCATGTCGGTGACGATGTGTCAAGGGCGGCCGCTCTGCCCAAGCACCAACTCGACCGAGCTTGCTTATTGCGGGCGACTGATTGGGCGGAGATCCACTCGAGCTCTCTTTTCAGATCCCTGCTTCATGCCCGGGTTGCGGCTTTCTCACCCACTTTGTCGACGACGATGGAGATGCTAGCAAGGAGACGAGACGGGGTGGGACTCGACTGGACGGACGGGAACGGACGCTGGAGGTCGGGGTTTGAAAAAGCTGGTCTTTGATCGAGAGGCTTGATCGAGATCCATTTTCTCTCGTCTCAATTCGCCATCTCGAGTTTCTTCCTTCCTGGTGTTTCTGTTCTGCCCCCACCTTCTCAACACCATCCTCAAGCATCACCATCACACCCACCTACCACCTCCCCCCAGGCACACATCACAATGGGCGGCGACAGCAACGACAAGCCCCCCTCGACGTACCGCTACGACGAGAAGCCCGTCTACACGACCTCCAATGGCGCGCCCGTCGCCAACCCGACGGCCTTCCAGCGCGTCGGCCCCATGGGCCCGCTGCTGCTCCAGGACTTCCACCTGATCGACCTCCTCGCCCACTTTGACCGCGAGCGCATCCCCGAGCGCGTCGTCCACGCCAAGGGCGCCGGCGCCTACGGCGAGTTCGAGGTGACCCACGACATCAGCGACATCTGCTCCATCGACGCCTTCACCGGCGTCGGCAAGAAGACGCCCCTCGTCACCCGCTTCTCCACCGTCGGCGGCGAGAAGGGCTCGGCCGACACGGCGCGCGACCCCCGCGGCTTCGCCGTCAAGCTGTACACCCAGGAGGGCAACCTCGACCTCGTCATGAACAACACGCCCGTCTTCTTCCTGCGCGACCCGACCAACTTTCCCCTCTTCATCCACACCCAGAAGCGCCACCCGCAGACCAACCTCAAGGACGCCACCATGGTAGGCTTTCTCTCCCTTCTCGTCTTCTCGCCCGCGTCGTTGGAGCATATGCTGACTCTCCCAGTTCTGGGACTACATCGCCAACCACCAGGAGTGCGTCCACCAGGTCATGCACCTCTTCTCCGACCGCGGCACCCCCTACTCGTACCGCCACATGAACGGCTACACCGGCCACACCTTCAAGTGGACCAAGCCCGACGGCTCCTTCGTCTACACCCAGCTGCACTTCAAGACGAGGCAGGGCAACAAGACGTTCACCGCCGCCGAGGCCGCCCAGATGTCCGCCGACAACCCCGACTGGACGACCCAGGACCTCTTCGACGCCATCGCCCGCGGCGAATTCCCCGCGTGGGACGTCTACGTCCAGGTGCTGACGCCCGCCCAGGCGCAGGCCTTCCGCTGGAACGTCTTCGACCTCACCAAGGTCTGGCCCCAGGCCGACGTGCCGCTGCGGCCCTTTGGCCGCTTCACCCTCAACCGCAACCCGGAGAACTACTTCGCCGAGATCGAGCAGGCCGCCTTCGCGCCCTCGCACCTCGTCCCCGGCATCGAGCCCTCGGCCGACCCCGTCCTGCAGTCCCGGCTCTTCTCCTACCCCGACACCCACCGCCACCGCCTCGGCGTCAACTACCAGCAGATCCCCGTCAACCGGCCCCTCCACGCCTTCAGCCCCTTCCAGCGCGACGGCGCCATGGCCGTCCACGGCAACTACGGCGCCAACCCGGCCTACGAGGCCACCGCCCGCCCCCTGACCTACAAGCCCGTGCGCGCCGTGACCGGCCACGAGCAGTGGGTGGGCGAGGCCGTCGAGGGCCTGTTCGCCGAGGTGTCTTCCGAGGACTACGTCCAGGCCGCGGGCCTGTGGGCGGTGCTCGGCCGCACCGACGGCCAGCAGGCGCACTACGTCGAGAACGTGTCGGGCCACCTCTCCGGCGCGAACGAGGCGACGCGCCGCCGCGTGTACGACATGTTCGGGCGCGTGGACGCGGACCTCGGCCGGCGGATCGAGGCGGCGACCGAGGCGCTGGCGCGGCCGGAGAAGGACATCAAGTCGAAGCTGTGAGCCGGGCCGTAGCGTAGAACGTTGTTAAATTTCAGCCTGGGTATGGGTCATGTGTTTTATTTTGCCGTACGTGCCATGTGAAGAGGCTCCCGAAGTGAAAGAAAAAAGACAATGTTTTGAGTTGCAGACCATAAAATCGTAATCATTCTTCATAAGTCATGTCCCATCGTCCAGCACACTGCAGCACCACCCGGCACCATGATCCCGACTGCCACATCTCCGCCCCGACGGCACCATCACGCCAGCCGCCTCACCTGGGCCACGTGCCCCAGCCAGGCCGACGCCCCGAAGAGCCCGAACTGGAACTAGCACAGGCAGTCGAGGCACTCGAAGCACTCGAAGCAGCACAGCCCGGCGCAGACGCCGCAGAAGATGGCCTGCTCGGTTCAGCCAGCGCTCGGCAAGGAATGAAACCACGCAAGATGGCAGGCCGATGACATGACGCGGGGAGGCTTGGAAATCGGCCAGGAATACAAGTTGTGAAGGAAGAAGCATATAATGAGCACCAGAGACTCACCCAGCAATCCCCGCCGCCGCGGAGGGCGAGGGACTCTTCTTCCGGGGAGGGGGCGTAGCACATGGGTGACAAGGGGCGCTGCGTCATCAGCCTGGCTGTCAGGAGTCGAGGCGGCGGAAACAGACGAACGTACAGGTTGAGCCGGGCGAGGCTGCGCGGGGAGGAGGACGCGCTTCGGTGCCGCGGGGGCAGGGTACGTCTCCGAGGGCATGACGGGATGGATTTGTGAATAATGCTAAGTGTACGGTTGAGAGATAGAGCACGGTCGAGAGAGGGGGAAAGAGAGAGAGGGGGGAATTTACGAATGCATCTTCGAAGGATCTGGCTCGAGGTGAGGCTTTTACGTAGGGGCGGCGAGGCTATAAGTCGAGTGGTCTTACAGGATTCGAGGAGAGGGCATCAAGACATGGCGGTCAAGTGGCGGAGGGATGAAGTTCGCGTCAGACAAGGCAAGGCGAAGGAGGTGGGCCAAAGCTGATCGTTACACGCTCCGGCCGACGGATGCGTGAGATGTTGGGCCAGAGGCGGCAGGGTCAGGCGGTGTTGGTTTCACGCTGGGGATGCCGGTCGTGATGGCCCAACGTGACGGCGCGTGGGATCACATGCTGATTTTGTGTCTTGGGGTAACACAGCTCTGAGCGATGCATGCCGTCAGACTGAAGATCCAACAGTTGAGCGACGGACCACTCAACCGGTAGGCCCTTACAACTATTGAATGAGCACACCGATTAAAGGCTCGATCACTTTGCGCCGCATGACGTTCGCGGTGCGTACTGCCCTCGGGTAATGCACGCAATACAGCCCGCCACGTGGTGATGGCTTCAGAGCACCGGCTCGATAGTGATGGAGCAATCCCAGGTTTGTCTATCGACTAGGAGCTGTCTACTGCACACTTCAAGATCGTCACAGTCCAGACTCCTCACTTCATCCACCCGATCCGCTTCCACAGCCAGCTCATCCCCCCCAGCGCCGCCGTCACCCCCGTGAACACGATCAACGTGCCGTACCCGCTGCCGTAGCCAAACCCAGCATCGCCCAACCAGGGCTGCCCCTCGATCAGCGCCTCGCTCAGCGGCCCCGACACCATGTTGCCCACCCCGCGCCCCGACGCCAGACACCCGAACACCAGGATCGGATCCACGCCCCTCCCCTTGCCCTTCTCCCTGTCGACGATGCTCGTCATGACGCCGGGCCACGCCGACGTGTAGCTGCCCGCAAACAGCCCGTACACCGCGCAGAAGACGTAGAGCAGCGGCAGGTTCGCGGCGAACCCCCACAGCATGAAACATCCCACGGCCGCCCCCACGGAGCTCACCAACAGGCACAGGCCGACCGGCATGCGGTCCACCATGTGCCCCATGGCGACGCACCCGAAGACGCTCGCGACGTTGATGAACAGCAGCGTGGAGGCGGCGGCGAAGGGGCTGGCGCCCAGGAAGGTGCGGGCGTACGAGGGGAGGTAGACGGCGGGCAGGAAGTAGCCCAGGGCCTCGACGATGTTGGCGAGCTGGAAGAGCATGAAGGGGCGGCTCAGGAGGAAGCGCACGTTGGCGAGGGGCTTGCGGAAGGCGGCGCTCGACGACTGGGCGCTGGAGGGCGGGATGCGCGGGCGGATGAAGAGGGCGAGGGGCGCCGAGAGGACGAAGAGGAGGCCGGACCAGAGGCGGAGGGTGGTGCGGTGGCCGAAGCGCGAGAGGAGGGCCTCCATGAGCAGGGGGAAGATGACGCCCGCGATGCCGGTGCCGGACCACATGATGCCGTACTGCCTTGGTTAGCTGCGATGCGTGGGAGGTGCTGGGAGGTGCTGGGAGGTGCTGGGGGAGAGGGGACTCACGGCCAGGCCCTTGCGGCGGACGAACCACTCGTCCATGTAGACGATGCAGGGGATGTAGGCCAGGGCGCCGCCGATGGCGTAGAAGATGCCCTGGGTCGCGATGAGGTGGGGCACGGTGGTGCTGAAGCTCGACATGGCGAGGGCGAAGCAGGTCAGCAGCAGGCCGACGACGGGGGACCAGCGCGAGAAGCGCGGCACGACCCTCAGCACGGAGATGACGAGGGGCGCGGTGAAGTACATGATGCCCATGGCGCAGGTGCCGATGACGGCAATGTTGGGCTGGCCGGCGAACGGGGGGTGGGTGGCGTAGTAGCTGCGGAAGACGCCGAAGGAGAAGGGAAAGCCCCAGATCAGGGCCTCGACGAGGAAGCAGGCGGCGAGAAAGAGGTAGGCATGCTTGCCCGTGTCAGCCGGTGGTAGGGAGTGGAACTCGTCCGAGGGGTCGTGGGTGTCGTTGACGGCGGAGAGGCCGGACGGCGTTGTCGTGTCAGGCGGGGCGACCTCGGAGGGGCCGGAGCTGGAGCCGGAAGCCGGGTGGGCTCCCAGGTGTTGGAGCTCAATGCTCGGTTGAAGCTGTATCTTGGACATGGCGAGGCCGACGATGGAGTTTTCGCAGTTTAATCCAGGCTCCAGCCTTTCCTGTCAATTGATGGAAGGAGGTTTGGACCTTTGATGGAAGGTGGTACGGAGCAGGTCGTGTTATATGGTACGAGGCACCCGAAGGAAGGAAGCACCGGGCTCGAGTGCGATGCCCCCACTTGCCGCGCCCTTGGTGTCAATACGTACATGTCGACCTGGCAAGGTCCACCCGTTGCACCCAGGCAGGAGCACTCGTTCCGCCTTCTCAGCGTAAGCCTTAGCCCTGTCTTATCACCTTCACCCGGAGCAAAGTGGAAGCTACTCAAACTCAGCCAAGAGCAGACCACAACCACAAATTCGGTTGCAAAAGGAGGCAGGATTGGTGTGCACATGTACAACTATATATGACAGATGCAGAGCCCCGCTTCCCACATCGGGGCCGCATTGAAGCCCGAGAACTCCTGCGAGACGCCTGCCGTTCACCGTCCACTCCGCTGACGCAGCGGATCCATAGAGTCTGCATTTCATCAACCCCGCTGTAAGGTAGGAGCGCCAGGCCGTGATGCCCCTATCTGGAGATTTTGTATTGTAAAGAAAACTGCACTCCCTGCGCCATGTCTCGGCCTCCACCTCGTGGTACATGTCTTCGGCCTCGAATTGAGGTCCGGCGCCGCACTGCTTCGTATTCCTGCATTGTCATGACTGGCGATGCTGGGCAGAGTTGAGAGGTGATGGTTGAGGAAATCCTATAAAACATGATCCTCAGCCGCCTCTCTGCCTTTTGTATTCCTGTAGATCGTGGCAAGAACTAGCTCTGCTGTCTTCAATCACCTCAGCTTCTGGGCACAACTCTCCGTCGTCTTGATTGAACCCCTGAGTCTCAAAATGAAGTCCTGGTTCGGGTCTCTGCTGTTGCTGTCCTTTGCCTCGCCACTGGCTGTGGTGGCTGCTGGATCCGAGGCTTCAGACACTCTTTCGGCATGTAAAACGCCGCTCGTGAGAAAAGAATGGTCAGTACGCAACTCGCACCAAGCATCAACCTCTCTTACAGCTCGCAGGCGCACCCTCTCCACCGACGACCGCAAGTCTTACATCCAGGCGGTCCACTGCATGCTCAACAAGCCGCCCGTGACCTCCAAGGAGTTCCTCCCTGGTGCAACCAACCGCTTTGAAGACTTTCTCGGTGATCACATCCTCCAGACCAATGCCAACCACTTTGTGGTAAGATGCTCATGCCAGACTACTCAACCATTCCCACTTCCCTCTTACCTTTCCTGCAGGGCCACTTCTACCCATGGCACCGCCTCCTGATGTGGGCGTACGAAAAGGAGATCCGCGCCTGTGGCTTCCAGGGGGCCCAGCCGTACTGGGACTGGTCCCTCGACGCCAACAGCACCGAAGACCTGCTCGGCTCCGACATCTGGGACCCCGTGACCGGTTTCGGCGGCAACGGCCCCTACGTCCCCGGCACGGCCGAGGACCCTGAGCCCGGACACCCCGTCACGGCCGAGGGCATTCCTATCCCCATGCCCGACCGCTCCGGAGGCGGGTGCGTCCCCGACGGGCCCTTCGGGAACATGTCCATCCACATGGGCCCGGGGCTCAACACCGAGTACAACGAGTGGTGCGTCCGCCGGGACTTCGTGCCGTCCCACTTCCTCGCCAACGCGAACCCGGACGCCGTGGCCGAGGGCATGGCGCAGCCTGACTTTGGCCACTTCAGCCAGCTGACCGAGGGGACGCTGCACGGGTCTGTCCACATCGGCATCGGCGGGCTGTACGGCACACTGACCGATGTGTGGGCGAGCCGTGAGTCTCACCCCTGCCCGCTTTGAGTTCGTTCACTGACGTGGGAGTTAGCCGGCGACCCCCTCTTCTTCCTCCACCATACCAATCTCGACAGGGCGTGGTGGTCGTGGCAGACGAGAGACCTCGCGGCCCGGCTGCGGGACGTCTCTGGGCCTGTCGTGCCGCACGATTATGCCAACGAGCAGGGCCGGAACGTCACCCTTGCTGACCTGGTTCACGTCGGGTCCAACGTCAACGTGACGGCGAGCATTGCAGACGTCATGGACATTCGAAACAGCCTGCTCTGCTATACGTATGATGAGGTATACTGAGCAGATGGCCCTTCAGGCCTGAATGGAGCTCGACAATCATTCGGGGCGGTTGGACACCGGGCCGTGGTCTTGAACATACTCATCATAATTGTAATGTTGAGAGGCTCGAGACTCAGCAGAGCCGAGCTGAAGTCATGTAGCTCACTGTGACCATCTCCAATGAAGACCTGCACTGGCCTCTGAAGCCTCAAAAATTGCTTCGATCTGTGCTTGAGTGAATTATGCCAGTATTCCTTGTGGTTCCGACTGAGTGTCACTGGCACACCATCAACCCTCCGAAATCACGGCAGCTGATGGCCTCTCGGAGCACATGAGGACTAATATAGTATTATAGAACAACCCTCCTCTGATCCAGGAAACCGCGTTTTATCTTTTCCCGTCCTTTCCATGATGATACATGATAATACTCTAAATATGAGGTGAATGACCCGACCAAGTCCTGTACCCATGCAAGAAACCAAACGCCCGCAGTCATGGCCGCGTCCCTATCCAATGCGCCGTGGACCCATTTTGTTTTATGTTTTCCGTTCCCTCCCATTTTTTTCACACGCAGGATCGAGCACGCCACCTAGGGGTACGACGAATCCCCCCGCGCGAGCAGCGGCCGCTGGTCCCAGCGGCCCTCGTCGATGCTGTGCCCGTCGACCTCCTCCTCTTCGTCGTCCTCGTACTCGTCGTCGTCCTTCTGATACAAAAAGAACTGCACAAAGATGCCCATGTCGAGCAGCAGGGTGCCCATGCTGCCGGCCAGCCACGACAGGTTGACGAGGATGTAGCGGCCGTAGCCGTGGCCGGGGGCGCAGGCGTGGTGGTGGCCGCCGCAGTGGGGGTCGTAGGCGAAGATGGACAGCACGTAGGTCAGGTTGCCGAGGCAGGCGAAGAGGAAGAAGAGCATGCTGACGCCCTCGGTCGACTTGCGGCGGTAGTTGAGGAGGATCTGCGGCAGGCGCGAGCCGAGGTAGAGCACGGCGCAGAGCCAGCCGAACACCTGGCCCCAGAAGTTGAAGACGAGCTCCTCGTCGGCCTCGCGCGCGGGCGCGTGGTCGCCGTGCGAGTACCGCCTGCTGAGGAACCAGCCGGCCACGCCGGCGGCGCAGACCATGAGGATGGCGACGCCGTTCCAGAGGACGGCCTGCAGGCGGGTGGGCGCCGCCGGGGCGGTGGCGGGGGGCCCGTCGTGGAGGGGCACGGCGGGGGAGAGGTTGGACCAGTCGGAGCCGCGGCGCTCGCGCTGGGCGTTGGCGTGGTCGAGGAGGGAGGTGCGCTCGTTGAGGGGGTCCCGGTCGGCGGCGCGGGCGGGGCGGGGCTTGGGGGTCGGAGGCACGACCTCGTCCTTCCAGGTGAAGCCGCGGTAGTAGAAGCACTGGGCGAGGAGGACAATGTCGGCGATGGTGTAGTAGATGGCGAGGATGATCTTTCGGGGGGTCAGCTACGTGAAGGCGAGAGGTTGGAATGAGAGGAGGGAAACACACCATTGTCGGGAGCACGCCCTGGAGGACGGCGCCGAGAATGTTGAAGACATCGCCGGCGAGCCAGACGATAATGAACTGCAGGGACAGGCCGTCGGCACTGCTGCGGCGGAAGTTCTCGAGGATCTGGGGGGAGAAGACGACGACCCAGCAGGCGATGGAGATGGAGCCGCAGATGCCCGAGATGGCCTCGACGTCGAGGTGCAGGGGCGCGGTGGGGGGTGCCATGGCGACCATGTCGGTGGTTGTCGTGAGGTGGTAGTGGTGATGACGATGATGATGATGCGTCAGAGGTCCCAGAGGTCGAGGGGTGTGCAGGAGGAGGTCGCCAGTCCGTCGAGGAGGGAACAAAGGAATCGGAAGGAAGACGGAGAAGGCAAACCAAAAGAAGGATGGGTCGACCGTGGCTCGATTGACTCCCGTCTTGCTGGTCGTGTGCCGTAGGGAGATGGGTAAGGCTGGAGCAGACTTTTCTCGTCATGCAAGTCTGGTCATAAAGTTGCCCATTGTGCTGCTTCCAGTGTGGAGGCCAGTGGTTCAGCTGCCTCGGTGCTACTTCCGGTCTCCCCCCCCCCCTTTCCCCCCCTCGGGGGCGACAGGCGCAAAATTCAGTGGCTCGTCATTAAAGTCCCACGTGCCCTGCAAGGTCCTGCAAGGGTAGAGTTTTTAGCGGACGAAAACGACGTCACAGGGCGATCTGGAATGCGGGGGGACCGAACCCGACGCTGTCCCGCTGGGGCTTTCCCCTTTCAGGTGCCTGTTCAGGTGCCTGGTTACCTAAGGATGGTGGCGGCAGTGGAAGCCAAGCTATCGAGAAGGGGGGCATACCCTAACCCTGGCAGATGCCATCATCCTTCGAGAGGTACCGAGGTACGTACCTCCAACGTTGGTCTCACGACCTCTTGCTCTAACCAGGTGGGGGCCCTTGTGTTTCCTCAATCAACGACATCGCTCCCATCGTCCATTCATCCATCCCAAGTTGATTGATCTCTTCACCATCATCGAGTATCTCCCCCATCAAAAGGCCCATCGCCCCAGAGGCGAAACCTCCATCCGCCATGGCTGCCGGAGCAGCGGAGCCCACGCTCACCGCTCACCGAGCTGCTGGAGCTCCGCATCGGAGCTCTGTTAGCGTCATCGAGTCGTGATGCAACACTTTGCTGCCGCGGCCCCACGATCTTCATCCCATCCGACCCGGCGATTGTGATTATTAAGCACTCACCTCCATCCTCTCCATCACGACATCGGGACATCTGCCTCACTTCCTGCTCACCAACCCCCTCACGAGCATCAGGTTGCACCACTTCCCATCATAGCGTCCTCACTCCTTCTCGCTGCCCTCCACACCAGGGCACCGCTGCTGACTCGCTGCCGCTACCGCTCCTTCACCTCCGGTCTCACCGCTCACACCCGATCATACCTCGGCATGGCTCCTCACCCTGACCCCCAGCTCCTCCCCCCGGTCGACGACCCCCAGTCGTCCCTCTCGAAGAAGTTCGGCCGCGAGACCATCAACTACTTCGCGGGAAACCCCGTCAACCGTCTGTCATGGCTGCGTACCGACTTTGGCTTTCTGAGGACGGCTTTCCAGCTTGACGGCGCCCGCTTCCTCGCCATCAAGAACCTCACCCCCCTGGTCGACAACCCGAGCACCCTGTCTCCCGTCACCTACAAGGAGATCTCTCCCGTCACCGGCGAGGACCCCTTTGGACCCTCGGAAGACGACCTCATCAAGGACTTTGACTCCACCGAGACCCGCCCCGTGATCCTCTTCCTGGGTCTCCACGACGATGGCAGCGTCGACTTTGAGTACAAGGGTCACAAGGGCCGCCCCTGTTTCGCCGTAGATGTCACGCCCAAGGGTTCCTACGCCCAAGCTGCTCAGACCTTCATTGACGAGCAGCAAGCCCGAGGCAGGACCTTCCTCGAGGCCAGGATACACATCTCCCTCGACGCCCATTCAGGTTCGTTCGGTCGCCCTGCCCTTGTGTCGCCCCCGTCCTAACAGCTTGCCAGCTGCACTTTTCGCTCAGGCCCGCTCCACCATCGACTGGAACACCCGCAACCAGTTCTGCGGCGGCTGCGGTGCCCGCACCCTCTCTGGCCACGCCGGATTCAAGCGCATCTGCCCGCCCACGGACCGCGCCACCGCCGCCTCGGGCACCCCCCGCGCCGACTGCCCCACCCGCGTCGGCATCTCCAACCTTAGCTTCCCCCGGACGGACCCCACCATGATCGCGGCCGTCGTGTCGGCCGACGGCAAGCGCCTGCTCCTCGGTCGCCAGAAGCGCTACCCGGCCCACATGTACAGCACCCTAGCCGGCTTCCTCGAGCCCGGCGAGTCCATCGAGGACGCCGTCCGCCGCGAGGTGTTCGAGGAGAGCGGCGTCCGCGTCGGCCGCGTGGCCATCCACTCGAGCCAGCCGTGGCCGTACCCTGCCAGCCTCATGATCGGCGCCGTGGCCCAGGCGCTGCCGGGCGGCGAGACGATCGACCTGGGCAACGATCCCGAGCTGGAGAGCGCCAACTGGTATCCCATCGACGAGGTCAGGGAGGCGCTGCGCTCGGGCGTCAGCGGCATGGGCCAGCCCGCGCCCGAGGGCTACAAGGAGGGCTCGCTGCGCCTGCCGCCGCACACCGCCATCGCCAACAGGCTGCTGACGGCGGTTGTTGACGGGTTCGCGACCGATGCTCCGAAGATGTAGACGAGGCTGGCATGTAGACGAATAGACGTGTTGGATGCATGGGTGTGGCATGTCCCATCGTGTACCATGTAGCTCCTGACATATCCTCCCACCCTCTATCAGTGTCAATGTGACCGGCCTGAAGTGACAGCGTTACCTTGGATGCAGCTTCCGGCCATGGTTGTGCTCTTATTCGCGTGAAGAAGGTGCGGCAGAGGAGCCAAGCCATCCCGCGGCGAAACTTGCTCATATCCGCGCATCCTTGATGTGGGCGTTGACCAACCAGCGCCATTTCGATAATGAAGCCGGCTCTCGCCCAACGCCACCCATAGATAACATTGGCTTTCACAGAGTGCAATATCAGCAGCAAGCATACCGACTCCAAGGGTCTGGAGACAAGTGTAGGCCAGACGACCCGATGCCTCAGCACTGGGTCCATGGTCCATAAATCAAGCTCCAGCTGCCGCGGAGAAAGAGGTGGGATGCTGGAGTGCCATTCTTCACCGGCTTCGAGACCAGGCGAGCAGTCATGAAGACAGCCGCTGTTGTTTTGCCTCTGGCCCTTATCCAGGGCCTCGCCCATGCCTCCGTCGGCCTCACGGGTATTGATACCTTTACAAACAAGCCCTTCTGTGCAACGGCCTGCTTTGGCTCCCTCTCGTCCTACCGCCTGGACTGTTCCGTCGTTCATGGTGACCCTGACGACCACCATGCTCACGTCATGACCTCACCCGAGTGTCGCGCTGACAACGCCCCCTTTTTGACCTCCCTCGCGTGGTGTATCAAGACCAAGTGCGACGAGGTCGATAATCTGTCGACGGCTGAAGTTGAAGCTTTCTGGGAGAAGACGACTACCGGCGATCCGGCGGTAGAGCCCATGTGGAGCTACCGCCAGGCCCTGGCCAACATCACCGAGCCGCCGGTGAGGGTCCTCGGTCACGGGGGGACGATCAACTCGACCGTGACGCCGCCGTTCTTCTGGACCGTGCTGTATGACACGTGGTCCACGTTGCACCATGAAGGTTGGAACATGAACGTCTTTGGGTACGCCCCTCTCCCGTCTCGGCAACCCTTATCTAACACCACCAGCCTCATCATTCTCAATGTGGGCTTCGCCCTCCCCATCCTCCTCACTTGGCTCGGACATCTCCCCTACATCAACATCCTCTTCGAGAGACTCCGCCCCTACCTCGTCTATCCCAGCCTCATCGGCTCCTACCACACCCGCCCCCTCCCCTTCCACCTCGGCAACGCTCCCACCATCGGCCAGGCCCTCTACATCGCGCTGCTCGTCCTCCTCAACGTCGTGCTGAGCGCCGTCAACTACAAGACCACGGACACCCACCTCTGGTTCCAGAACAAGAGCCAGCAGATCACAGGCTACCTCATGTACCGGACGGGCGTCCTCTCCTTCGCCATGGCGCCCCTCCTCATCCTCTTCGCCGGCAGGAACAACTTCCTGCAGTGGCTCACCGACTGGCCGCACTCGACCTTCATTCTCCTCCACCGCTGGGTCGCGCGCCTCTTCGCCTTGCAGGCCCTGCTGCACACCGTCCTCGCCGTGGCCGTCTACCGCGACATGGGCATCTACGCCGCCGAGGCCAAGCTGGCCTACTGGGCGTGGGGCGTCGTCGCCACGCTGCTCGCGTGCGTCATGGTCGTCGTCTCGACGCTGTGCTTCCGCCGGCGCGCGTACGAGGCCTTCCTGCTGGGCCACGTCGTCATGGCGGCCGTCGTGCTCGTCGCCTGCTGGTACCACGTCGTGGAGAGGTTTCCCGTCATGAGCGGCTTCACCGTGTGGCTGTGGACGGCGTCGGCGGTGTGGTTCTTCGACCGGCTCGCGCGGGTTCTGCGGATGGTCAGAGCGGGCGCCCGGCGCGCGACGGTCACGGAGCTGGGGGAGGGGTATCTTCGCGTCGACGTCGCGGGGGTGCGGTGGGGGACGCCGCCGGGGCAGAAGGTGTATGTGTACTTCCCGACCGTGAGGCCTCTGCGGCCGTGGGAGAACCACCCGTTTTCCGTGATTCCGTCGGCGATGCTGGCACCGCCGCGTGCGGCCTACTGCCAGGCGGAGTCGGAGGGGGCGCCGCAGGGTCGTGATGTCGAGAAGAGCCAGGCTGGCGTGATGTTGGCGGATGCCCCTGAAGGACGAGCTGCGACGCCAGGGATCACGTTGCTGATTCGCAGGTCTGCTGGCATGACGAAGCATCTGCAAAGCTATGAGGGGCTACTTACGCTTCTCGATGGACCTTATCGGAGCACCTCGCCCTCGTCGGTGTTGAGAAGTGATCGTCTCGTGTTGATCGCTGGTGGGATCGGGATCACGAGTATCCTGCCGTGGACAAAGGCTCATACAAACGTCAAGCTCTACTGGACGGTCAAGGAGAGCGCTTCGTGTCTTGTGCAGACGCTGGAGGGTGCGCTTCAAGATGTCGCGGAGAAGCAGATCCAGATTGGGGCAAGAACAGACGTTGAGTCTGTGCTAACGAGTGAAGTCAAGGCCGGCTGGGAAAGGATTGGAGTGGTAGTCTGTGGACCTGGAGGCTTGTGTGATCTTGTACGGGCCCAGGTTGCTGCTGCTGGCCGGAGGGAGAAGACTGTGTTTGAGCTCGAGGTTGATGCGTACTCGTGGTGAGAGAGCCCCATTGGGAGCAAGAAGATACTATAGGACGTGTCAGAGATTGGCTGCTGGCCAACTTCGTGGACGGAAGAAGAGAAAACACCTGAGGTTGCTTGGCACATATTGTGGTTTCGTTGCTCAAAGTCCTGCTTGTGTCATTTATGCTACGGGCTTATCAAGACCATACCGCTCGATGAGGTGCTCTTCGAACGTCGTACGCTTGAGATGATCAAGCCGGTACACCGGCTTCTTGTACACCCACAAGCCCCTCCCCGCGACCAAAGAACTAGCCTCCTTGATGTACCCCCAGACAGCATGTGGGCTCTTCGACCGTGCCTCCATGAAGCGCTTCTGTGCATCCTCTAGCTCCCCGTCTTGCACGAGCTCGACCTCCCGTCCAGTCGTCTTCCTGAAGATCTCTGCCAGCTCTCTCAGCGAGTGTTCCCCCGACTGAATCCGGAAAACACCCCCGTTGCCCTCCAGCACCCCCTCTCCGTGAAGCAGAATCTCAATCGTGTACGCCGCCGCATCGTCCATCGCCGTCCACGGCCGCGGGATCTCATCGCCCCCGCGGCCCCAGTACGTCCTACTCACGGGCCCCTCTGCCGGCGCCTGCAGGCAGTACTCCGCAAACTGCCCGGTGATGACGTACACCGGCTTGACCGCGCTCGTGAGCTCCGCCTGGTCGATGAACGAGAGCAGCGGGTCGTAGATCGGAAAGTCGCCGCGCTGGATGTTAGTCCAGTCGTTGGTCCAGCTGGACGCGAAGAAGACGTTGACGTCCGCGCGCTCGGCGGCGCGGAGCAGCGCGAGGTTGCCATCGAGGTAGAGGATGGGGTCCGTGGAGTAGGCGCAGATGACGGCATCGACGCCCGCAACGGCCTCGTCGAGGGCGGGGATGTCCCCGTAGGAGGTGCTGGTCACGAATGAGTCGAGACGCTCGGCAATGCTGGGGGCGAGCTTGGAATGGTTGCGAGCGAGGCCGCGGATGGTGATGTTGCGGGCGAGGGCTTCGCGGGCGAGGCGGTGGCCGAGGTTGCCTGTGATGCCGGCGATGAGAAGCAGCATGGTTTGAGACTGACGACGCCGGATGAAATGTTATCTGTGTACCATTGTGAGTCTCAACCCGAAAGCTACTTCTCATAAGACGACAGCCCCATACATATACCTCGCTAGGTGAAGTAGTAAACTGCGTTAGTACTCCAGGTCAGTGGCTTTCTAAGCAATACGTAGCCGGGCAGACAAAATGAGTAGCTAACGTAACACAAATGTCTTGAATTGACATCAAGGGCGCCGGTTCGGCATCGTGCCTACAATGGCACCTAGATCTCCACAAACCATCAAAGCAGTAACTTCCAACTACGTTACCAATGCGAAATGTCCAGTAATCGAACCGCCAGTGCATGTTTAAAACAGAAACTTTAGACGACAATTGGGAAGTGTTGATAGGTTTTCCGTTGGTCTTGTTGGTTCGTCGATAGCTGCGAGAGGATGGGCTTCGTTGCGTCTAGGTGCAAGACAGGCAATCCGCCGCTTCGTACCGTCTTGACAGTTATTCAATACCGGACAGGTAGATAAGATGGTAACACGAGTTTTGGTCAACGGGAGACAAGCATAGTTATCATTTTCAGCATTATCTGTCCAACACACTAGAAACTCTCAAGTTCTGAGCCAACCTGTTCTTTGGCCCAGGTTTGATCCTCTGCCAAATTGCCCGAGATCATCCCTGGATGATTCGCGAACGACAGGCAGACAAACAGCTCAACCCAGCATGAACAGCCACGGGATGCCCAGGACAAAGACGGCGGCGAAGATGCAGAAGATGACCGGCCAGCCGCCCTCGATCGCATCCGGCGTCAGCGAGGTCGTGAACCCGACAATGTTGCCCTGTGAGAAGTTCCTGTCGGCCTCGACCGCGGCGATGGTCGTCAGGTTGCCGCAGGCGTCGTTCAGCGCGACGTTGGCGGTCATGGGAGGCAGCGCGACGACCATGGCGGCGAGGAAGTTGAGGTTGGAGTGGGTGCCGACGGGCGAGGCCTGGATGAAGGCCGAGCGAAGCGTCGTGTTGGAGCCGATGGTGGAGAAGTTGGCCGTCCGGGAGTACTCGAGGCACTGCGGCTGGCCCAGGCTGCCGGTGGCCGACCCCGCGTCCGGGGCGGCGTCCTGCCGGGCCACGAGGATCGAGTCGGAGGCGTCGCCGGGGAGTCTTCCGGCGGAGACGGCGTGGGACAGGCACAGGGCCAGGAGGAGGCGGGCGATGAGGAGCCTCATGGTGTACATTGCAACGGAGGTCTGGGTGTGTGGGAGAGCCGCGTCGCTGTCGTCGGGTTATGCACTCTGAAATTGAATCCCGCCGAATTAATGAGGATATACAGGAGTTGTTCGAGTCGGAGGGAGCAGCCAGCCACTGGACGTCAAAGGGGTAAATCAACTAGGTAGGTAGAAAAGAAGGACAGCCCAGCCGTCAAAATCGAAAAGGAAAAAAGTAACGATCGGAAGCAACAACTCAGGAATCCAGCAGACAGACCAGCAAGAATAAGAACCGAGTAACCCAGGGCAAAGGGGGCACACGGCCGTTAAATGGCGGCGCCGGTGGTTTTGTTCATCGCTGAAGCCAAGGCCGGCGCCTGTGCTGCGACAGGCGCCCCGCCGTCGCAAGACCGGCTGACACAGAGGCGCCCCCGTGGGCCGTAGATCAGACGGTCTCACTAACGTTTCAACAGGCATCGGACGGCGATGCGACTCTGCTTGGGACGAGCGGCGGCTCACTCTCAGCGACGGGAGTTCAACCCCGTTGGCGTTCTTTTTGGCGTTTCTCTTTGGCGTTCCCAGGGTGCATTGGGTTCCGGGCTGGTGCGGTCCGGCTGTTACGTCGAGGATCGTGAGGCACGGCAACGAATGCTGTAAGTGCATTTTTGGAGATAGCATCACCAGCCTGGGGTCTTGATGCATATTCCCAGCCTGCCTTCTGCTGCTCGACATCCGATCAAATACATCGTCTCATCGTCGGCTGATCTTGCGTTCGTGGGATACTCAATCATGCGGTTTACTCGATTCATCAGAGGTTCGACTGTCAAGAACCGCCATTAGACTTCTCGTTGCCATTGAGACTCTTCATCTCAAAAATGCATTCCCACTTGCAACATCTCTTGAGAAATATCCATGATTGTATCTTTCTCGACTCGACTGAAGATGATCTGGGTTGAGCATGACGCACCTCCATCGCTCACCATCTTGACGACTCTGCGACCAGCGCCCGAGACACAACCCCTAACGTGGCTGGGCCTCACCACCCACCCCCTGCCCCTGGAACCCCACCAGTGTCAGAGAGCCCAAAAGATGTCCGGGCTTCGACAGAGACTTCTTAATACTTTGTGTCCCTTCTTTAATGATTAGTGATTTAAAAAAAAAAAAAAACCAAGTGCCCGGCCGTGGTGTGTAAGGCGGCGATGGCCGCTGGGGCTACAGGAAAGGCGCTAAATATGTCTTGTGCACCTGAGGATGGGCTTGCCAGCGTAGCCTTGCTTGAAGGGGACCAACCCTGACACCAAGTCCAGAGGACAGTCTATTGATTACTATGCCGGTGAGTTAGCGTGTATAGCCCGAAGTCAGTTTTCGGAGTATCTATCGGAAACGAAAATAGCCGGACTCTGATTCCTGGCCAACCTCAACTCCAGAGCCTCTTCTTAGCCATCTATCGTACGCGCAACACCTTCCCGCTCGCCCGCGCCTGCCGCTGCGCGTCCACATTTGTACGTCCAGCCATCTGTGCTCGAGGGTGCGAGAATACCGTGGAATTAACTACGCAACGTCTATCTAATCGGACAGCACTCAACTAATGCGGAATGCTGTGCTGAGCTTTGGGTTTGCTGGCCCCGCGGAGTCGCCAGCACCTCCGAGGTCTTGATGCAACAGTAGCCAATGGCAGCCACATGAGAAGGGTGAAATTTTCTAGTATACACAGGGGCTGGAGACGAAAGGGGCAAAGAGAGGCCAGAACAGTCGTTACCTACACGGCTCTCTGATGCCTCGTCCCCGTGACACCCCCAGAAAGGGGGTCGGTGAAGAACAGATCAAGCCGCGGGGGCCTCGACCGCCTTCCCCTTGACCGACTTCCACGGGATGAACACCGCGGGGAGAAAGGAGGCCGCCGCCATGGCGACCGACACGTACCAGGTCACGGTCAGGGCGTCGCTGTACGCGGCTATGACCTGCGGGAAGATGTCCTTCGGGACCAGGCGTCGCAGCTCCGTGGCCCCGACGGTCAGCACGGAGTCGGCGTCGGCGCCCACGGCGCGGAGCCCCGCGATGAGCTCGTTGGTGAAGACGTTCTGCGCCACCTGCACGAAGATGCTGCCGCCCAGGGTCTGCGAGAACATCAGGATCGCGGTGGCGATGGGAATGTCGCGCTCGGCGAGGGCCGTCTGCACCGCCACCAGGGGTAGCTGCATGCCGAGGCCGGCGCCTATGCCGTACAGGGCCTGGTAGCCGATCCAGTGCGGCGACCCGGAGTCGGCTCGAAGCGTGGTCAGGAGGCCCGCGCCGACGCTCATCAGAACGGACGACGAGTGTATCAGCGGAGTGTAGTAGCCGATGGCAGTCACTGCCATGCCCGCCAGGACGGAGACGACCACCAGCCCGAGGATCATGGGTAGATTCATGATGCCGGATGTGATGGCGGTGGCACCTTTGACTGCCTGAAACCAGATTGGGATCTGGAAGACGGTGCGTCAGTCGTGGATCTCAATGGCGACACAGGCAACCGCGCCATGTGCCGGAGACGAGGGCGTTAGGGAAACTTACGTAGTAGATGAGAAGAAAAAAGGAGCCACCGAAGCAGAAGGCAAACGCGGCACAGCTCCAGGTGGTTCTGTTGGACATGATTCTCGGGGGCAGGGTGGCCCGGTCTTGTTTCCAAAACTGGACAGCCACGAACAGTATGAGGAAGACTCCGAAAACAACACAGAGCGCGATGATACGGCCGTCTGACCACGGGTACTTGGAGCCGCCCCAGTGCAGCGCCAGGAGCAAGGCTATTACGCTGGGCAGGAAGCACGCAGTGCCTTCCAGGTCAAACTGCGAGAAGTGCTGCCTCCAGGACAGCGGCTTCTCGGTTGAGTCGTGGCGCGAAGGAGGAGGGTGGAAGAATAGGACGACAAAGAGGACGGTGACGGCGCCGAGCGGGAGGTTGATGTAGAAACACAGGCGCCACGAAACCCTGTCGGCGAGGGCTCCGCCCATCAAGGGGCCGGCGACGCTGGAAATCCCGTACATGGCGGCGAGGATGCCGACGTATGTTGGTCGCTGGCGTAGAGGAACACTGAGGACGATGATGAGAATAGCCCCAGAGAAGATGCCCGCCGATCCAATGCCTGCAATGGCGCGGCCGATGATCAGCGCTGTCGATGTCGGCGCAGCGCCGCATATCAGGGAGCCCACTTCGAAGAAGGCGATGGCCAACAAGAAGACGATCTTGACCGAGTGATATGTATACAGCTTGCCGAAGAGCAGCTGGAAGCTGCACGTGGTAAGGAGGTATGCGGACCCGTACCTATACGTGGTGGAACAGGAGTCGAGTCAGCGTCTTGCCGTGCCACGGGAAGTATATGTCGTCGATGGGTCTGGAGACACCAAGCACTTACCAGCCTACGTCGTCCAAAGCTTGGAATTCGTCGGTGATTCGGGGGATCGCAGTTGCGATGATGGTGTTATCCTGGACGGGACACAGGTCAGCGTTCCACTCTCCTCTCCTAAGGAACTCTCTGGTTTGCCCGCCTATCTGAGAGTAAAGGGGCCAAAAAAAGTCAGGCTGCGAGAGACATACCAAGGCCATGCAGAAGACAGCCAGGCAAAGACCGGTAGTGACGACGACTAGCTTCCATCCGGCCAAGCTGGGTGATCCGTCTAGTTGGGGTCCGTCGAGCGGAGGGGACGGAGTTTCGGTTCGTTCAGATGCTTCATTGCTGGGGTATCGCCCTTCTTTGGCCACTTCAGCGTTGCGTTCGTTTTCTTCTTGTAGACTCGTCGGCTGTGAATTACTATCCGTGTCAAGTTGGCAATGCATTTCGACTGATAGCATGGAGTGAACGTGTCTGTGGTCGTGATGGAAATGAGAAGGAGAGCCGACGCAAGATGGGATGAAAAGCTCATGATTTCGGATTGTTCCATGGAAGGGCGAGTCCCTTGTATTTATGTTTAATGTCAACTCCCGTCGGAGTCCCCAGTTCGGTGTCCACGGCACCTAAGGTAAGGTAGGGTTCGCAATAGGAAATAAGGGGGGGTTGAGTCTGTGGTTTGCTACGGCACCTATACCTGGTCTTGAGTGGGGCAGCCCGGTACGAGCACTGTTGGGTACGAACGAACCAATCAGCTCCCACCACTACTGAACCAAACATGTCATGCTAGAAACTGATTAATGTTGTTGACGATGTACCTGGTTCACCACTGAAAGGGGAAACTCTGCTAGTTTGGCGTGAAAATGTGAATCCAAAAGAGCCTGCCCGAGTGGGTGATCTCGGCAAAATCCACCCAAGTACTGCACTTCTGTTCCTAAAATGGCCGCCCCGAGCTCTCGTAAACGTCACCTCTCCGTCAGGCAGCTGCTTGTATGTCTCGCTCCTCTGCCGGCAGTGGAAGGACTGGCCCTGTCCTGAACAAATTGATAACAGGAAGCCTTGGAGTGGCGGAAGAGGCCAAAGCAGACAGACGACCCCCTTGCCCCGGTGCTTCAGCTCGACTGAGACGTAGCGGCTCAGTGTGCAGATGCCATGTCGTGTCCGGCCAATTCGATCGCGTGGCGACCGTCAGCATGTGCGTATCGCTGCGTCCCTCTCGCGGACCGGGCTCGCAGTAGAAATGATGAACGCGAGCTTGCTCAGGCGGCAGCGCGTTCAGATCGTAGGCCGCGCTGGGCGGCACTGCGAGTACGCTGGACTCGCCTTCCTCCATCGTCATGATGCGCGAGAAGACGGCATGGTAGAGCCTGGCGTCGTAAAGGCACTCCCGCCGGGAGCACGAGAGCAGCAAGGTCAGCCCCTTGCGCCGCAGGTCCGGCCATCGGCACTTCCAGGCCACAAGGTGCAGCGGAGAAATGATCCCCATCTCGAAATGAAAGGTAGCCTCGCTGCCTGATGAGTATCCCTGATGTGCGATCAAGGATTCCACGAGTCTCAGAATGTTCTCGTAGGCTGCTCTGTGCCCGTCCCATGCCGTCTCGTCAGCTGCCAGACCAACCGCGAGCCCGACCGCCGTGCTTTGCCACATGACTCGGATGAGGTCAGCGCCGCCTCTGTCTTGATCGCTCCAGGAGGAATCCCTTCGTCGGACCAGGTCATCGAACCTCTCTTCCCACCGACCTAGCACGCTCCGGAGGGATGCTTGTCTCCCGATCGCTCGGGGACTGGCACCATCCTCCTGAACGATCCTCACAGCAGCAGTGACAATATCGGTCAACCCGGCCCTCGCTTGCAATAGCTCGTGGAACGGCTCCTCAAAGACGGGACAGCCCTGGCTGTCCACGGGGTTGAGGTACAGCAGCCCACCAGGCGAACCGACCGCCGCCACGCAGATGCCCAGCGTGCACAAAACAGGCGCTATGAGTGTCTCGACGAAAGAGGCCTCAAAGTTTCGATACTGCCCGCCCCACGCACCGACGGGCTCACCATAACTTCCCCGGACCATTCTCAGCACACCAATGCCGCTCGTGACGTGTACGGCGACAGCCTGGGCGTCGCCCAACAGACACTCGAAGCACGCAAACACAATGCTGGCGAGAGCCATGAGGGACGTTACGCCCGTGCCCAGCGCTCTCTTCTGCAGATTGCTGATGGCTTGATTGTATGATTTCAAGGCGAACGCCAGCCGGCCGCCACGCCCGACAGCCTCCGACCGAGCCGGAATGCACGCGGCGTCCGACTCCTCGTGGAGCGTGGCCAAGGCGATGACAGCCTGTCGTATCGATGTTTCCGTCAGACTGTACTGGAGGACAGCATCCCAGAACGAGCGGCCAAAGAAGCCGGAGAGCTGGGGCGCCGTCCTATGGTAGAAGAACTCCAGCGCCCTGTTCTCATCCTGAACCATACGACGACGTCTGTATAACGGCCCCGAGGGCTCACTCGCTGAAATGCCAGCTGGGCGTACTGAGGCATACCCGTCGCATGTCCTCCCAGTACTGATACACCTGGGTGGGGGGAGAGGTCCAGAGTCAGCCACGAACGGAACCTAGAGAACAGAATGGGGCACGGCTAACCGGAGACACGAAGGCTTCCCTTCATCGCACTTTATTCTCCGGGTCCTGGGGGAGATATGCTTGTCAGCAACGCAGTCCAGGGAGGCACAGTAAGGTAGTCGAGTGATTGTGCACCACAACCCTAACCGCCTTCACCATAAGAAATATACCCACTTGCAGGTGATGCAGCCAGTTCGTACTTTCGGCTTGCTCAAACGACCGCGCTTAGTCGCGCCCGCTTGGCTCATGTCGTGGAATATGTTGTATCCTAAGGTGTTCAATGCTGAGACCGGGGGGGGGGNGGGGGGGGGGGGGGGGGGGGCGGCTGCTGCAGCTTATATGTCGAGTACCTTGTTCACCGATGAGAGGTGACAGGCGAGTGCAAGCATTGACATACAGCCGCTGCTCATGACTGTCTTGGCAAAGTCGGGACCCGGGGCTAGTGACTCGTGTGACAGTGAGATGAAGTATGACACAGGACTGTGGCTGTAGACAGTGCAAGACGGGACGAGTAGTATGGGCGTCAAGCGTATGAAAGGGATTATAGGAGGAAGAGCATATCGCCCCTGATGCCTTTTCGATAAGAGCCAGATCCATGGCTGGTCAGCCGAGCCCAGGTCTAAAACAGCGGCAACGGCGCTAGCCTAATTAGGCTTGCGCTGCGGACCGCGGAACTACAACGTTTTAACCGAAAAGGCCAAGGGCTCAAATCACTCCCAAAATGGTGGACAGCAAAACAATTTCAAAAACATACAACACCAGGTATTCGCTGGTCGTCACCGACCCAACTACTGATCCGGCCCTTATAAAGCTCAGTTTTGGGGTCACCTATCATTTTTTTTAAGTAGGTGGGTGCCATCCATAAAGATGCGACGAGTAAACGGTTCGTCGGATAATCGAAGAGCCATTCCCGACCGTTCATGGCAACTTCTAACGGTAGCTATTCTGATTTCAACCCCTTGCCTACGGGGCCAAACGGTTAAGCTAATCATATTCGTCGTTCAAAGTGAGGCTTCAGTGCCAACCAGTCATATGTCTGATCAAGTAGACCCCCTCCACGGTGGTGAATTTTCTTTTTGGCAACTCACATCTCAGCATATCCAGGCCACCCAACCCCACCACCAACTCACCACTACTTAGTACCGCGCCAAAGAGCAGGCCGCCGCTTCAGTTGCTGTAGATAGGACACTGAACACTTGAAGAATAGCCTTTAAGCAGGCTTGCGTAGTAAAATTCACCGCGGGAGGGCAGTAGAACCGAGATGGGGTACAGAAAAGAGGCAGAACTGGATGCAACACCGCAAGGGCTCCAGCGAGAAAGAGACGCAAGTTGGAGAAGGGATCAAGTAATTAGCTAACAGTTGCCCTTCTGACCTAGGTCACCGGGCGTAATAGACTCTGTGTGTGTGTGTACTCTACTGTGCTGTACTACGAGTAGTGTGATGTCAACAAGAAGCGAGCCTAGGCATTACTTGCCGCCATGTCAATATTTGACTTCACTCAAATTCCTCGAGGTCATCTGGCCTCATGATTTAGGCAGTCTACTGGATAGCTGTTAGAGTATGTTATAGTCTTAAATGTTGCTTCAGGCCAAGCACGTTCAAGGTATCATAGCTCCCATATGCTCAATCTACATGGCGTCGGTCATCCAAACCCAACGCCTTCTAAGTTATAAACTCGCCGCATCCCTCGTCGCCCCCTTCTTGACTATCGTCCTCATCGCCTCCGCCAAAGAATCCCTCATCCCCAGCACCTCCCCATCCTTCCTCGCCCTAACGATACCCTCGCCAAGCACCTCCAGAGTCTTGCTCGGCAGTCTGATACCCCTGGCAGGGTCACGCGGGTTCTGCGGTGACGGGATCCACACCCAGGCGAACAGCCAGCCAAGGGCCATGACGAAACCGAAGCCGATGAAGATGCCGCCTAGCCAGTGACCGCCGTGGTCGGTGATCTGGGAGAGGAGGATCTGGACGACGACGGAGCCGAGCTTGCCCGCAGCGGCGGCGATGCCGTGGCAGGTGCAGCGGTAGCGTGTGGGGAAGAGCTCGGCTGGGATGATGAAGGTTAAGGTGTTCGGGCCTACGGGTGAAGGATGTTAGCGAATCCGCCTACGAAGAGCACCATCCGGGTACTAACCGATATTAAATGAGAAGTGGCACAATGCAATAAGCACAATGCTAACAGCATGCATATCCGTCTCATAAACCGAATAAAAGCTCGCCCCCGTGATGAAGAACAGCGCCGCGAGCCACAGAAACGAGTACATGAGCACCTGCTTGCGCGGGATGTAGTTGATGATGAAGAGAAGCAGGATACTGCCGGTGAGAGACGCAATGGAAACGGTGGTGATGTTCTGGATGGCGTTGTCGCGAAGCACGTCGTAAATGCTCGAGTCGGGCTTCTGCGGGTTCGAGTTCCAGACCTTGACCTTGGCCTTGAGCGGGTCAACGCGCTTGGACTGGTCGGGGACGTAGGTCCAGAGCCTAGCTATTGTTCTTGGACTTCCCATACCGAGGCCGTAGAAGGCACTGAGCGGGGGTTGGTGTCAACGGGGGATGATATCAAATTACAGGGGTAGGAATACTTACACGTCGAGGAGAAACCAACAGAGACTGGTACCGGCCAGACTGCGCCAGTTACCCTGAGTCCAGAGATAATCCTTGATATCTTCCCAGCTGAACTGAGCGGGCAGCGGCCGCTCGGAGGGAACATTGCTGTGACGTGGGTTCATATGATCGCCGTTGGCGTCGCCAAAAGGATTATCAGGCGCGTCTGCGAACATGGGGTTGTCATAGTGGCGCATTTCAATGTCATCGCCAGTGACGCTCGTAACGACGCGGTGATAGACATCGACTGTGTTCTTCATGGCTCTGTCGCCTTCATTCTTGACATCTAGGTCGTACAAACCGGGGTCCTTGATGCGGAACCGGTAGTAGATGGCGACAATTGCGGGGATGGCGCCGACGCCGGTGACCCAGCGCCAGATGCTGTCGACCTCCCTACCGCACTGCTCCTTTGTGGTGCAGTCGGCGATATCGTGCATGTTGTTATATCCAAGAAGGACGCCGAGACCGATGAGCTGGGCGGTGATCTGGCCGATGGGCTGCATCATGAAGACGGCTGCCATCATGACGGCTCGTGCTTTGGTGGATGCCCATCTAGGCAGGTGAAAATGTCAGTTTACTCCCACTAATAACAAGGGAAGGATTCGGCAATGATCCGAGAATATATTAAGTTGCCGTTAACCGCAAGGCTACGGGGAGGAAGAAGAGCTTACTCGGCGCATATAGCTGCTGATAACGGATACTGAAAGACGCGTTAGTAAAGCTCAAAACAGATAAATCAAGTCAAACACCAACCTCAGCTCCAATACCAATGCCCATCAAGAATCTCATTGATGCAAGGAGAGGGACGATCTGGATGGATCCGAAGCCAGTTGCTGCGACAGAGACGCAGATGGTGGAGAAGATGACGATGCTCAACTCTATGCCGTAGAGCTGCGTTCTCCCATACTCTTAAATGCGATGAGAATGTTAGTCAATCTGAATAGATCAAGAAAAGAGAATGAAAGAATTAAATCCTTATTATTATTTTTGGAGAAAATAAGTAGTGAGTACTTACTGTCGGCAAGGTAGCCAAAGGCAAGCTGCCCGACTATTGAACCCCCTAGAGTAACACCATTGAGCAGCGTCTCCCTCCACTGCTCATTATACGGCACATCATCCCAGTAGAGAAACGCCAGTGACGGCAGGATGACATTTGTCGCAAATAGATTGTACGAGTCCGTAAAGAAGCCGGAGGCGGCGACCTCAAACACTAGCCATCTGAAGCCGTGGACGTCGATGCGCGTGCGAATGAAGCGGCGCTTCTGGTCTCGCGTCTGTTATACCGCGGTTAGCGCGGGTGTCTCCGAAGATGACGATGATCTGCGTTCTTCTCACTGTTAAATTGGTGGGAACAGGCGGGATGGAGGGAGAGTTCCGCATTCTGCGAGACAGAGCTCTCTCTGGAGCGCAAAGATTGAAAGAAGTGTCGTCAAGTCGGCATCGTGTGAGTTTGATTCACCGTTCGAGCTGGTGACTACTGCATTTAGTAGTAGTAGTAGTACCATGTGAACGTGCTGGGGCTGAGCTTTCAGAGTCCGTTTAGAGTGTATCAAATATTGAACGCAATTATCCTGGTCTGCTGGCTTTTCAGCCGCGCGCTGCGGCGAGGCATACACGAAGCGAGTACACAAGGCGAGGGAGAGGGAGAGACCACCACCACCCACACACCCGACAGACACTGCCCCTGATCATGCGGTTGCGTTGCTACGGCATCAATATTCCACTGCGAGAATATGCAGTCTGCGCCCAATGGTCGCCTTTCCGCCGCCACCAGCGCGTGAATCAAGGCAGCCATAGTTTCGGAAGTGCCCTATGACCTGAGGCGACCAGGGCGTTCAGCTACCAGTACTCGTTCCCGCCCCACTTTGTAGGTTTGCGATTTGCGCTCACCTACTAAGTGGGGCGGGGCACGAGTAGCCGCAATGAACCCCCCCTGTCCATCGTTCGCGGCCAGTCTCAGGCCCGCAATTATGCACATGGGCAACCTCAGCCTGATGATTGGGGGTCACCATCCCACGATTTCATTGCCCATCAACATGCTCTCATCGCCATTCCACGCCCCCAAGCATTCATCACTCCCTCAATTAATGCCAGTGCGCCGCCACCACCATGCTACCCATACAGTTGCAAGCCGAGCCTCAACATCTGCTGCGTGGCCCTAAGACCTTGGACCTTAGCCGGACACGCGAGCAACTCCACCACCTAAGTCGTCGCATCGACCATCTAGGTCGCTGATGGTTTCATCCTACAAACCAACTACCAACTCTACACGCATAGGTGAACTCGTCCAGCCACGCCCTATCCACCTAGGGGTTGTGCGCTCCGTTCGAGTTTCCTTTCTCTGTCACCGAATGGCCGCTCCAGGTTTCTCGGTCAACGATATCCTTGCCGCAGCCTCCAAGTGCAGGGACATCTACAACGCCTTCCGCGGCGAGTACGACAACGCTCCCTCCCGCATCCGCGAGCTCGTCGACACCTGTGGGTACCTCGATGGTGTCCTCCAGGCCATCCGCTCCACCTTCGGCGACAACTACTACCCGCAGGAGAGCAGCTTCACATCCCGCCTCGATGAGTGCGAGGCATTCATTGATCGCTATCGCCATCTGAAGCAGAGCTTCGCCGTAGCCAACGGATACAATAGGGAGCAGTGGCTCAGGGTTTGGGACGCAACGCAGAGGGCATACCAGACCTCGCGCTACGCCTTCGAGGTTGACGAAGCTCAGCGACTGAAAGATGCCCTCTCGCTCGAAATTCAGAAACTCAACCTCTTCATCCTCATCTTCGCATTGTAAGTCTCCTCCTAAACCTCCTCCCGCCTAATCTTTAGTCTCACTTCTCTTCGCCGCTTCTTGCTAACAACCCTCCAGAAAACGAAATGTCCAGCCTTCCACACACAGCGCCGCCTCCGCCGCATCCCGGCCCCAGTCTGGCTATGAGAGCATCATCACCAAACTCCAACTGATTCGGAACAGATACGAGCGGTCGACGAACCTCGGCGTCCAGCACTCACGCCAGCCGAATCTCATCGGCCTGTACCAGGATCTCGAGTCCGTCTGGCAAGAGCTATGTCTCCGTGTCGGTTTCGACAGAGATGAGAGCCCAAGACTGCCGCTGCCGGCCTCGAGGCTGCTGCAGACTCCGATGCGTAACCAGAACAACATGATCATCAGCCTCACCCATACCGGTGTCCAGCCGCTCTTTCAGCCCTTGACATCCGTCATAGAAACTCCCGCCGAAGATTCTCACGCGGCAACCATCCATACCGCCTCACCCACTCACTTTCCCATTCCTCAGAGCTTATCTCCGTCGAGCACTTTCAGTATTGATCCCAGGCTCAGTACGCTCAGTACTCCCCAGGTCACATCGCCTATACAGCCTCAACGCGCTCACCGAGCGTTATCCAGCATTCACCTCCCACCCCCAGGACTGGAACATCAAGTTGCTGCTTTGTGAGTTTGATCTTCTGGGCTCATTTCGTTTGGTAGAGATTTGTTGACCTCGTTAAAGGATGTACCCAGACTTCCCGAGACGAAGCGATATGCTACTCTTACGCCTATCTCACTGGGAACGCGAGGAACTAGTTTCCGGAGTGAAAATCTCGTGGACAGTAGAGAAGCCACGAGGGTTCCTGGAACACCACAGTAGGCGGTCCTGCACGATTGCACATCTCACCCACACCATTCTAACCATCTACCGCATCTAGTACCTCCTAATGTCTTCCCAGATACGCTACACGGTGGCCACGTCGAAAAGAAGGCGTTCCATCTAAGCTTCCCAACCTCGAGCGCTCACACATTAGTCTGGACACCAGAAGGAGGCGAGCCTAGTCAACGCGTCTTCGTTCCAGACTACGTCTTCAGAGATCCCAACATCCGCACTGAAGTTCAGAGCGATCTCCGGGGCAAGCGTCTTATCGAGACCTTCGACACATCAATCATATGGACCGATATACATCAACTCGAAAACGACGGGCTATGCATCATGCAGGACCTCAAGGTCTGGCAGGATCGCCACAGCCCGTACTGTCACTCACTGTCATTCTGTTCAAAAGACGAGCAACACATAGAGATCCCGCTATTGCGATTAGAAAGGAGTTCCACGAGTGGTGGACGGCTGGGTCCCGATGAAGTCGTACTGAACTTTGCGGTTTGGAGGCAGAACAGCACCGCAAGTACATCGCCTCAGCCACCTTTACGGAAGTCGTCGACATGGCGGGACAAGTTGCACATAAGAAGTACGCTCCCGCGTTGATGGCTCCCGGTTTTGTGCAGATTGAACTAACAATTCTTGAAGGAAAGTCGGGTACTGGCTCGAGCCAATCACCTGAAACCAGAAATCGCGACCCCCAAGCCGAGCCCAGGCCATCCGGGCCAAGGTTCCTCAAGATACGGTTTAGCGGGAACGATTATGTACCCGCCGATCAAGGTACGAGGCTCATCCAGCAGATGTCTCCTCATGATAGTGTACTCATCAAGAACCGAAGCTGACAAGCTATCAATAGCCGCAACTGCATTTAAGAAGGTCTTCCGTGATGCTTACGACCTAGACACAAGCTCATCATTCCAAGGCTTTAACGAACTAAGCGGCCAAAGCGCTCCAAACCCAGATCGCCCTCCTTCCACGATCCCCCCCCCTCGCCCCAGCCCCAGGCTACGCGTAATAGATGGGCCAACACCAGGCGTTGAGGGCATGGTCGAACTCGGCCCAACTCACACTACGAACTGATAGGACAGAGTGTACGGCCCAGTCTCCGTAACGGGTCCTTGCATCCCGCTGCAAAGACACCCACCACGCCGAGTCCACGACAACTTCCGACTGAGCTGCCGGCATTTGGGCCGCTTGCGGAGTTAGATGCTAGGGAAATCACTCAGGTTAGCGCCCGTCACGGACAATCTCCTTAACGTCTCTATTATGATACACGACTTTATACTAAAAGCTGCGCCTGCATGGGTGATGAGGGTCATGACAATTAGACGCATATGTATTAAACGCATTAGAGGGGTTTTAAATCTCAAAAATTATCACGCTGATAGGTGACCGTCGACGGGAAAAGATACTTCTTCTACTGTGCACTCTACAACCATTTGACCTAGGTCTTCTGCGGCACGTCCCGGTCAGCCTGCTGCATTGATGTTCCTCCGTGTTCTCGGGGATGGTAGGTCACCAAAGTTCTTGACTTTACGGGCGTCTTGATGTCATACCGCAGGTAAAGCGATCTGCGCGCATGATACATTGAATGGCAAATCAAATGAGGATGCCTTCGTAGCCTCACTGGTGTAATGGATAAGCCAATCTGTCTGACACTTCACCACCCCAGCCCCACGCTTAGACTATCGCCAGATCTACCAAAACCGTCTGAGGAGACCCGCTTCGATTCCGACAAATCTTGCAAAATCTTATCAATAATGCGGCCAAATTCACAGAGGAAGGATGGATTTCAGTTCAAACACCAGTGTTGGCAGAAGACAAAGTGTCATATACGATTTGTGACAAGTGTCACTGACACAGGAATAGGCGTAACCGATTCTGCCGCCCAGAGTCTTTTCAAACCATATACTCAATTAGGGCCACCGACTAAAAAGCGTTTCCAGGGTACCGGTCTAGGGTTATCTATTGCTAAGGCCCTGGTTGGGCTGATGGGTGGTCAGATTGGGTACCAGCCAAACCCCGAGGGCGATGGCACAGTTTTCTGGTTCTCGGTCAAAGTCGAGAAGATTACCGATTCGGAGCAAGACAAAGCTACCAAAGGTTCTGGCGAAGGCGTCGAGGTGTCTCAACACGGGACACCGTATCCAGATATCGGTGCCGTCTTGACACAGATGCAGGTGATAGCGCCAACGAAGAGACTGCTCGCTGCGGAGGGCAACATTGTCAACCAGAAAGTGTTAGTCCGCCTGCTACGTTCGCTTGGACTCACACGTATCGACGTTGCATGTGACGGAGCGCAGGCCGTCTCGATGCTGAGCAGCTCGCCTGACAAGTACGACTTGGTCTTGATGGATGTGAGCATGCCAGTTATGCACGGCTTGGAGGCAGCGGTCAAAATCAGGAACCGCGGTATGCAGATGCCCATTCTAGCCATGACGGCTCACGCGCTAGTGATGCCATCCGTAACCTGGCGCTCGACTATGATAGCTCGGTTCCGTTCTAGAAATACTACCTTGGACGCCAACTGCGCGTAGATGCCTGGGTAATCATTCGACGCTAGAAACCAAAATAGGCGCTGCTGAAGTAGGCCTGCAGCATCGGCCACACGAACAGCAAGCGGCGGCCGACTGATTTGACTGCTGAGCAAGTGGCATCTGTGAACACCGACCCCTGAAACACGAGAATCGATCGACGAGTATGTCAGACTTCTGGGGAATACAGAACAGGACATGGTCGAACTAGATTTCTTCCAGTCTTCCACTGCTTGTAGTCTGAATGTTACCGATGAGGCGAAGAACTACAGGTGTCCCTCTTGGAAGGTGCATCCTGCAGGCTGGGGGCACATGTTGGGGATGTGAAGTTCCAATGCGGACGCACTATACGCTGTGGTAGGCCACATTAGGTTTCCGCAGTGCAGTTTGGCTTTTAACACCTTGCTAGGCAGCAGTCTTTGCCTTACCATCCATCTGTGGGGGTCATCGACCGGTGTTGAGCTGGTTGCCCATGCGAGGCGTTAGACCGCGGCATCCCATCACCAGTCCATGCTAGGGATGGCCCGAGCCTCATTGTCTGCAGTGAATGGAGGTTTGTGCCGAAGGGGGCAATCTCTGCCTCAGCCCAATCAATGACCCCAACTAGGTGGCATGACTTCTCTTCCACGACCTGCTGCTTAAATGACACGTCTGGCGCCAAGTTGTCGAAGACCTGTCGGGCAAGAGCGGCGGTCTCCGCCTTGAGCCCGAGAGACTTGAGGCGAAACTGAACGACGTGACTAAGGTCCTGCCCAGCGTAAACAGTGTACGAGCAGGCCCCCTGGACTGCGACTGGAACGACTTGGTCGCCGCCCACAAGCTCCCTGGCCAATGCATCGCAACTTTCGCGGGACACCGATGTTTTGGAGAAGAAAGAGACGATTTCATCGTCAACAATGTATTGCTGAATTGTAACCATCGTCTGCTTGTCCCTGAAAACGTCCACAAAGCCCAACAATGTCGTTGCCTCCAGATCCCGCAGAACGCCAGCCCGATCACACGGCCCCGCCCTGGAAACTGCGGAGGCGCTGGAAGACGAAAGTCAGCTAGTAAATGACAGCGCTCCGGTCTCAAGCACAGCTGAGCACTCGCATGCTTCCCATCTGCTGGAAAGGGCCATATTCTGGGGCTCCTGGACGAGTTTGAGCACCATGGTCCAAACTGAAACCACGTCTGCCTCGTCTTCAAAGCCATGGGCCCGGACTTGTCGAAATACAGAAGGGATGTTCCAGGAGGAACTGCAGATGCTGCTCGTCGCCTTGCCTGACTAGTTTTACCCGATAATCCGCGCCACGCCGGCATCCTTGCGAACCATGTTTCCGGGGTGTCACTCTGGGGTAGAATCTCTCCTCATATGCTGACTCCGTTACCTGAAGCTTATCCCGAGATGTGGAGGAGACTGCAGGGATCGAGACCGTGGAGCGGCGAATATATTGCTTCTACCAGCCGTGCAAGCTCGCCCCGAACGGCGCTCCTTTCGAAACAGGCCATCGAGTCAGCATGGCGACATCAATGGATACAGGTCGGGTCAGCAACCACCGAGCGGCCCTGTCATGAGCTCGGCGTTGTCTTGGTAGTTGAGGCTCTAATCTGGGTTGCTAGAGGACAGATCCCGCGGCTGTACTTGGTCTCTCGGTTAGAACCTAGGGGCCGCAGAAGAGAATAGTGCACGAGGAGGCGCACATCACCCAGCTTGCCCACTTGGAATAGATGTTGCTGCCGGCAGTGTCACATCAGGAGCAAGGACTAGGCATAGTTCACGGGAAGATTTACCAAAGCTGTCGATTTCATACTGAAACATGCTTCGCTGTCGTTATATATCTTCAATTTTGACCGCTAACTCCGTGCTGTCATAATGAACACCGCTAACCATTTGTTTCGTTCCCGTTCAATTTGGCTGTCCTCCGACGATGCTCACTACCCGTGGTTGCTGAATTTTCGCCCCTACGCGGTCTCTTCCGAGATCTGGGACTTTGAGACCGTGCCAGGGACTGACCCAAACCTATCCCCGCCACCCTGACCGGACGTGGCAGTAGTCGGAAACTGCGTGGTGAAGTTGACGCGCTGGCTCGGGTCGTTGTAGTTCAGGCCGGAGCCGCTCTCGCCAAGTGAAGCCTCGTGCGTGTAGTTTTTCGGCTCGCTGGACGCCGAGTCGTCGGCACCAGACGAAGTGCTGAAGAGGTTGGATCCGATCTCCGGCAGCTTCCTGACATTCTGGGCCGTGGCCTGCGAGGCCCTGGACGCCGTATCCTGAGCCTGGCTGGCCGCGTTGGCGGCAGTCTGCTGGCCTCCCTGGACCAAGTTCCCGGCACGCTGCTGCGCACCGGCAGCCGTCTCCTGCACCTTGGCCGAACCCTGGGCCGCCTTGGCCTTGCCTTCCTGCACGAGCGTGCTGGCGTTCTCGGCGGCGGCGTTGCCGAGCTTCTCGGCCTGGACTCTGGCCTCCTGGGCCACCTCACGGCCTCGGGACGAGGTGACGAGAGGGGCGATGAACAGCGAGGTCAAGCCAAGCACGGCGAAGCCGAAGGGGTTCAAGATGCCACTTAGGAAGTACACGCCGGTGAGCACGAGGAAAGCCTGCCCATCATGTCAGCCTCACATCTTCGCATCTACATTAGGGTTTCATCTTAGGAGGTCGCGTACAGCAAATGTTCTGTCCAGGTCCTGGCCGAGGACGACCTTCTGCAGTTTCACGACAGCATATTGGACAAAGTCGTGAATGTCCTTGAGCGTCGCGTTAAGAGTCGACTCGGGAATCGTGCGGTACTGCCTGGGTCGCAGGCGGGCGAGCAGCGTCTCGGACGTGAACTGCCGGTTTGCGAACTCGGTGACGGACACAACTGCAGGTGGCGGTCAGAATTGGTTCATCGTCAAAAACATCCGGAGACGGCGACGTACCTCCGAGGGCGATGGCGCCGTACTTGAGGGCCAGTTGCGTCCAGGGGTAGTAGTGCGTCGCGAGCAGAGCGCCCAGCGCGCCAAAGTAGGCGCCGAGGGTGCGCAGAGGATCCTCCCACTAGACGTGTGTGAGCTGGCGGGAATTTCAACATGTCGGAAGCCTGCGAGACTTACGTTGATGTACTTGTAGAGGCTGTCCTGCTGGTCTTGTGATGGCCATCTGTCAGCTCTGCTGGGTCTCTTGTTTGTCGTGCTGCCTGTGTTGTTCTCACTGATGATCTCCCTCAACGGGCCAGTGGACTCTTGTTGTTCGTTGCTTCCGGTACGGCGCTTGTGCTCATTTAGGATCCTCGCGCGACTGCGGTCGGTGTTGGAGGCACGCCGGTCAGCGACGTCTGCCTGGATGGGCGAGTCCATGATGCTTGGAGTGGGTCGTGACGGCTTTCGTAGGGTATATCGTGAGGAAGAACTTGCGGCAGTGGTCAATTCGGTTTCGATGAAGGGTCAATTGCTCAGAGCAAGGAGAAGCATTTGTGTATTGCTATATAATAGAAGTAGGGTGCCAGTCGCACAAAGCTGAGGGGTAGCTGTCGGAGCTTGTCGTCGGTGACGTGAAGCATCGTCATCCGGACTCGTCATAGCGGTAGCACAGAATCTCGATCAGATGCGAGAAGAGAATGCCTGGGAGCAGCCACAACACGACAGACAGAAATCAAGCCGTAGCGTGGCAAGACACATAGATGCAGTGGCGCATGCGTCCGACTGTTTCGTCGGTCGCGTCATTGGCAATGATGGCTCGGTGGCCGAAGATGACCTATTCATTATGCTCGACTTGGTACCCTACTCAGAAGTGCTAGACCGCCTAGGGTGGATTGTGATGTGATGTAAGGTAAGGGGCCCTGAGAGGTGTGTGGAAGAAATGCTCCGCCTGTCATCGATCAACGGCACGGCTCTGGCGGATCATCTCAAGCTTAGCTCCGCTGGATCCAGCTGTTTTACCTACAAGCTTTGGGGCCTTATCCTTGGTAAACATGCCCAGCGACCGGAGCTGGAGTGTCAGATCATCATGCTCATTCCCCAGCCCGGACAATTCGGACATCAAAGCTCCATGACGCACATTCGCTCCCTGGCTGGACGGTCTGGGCCTGGCTTGATGAGCCGCGTCAGATGGGAAAGTCGACGCAAACCTGCTTTTGACCTGTTTCACGGCATCTTCGAGATATCGGATTGACCAAAGCCACACTGCATGGGTCGGGCCACATCCGCCACAAAGCTATCAGGTAATGCAGTACAAGTCTTTCTTGATACGATCAGAGGTAGGTAGTTAGGTACCTGGAGGCAAGGCAGGCTTTCATGCTGGGCCTCCACCGATCACCATCAGGACGACCCCTGGCGAGCCTCCAGCCACCCCTTCAGCCTGACCCGCAAGAGGTAGCTCGGCGTGCAGCTCCAGGCGTGGCAGTAGCTGTTGTTGTGGTGGTCTCCGTACGGGCTGCTCCGGCTGTCCTCGGGGTCGAAGCACTCCCAGAAGGTGTCGGCGCCGGCGCGCACCATGCCGCCCCAGTACTCGCGGATCAGGCGCAGGCACTCCTCCTCGCCGCCGACGACGCTCAGCGCCTCGGCGACGTGGTGGTACAGGTACGGCGTCAGCGGCTTCACGGCGGCCGGGTCGGCCATGGCGTTCAGCAGCGCGGCCTTGCAGCGCTCGGCGTCCATGACGCCCGCGAGCGCCATCCACGCCTGCGACGCCCACGACACCTGGCGGTCGGGCCCGCTGACGAAGACGCCCTTCTCCGCGTCGTAGAAGGCGCCCTCGGCGGCGGCCAGGAGCCGCGCCACGACGTCCTCGTAAGGCGGCGGCCGCGCGAGCAGCGTCGCCAGCGCGTTGACGGCCTTGAGCGCCACGATGAGCAGCCCGTGCATGCCGGCGTCGCGGTCCAGGCCGTCGGCCCAGTCGAGGAACTTCCAGCCCGGGGCGGCGGTGCACGAGAAGACGGACCGGTCGGTGACGTGGGCGAGCGCGGCCTTGGTGCTCCCGAGGATTGTGTCCCAGAGCTCGCGGCCGGTGTCGAGGTCGCCCGAGGCGAGGCAGTAGTCGTGGACGACGGAGCCGAAGAGCACGTCGTAGTCGACGATGTAGTCGGTGGCCGGGGCCAGCTTGGGCTTCTCGAAGACGCACGCGGGCAGGGAGGCGTCCTCGCGGGGCAGGGCGGCGAAGAGGTAGAGGCACCGCTTGACGAGGTCGTTCTGCTGGAAGGTGCAGTAGTTGGTCAGGGCCTGGAGGCGCAGGTCGCCGGTCCAGAGGCGGCGGTCGCGGCGGGGCCCGTCCTCGAAGACGGTCTGCATGCAGCTGCGCAGGGTGTTCTGGCTGACGGCGTCGATGCGCCGGAGGAGGGGATCGGCGACGGGGCACGGGGCGACGGGGCGGTCGGGGGTGACGGAGCTCGCGGACCGGGTGACCACGTTGCTGAACTTGACCTTGTACTTGGGGGAGGTGTCGACGACCTGGACGCGCAGGTAGCGGAAGGCGTAGCGGCGCGGGAGCTTGACGTCTGAGGGCACCCAGTCGACGTTGATGACCTCGTCGGGGAGCCAGCTGGTGCTGATCCAGGAGCGGCAGGGGTGCAGCTCTTCCGTGACGTCGCAGGGCGTCTCGCCGAAGGTGAGCCTCAGCCGCGCGGGGGCGTCGATGTTGACGCCCTCGGCGCCAAGGTGGAAGTCCAGATGGCCCACGTTGTGGGAGCCAAAGTCGAGGATGAACTCGTCGCCCTTGCCCCAGGCCGTGTCGGCAAGCTCCTCGATGGAGAGGCGATGGACCGGCCGAAGCTTGAAGTAGGCGTCCTCGTCCGGTTCGAACCGAATGACCTCCCGGGCCTTGACGTCCCACGTGTGCAGGGTCGGCAGGAGGCTCTCGGCCTTCTCAGCAAAGGCCGGGTTGAAGATGGTGGCGTATATCTTGTCGACCTTTTGGTCCTCGGGGACCGGTGGATCTGAAGCCATTTCGTCGTTGACTGCGGCGTCGAGGGCTCAGGACTAAGAGGAGAGCTTCAGAGGTGTCAATTTTCAGGAGGCAAGATGTGACGTGATGCTGAGGCCTGCGGAGGCTCGGAGGCTTTGAGACTTGATCGTGAACTTTCGGGCCGTGGGTCTCAACTAAGAGGAGCGTGGACTATGGAGACCATCGGTAGGAATCCCACCGAGCCCACACCCACAGAACGCGTGGATGGCTGCAGAGGCGTCGCGGTGGGAACAGGCGTTCGGGACCATGCGGGGTCAACTCGGGGTGAAGAGCGGCATGTGGGGAGGTGTATCGATTTGCTGACCTGTGTCTGACTCGCCCGAGACTTTGACTGCGTGAACGAACTGGGGTCACATTAGGTGACCTGTGGTAAGTCAGTTCAGTCCTCTGCCAACCAGCCATCTTAGTGTTCAGGCTCTCCCCTTCAGACATCCCCCGCCGAATGCCCAGCGCAGGTCCAGGTCTATCACCTCTTCTCGGTGCTCGCTGTCTCATTCCCTTGGCATCGGTCCCTCTCTGGTGGCCGAGGTGGGGCCCGCGTCCGGCCTTCAATGACCCGAGTCCGTGGTCCGACGAATCCCGTGTCCAGTGCCGACCTCGTCGACAGCCATGTGGCACTCCCGCCGCAGGCCCGCGAGAGACATGCTCCCGTGGTGGACGATCGTCGGGATGTCGAAGCTGAAAATAAAATAAAATAAAATAAAAATACCATGCAGGCGAAAGCAAGTCGTGGGCTATTCGAAGGCCTGGCGGCTGGGGCATGAATTTAAGACGAGGTAGTAGTGTGAGTCGCAAGGCGCAGAATATCCGGGACAACCTGCAGAAGAAGGATGGTTGAGTAGGAGGTGCAAGTAAGTGCCTGGGTAAAAGCCATGGTTCAAGCATGGCTCAAGAGAACTGCTCGACTCAGGGCAAGCGATGGCTGCCAGAGCTACATGGGTCATGAGTGATGACGCTGCTTTCCGCCTGGCTGTATTGCTGTTTCGTGTCATGTTCGGGTTTCAATCCCATGTCACGGCACTGCTGTCGACTGCTTGGCCGATCTCCAGGCGCAGCCTCAGCATTATGCTCGCCATACGACAATATGACAGCCCCCCTCGACACTCTACGTTGATGGCATATGGTCAACCGTGTGCCGTTGATTGATCGGATCAACGGCAGAGAGCCAGCCAGCCGCGAACCTGCGGCCAATGATGGCATGTCAGTTGATGTCATCGAATCAGGCAGAAGCCAAACGGCGCACTTATAACGTGTCAAAGTCGCGGTGTGCGCCTCTCGCCGTCTCACGACAGACAACACCCCCTGAGATAATCTGAGCTAAGCATTCTGAGCTCATCGAACCTACCAAAGCCCTCATCCACTTCAAATCATGTCCGCCACGTACACCGGCCCCTCGGGCGAAGCCATGCTGGCCGACCACACGCTGGCGCGGGAGATCATCGCGCGCAGCAACGATCCCGCGCCCGTGCTCGACGCGGACGAGCTGCGGCTCCTAGAGAAGTTCGTCAACGACCCGGACCAGGCGGCGGCCATCCTCGAGGCCCGCGGGCATGCCCCCGAGGCGCAGAGGGCGGACAGCCTGGTGGCGCACGTCATCTCGCTCCACAGGACTGACAGGGCTGCTCTTCGTGACGAGGACATCAGGCTGCTGAAGGACTGGTTCGCGGGTGGAGTGGAGAAGGCCTAAGCTGAGGGAGAGAAGACCTTGATCATGGGGAGCGCGTGTGGTGTGGTCATGGTGCTGATCGATTTGGCGCATCATGACAGATGTGCTGGTTCGGGTTGATGAAGAGCGGACATGGTCTTGAAAACACGGCAGGACCATTGTTTTTTTTTTTTTTTTTTTTTTTCATCCTGATTTTTTTCTTAAATTTTTAAAAGAAGGAAAAAAGATAATAGGAAGAATCGCTGCAACCTGCACCTCAGCATGTCGTTCAGTGGTGTTAGTGCCTACTGTACCTTAAGGCCCAGTGGAATTGAAGGCGGTGGAGCTCCCCGAAATGCCATGCACGGAGCCCTGCCGCTGCCAGTGCTTGCCTGCCCCTGCCTGCCACTGCCGGCCCCTGTCAGCCCCTGTCACTGCCCGCGCCTGCATCGCAACGTCGCATCTCCAACGCCATCGCGAAACCTCACGTCGGAGCCTCTTCGCTGAGCGCATCCACCACCACCACCACCACCACCACTACCCAACGCCGCGCAGTCCGGCCAAGGACCCCCGCCGCCATGTACCACCTCGCCAAGAGCCTCTACCTGCTCGCGACGAGCAAAGAGGGTCTGTCTCCCCACCTTCACCTCCCACCTCCTGGTGGAATCTCAGCTGACCCCCCCCCAGAGTACTCGGTCATCCTCCTCGGCCTCGACAACGCCGGCAAGACGACCTTCCACGAACAGGTCAAGTCCCTCTTCCTCGAGTCCCACCCCCACCCCAAGCTCAACACGGTGCCCACCGTCGGCCAGAACGTCTCGACCATCGACCTCCCCGACATGTACCTCAAGATCTGGGACGTCGGCGGCCAGATGTCCCTGCGCAAGCTCTGGCAGAGCTACTACGCCAGCGCCCACGCCATCGTCTTCATCCTCGACTCGACCGACCTCGGCGACGGCCACCTCGTCGAGGACCCCGAGCACGGCGGCTACACGGCGCGGGCCGGCGCCGCGGACGACGACGAGGACGGCCGCCTCGCCGAGTGCCGCGCCGTGCTCGAGGACGTGCTGCGCCACTCGGACACCGAGGGCGTGCCCGTGCTCGTGCTCGCCAACAAGCAGGACCGCGAGGACTGCGTCGAGGTCGTGCGCATCAAGGAGGGGCTCGTCAAGCGCGTCTTCGAGGGCGAGCAGGCCGGCAGCATCCGCGACTCGCGCGTCCTGCCCGTCAGCGCCCTCACCGGCACCGGCGTCCGCGAGGCCGTCGAGTGGGTGCGCTCGCGCGTCAAGTGGAACAAGGAGGGGCGGCCGCCGGTCATGCGGTGACCTTTCACACGAGGACGGATGGGCGCCTGGAACGAAGACGAGGGGTCCCTGGAGAAGACGAGGGGTCTCTGGAGAAGACGAGGGATCCAGGAGCGAGGACAAGGGCGAGTCTCCGGAGCGAAACCGAGAGATCGCCTGCAGAGAAAACCGAGAGGATGTAGGAAAAGGAAATGGGCATGCCGCGATTTAGGACATAGACGGCGTCAGGCGCTCGGAGCGAGCATAGCACGTGCTGGGTTTGTCATTTGGGAGCGAGTTTTCATCAGGTTCTCATCAGGGCCGCGAGATGGTCGACTGGGTATCATTTATTCTTTTCCACATCCCCCCCGTCACCCCGCGACGCGCGCGTTCTCCGCCGACAGCTCCGCCATCAGGCCGCCCTTGTCGCGCCTCTTGGCGTCCTCGGCCAGCTTCCCGTCCACCAGGTCCGACAGCTCCTTGACCTTGCGACCCGCGATCGCCGCGCACTGCAGCAGCGCCGTGGCCTCGACCGGCTCGCCGCCCAGCTTGGACACCTGGCACACCTCGCCGTGCTTGTTGAGGCTGATGGTGCAGGCGCCGACGCGCAGCTGCTCCTCGCGGCCGTCGGCGTCCAGCAGCGTCGTGGCGCCCTCGTCGCCGAAGAAGCCAAACGTGACGCAGAAGGGCGAGTGCAGCCAGCCGAGGGCCACGGGCTCGCGCTCGGCCGCCGTGAAGACGGTCAGGGTCTCGCCCTCGACCTGGGCGTCCGGCTTGCGGAAGTGGCGCAGCGCCGCCACGGCGGCGAGGCAAGCCGCGTCGATGATGTTGCCGTCGTGCGAGAGGACGTGGACGTCGGCCCGCACGCTCCACACCTTGGCCCCGGCCACGAGGCAGAGCGACTCGATGTCCAGCGCGCCCGACCGCCGGATCGTCTTCTCCAGGAGCCGCGACAGCAGGATCTCCGTGTCCGTCGGCTTGCCGGGCTCGAAGTGCGGCGACGCCATGGGCGAGAGTTCCGTGGCGAGCTGGAAGATGCCGTCGAACGGGCGGTCCGCGTGGGGGACCGTGACCTCGGCCGAGATGCGGACGATGACCCTGCGGATGCTTAGCCGGGTGATGATGAATGAATGGATGTCAGGGGATGTACCTCGTCTTGCCCAGGCTCACGTCGACCACGCCATACTCATCGCCGAAGGAAATGTCGATGTTGCGGTACTGGTCGAAGGGACGGCCGTCTAACCTGACGCCTTCCTGCAGGGCCTTCAGAACAAACTCCTTCTCGTTGAGCGAGGGCTCAGCTTCTCGCGGCATTTTGGCGGGCGTGTGTGTGTGTGTGAAGTCTCGGTCGAGATGCTCTTATGTATAAGGTAAGGAGCTTAAGGCAACCGGCGATACCTGTGATATGAGTTGAGGAAGGATTCAGTGACCTGGATGCGCTAGACCCGTCGGCGGGGCCCTGAAAATTCTGCCAGGCGGTGACGGCCGGAGGTGCTGCCCTGGCCAGCTGGTGCCATTACCCTGCCGGCGGTACTGTCTGCCACTGCCTGCCTGCTACTGCCACTGCCCGCCGGCCGTCGCGACGCCAACTGAATTGGCTTGCCAGGCCTGCCTCACTAACTTTCCTTCCATCATCACCACCATCGCCATCACCACCACCCTCATCATCCCGACAGCAACCAAATACAACACAACACACACCACAGACCACCATGACCACAGCCCACAGGCCGACGTTCGACCCCGCCCGCGGCAAGGAGGCCCTCCGCGGCCCGGCCTACCACCAGCGCCTCCTGCCCGCCCACACCCAGCTCAAGTTCCGCCAGCCTGGCCAGGGCGGCGACGCCGACGAAGACGACGCCCCGCGCGACCTCGCCGCCGAGCTCCTCGCCGCTGAGGCCGCCCACGCCGCCAAGAAGAACGGCACTCCCCTCCCCCCCTCCGACGCACCCCCCGCCACGGGCGGCGTCAAGCGCGCGCTCGACGGGCCCGGCGGCGGCGGTGGCGACGGCGAAGCAGACGAGGAAGACTTTGCCGCGAAACGAAGGCGGATATTAGAAGAGACGAGGGACATCGACGCCGACTCGGAGGACGGCGGCGGCGACGACGACGATGACGACGACAGCGACAGCGACGACGACAGCGACGACGAGGAGGCGGAGCTGCAGCGCGAGATGGAGAAGATCCGCAAGGAGCGGGCGGAGAAGCGCGAGCGCGAGGAGCAAGAGCGGGCCGCCGAGGAGCAGGCCGCGCGCGAGAAGGACATCGCCCTGGGCAACCCGCTGCTGAACAAGCCCGACTTTGCCATGAAGCGGCGATGGGACGACGACGTCGTCTTCAAGAACCAGGCGCGCGGCACGGAGGACAAGGGGAAGAAGGAGTTCATCAACGTGAGTATTCCATCTGGCGTGTCCAGTCTCGGGGCGCTTTGGCTAACACGCTGCAGGATCTGCTGCGGTCGGACTTCCACAAGAGGTTCATGAACAAGTACGTCAGGTAGACGCAGACGCGAGACTATTGATACCCTGCGGCGGAGAAATACAGGCGAGAATTTGAATCACAGGATCTGCTTCACCTCCCCCCGGATCCGCGTCACGCCGGCCTTCTTGTCGATGAAGTTGTGCTCGTCCGGCTCGATCGTCCCGCGGTAGTACTCGTCCCCGAACGCCGCCGCGAAGACCTCCATGCTCGGCACCTCGAACACGGCGCACCCGTCGTAGTCGGCCAGGGGGCTGGGTCCCGCGTTCTCGGGGCCGATGGGCGCGACGCCGTCGTTGAGGGCCGACGTGGCGTGGACCTGTGTGTGTGTCAGACGGGCGGTCGAAGACCAGCATGCGAAAGGCCTCGAGCGAAATGCAACCCACCTGCGTGTACGAGATGAAGCCGTGCTTCTTCATCCACGGCCGCACCAGCGGGCCGTGCACCTTCTCCCAGTGGTGGTAGAACTGCTCGGGCGTCGTGCCCGCCTTGCGCTTGATGAAGGAGATGCTGATGACCGTCTGGCCGGTCTGCGATTTCTGGTCTGACATGTTGTGATGGTGTAACACCGAGGTTGGTTCACTATCGAGAGAAGGTCTGATGTGAGGCCCAGCCCAGGTTAATAGAGATTCCTTAGCGTACGCAAACTCAATTGGATTGAACGTCTCATGACGCCCCCGGAAAACAGCAGCCGAACCCGTCTATCCTTAGCAGCCACCTCGAAGCGGCCCCCCCAACCCCAGATCCCCATCCCGTGCGGGGCCCAGCCGTCACTCCGTCTTCTTCCTCTTCTTGTCCAGCCCCTCGGCCACGGCAGCCGCCAGGTCCTCGACCGTCGTCCCCCGCTTCCGCTTGCCGATCTTCTCGTCGCCGAGCACCGTGTCGTCGGCCACGACGCGGTACACGCCGGCGGCGCCGCGGAACATGGCCTCGTCCGCGAACCCGCCGGCGTCGCGGTGCGTGTCGCTGATCTCCTCCATCTCGCGCACCCAGCGGTACGCCTTGGGCGGCATGGTGACGACGGCGCGGTCGGCCTGGTCGGCGAGCAGCGGCAGGCGCGCGGCGAGCTCGGCGCGCAGCTGCGGCAGCACGCCGAGGCGGTGCGCCGTGGTGAACGACTCGACCGCGATGGCCGTGAGGCCCTTGCTCAGCGAGGCGAAGCACATCTTCAGCCCCGAGGCGGCGCCGACGTCCGGCCCGATGTGCGAGGCGCCCAGCACGGCGGCGAGGCGGGCCCCGATGGACGGCACCGAGGCGAGCGCGTGCGGGCCCGACGTCGGGATGCCGGGGACGGACCAGCCGGACTGGGCGTCGTCGGCGTCACCTGCTCCCGCTGGGGAGGACAGCGTTCCGTTGGTGCCTGGGTCGGGGGAGGAGAGGAGCCGCGGCGGCGCGCCGATGATGCAGCCGTCGATGAAGTGGACGGGCGCGCGGGCGCGGGCGAAGAGCGCGGCGATGCTCTTTGTCGACGAGGGAGAGACCGCGTTCAGATCCACGAAATAGAGAGGTTCCGTCGAAGGCGTCGCGGGCAGGGCGTCGATGATACGCTGGGCTGTGGCGACGGCGTCACGAGGCGGGACGACGGAGAGGACGACGGAGGCTTGGGAGACGAGCTGGTCGTCAGAGTCGACGAGCTGAATTCCCGCTTCACGTGCTCTTTCGGCGGTGTCCTCACTCCGGCCCATGATGTTGGTAATGACCGTGAAGCTCTTCGCGATGAGGAGCCTGGCGATGCCGACACCCATGTCGCCGATGGACAGGATGGCAACGGCCGAGCGAGAGGCCATGGTGTCTGTCTTCCGAAGGCAAGATGTCGTTAGGTGGTCGATGAGTTTATGTCGAAGCAGGTGAAGAGGACTAGACAGAGGAAAAGAGGCCGTGAATCATCTCCAACCTCGTTACTCCCATGGCAGCAGTGTGCAGTGCGCCTGCCCAATCAGACCGGGTTGACGCCATCGGCGGGGGTGCCGGCGCGAGGGGCTGTGGCTGACGTGCTCACCCCCGCACCGGGCCGGGGCACCAGCCACTTGCGCCGGACCTCCGACACGACCCGCCTCGGCACCGGCGCCAGCGGAGGTCGCATTGCACTCGGCAGATGCCCTTCACACATACACCAGCATGCAGCTTTCCATGCCTGACCCGGCATGTCGGCCGAGGGAGCATATACATGCAGGATAGCGGGACTTGGTGGCACAGCTCTTCACCTAGGCTTCGGTGATTCGACCTTGCCTACCCCCTTGTCGAGTATATCAAATGAAGCGAGGTAGCAGTAAGACTGCTCTTGAATTGAAAATCAGTCGCAGTCTCCGTCAGTCCAAAGAGACGGCAAATCTGTTATAATATTGGCACCTGAAAGTGTATCGCTGGGCCGATGAGGGAGCAAGAGAGTTGCCCTGGCTGGGCCTGTAGAAAGAGATGCCAAGGGTAAAGAATACTTGTACATAAGAGACTCGTGAACACGTAGATCGGCATCTCCGGTACAGCAACACAATACAGAAGTGGTCTTAAATCTGGCATTCAAGAGTTGCGTCGATACGACATGTGCAACACGGCCTACTCTACACGAAGACAATCCCTCTGAGAAGGACATCAGCTTTTCCCCTCGCGGTGCTGTCCCAAATCTAGGGGCCGAATACCCCAATGAATGCAACGCAAGCCAGCCGCCCTTGCCAAATAAAAGGGCGGCATCAGTCAACGGGCAAGACAGACAAGACATGCAGACCAGGCAGACATGCAGACAGGCAGACTCGCCTCAGCAAACCAAGCTCCTACCGCGACCGAGTCCGCCGGAGAGCTCTCGGCGGGCGATCCTCGACGCTCGCCCCGCGGGATCCCCCCTCTCGCCGAACAGCATCGGCCCCGGCTCGATCTCCATCGCCCTGGCGGAGCACCTAGCCCCACCGCCCGCCCTCTCGCTCGGCCTCGAGCCTGCGCATCCTCTCCTCCTCGTCCCCGCCGACCGTCTCGCTCCGCCGTCCCTTGCGCCGGCTCCGCTTGCCCTCGTCGACCTCCTCGCCGCCCCGCCCGCGCTTCGAGCCCGCCAGCGACGCCAGCCCCGCCATCCGCTGCGTCTCCCGCAGCAGCCTCTCGCGGTCGCGCGCCTCGCGCTCGAGTGCGTGCGGGTCCTTGGTCTTGGTGCTGCTCGTCGACTCGCGCCGGTCCGCCGACGCCGCCGCCTTGCCGCTCTTGCCGCTCCCGCCGCCCTTGATCTCGAGTCCCGACCGCGGTCCCGTCGGCGGGTCGAACCCCTTGTCCGTCGCCGACGACGGCTCGGCCGACTGCTTCCTGCTGCTGCGGTGGCGGTCCTTGTCGCGCCTGCGGCGGTCGCGGTCCCGGTCCTTGTCCCTGCCGCGGTCCTTCTCCCGGTCGCGATCGCGGTCGCTCCGCTCGCGGTCGTAGTCGCGGTCGCGGTCGCGCTCCCTGTCCCGGTCTCGATGTGACCGCCGGCTCGACTTGTGGCGGTGGTCGTACTCGTCGTCGTCGCGGTGCCTCTCCTTCTCGCGCTCGCGGTCCCGGTCCTTGTCGCGGCGCCGGTCGTCGCGGTCCCGGCGGCTGCGGTGGCCGGACCGTCTCGACTCGGCGGGCGAGGCCGACCTGGTCCTGTCCTCGTTGCCGCCGTCGTCCTTGTGGCGCGGCTTTGCGTCCTCCTCGACGTTGTCGTTGTCGTCGTCGTGCTTTCGGCTCTTGTGCTTGCGGCGGCGATGGTCGTCGTCGCGCTCGTCTCCCGACCGCGACGCAGACCGGTGCCGCCTGCGACGATGTCGGTCGCTCCTGCGGTCGCGGCTGCGGCTCCTGCTGGCGGTGCGAGATATGGAAACGTCAGGCTCCCGCGTCTCTTCATCCCGGTCCTTTTTGCTGTCGTGCTCCTTCTCGCGGCCTCGGCTCCTGTCCCGGCGGCTGCCAGAGTCCTGCTCCTTGGGCCGTCCGGCCGAACCACTGCGCGACCTGCGGCGGTCCTCACGGGGGCTGGGCAGCCCGGTGCCGTTCACCGAAGCGCTGCGGTCGCGTTCCTCGTCGACCTGGTAGCCGAGGGCCCGCAGGTTGTGCATGCTCGTGTTGGGCAGTCCCCTGCGCATGGCCTTGGGGCCGGTGGGCGCGTTAAGCGGCACGTCAGGCACGGGGGGCGTGAATCCTCCCATGCCCTGGCCGGGGCCGCCTGGTGGCATCATGCCCGAGCCGGCTGGCCCGTGGCCATCGGCCGATGCATCACCACCGTAGGCCGCACCGCCTACGACGTTCTGACCAGACATTTCTTGAGAAGCTAGTGCGGGTCCTTCGCCCTGCTTGATAGGGTTGCCAGCCTCATCGAACTCCGTTGCGCCCTGGCCGGCCTTGGCCTGGCCGTCTGTCCCCTTTTCCTGTGAGTCCTCGGCGCGGACCTCGCGACCAAACTCGTCCACGCTCGCAGACGACGCCTGCGCGCCGCCGGCGTCGCCCGCACCCGAGACTGAGCCCTGTGCTGACCCGCCGTTCCCAAACTGCTGCTGCTGCTGTTGCAGTTGTTGCTGCTGGCCGTCGAAGGCAGAAGCCTGGCCGTACTGTTGATATCCGCCGCGACCCTGTCCCCCGTAGAACCCGCGGCCCCTGCCGCGTCCCCGCGCGCCGAAGTTGTTGTTGCGACGGTAGTCATTGTGGCCATAAGCACCTTGATTGTAGCCTGGCTGGAATCCAGAGTTATATGCTCCAAAGTCACCCGATCCCATGCCAGCAGCACTTGCAGAATTGTAATTATCTTGGCCGAAATTCCATGACTGCTGTCCGTTCCAGTTATTGGAGCCCGAGCCGAAACCACCTCCAAAGCCTCCCATCCCCATGCCTTGAGGGTTGAAGCCGCCGTTCATGTACATGCTCTGCATCGCCATTGGGTCCATGCCCATGCCGGCCATTCCTGGTCGTGTCAGTAGGGGCAGCGACAGGCGACTCGACGCGGCCGGGGCGGAGAACTTACCCATCATGGGGAACGAGCCAAAGGAGTTGGGCGCCATTCCGTTTTGCATGGCCATCATCATTTGCATCTGGTTGAAGTCGCCGCCGTTGCCGAAGTTCATGTTGAACCCTCCGTTCATTGGGTTCTGGTTGTTGACGTTGCCGTCCGCCTCGGCCTGATCGCCGTTCTCGGCGTCGTCCTCGCCCTCGACAGGCTGAACTGCGGCCTCATCGGTGGCATTCTCGCCGTTCTCGCCGGTGTTGTCTTGCGAGGCGTCGCCCTCGGGATTTGTGGTGACTAGGGTCTGGTCGTTGGTGGAGCCGTCCTACGAGTCCGTCAGCTTGCGCTCAAGATTGACTGATGCTTCCCATAACCTACCTGGGTGGCAGGCTCAGCCGTATCTGCCGCCGCGTCCGTCTCTGTTGACTGCATCACATCACCAGACTGTGCATTGGTGGCCTGGTCTGAGGACTCAGTCGTCGTCGGCGCGACACTCGTCGCGTCCGGCACAGCTTCTCCACCAGGCGACTGAGAGGCCGTGACGGGCAGCGTGGTGGGGGGCTTCGCATCCACTGGCGTCGCGGGCGCCGAGTCGCGGGCCTCCTTCTTTGCCTTCTCCTCGCGCTTCTTCTCCTGTGTGCGCAGAAAGACTCGGATGGTGGTTCGGTGGGACTTGTGCGGCGTGCAGTCCTCGGCGGAGACGGGCGAGTGCTCGCAGACGGGGCAGGAGGGCGGCAGCGTCGACTGGCCTGGTGATGGGCATGTTAGCGAAAGAAGCGTGACGCGCTGGCTGGGCTGTGGGTTCGTACAGGTCTCGCAGATGGCCTGCTCGCAGCAGGGCAGGCGGAATGCGTTGACGGCCAGCTTGCTGCAGATGGCGCATCGCAGCTTGGTGGGGATGTCTTCGGGTGCAAGCGAGCTGCGGGAGGGCGAGGTCAGCACCGAGACAACGGCCGGCGGGGGTCAGAAGAGGCATACCTGATGAGCTCTGCCTGCGCAGGCGTTAGAGACGCGGCCATGTCGCCGACGCAGAAGGGTGATCAGGTCGTCGATCGCATGGGTGGGGGTCGGAGGATGCTGTAGAGGCGCTGGGAAGTGTGGTGGTGGTGAGGAAGGAACGTGGCCCGTTGACGAAGGGAAAACGGATTCAATGCGACGTGGTCGATTCCATGTTCCGGCGCAGGCACCTGCCGTCGTTCTGGGTCTGGAGCTTCGAGGGAGGTCGTCCAGGCTGATGCGGAAAGGGTTTGGCAGTTGCTGCGGCGAGCAAATGTGACGTGAAGTGGCTGCCAACGCTCGGGTGCTCAGGCGCGCGGAAAAGTCTAGGAATAAAAAGCGGGACGCGTTTCGGTGCACCAATCACGTGGGGGTTCTCTCGGTGTGTTCGGTGAGCTCACTGGGTACCTGTACGACTCTGTGGAGGTACCGAGGGGTTTGTTTCTATGGGGGCGTCCGACTGCCTCGACATGGCAATACTCAACCAGTGATTATCAGTCTCAAAGTATTTCATAGGGGACGGGGGCACGACGGGGACCCAGGTGAGGCGTACAGCGAGCTGCGCTATCGTTCGATTACTAGATACCGGGAGATATGCCTGAGCAAACGCATGAATGACACTAAAAACTCCCGAATAATGAAGACGTCCAGGCTGCTACCGGCAGACCCCATCCATCCCGCCCAAAGCACGGCAACTCGACGAGCTCCCCCGCAGCCTCTGCCCTGCCCCTCGGGCGCTCCCTCTCTTCCATCCTCGCCCTTCGTCCCTGAGCGTCAAAACCCCGCCTCAGCAGGCGCACCCGTCCTTGGCCGCCGCGTCCCGCTGGTTCAGGTTGACCCTCTGCTCCTCGGCGCCCCGGCTCACGGCGTTGGCCGCCCCCGGGCCCCTCGTGCTCTTGAGCGACGTCTCGGGGATGGCGTTGGCGATGGCCGTGAAGACGTCGGCGACGTTGTGTCCCGTCTTGGCGCTCGTCTCGAAGAACAGCAGGCTCTCCTCCTCGGCGTACGTCTTGGCCTCCTCCGTCGAGACCTTCCGCGCGTCGCCGCCCGCCTCGTCGCCGTCGGCCTCGTCGTCGTCGCCGCCGTCGTTGTCTCCGGCGGATCCGGCGCCGCCGTCGTTGGTCAGGTCGAGCTTGTTGCCGACGAGGGCGATGACGATGCCCGGGGACGCCTGCCGCTGGAGCTCGGCCACCCAGTGTTTCGCCTTGACGAGCGACGTCGGCTTGGTCAGGTCGTAGACGACGAGCGCGGCCTGGGCGTTGCGGTAGTACATGGGCGCCAGCGAGGCGAAGCGTTCTTGGCCGGCCGTGTCCCAAATCTCAAACTTGATCGTCCGGGTCGGCAGGTTGCACTTTTGTGTGAGGAAGGCAGCTGCGCGCATGCCGTTAGCGGATGCGGACGGGACACCGGGGATGGCTCCTCCTCGTTCTGTCCTTACCTCCGATGGTCGGCTCCTTGTTCTCTTGGAAGTCGTTGTTGACGAAGCGGAGGACGAGCGAAGACTGGGGGTTCCCGTGTTAGCTGCGTCGTCCGGGCATCGCGGTGCATCTCGAGTCCCCTACCTTTCCGACGGCGGCCTCACCGAGCAGCACCAGCTTGACGCTGCTGCTCGGCTTGGGGGCAGAGTTTCCGGATCCCTCCATCGTAATCGCGGCGGCGGGCAGATAAGAGCCGAATCGGTGGCGATGTCACGGTGTCGAAGGTCGACGAGTCGATGATGAACTGGCCGAGGTGCGAGTGTGTGCTGGCGAGACGAGTGTTGCAATGTCGTTGCCTGATGGGAGGCAGCCGTGAGCGGTGGATGGTGCTGGGTGCGAGAGGGAAGTCGATTGCTGGTGAAACAGCGGGTAGCGAGGCGCAACAATGACGAAGCATTCATCAGTCTGGGTAGATCCGGGCAGCCACCAGCAGCAAGCGAAGCAGCGGCGCAGGCGACAGCAGCACCAGCCGCCAGCGGGCTCCGCAGGAACGCTAAGGGTCACATGGCCAGTGCTGTCGTGCTACGCTGCTCCCGGTACCTAAGGTTGGTACCTACTGTACCTCACCTTGCCTGGGTACCTAAAAGTACCTGAAATACAGGTGCCTGCAGATGGCCGGCCCGGGGTTTCGCCGAATTCGAGCGCCCCACCCGGCAGAGGCCCCGCCAAAAAATTCAGGGCCATCCATCGGCATCCTAGGCCCTTCAGGAAAAAAAGTTGACCAGAGCTGCAGCCCAGGCAGGATTCTCGATCACTGCAAGTCCCGATCGCTAGCAGACTGCTGATTGCGTCCCAACCGCGACCAGCCCATCCCCCCCGAACCAGCATCATGGCTTCCAACGCCGCTCTCTCTGCCGCGGGCAAGGACGCCAAGCCTGCGAAGAAGATCAACCTCCTCGACGACAGCGGCTCCGACGACGAAGATGGAGGGGCATCTCTGGCCGCGCCCAAGCTGAAGGTCAACGAGGAGTACGCGCGCAAGTTCGAGCACAACAAGAAGCGGGAGGAGCGACAAAGACGTCAGTCCACTCTGCCCGACCTCAATCCTGCCACGGCGCCCGTGCTAACACGCTGCAGTCGAGGAAAAGTACAAGTCCCAAAAGGGCAACCCAGAGGACGACGACGACGATTCCGGATCCTCGTCCGACTCCGAGACCGAAGACGAGGAAGGCTTCCTGGCCACCGAGGATCTCGACGCACAAATCTCCGCCACCCTGAGCGCCATCAAGAACAAGGACCCCCGCGTCCTCGACAAGGACTTCTCCTTCTTCCTGGCCGACGCCAACGCCGCCGACGCCGCCCCCGCCCAGAAGAAGGAGAAGCCCCTCCGCCTGAAGGACTACCACCGTGAGAAGATCCTCGCCGGCGACGTCGGCGCCTCCGACGACGAGGACGAGGAGTCGAGGCCCCAGACCTACGCCCAGGAGCAGCACAACCTCAAAAAGTCCATCGTCTCCGAGTTCCACCAGGCCGCCGCGGCCGACGACGCCGACAGCGACGAAGACGACTTCGTCAAGCGCAAGACCCCCGCCAAGCCCGCCGCCGACGGCGTGCACCCCTCCCGCGCCAAGACGGTCAACAAGGTGTCGGACGCCGACATCGCCAACGCCGACAAGGACCCCGAGACGTTCCTCTCCAACTTCATGTCGGCGCGCGCCTGGGTGCCCGCGGACGGCCGCAACTGGCAGGCCTTCGAGTCGGACGACGACGACGACGAGGCCGCCGCCCTCGACAAGGCCGACGACTTCGAGCAGGCCTACAACATGCGCTTCGAGGACCCGCAGAAGAGCAACGAGTTCCTCACCTCGTACGCCCGTGACATCACGGCCGCGCGCTCCGTCCGCCGCGAGGAGGCCACCGGCCGCAAGCGCCAGCGCCAGCTCGAGAAGGAGCAGAAGGAGGCCGAGAAGGCCGAGCGCAAGGAGGAGCGCGCGCGCCTGCGCCGCCTCAGGGTCGAGGAGGCCGAGGAGAAGCTGCGCAAGATCAAGAAGGCCGCCGGCCTGCGCGGCAAGGAGGTCCAGAGCGACGAGTGGGTCAAGTTCCTCGGCCAGGACTGGGAGGACGACAAGTGGGAGCAGGAGATGGCCAAGCGCTTCGGCGACGAGTACTACGCCGACGCCGACGCCGCCTCCGACTCGGACGACGAGGACGGCGGCAAGAAGAAGAAGCCCAAGAAGCCCAAGTGGGACGACGACATTGACATCAACGACATCATCCCCGACTTTGAGGGCCAGGAGAAGCCCGCCTTCTCCCTCTCCGACGACGACGAGGAGCAAGCCCCCGCGGAAGACGGCGGCGAGGCCGAGGAAGACTCCGAAGACTCGGACCCCGACGCGCCCCCCTCCAAGAAGCGCAAGACGACGGCCAAGGACCACAAGAAGACCCGCCTCGCCGCCCGCAAGGCCGCCAAGGCCGAGCGCGCCCAGATCGAGGCCCTCGTCGACGCCCGCATGGACGTCGACACGGCCGACGTCGCCCCCGCCGACCCCGAGCTGACCTTCCGCTACCGCGAGACGTCGCCGCAGGCCTTCGGCATGACGGCGCGCGACATCCTCCTCGCGCCCTCGGACGCGGCCCTCAACAACTACGCCGGCCTCAAGAAGCTCGCCACCTTCCGCGACGCCGAGAAGAAGCAGAAGGACCGCAAGAGGCTCGGCAAGAAGGCCCGCCTCCGCGAGTGGCGTCGTGAGACGTTCGGGCGCCAGTTTGAGCGGACGGGCCCGACCTTTGGCTTTGACGGGCTCGTCAAGGAGGAGCAGGCGAAGCAGAAGAAGAGGGAGGAGGAGAAGAGGGCCGAGGGTGGCGGCGACGGCGCCGAGGCCGAGGTGCAGAAGAAGAAGAGGAAGAGGTCGAGAGCCAAGAAGGGCCAGAGCGAAGGAGGAGCGCCGTTGGCGGATGCCGAGGAGGACGCCGAGTAGGATGGCCTCGGGGGAAAGGGTGTATTTATTGGCTATGCTTCGCTGGGCGGGTGTGAACCGGGCTAGATGGAACGGATATTTGCATTGGGAACCATGATACCAACAGAGATTTCTTGTTAATGTCCTTTTCATTGTGCGCAAAGTGGTATCTAGACTCTCAACGATCCAACGCCCTGGCTGCTCAATAATGCTCTCAAAGGAGTCCGCAGCCCCTATTCTCATGATGTACACGTGGCCTCGTCTGTACCACTGTCTGCGCCGAGCAGTCTTGACGGCGGCCGTGGGGCAAGTGACCCAAGGCATTTCTCATGGTCTATCATATGCGTTGCCCTCATCGCCTTCCCGGATGCCCTCCACCCATCCCGCCAGGCGTGCCCATGCCTCCACCAAACATGCCATTGAAGTTGTCAAGATTCAGCCCCATGTCTTGTCCAAGCTCGGGAGGCTCCAAGTTGAAGGGCATAAACCAAGCACTCGACGCCTCCTGTCCGCCACCTCCGCCATACGATGGGAACTGCTGGGGTTGCTGAGCCTGGTGTTGCTGCGCGTGCCGATGCATGCCACCGTGGCTGTTCATCTGCTGCCCGTTGACACCAGGCCGTTGCATCCTGGGACCGACGCTGGGCGTCCGGTTGGCGCCAGCCGAGACATTCTCCCAGTCATTCACGCCATCTAGCATGCCCTGTTGTGGAAAGTCTCCCTGGTCCATGCCTGCGTACGCGCCAAAGACGAGTTGTCGATCCAGGGGTTGCAGCATCCCATTGACCTGTTGGTTGAGTGACATGCTCATGAGGTCAGTCGAGTAGAAGTTCGAGGCTGCCGGTCCCGGCAGACCGTGTTGGTGTCCGAACTGAGATATGGCAACAGGACTTATCGGCGAGAGGGCATGGTAGGAATTGCTCTGAGAGTTGGGTATAGCGAGCGAGTCAAACTCCCCAGCCCCGCTTGTTTGGATGCCCAGCTGCCCGGACATGGTTCTGGCGTGCGTCGATCGGCCAGAGCCCAGCTGGCCCGGCATGACAGCTCCGTTGAACTCGGTCAAGATAGGCTCGAGCTGATGCTGTTGCTGCTCTGCTCTGGACATTGGCACTCCGGACCCGCTCTGCTTTCTAGCTGCAACGGACTTTCGTTTGTTTGCGGATGGCCTTCCAGTGTCCCTATTGCTCTCTGTGCTGTGTGGTGGCGAAAGAGTGGTGAAAAACTCCTCGACGGTGCGGAGCTCTGCTTTTTGTTCGAGGACAGCATCTTCACCCTTCTCCTTCTTCTTGAATGAGGCCGGATCTTCAAAGTCGGTCTGCGACACGCCGTGCGGGTAGCGATCGAACCAGTCGCCGTACTGGAAAATGGACGATGCTGTAGTGCTGTCTGTGGTTGAGCCCCCATGCCTTGCCGCGTCCGCGCAGCTTCGGTATTGCCCACGCAGGTTCTCAGCCATCCAATGGAACATGCCCCAGTAGCGCTTCATCTTGGTCAAGAACTTGACATTAGTAGTGAGATGTTTCTTGGACTCTGATTCGACTGATGGCGTCCCGGAGAAGATGCCGATAATGTGGATGTTGGCTGATGAGAAGGCGCAATAACCTACGAAGGGGGCCGCGACGAGATAGGGCTCCGCGTCCTTCAACATCTCCGACAAACGGTTCGCAGCGCCGAACGTTTTGGCGCCTGCTGTCGTGACGAATGACTTGGGCGTGTCCTGAGCAACAGCTCCGCCTGGGAATGCCACGGCAACCCTGTTGAGGAACAGAATGTTTTGTTGGATCGAAATGTGCAGGAAAAGGAACTGGTTCGCCATGTTCTCGGTGTCGTGCAGCTGAATGTTTTCACGGGTATACTGAAGCGATTCCGGCAGGCTTTCCAAGAGATCCTCAGCATCCTTGGTGAGTTGAGTGAACTCAGATTCGTCACTCCAGATTGGGTGCGGGTCCATCTCCTTTCCTCCTTGGTTCAGGTAGCTGATGATCTTTCCCCAGAGTGCAATTGTTTTCACCATGTATGCCGCAACCCCGATGTTGTCCTTGGCATCAGGCATGTAGTCGTCCTCGGGCGTCGGAGTTCGAGATGGTTCCCCATTCAGCGTTTCTGTTGGTCCTGGCATGTCCAGCTGAAAGTACTTTTCCTTGATGGGCAAGGGGATTTTGATCGTTTCCTCTTTGATGAACATGGGCCGGTCGGTGCCCGACGAGTTGAACCGATCCATAAGGAAGCACGCCCACATGGTCCTTCGTCGGATTTCGCGGTCGATAAAGCTGAGTTGCGAGGCCCCTGTCTGGCCGAGTGGGTCGTGTTCGAGGTCCTTGTGCAGCTGCAAGGCAAAAGCCATGCGAATGGCTTGGCCGCCCAACGCCCAACTCCTTCCCCCATGACACGTGCCAAACTCGTGGAGACCGAGAATTAAGAGACACGTGAGGATGGTAATGTTAGGCCACTCGTATCTCGTAGTGCAGATTTCCCGCGCGTGCGAAGCCCATTCTTCGCCTCGAAGGAAGTTTGGGGACGAGTTCAGTTTCGGGTGCGTAGAGAACCGAGCTGCAATGGCGCAGACGGAGAGAATGAGGACTGGAGGTAGGGTACCAGCTCTGCACGGGGATTAGCAAAGGTCTGATGAGAGGGCTGGAAGAATCGTACTTTAACTTCCTCATGTAGCTCGGTTTGTGGAGCAAGTGATAGGCCTGGCCGTAAATGTTCTCGAAGAAGACCTCGGCCAGGTGCTCCTGGATGTCTTTCGGCGGCAACGCATCCAAACCAGCCACGAACAGCTTGTTTTCCTCTGCTTCCTGAATCTGAAGTGACGTGGGCTTGTCCACACCATCGAGTTTGCTCTTTGGAGGGCCATGCGCCCAGTTTTCCAGGTCAGGCCCAAAGGCTTCGTCAGCGGGTCTCTTCTTGGAGACTGTCTTGCTGGACACGGATGCCGTCCCTGGTATCGAAGGCTTCAGAACAGCCCTCGTGATGTTGGGAGATGAGCCGGATTGGTCTTTTCCTGGTACAATCTTGATGATGCGCTCCTCCATCCGTTTCAGCCTCTTGTCGAGCATGGCCATGTAATCAGTCCGCGGTGCAGCCTTTCGGGTGGTGACTTTGTATACGCAAGGTATCCGGGAACGCAGGCAGTGCTTGCAGGCTGGCTTCTCACCGGAACACCGAATCTTTTTGCGCCGACAAGCTATGCAAGCCAAGGGCAGCCGTTTGCGCTCCTTGCCGGCCTTGGTCTTGAGCTCGCTCCACGCAGGCGTCATGTCTGCCTTCTCGTCCTTGGACTTGCCTCCCAGGTCAGTGCCATCACCCATCCCTTGTGTGGAGAGGCCGAACTCATCGGCGCCGGCATCCTCAAAAGAATTGGACTCGCCGTGGCCACTCGTCGGGCTCTCGTCCCCGGAACCGATGAGGCTCTGCTTTCGCTGAACTGAGCGGGGTCCCTCGAGCTCAATGTGGGTAGTCAGAACGGAGGTGCCTGGTGCCGCCAAGAAGTTCGCGGTGTGTTGCTGTGACGTCGAGAAGACGTCGGTATGCTCGGTGTCGCCCAGGAAAACCATGGAACCATGGCTCCCAAGCGTCTGGTCCGAGAAGTCGAAGGTATCGAAGTGCGACGTGTCCATGAGCGCTGTGGTGGTGTGCATGCTGCAGCCGGCGGCTCCGTAAACGCACAAGACTGGTGGTGAAGAGGCAGGCGGCGATGTCCAGCGTCCGTGGGTGTTCAGGCCGGCGGGTGGATGGTTGCGGAATCCGACTCCCCGCACGCGGAGAGAAAATCGCGTTCTGCGGCTCGACGACCTATGCGCCGACGAAGGTCTCTCTCAAGCCGCAGAGGGTGCTAAGGGTCAAAGTCGAGCCTGAGGACCATGCTACGTCGGTACTGTTGAGCACGCGCGTCGTGGGCGGATGTAATGGTGTCTTGGGCCACGAGACAGAGCTGGAAAACCCGGATGCGCGCGTGCGGGACGTGTGGCTGTTTTGTCTGTGGAGAGCAGGGCAAGTTGCGACGGCAAACGGCCAACGGAAGTGAGATGGGGGGGCAGTTCGTACTAAAAGCTGGAGTTGGTGTGGGTGTGGATACCGAGTTCCAGGTAGTTCGAGGTAGTCTAATGGGTCTTGTCTGATTGCGCGGAGGTCGGGGGTCAAGGCCAGGTTGAGTGCCATTCGCCCGCCGACGGCGAGGAGCGTCTTGAGCGTCCACAAGTGTGGGGTAGAATGGCGGCGGTGCGGTTTGCCGCCGGGCTCGTTCCCTTGTGACACTGGGAACCAGGGCCTGAGAGAGAGAGAGATGCGAAGGTGGAACTCGGTAGGGCGCTGGGCGTGGGCGATCGGGGGGTGACCTGGGTCGCCTAGAAATCAGGACAGCCTAGGTAGGAAAGGGGGGTCTGTCCCGGCCCGGGCTGGAGACGGTCTCGCGACGGCGCAGTAGCGGGCACGATGTGCCGGGACGCGAGGCAGAGTTGGCTTGGCTTGGCCCTAGCTACCACAGCAACTTGATTCAAAGGATGGCGATAGAACGAGAAGCGCAGCGCAGCAGGCCGGATCAAGGTTGGGAGTGTCGAGTGCGGTTAAGAGGTGATGGGGGAAGGGATCGCGGCGTGCATGTATCGGCGGCAGAGAGAGGTAACAGAGAGTAAGATTGATTAAAAGCGAGGCGATGACAATGCGCCGCCCAGGTAACTTGCCACAGCAGCCATGTCCCTGACCCCAGTGCTTGCGTACACTGCATGGTGAGGACGGTAGCGTCGTGTTTGGATGTGATCCCGGTCCACACAGTCGTGAACCCCCCCCGGCCCTTAACATCGCCAGGGTTGGTATAGTAGCGCAGGACGGGCAGGACGGGGTCGATCCGGGCTGCCGGGCGCCTGTTTGAGGCGCGGGTTCAGGCCAAGCCTGAGCCGAAAGTCTGGTAGAACTAGGCGTCAGCCGTCCTTCTCTGGTTGCGGAAGCAATTCCATGCGCGTTCAGGTCCTTCGGGCGGGTGGATGTCTTCCATGATCGACCTCTGAGATGGACCGGGAGGGAGACGGGGGATGAGGGACGGGAACGTGAACGTGACGATGTCGCGGCGAATCGTCGACCGCCTAGAACGGAAATCCCACCCCCCCCCCCCCCCCCCCCNCCATTTCCCCCTCCAGTGTCCCCTCCCCTGGCCTGGTTACACTGATACTAGCGTCCAGGGCCAGGACCGACAGGTGGGTGCCCAGGGCTGCCAGGGTGCCCAGCAAAGAAGCAAGTGACAAATTCCAGGATGAGCTTTCAGGGGGCCATGTGGTGGTCTGGCAGTTGGCGGGCGAGGCGCCCAATGGATGGAGGGAGAATAGGTTGAGGCGAAGCGGTTGGAGCGTGGCAGCGGTCATCGACTAGAGGCAAGTTCCGAGGGTCCTGTCCAGGGTGCCTCAGGTAGTGTACATCGGGCATGGCATCGCCTGGCATGGCATGGCATGGCATCACGCCGCCTCGCCTCGCGCCGCGCTGGGCTGAGTTGAGTGACGATGACGACGGTTTGGCATGGCGAACGGCCAGACGGAAGGGATGCGTCGGACGGGTGTCGGCGTTTGGGTTGACAGACTTGGCGACTTCGTCGGCGATTGGGGCCTGGGGGGTCACGTCGCCCCGTCCTCTGGCAGTAGTGATCGGCGGTACCTGGGATTGCTGTGTACGCTCTGTCCTCTCGAGTTCGCCCTGATGGTCTTCTCTCCAATTTGTGCGAGAGGAGCTGAGCAAATGGAATGGCTCGTTCGCAGTGAACTATTTCGAGCCCATGCCCAGACAAGGCGTTGTCAGGGAGAAACGGCCGCGGAAGATCGCCGCGGTTGACGGTGTGAGATGCCAGGTGCCAGGTAGAAGAAACAGACCAACCAGGTCCAGCATCTGGACACCAGGTCTAGCATCTAGACCGACGTCGAGACACGCCGGAAGAAGCTCAGGTAGCGATCGAACACATCGAAGCGGATTCGGGGCGAGCCAGTGGGCGCCGCCAGGCACGCCACTGATGAAGTGACGGGAAAGCGGAGAGAGGGGCGATCCGATATCGTTCGGGAGGGAAGGGGCCTAATCGTGCCTTGACGATGGCAACGTGACGGTGCCACCCTGAGCTGGTTCGACGATGGGCTTAGGCTTAGGTAGAGGTGGTGGATGGGCAGCAACGCCATTCTCGCTCGAACTTTAGGTGGTGATGAACTGAAACCAAGTTCAGTTGGCAAGACGAAGAAGGTACCTCAGGCAGGCAGGCTAGGCAGCAGACCGGGATGTCGTACTTCAGAGAGCAGGGAGGGCGATGAGTTCTACGCGTGAGGCGAGGCAAGCGCGAAACAGCCAGGTAGACCCGGTACATGATCTAAGTTCACGTTGGGGGCAGCAGAGGCCCTGGTGATGGTGAGTGAGGGACACCTGCCCAAGCTGGATGGTTGGCTGGCTCGCTGGCTCGCTGGGGAGGGGCAACCTGCACACTGCTGGCACTTGGGAGCTGCCACCCCTGGAGAGAGAGGGCAAGAAGGTTTGACCTACCCCTGCCTCCTGCCCCGCTCTGTCGTGTTCAACCCGCATGCTCTTGCTGCACTAGGACCTTTCTGTCTCCCACCCCCACCGGGTCTTTCGGCGGTTTTCGACAATATCCACTTGGCAGTCACGCCCGGGCCATTATGCGGCCAGTGACTCGAGACATTGCCTCGGGATCCCTGGGGGTCGAGTGGGGCTCCTGCCCTGTGCTCCTGGCAAATTCCGTGCCTCCAACTCTGGGCCGTCACCGAGCTTTCTCCAGCCATTCAGTCATGATCCATTCGTCCTGGGAGCGCAGATCAATTCCTCAACCATCCCTCGACAATGTCTCCAACTATTGGAGAAAGCATCAATTTCGTTTCCATCCCCCCCCCCAACCCCCGGGCATCAGCACAACACAGCCTCAGGAAGACAGGGCCAGACCGCATCAAACAAGAAGCACGGGGACGAATGTCAAACCTTCTTCAGCCCATCACGCCAGCATGCCAGCACGCGCACGATACTGACTCAGAGCGTCTCCTGTCAAACCTGTCAGTCAGCTGCTAGCTCATTGCTTGCCAATGCTTTCCTCATCACCCACCCGCCGCGACAACCCGAGTCGAGCAGAACAGGCAAAAGAAGCACAACGCAACCAGCAGGGTACAGGGCATAAGAGCTCTGCGGGCGCTGGCGGCGGGGACCACCACCAATGTCTCTCTGTCCCTTCACGGTCTCTGCCCAGCCTGCAGGCCAGCCCGCTGCCTGCACATCTCGGAGCATTTTCGCCAATCCCACCTCGCATGGACCGGTCCATTGGGCGGTCCATTGGGCAGTCGACCTCCTTTCGCATCGCCTCGCCTCGCCCAGGACCATCCGTCGACCGTCAACCGCCAATGCCCTCCAGATCACGTCCAAGCACCCGCATCGCATCATGTAAGGTGGCCAAGGCGGTCGTCCAGACTCCCCCAGACTCGAGCCGGGTATCACGGCCGTCACTCCACTCCTTGCCATCAATCCCGTCAATCACGAGACTTGTCTGTGGGCTGTGACACGCTGTGTGATCACCCTCGCTTGGTGCTTCAGATCACATCAGATCCAGCCCCTCGGCCATTTTCCATCCCTGTCACAGCTTCATGCTGCGTCTTGGCATGTCCCCCGTCACGACGCGAGGCAACCACAAAGAGCCTTGAAAACGAAGGAATCGTGGCAGCAACGGCGGGACGTGACGAGGGGCCAGGCTCCGTGGCGACAACGCCTCTTCGTGCTACGCCACTTCGCTTCGCACAACATTCATTTGACAACGGCCGAGGACACAGGCCACGGCAGCTTTGACAGGTTGGCCGTATGCTCCGGTGGCACACATCTCGTACCATCGTCCACCAACAGCAGACCGACCGACCGACCGCCTTTTTCGAGAGACATCAGTGGCGAGCGCCGTGTCGTTTTCGCTCGCCAGGACGCCATGCGCCTCCTAGTCTGTGTGTCACTCATAATTCCTTTGTTATGGAGTCATGAAGAGGGTGGTAAGCCGGGACGTGGTCAAACATACCTGGCTGGACCATATCTGTCTACTCGGAAGATGATGAACTAAAGATGCGCCACAAAGCAAACAAGTCTGGCTGGCGAATGGGCGACGACTGGCTGCTTCGACGGGAGCAACCTCATCGCAAGATCGTGGTCGTGCCTACGTTGCGTACCATCCGCTACTGCCACGGACGACCACCAGTCATGATGCGTGATAGGCTGACCGGTTCTCTCGACAGACAAAGACCTCGGCCTGTACGTATCCGCCGCGACAATAGCCGCCGTGACCAGGTCTTGATACAGCACAACACCCTTCCGGAGTCCGGACAGGCCTCACGCGAACTCCGCCTGGCAGCCCACCACACCCGCCTTAACATCGGCCGCTATATACCCTCCATGCGAATAAGTACCTTGCAACCCAAGACACCACACCACACCGCATTATACCACACCGCCGCAGGGCATGCCCTTGTTCTGTTTCGTTTCGTTTCGAGCCAAGGCGTACAACAGCAGGTAAAGCAGTGTTGCTGGGGACCTTCGGCGGCCGTGGCCCCGCGGCGCCCTCTTTTGCTTTGATGTCTTCGGCCCTGATCCGGCCGCCCTTGTCCTTGTACTCCATGGCAGGTTCTGCCATGTACCGTCGCATTGAACCTGTGTTGGGAAGAGCACCGCGGCACGAGTCTAGCCACCCGCCGTGCGCCATCCGTGACTTGAAGCTCCATGACGGTGTTCGACTCACTCCTCGCAGGCTGCTCCGTTCCGTACTTGAAAGTACACCGTGCTCATGGGCCAGGGGGGTCACCCTAGCCTACGGCACTGCTCCCCTAACCTCGTGGCGGCGGCGTGTTCGTCCACTTCCGCTCGAATACAGACCCAGGTGGGAAGGAGGTACTCGAACCACAGATCAGAACACCAAGATGACAACAGTCGCTCATCCCCGTGATCGACCATACCCCCCCTGATCCTCATCATCGATCACGCCGCCAAGCCGGCTCCCACGTAGCATCGCCCTGCCAAAAAGTGCCCTCATCTCCGGCCGACAACCCTATCGCATCTCCGCCGCGAACGAGCTCAGCACCCGGGCCCACAAGGCCGTCCTGATCCCTAATCCCCGTCTCGCATCCCATCGCCGATGGTAGACGAACGGAAACATGCGTAAACACCAACGTACGCGTCCAATCGCGGAGCTTCGGTTGAGCGACACCGCGTCCAAGCGGAAAGTACATTCATCACATTCACGGCCAGGCACGAAGAAAATAGTATGCAGCGGCATCATGCCTTGATGTTCTACGATAAGCCAAACGCTATGCCACAGCCGGTCCCATGCGTCCTGAGTCCCCAACGCCTCGCAATGCAGCCTGCCGGCCCCCTTTTTTTAAGTACAAGAATAGAAGAAACAGAAAATTCACCGCCCCTCCGGACGGACGTAAACCGGAATGCCATACACGCAGACTGCCCCGGCAGTAATGTACCGGAACCGCGTCGCCTCCCTCGCCCTGACGACGGCCTCAACGACCGACGTCCTCGCGCCCGCTCCATCGTCGCCGACGGCCGCCTCGGCCCTCTTGGCCGACCACTTGTCCACCGGGAACGACCCCCGGGCTACGAGACTCCACTCCTCGAACAGCCGGCCGGCGAACCGGTCAATGTCGCGATCCGTGACGTCCCAGAGCGTGCCGACAACGGCGGGGCAGCCAGCCATCATGTAGTTCCAAACGGGGCCGTGGACCTCGAACTCACCGGCGTCCGTCAGGCTCGCGGAGCTGCAGCCCATGAGCAGCGCGGTGGCGCGGCACTTGTCCAGGCGGCGGATCGTCTTGCCGCGGATGTACTGCGCGCCGCTACCGTGGCCAAAGTAGAGCAGCACGTCCGAGTCGCGGAGCGCCGCCTCGAACTCGTCCTCGCTGGGCGCGCGCGACACGATGCCGCGCCACGTCGCGTCGAGCGCGGACAGGGGCTTCTGGAAGGTGCTGAGCGTGGTGGGCAGGTCGGACCCCGGGTTGAGGATGTAGGTGCCCTTCTTGGCGGAGACGGTGTGGCCCGGCAGCGAGGCGGCGGCCTGCTCCGCGGCCGGGTCTTCCTGCTGCTCGAGAATGAGGCGGCGCAGGCAGGCCATGGAGGGCACGCGCGAGACGGCGAGGCCGTCCATGCAGGGGAGGGACTCCCAGGGGAAGGCGTGCAGGGCCTTGTCGAGGACAAGGATGGTGTGGGCGCCCTCCGCGGGCTCCGAGCTCTTGAGGCCCGCGTAGTAAGCCTGCAGGGCGTCGTACGTCTCCAGCATGATGGAGTCAAAGTCAATCTCGTCGTACGCGTTCCTCTCGCCGTGAAACTGCAAAATGTCGACGACAAAGTAGAGCAGGTCCGTCAGTGCCTCGTCGAGGTCGCAGTCCGGGGACCCGGGGTCACCCAGCCCGACGAACAGGTCCAGGATCCTCGGGTCGAGCGTGATCTTGGGTGCCTTGTTGACCTTCTTGCCGCGGACCTGCCGCCGCGAGGGGAGGTGGGTGTCGAGGGTCTTCTGGAACGACCCCTGGAACCGGGCGAGCAGGTCGTCCCGGCGCGGGTGCTGGGAGAAGATGCCCTTGAAGCCGCCGAGCCAGATCTGCTCGACGTTCTCGAGGAGCTGCTTCATCCTGCCGTCGAGGGCCTCCCTCTCCTCCCACCAGGCGGCCTTGGCGCCCTTGGCGGACCAGTCGCGGCCCTCGTCGTGGCAGCTCGCGTTGACGAGGCGGATGACCTCGAGGAGCTCGGCGTGGCCCTGCTCGAAGTCGAAGACCTCCGTGTCGGCGTCGCGCGAGACGGCGCGCTCGAGGGGCAGGCGCAGGACGAAGGGCGTGTGGTCGGCCTGCAGCTTGGTGATGCACAGGTCGTGGCGGTTCTCGCTGAGGGAGATGGACACGACGCTCCACGCCGCGGGGATGACGTTGACGTAGTCGCGCTGGAACTTGGCCACGTCGGTCGTGATGCCGCAGCTCAGGCGGCGCGTGTCCCGGAGGGCGAGGGCCGTGGGCCACGAGCAGTCGCTGAAGGGCGCGTTGCTCTGCTCCACGGCGACCATCTTGCGCGTGCGCCGCCAGGTGACGTTGCGCGCCAGCTCCATCGAGCACGTGGCGAAGTCGATGTGCGGCAGGCTCTTGGCCGTGTGGTTCGAGGCCGCCGAGAGGAAGATGGTCGTGTTCTGTAGCAGCGCCGAGATGCGGAGCACCAGGTGCCCGTCGCCCGTGACGAAGGCCATCGAGTGCGCCTCGACCAGATACTCCAGCGCCTTCTGCAGCGTGTCGACGAAGCCGAACGCCGCGGCCTCCTTCTGCGCGGTCATGGCCCTGGCGCGCGGCTTCCTGGCGGGGGGCGAGGCGGCCGTCGCCTTGTCGGCGGCGACCTTCTCGGTCCCCGCGATGGCGGCGACGGCCGGGAAAGAGATGGTTGATTCCTGGACGACGGAGAAGACGGAGTCGTGGAGCATCTCCTCCAGGCTCTGCCCGATGAGGCAGGCGGCCCTGTTGACCTGGATCGTCAGAGACTGCCGCAGCCCCACGGACGACTTCTGCGACTCGTCGAGCAGCTCCAGGGCAGCGGCCCAGTCCTTCTTGTCGAGGTGCACCAGCGCCTTGCTGATGAGCATGGAGGTCAGCAGCGCCGGGGACTTGGGCGTGGCCGGAGGGGCGGCCGCCTTGCGTGCCGCGGCCCGCGCTCGCGTCGTCGTCGGTTTCTTGGCCGCCACCTTGGGCGCTGCCTGGGCTCGCGTCGCCCTCGTCGTTCGGGTGGCGCGCGTCGCCCGGGTCGTCGTCGTCGTCGCCGCCGCTTCGTTCAGCGTCAGCTTCTGCATCTTCTCGGCCACGTCGTCGTTGGTGATGCTGCCGACCTGGCCGACCATGCCGCCGGTGCTGGCGAGCGTCTTGAGCATGGCCTCGGCGGACTGGAACAGCTGCTCCTCGCTGTCGTGGTCCTTCAGGAGCCCGTACGAGGCGCTCAGCTCGCAGGCCAGGCGCATCGTCCGCCGCGAGGGCTTCTGCGACGTCAGGGTCTCGCGGGCCTGGTTGAGCAAGTCGAGCCCCTTTTCCGGCTTGTTGGCCCGGATCCAGACCGAGCCGATCCAGCTCTGGGCCTGCGTCTTGTGCGAGAGGGAGTCGATGGATTCGGCAATCGAGAGCGCCTTCTCGGCGTAGTAGAGGGTCTCCTGGAACATGCCGATGTGGACGTAGACCGCCGAGAGGTGGAACATGCTGCGCAGGAGCGCGCACGCGAGGGCCCAGTAGTCAGGCCCGTCCGAGACCTGAAGGACGCTCGCCTGGGCGTGCGAAGATGTGCTGTCGTCGGCCGTGGAGACGGACAGCTGGGAGGATTCCTGGGCGGCGGGGTTCCGGGCCTCGAGCTTCGCCCAGCTGGAGTAGAGCAGCTTGACGTTGTTCTTTGCGTAGTTGAGCGCCTGGTGCGTCTCGCCCTTGCCCATGGCGATGAGAGAGTACACGAACGTCGCCCGGGCCAGGAGCAGCCTCCGCTGGAGGCTGGAGCCCTTTTGTAACGTGGTCTGCTTGTCGAAGGCGGCCTTGGCCTGGGCCAGCGCCGCCTCGGCCTCGTTGTAGTTGTGGAGGGCGAGCTGGTACTCGACCGACGACAGCTGCAGGCTCACCCACGCGACCTCCGACCCGGTGCCGTCCGGCGACGCGAGGAGTGCGGCCCTCGACAGGATCTCCTTCGCTTTCGCTTCGTATCCGAGATAGACGTAGTGGTCGGCGAGGGCGCTGTGGCTGAGAATTGCCGCATTGACGGACGAGTCTGTCATCATGCGCGTGATGTCCGTCGACAGCTCCAGAACAGACAGTCGGAGATGGTCGTCGCCTCGCAAGTTGGCGAAGGCCTCCACAGACTCGAGATGCCTTAGAAGCTGTTCGGGGTTGTCGATGCTTGCGTAAATGTCGTCCATGGTCGTGCATCGCGCGACGATGGCCCGCCACGAGGAGACGGAACCCTCCAACTCCTTGGTGGAGGCGGTCGAGTCGACGTCCACCAGCGCGACCATTGACGCGATGTACGCCTCGAGATGGGGGAGAAACTTGGCCAGCGAGGCGTCGTCGCCGAACGCCTTGCCGCGGCAGGCACCGAGCGTCGTGTCGGCCTGTGCGCGCAGGGTCTGGAACTCGTCCTGCTCGCCCATGTTCATGGCCAGCAGCAGGGAGAGGGTCCGCAGCCTGCGGACGGGGAAGCGCTCGAGGGTGTAGAGCCGGAGGAGGGCGTCGGGGACGGAGCTCGAGAGGCCGGTGGGCTTGCTCGAGCCCTTGGACGCGTCCGAGACGATGATCTGGATCAGGTGCTCGAGCACGGCGGCGCGCTCGAGCTCGGCGAGGAAGAAGGTCCAGTCGCTCCACGCCTGGTCGAGCTTGACCATGGCGGCCAGCGTGCGCGACAGGGCCTCGGTCTTGGCGTCGGCCTTCCAGGCGAGGGCGGGCGCCCTGTCGTTGAGGCGGGCGGCCACGGCGGCGAGGACGCCGTCCTCGACCATGTTGGTGCAGATGGACCTGCGCGCGTCGCGGGCCTCGCCCAGGCGGCCGGCGGACCTGGTGAGCTCGGAGAAGCGCTCGAGCTTCTTGACGAGCTGCGCGCGCTCCTTCTCCTTGCCGGAGCGGTCGGCGACGGCGTCGATGGAGCGCTTGATGGGCCGCAGCACGGCCTTGCTGTCCTCCTTCTCCTCCCTGCGCTGCACGAGGTTGGCGTAGAAGAAGTACAGCGAGGATACCTTGACGGGGTAGGTGTTGGTGGCGTCGCCCTTTTGGGGCGGCAGGTTCGCCTCCCCGACGTATTCGAGGAGCGTGAGGCAGTCCTGGAGGGTGCCGTCCAGCTCCTCCCAGGCGATGTCGTCCTTGGAGATCTTGGTCTTCAGGACGACAAAGGAGGAGTCCATGATCTGGGTGGCCGTCGTGAGGAGCGTCTGGCGACGTTGTTCGTATCGGATCGTGTGTTTCGCGTCGGCGTCCCGCGCGGGCGCCTTGCCCATCCAGCGGAGGGCGAAGTGAGGGAACCGAAGGACAAAGTCGTGGCACAGCGACATGACGTGGCGAGGCAGCGCGTCCTCCTTGTGGACCAGGACGCCCACGACGGATCGTCGCGCGGCAGACAGGTGGGCCATGAGCTCCTCGAGCTCGGTCGAGTCGCCCTTGAGGGTGCCCTTCAGCTCGGCGATGACCTCTCTCAGCAGAGACTCGAGCTCCTCGGCGGGCAGATCGTCGCGCTTGGCGTTGACTGCGAGGAGCTGCGCGGCCACCGAGCTTCGCTTGGCGGCCGAGTCGCGTTCTGGATCGAGCTGGGCCTTGACCATGGCGACCCAGGCGGCGGCATCCCCAAAGAGACGCGCGCTTTGCGCGAAGGTGCCGAGCGTCTGGTAGACGGCCGTCAGGGGAGATGCGCTGGTCGTGGAGGGTCGCAGGTGCTGCCGCGCGCAGGCATCCTTGACGAGGGTGTGCGCGTCGAGGGCGACCTGGAAAGCCGCGGGCGTGGGTGTCTTGCAGCGGCGGACGAAGGCGGCCATGCACCGGGACAGGGGCAGGACGAGATCGGCGTCGACGTCGGCCTTGTGTCCTGCCAGCTCCCACCAGCAGAGCCGGTACTCGAAGCCGATCGAGTGAAGCTGGAAAGCCGCCGTCGGCGAGCAGCTGAGCCGGATCTCCGTCGCCAGGGTGTCGTCCTTGCTGGACACGCTCGGAGGGAGGGACAGGATCAGCTGGGAGAACTGCTCGAGCTGGCGTGCCGCCTTGTTCTTCGCGGCGGCCGACTCGGCGGCGTACTTGGAGAGGAGCTTGATGGGAGAGGAAGGATGGCCGCCGAGGTAGGGCACCGCCGCCTCGATCATGGCGGGCTTCTTGGCCGCCGCGATGAGCCGCAGCGCTTGCAGCTGGGCCGTGACGACGAGGCCCAGGACGGCACCCGAGACCTTGATGGTGCCAAAGTCGAGGAGCTCAGCGAGCCCCGATGCCATGGCACTCGTCGTGGTCGTTGTATTTGTTGTTGATGTCGTCTTGTCATTTTTTGCGCCTGATCTCGCCGTCGTGTCCAGCAGTTCTAACCTCCTCTTCAAAATGGCCAGCTCCCTGTGCGCGTGTTCCTGGAGCCCGGCGCCCAGCAGCTTCGTGACGAAGGAAGACATGCCGGCCTCCAGCTGGCCGTCGGGCAGGGTGATCTTGCCAGCGGCGTGCAGCGACCTCAGGCAGGCGAAGGACACGCGCAGGCACTCGACGAGAGGGAGGCAGGCGGCCGATGAGGAGGGCAGGCCGGAAGCAGACTGGGGCCTGCCGGTCTTGGGCAGGACGGGGGAGGTCGCGACGCGGTTGAGGGCGCGCGGCTGGAGGGGCGACATGGGCATGGAGCTGGAGCGGCGCAGGCCTCTCCTGGGCTCGGCGTCGGAGCGCTTCCTGGGGGTGGTGTCGGCGGGCGGCGCGGGGGCGGCAGCTGGGGCCTGTGGCCTGGCGGTCTCGGTGAGGGCCTTGAGGCCGGCGTTGACGACGTGCGTCGCCAGGGCGGCCTTGTCCTTGCTCGAGAGCTCGTCTGGCCTGGTCGCTCTTGCTGTTGTGGTTGTGGTGGTGTTGCGCGCGGCGGATGGCGTCTTGGGCCGGGCGGAGGCAGCCCTCGAGGGTTTCGCGGGGGCATGGCCGGCGGAGGGGGCTAGTGCTGTGTTATCGGTGTCGGCGACGAGGAGCTCCTTGAGGAGGACTGTCGTGGCGGATGTGCATGTCGTGGTGGGTGTGATGGCGGCCTTGACGGCGTCGACCTTATTCTGTAGGGAAGCCATGGGCGTGTCGTATCCTAAGCATGCCGTCATAAATCGTGAGGAGGTGGAATGGCCGGGGGCCTGAAAAGCAGAGCAGAAAGCAAAGCAATTGAAGATGTGACGTCGGGATGGTGGAAGGTCCCTGGTCCTGTGCCTGTATCAAAATAGCTATGGCAGCTCCTGTATCAAGACCAGTAATAGCTGTATCAGGGATGTCTCTCGCTTAGGTGAGCCGGTTGTCCGGGGCAACGGCGGCTCCAGTTCCGAGTTGAGGAAGGAAGCACGGGCCACGCCTCGTTCATCCGAATTGGACCCCGTTTCTTTCATGGCCCCGTTTGTTGGTTCCTTCAATGCGAACCGAGACCTCAGATCTCAACCACGACCCTGCTCTATCGACAACTTCAGCTTCACCTTCACTTCACCACCATCCGAACACGCATTCTATTCGCCTCCCATAGAGCAGCATCGCCATGACCCGCATCCTCGCCCGAAGGCTGCTCGCAGCCCCGCCCCTCCGCACACGAACAGCCCTCCCGCCATGCCGCCTCGCAGCATCTGGCACCACCACCCCCCGCCACTCGTCGTCCGTCGCCTCGGCCGACTTCTGGAAGTCCCTCGTCCCGAAACCCCTCCGCCGCGAGGAGAAGCTCCGCGACGACCCCATGATCAAGCGCGTCAAGCCCAAGCGCTCCAAGGAGTGGAACCCCGCCACCTTCTACATCGTCATCTTCCTGCTCATCGGCTCCATGTCCATCAACATGATCTCCGTGCGCCAGCAGTTCGACGCCTTCATGCGCCAGTCCGACGTCCGCGTCGGCCTCCTGCGCGAGGTCGTCGAGAGGATACAGCGCGGCGAGAAGGTCGACGTCGAGCGCGCCCTCGGGACAGGTGACGCCGAGCGCGAGCAGGGCTGGGAGGATGGTGTGTTCCCCTCTGCCCCCCTTTCATTCGCGCTTTCCAGCACTCTAACAAAAGACAGTCCTCCGAGAGATTGAGCGCGACGACGCCGTCCGCAAGGAGAAGACGAACGCCAAGGCCAGGGCCGACGCCGAGGCCGCCGCCCAAGCATCGAGCACCAGCGCAAGCGAGGCGGTCCCCAAAACGCAGCAGTCACAAGCAACCGGCATGTCGAGCTTCTTCTAAGCGGGCCCTGCCTCTGTGGGGCGAGATGTCGAGAAAGAAAAAATATATACCACTACTCTACAATACAGTGCCCGGCCCGTCTATGATAACATGTCCTTGAACGCCCCGCCGCTCCCCCTCGCGCCCCCTGCGCCGGAAATTGGGCCCTCCCCCGCGCCCACGCCGGGGCTCCGCCGCAGCCGGTCCACGACGGCCGGCAGCACCACGTCGGTGGTCTGCTCGACGCGGACCCGGTGCTCGCCCGTCTGCTTCCAGTCGAGCCCCGCGAGGAACTGGTCCTCGCCGCGCACGCCGCCGACGTTGACGATGGCGATGGGCATGCCGCGGTCCATGGCGCGCTTGGCCAGCCGCCACGCCGAGAAGGTCGCCAGCGACGTGCCCAGCACCACCAGCTTGCCGGCCGCGTCGACAGCCTCCTCGGCCGCCGTCTTGACCGCCCCGGGGATGCTCTCGCCGAACATGACGACCGCCGGCTTGAGCACGCCCGCCGTGCTGCCGGGCTTCCACGCGCCGTCGGCGTCGACCTCGACGACGTGGGGCGCCGCACCCCCCTCGGTCTGCTGCTGCTGCTGCTGCTGCCGCGGCGGGCCGGCGAGGCAGGACGGGCACGCCGGGTAGCGAAAGGTCGTGTAGGGGGCGCCGGGGAGGTCGACGTCGCCGTCGGGGTTGGTGCGCACGCCGCGGGCGCTGCGCTCCTGCGGGTCCTCCGAGTCGAGGGCGCCGGAGGCGAGGACCTCTTCCAGGAAGGCGGCCCAGGCGGGGTTCAGGCGGGCGAGGTCGTCCTGGAATTCGTCGCGCGGGAACTCGGAGCGGCAGGTGACGCAGACGGTGGACCGCAGGTAGCCGTGCAGCTCGAGGGTCGGGAGGTCCGGGTGGGCCTGGGGGTGGAAGGAGTCGACGTTCTGGGTGATGACGCTGCGGACGAGGCCGAGGCGGGCGAGGTCACGCACGGCGCGGTGGCCGGCGTTGGGGGCGGCGCGGCGCAGGGAGGTCCATCCGAGGAAGCTGCGGGCCCAGTAGCGCTTGCGGGCCTCGTGGCTGGCGAGGAACTCGTGGTAGTAGATGGGGCGGTAGGTCTTGTTGACGCGGTAGGTGCCCTTGACGCCGCGGTAGTCGGCGAGGCCGCTGGCGACGGAGAGGCCGGCGCCGGAGAGGACGACGGCGGCGGCGGAGCGGCCGGGGGCGGGCGGGGCGGTGAGGAAGGTCTGGAGGGCGGCGACGGCGCCGGGCAGGGTGTTGGCGTTGCGGGGGACGAGGGTCGGGGGCGCGAAGAGCTCGGTGTAGGGGATGCGCATAAGAGGTTTGCGCATGGGCGAGGACGTCATGCCGTGACGTGTCTGGGGTTTGATGGCCGTCCACGGGGGTGTCCGTCAGGGATGTCCGTCAGGAAATGTCCGCCAGGCGTGCAGCAGACTCGTAAGCTGGGAGGGCGGCCTGGTGTGAAGGGGATGTGCCGGGTGCCGGGTCAGCCTTGTCGGGTGGGTGATCATGAAGCTTCAGTGTGCCTGTAGGTAGCAGTGAATTGAGAGACTCAGCCTGTCAGCGTCATGGATGCATCGCTGACCACCGGGGCGGGTGATTAGCGTGGCGCCCACATTCCGGGGGGCTACCGAGGCACAGACCCGCTGATGACAAAGACGGTGGCTCAGTTGGGGGCCTGGGGCGTCGCAGCACGGCACGGCAGTCGATGTGGGGAGGATCGGGAGGTGGGCGCGCCATGTCAGGGGCCGGGGGCAGGGCTAGGCCGCGCATCTCTGGTCGAGTCAGGGGGGTCAGGGGAGGGCTGAAGATTCTGTCCAGTCGTCGCGGCCTCGTTGTCATGCTTCATCATGCCTCCGTCTGTGCTGCTAAAATGATCATGATAATGTGAGGACATGGCAATCGAGCTGACGCAGCAGGTGGGGTGTGGCTCAACGGGAAAGGCGGGGCGCTGCGCCTGGAATGGGCTGATGCCAGCGGGCACAGCGGAGGGGATGCCCTGAACTGGCCTGACCGGGCCTGACCTGGCGCGATGACCTAGGGCGGCACACTGAGGGAAATCGCCATGCCGCAGTCGGACGGGCGAGCAGCGGGTTCTCGTTCGCACCTCCATCCCCATCGACCTTTTCTTAGCATCATTCTTTTGTTGTATTTTATTTTTTTCCGCATAGACTGACTGATGCACCGCGCGGCACCCTCGTCCCGCGCCCCCCGTCCCCCCCTCCCCTCCCTGCCATGTCTGCCCAGGCCCGCCTGGCCGGCCGCCAGCGCCTGCGCCTCCCGCCTCGGGGCGCGTCCACTGTAGCATCCCCTATGCACCCCATGGGCACGGCCACCAACTGCACCAACACCAGCACCAGCACCAGTGTGACGTCTGCAGCCACCGGCACGTATCCGTCCGCCTGGAGGCCCGTCTTCCGTCGCCTCGTTCAACGCTGCTCCTCTGCCTCCGTGAGACAGAGGCCACATCGGCCACAACCCCCATCCCTTTCAGCTTCCAGCTCAGCTTCTATTTCTGCTGCCAATCATCACACTCTCTCTTCCCCTCCGTCCGCTCCTTCGCCCCTGGCCCCGTCCTACATAACCGCCGCCCGTCCCCGCCAACCCTCGCCCGCCAGCTTCAGCTTCAGCTCCACCAGCAGCATCACCTCCCGACGCGCTTTTCTCTGCAGCACCTCCCTGCCCACGCGACCGCCCACGCGAGCACAGCCGGCAGCACGAGCACGACTCTTCCCCTCCTCCTCGACGTCCTCCGCCAGCATCACCCTCACCATGGGTGCCGACCAGAAACGAGCCCACGGCGGCCACTCCCACGGCCACGGCCACCACCACCACCACGACAACACATACCTCACCTCGTCCAACAAGAACGACGCCGGCGTCCGCATCACCCGCATCGGCCTCTTCTCCAACCTCGGCATGGCCTTCGCCAAGGGCGCCGGCGGCTACGCCTTTGGCTCCCAGGCCCTCATCGCCGACGCCTGGCACAGCCTGACCGACCTCGCCTCCGACGTCCTGACCCTCGCCACCGTCTCCTGGAGCCTGCGGCCCCCGACCGACGCCTTCCCCGCCGGCTTCGGCAAGGTCGAGAGCCTCGGCTCCCTCGGCGTCTCCAGCATGCTGCTCGGCGGCGGCCTCTTCATGTTCTGGAGCAGCCTGCTGTCCCTGCACGCCCACTTCTTCCTCGACCCGGCCGCCGCCGCCGACGCCATCGCCCACATGCACCACGGACACAGTCACGGCGGCCACAGCCACGGGCACGTCGGCCCGAGCCTGCACGCCGCGTGGCTGGCCGCCGGCACCGTCGCCATCAAGGAGTGGCTGTACCATGCGAGTGCGTTCCCCGCCCCTCCTGCCCTGCTGCCCCTTTCCTGTCCCCCCGTTGCCCCTGAGAAGACCTGTACAGACCGCTGACGACCCCAGCCATGAAAGTGGCCCGCGAGCGCAAGTCGTCCGTCCTCGCCTCCAACGCCGTGCACCACCGCGTCGACAGCCTCACCGGCGTCGTGACCCTGGCCGTCGTGCTGGGCGCCAACGTCATCGAAAACGCCGCCTGGCTGGACCCCGTCGGCGGGCTCTTCATCTCGCTGCTCGTCGTCAAGGCCGGCGCCGAGAACACGCGCGGCGCCCTGTACGAGCTCGCGGACCGCAGCATCGACGACGAGGTCGCCGCCTCGGTGCGCAAGCACGCCGCCCGCGGCATCGAGGCCCGCGGCGCCGGCGCCTGGCGCCAGGTCGAGGTGCGCGACGTCTCGGGCGTCAAGTCCGGCCAGAACTACCTCGTCGACGTCGAGCTCGCCGTGCCGGGCGACTGGACCGTCGAGGAGGCGCGCGCCGTCGAGGAGGCCGTCCGCGGCGAGGTCGGCGCCCGCGTCCGCGGCGTGCGGCGCGTCCGCGTGCGCTACGTCCCGAGCGAGGCGCCCGTCGCGGACAAGTTCGACGAGTACATCCCCGGCGACGTCAGCCAGCGGTCGTCGCCCGAGCCGGAGGACGAGGACGACGGCCACGGCCACGGCCACGCCAACGGCCATGCCAACGGCAACGGCCACGTCCACGGTAACGGCAACGGCCACTCACACGAGAAGCAGCAGTGAGGGCTCGCTCGGCGTGTGATCTGAAGCCATTTCGTCTGTATCGGATTCTGTTTCGTTTCTTCGGGGCATGGCTGGGGCAGGCCGCGACCTGCACGGGCAAGGCGTTTGGGGGTTTCTGACCGGGAGCTGTTCTGTTCGGCGAGGGCTCCCGTCTGGGTCGGGGGTTGATACAAAAGGGTAGCTTCTGCTGGGGCCCGCTGCTTATATTCTATTTTTTTTTTTCGCTCTCTTCGTCACTGTTGAAGCAAGCTGCTGCAGGGTGCATGTGTGATGCCATTCCGGAGCGGGCCGCGTCTGCAGGCCGAGTTCGGAGCCATCGTGAGCCTCTGCCAAAGCTCCCCACTGCTTGCCAGGGACCTGCTTAGGTAATGCTAAGGGCGACACTCCGAGCCCACCTGCGCAACAGCGCAGCGGCCACCATTGGCGCGCATGAGCCACGCCAGAAGCGCGCGAGACCCGACCCGACCCGCCGGCTGACAGGCGACAGATGCAATGCAGCTCGCTTTATAGGGGGTTTAGGGGGCCAGGCTCCGTCGAGAGGCCCTGAGGCAGGGCCCGGCCAGCGCCGTCGAGCGTGCGCTAGGGGCAGCTCTGCATTTAGCCTAAATGGCCCCCGATGCTTAACTGTGCTAACGGGGTTCCACCGCTGGCCAAGGCTGAGCGGACCCTCCTGGCGACGCACTTGGGGGCCTGTCTCGCCCGGGTGGTGGCCCAGGCCAGACAGCCGCCGCATACCCCCGCGTCACGATGATGTGCGGCTCGGGACCCGACCCAGAAATGTGGTCGCACGGGATCTGGCGGTCTTAAAGGGTGAGCCGGCCAAAAACGAAACTCCTGCTCTCTTTTTCCGAGATCTTGCTCAAGTCTGTATTTTTGTCCGTCTGCCTCAGCCTCTGCCTCTGCCGCCATGTCCAGCGACGGCCCCCTGTATCTCGGGTTCGACCTGTCGACCCAGCAGCTCAAAGGTGCCCCTCCTCCTGCCCCTCCTCCTGCTGCCCCTCCTCCCGTCGTTCCTGCCTCTCGACTCGGCCTTCCTGCCTGCGTCACGATAGCCCTTCCTTCCTGCCTCGCGATCACCCTTCCTTCCTGCCTCCTGATAGCCCTTCCTGCCTGCCTCGCCATAGCCTTTGTCTGACCTGCCCTGCCACTGCCCCTCTCCCATCGTCAACTTCAACCCCAATACATCACCTCAACCAGCACTGACACACCCAGCCATCGTCGTCCAGTCCGACCTCGCCGTCGCCGCCGAGGTCAAGGTCGACTTTGACGCCGACTTTGGCGACAAGTACCACCTCAACAAGGGCGTCCTCACCAACGACGCCGAGCACGAGGTCTACGCCCCCGTCGCCCTCTTCCTCGAGGCCCTCGACCTCGTCCTCGACCGCCTGCGCCAGAAGATCCCCGACGCCGTCGCCCGCATCAAGGGCATCTCCGGCTCCTGCCAGCAGCACGGCAGCACCTACTGGTCCCGCGACGCCGAGGCCCTCCTCGCCCGCCTCGACCCGGCCGCCCCCCTCGTCGACCAGCTCGCCGACGCCTTCTCCCACCCCTACGCCCCGAACTGGCAGGACGGCAGCACCCAGACCCAATGTGACCTCTTCGACGCCCACCTCGGCGGCGCCCAGCGCCTCGCCGAGGCCACCGGCAGCGCCGCCCACCACCGCTTCACCGGCACCCAGATCATGCGCCTGCGCCAGAAGCTGCCCGACATGTACGCCGCCACCGCCCGCATCTCCCTCGTCTCCTCCTTCCTCGCCTCCCTGCTGCTCGGCCGCATCGCGCCCCTCGACATTAGCGACGTCACCGGCATGAATCTCTGGGACATCCCCGCCGCCGCCTGGTCCCCATCCCTGCTGGCCCTCGCCGCCGGCGGCGACGACAAGGCCGCCGACCTGCGCGCCAAGCTCGGCGAGCCCGAGCCCGACGGCGGCGCCTCCCTCGGCACCATCGCCCCCTACTTCCAGCGCCGTCACGGCTTCGCCCCCGACTGCCACATCGCCCCCTTCACCGGCGACAACCCCGCCACCATCCTCGCCCTGCCCCTGCGGCCCATGGACGCCATCGTCAGCCTCGGCACCAGCAGCACCTTCCTCATGATCACCCCCATCTACAAGCCCGACGCCAGTTACCACTTCATGAACCACCCCACCACCCCCGGCCAGTACATGTTCATGCTGTGCTACAAGAACGGCGGCCTCGCCCGCGAGCAGATCCGCGACCGCGTCGGCCGCGACGAGGCCTCGCCCGACGACCCCTGGGCCGGCTTCAACAAGGCCGTCACCTCGACCCCCGCCCTCGGCCAGGCCGCCGAAGGCGACGACCGCAAGCTGGGCCTGTACTTCCCACGGCCGGAGATCGTGCCCAACATCCGCGCCGGCACGTACCGCCACACCCTCTCCAAGGACGGCGAGCTCAAGGAGGCCGAGGCCGAGTGGACGCCCGAGACGGACGCGCGCGTCATCGTCGAGAGCCAGGCGCTAAGCATGCGCCTGCGCAGCCGCAACCTCGTGCACAGCCCGCGCGACGGCCTGCCCGCGCAGCCGCGGCGCGTGTACCTCGTCGGCGGCGGGTCACTGAACCCTGCCATCGCGCAGGTGCTCGGCGAGGTGCTCGGTGGCGCCGAGGGCGTATACCGGCTCGACGTGGGCGGCAACGCCTGCGCGCTCGGCGGCGCGTACAAGGCCGTGTGGGCGCGGGAGAGGAAGGACGGCGAGACGTTTGACGAGCTGATCGGCGCGCGCTGGCGCGAAGAGGAGGCCGTCGAGCGGGTGGATGTCGGGTACCGGGAGGGCGTGTTTGAGAAGTATGGCGAGGTGGTCGACCCGTTTGAGGAGATGGAGAGGAGGATCCTCAAGGTGGCGAAGAACTGAGGGTCTGAGGGCTGTAGGACTGCCAGGGGTCGACATTCAGGCCTCTACCAAGTCAACAAATTAATAAAGACAAAGTTCAACACAATCTAATCAGGCCTTCATGAGATCACACATCAGTCACGTCAACGCATCAGACACAGCATGATTAATGCCCATTGCCTACCAGCCTAGAGAAAGACCCAAAGCAGCCCCCCTTTGGTCCAACGATCCCTAAGGGAAAGGTAGCCCAATCGCGGGAAGACCCTCCATCCAACTCTGGCCGAAGACCGGCTCGCCCAAAACCCTTTTGCAGCGCATCCTTGCGCGAAGAACCTGTGAACGCCCCAAAAAAAAAAACCCTAGGAATACCATCCCGGGTGTGTTCCTTCCTCTGCCCGTGAGAGCCAAGGAGGATTGTGTTGCCTGCGACTCGTGAAAGTCAGAGGACAAATGCACCTGCTAGACCAGATACAGCAGCGCCGTGAGAGCCAGCACGAACGACAGGACAGTGCCGCCCGTGAAGTCGGACCGCTTCTCGGCGCCGGAGACCTCAAAGGGCGCGGTGGCCGTGGCGTTCGCGCCGGGAAGGAACCCCGTGACGGACATGGTGGCGTTGCCGCCCGGGGCGGTCACGACGACGGTCGTGTTGAGGCCGACGGTGCGCGTGACGGTCAGCACGTCGGTCTGCGTCTCCTGCGCGGTGATGTGCTGCTCGACGGCCGAGCCGTCGATGGTGGTGAGGACCGTGCGCGTGACGAGGGCGGTGCGCGTGACGGTGCTGTAGAGGGTGATGGGTGCTGAGACGGGCGTGACGACGACGCTGCTTGTGATGGTCGTGGCGAGGTCCTGGGTGAGGGTCTCGTAGGCGGTCGTGTTGCTGTGGGGAACGGAAGAGGGGGTGGGGGGTGTGACGGTGATGAAGACCGTCTCGACGGGGGGGCACGTCGCAGGGGCCTCGGTGATGACGGGGATGAGCGTGGTGAACACCGTGTGATCGCGGGTGATGCGGATCGTGGTGGTGCCGCCGGCAACCGCGGTAGTGGCCATGATGGTGGCCATGTCGTTGGTGAGGACGTGCTCGGTGATGGTCGTCGTCAGAGAGATGGTAGGGGTCACGGTGATGGTAGTCTCAACCATAGTGTCAGTGACGGTCGTCGTCAGAGAGATGGTAGGGGTCACGGTGACGGTAGTCTCGACCAGAGTGCTAGTAACGGTCGTCATCGGAGAGACGGTAGGGGTCACGGTGACGGTAGTCTCGACCAGAGTGCCAGTGATGGTCGTCATCGGAGAGACAGTAGGGGTCACGGTGACGGTGGTCTCAACCACAGTGCCAGTGACGGTCGCCATCAGAGAGACGGTAGGGGTCACGGTGACGGTGGTCTCAACCACAGTGCCAGTGACGGTCGTCATCAGAGAGACGGTGGTGTTGACAGTCTTAGTCAGGGAGACGGTGGTGTTGACGGCGGGGACCTGGGAACCGTAGGCCTCAGGGACGCCGCCAGTCGAGTTGATGACCGTGGTGTTGGGGAAGACAAAGGCGTAGCCGGGGTGGATGCCACGGTGGACGAGCTTGTTGGTGACGGCAGCCTCAGGAACCTTGACATTGACCGAGATGCGGCCTGGTTCGTGTTAGACGGGGCGGCCAAAGAGGGCTGGCGTTGGGGGAGACATACCAGAGGCCATGAGGCCGAGGCCGACAGCGACGAGAATGAGACCCAGGAACAGAGCGAGGGCACCACAGCCGATGACGCAGATCTTACCGCGGAAGTACTTGATGTAGGGATCCTTGTTGCGTCGGGAACGGGTGTGAGTGGTGAGGGCGGGATCCTGGGGAAGACCGAGGTCCTCCTCGCGAGGCGCCACCTTGTCGGCGTTGACGACCTGAGCCTGCTCCACTGCAAGGGGTTAGCAGTGAGAATGTTAAGAAACGAGTTTTCACTTACTTGCTCCGGAATGAAGGTTGGAGTATCTATGTTTGTGGTCAGTTTTCGTGAATAGCGATGGCGCCGCGCGACAAAAAGGAAGGAACGCGAAGGACGAAAGGAACGCGAAGGACGAAAGGAACGCGAAGGACGAAAGGAACGCGAAGGACGAAGTATGAAAAGGCAGCTAGAGCAGACGGCAGCCAGAGCTTCGTAGCGCAAGATACTAAGCAGTTGAGGAAAGGCGCGACAGGTTTTGACAGGGGATAATAGTGAAATCAGAGTCTCTCGAATTTGAAGACTGATTACCTGTGTATGGATTCCAGAGAATAGGCACAGAGTGGCAGTGATGTAGTGTGTTTGTGAAGAGCGCGAGAGAGGTGATGGTGCGGAAGACGCGAGAGAGGTGATGGTGTTGCGCAAGACGCGAGAGGAGTTGTGTATCGCGTTGCGTAGGGAGAGTTGGAGTGTAGGAGGGAAGGCGCGAAAGGGAAGGAACGCAAAACTTGAAAGCCCACAAACAGAATCGCGGCGCGAAGGAGGAAAACAGAAATATCAGTCCTCAGTACCGCGACTGCCAGTTTATGAAAATCAGATTGCAAGCATGTGCTGCACAAGCTTTGGTGGAAAACATAAGGATAGGATGATACTTACTGGTGTGCTGAACGAGCGTGAACGTCTAGAGTAAAGGTATTAGTCAAAGCCAGAGCAGACAGGAGTCAGTTAACGAGCTTGAAAAGAGTTGGCGGAAAACAGCCAAGGCCAGTGTGAAGGATACGTGAGGGTGAGGGGGAGGGTGAAGGTAGAGGAGGGGAGTAGAGGCAGGAGGGTAGAAGTAAAAGGATAGCTGATACAAGAAGATATCGAGCCGTGTTGTTGAGCAAGGAGGTGTGGGGCAACTGGTTTAAGGAAGGAGTGTAGCAACTACTACGCGTCGCGAAGCTCAAAGCAAAACTATTCGTCGAGTGAATGCACCGCGGCAGGATCGCGAGGCCGTCATGCCCATCTTGACCGACAAGACTGCGGCAGCTGATGATGATAATGGAATCTCGCGATCATGGCTTGCGAGACAGGGGAGCGAGTGGCAATAAACCGGAATGGCATACCTGGAGGACGAAATGGCTTGAATGAGTGGTGGGTAGAGGGTGTGGATCGCGAAATGACCTGGAGGCGTTCTATTGTCAGAGTGGCCGCGACAATGAGAGTGAAAGAGTGTGATATGTGGTTGTTTAAGTTGGGTTGCGGTGGGGTGGGTAGGTAGGCAGTTGGGGGTAGTACTAACTCGTTGTTGTGGTTGAGACGGATGGAGGTGAAGAGGGGAGAAAGCAGAGAGGCAAGCCAGTGCCGGGGAAGAGTTGTCTTGTCGGTGGAAGAGACCTGTGACTTGGATGTGAGGAAGGAAGGAAGTTACGCCAGGGAATCGGCCCTTGAGTGTTATGATGCTTGGTGGGGCTTGAAGACAACGCTTCTCAGTGTATCAGCTGACAGGAAACGAGTGTCCGACCAGGCGAGAGCCTCTCTCGTGTTAGAAACAGTTTAAAGGCATGGATATGTAGTTTAACATCATGATCTAGGGGTCATGCTTATGGTGAGCCAAGGTCTTGGAAAGGTATCGAGAGGGGTTGATGCCCGCCCAAAGATCCTCAGAGGAGCTTGACAACATCATATGTCCTAAGATCTCGGGAGCAGCGCAGCTACGCCATACAGGGCGGACTGGAACATTTGGCCTTCAAGGAAGCGAGAATCTAGGATGAATCCGGATAGAGGTCTCGACAGAATAATACGTTGCAGCTTAGCCAGGCAAAAAGACAAAAACATACAACACCAGGTATTCGCTGGTGGTCACCCACCCAACTACCGATCCGGCCCTTACTGGTTTATCTAGGGGAGAGCGGACGGGATCCCGAGTTCTCCAGTAGGTATGGTCGTATGTGCTTGGAGAGGCGTTGTTTGCTGTTTATATCGGTCTGGGAATGGGATACGGTCCGAGCCAAGTGAGGGTGTGCTCCGCCGTTAGACGCGGATCCGTTCATAGGCCCACGGCCGCAGGAACCCAGGCATTGCTCCCTGATTTCCGAGAAGATTTATCACAGCTGTAACCAGAGCGAGGTGGGAATCGAGATATCGATGCGATAGAACAGGGTCATCCACCAAGACTGTCTCGTGTAGCCATCGAGGACGAGTGGCTCGAGACGGCAAATGAGACCGGAAATCAGATGACGAGAGGACTCGGTTCGGTCCACGGCAAACATTATCATGAGACGAACAAGCTCGAAATAACCTGCCCAGCGATGTGATCTCGCTCTCCGGCGCACGTGGGCTCTTCGATGCCGTGGACAACGGACATGAGGTCGGAGGTGTGGCTGAAAATGCGTCTCGCGGATCCGGGCTCGGGGCGTGTGGCGGTCGAGACACAATGCCTAGGAGCTTGGACCACAGGGACAGCCCCACTTGCAGCTCTCGCTGTGGCTGGCGCACGCGCCGCGGTCGCGTTGCACGAGCGCTGGGCCTGGGACACTTGGTCCCCCCCCCGAGGGATGGAAAGTACCTTGTACCTTTGAGCTGCCTTCCCGCCCAGGTACACAGACCTGATCTGACCTCCATCTGCCAGTCTCCCAAGGCTCCCCCAAGTCTTCCGCGATCCTCAGCTCAGCTCGCCTGCCCCGTCATTGACACCCACCCCAGCACCATCCATTGAGGGACCTCTCGTTTCCTCCGATACATGTCTGGTACAGATACCCTCATCGGCGACTTTCGAATACCCGTCGCGAAATTGAGAGCCCCGACGGCGGCTGGCGCGAACTCGATCCCCCGCACGCGCCGCGATCAGCTTGGGACACGACAAACCGCCTCCCCTCGGCACCACAACAGAGAGAAGCCCACACCGCGCAACGATGGCGCGTGCATCACGTCGCCGCGGACGCGCCGAGCCCGAGCCCGAACCTGAAGAGATCGAGGAAGTTGAGGAGGCCATGGAGGAATCGCCAGAGGAAGAAGTCGAAGATGAGGAGCCCGCAGAGCAGGACGAGCAGCGCGACTCCGACGACGACCAAGCACAAGCAGGCGAGGTCGTCAGCCTTCAGTTTGACGAGGAGCTGACGTGGAGGCTCGGTAGGCCCATTGCCCTCGCCGTGCTCCTCAAGCGCCTCGAGAAGCTCTCCGAAGAGCTGGGCACCCTGCAGCAGGATCATGTCGACCTCGAGTCCCTGTCCGACGTTTGCGAGGCTCTCGGCCAGCGCAACCTCCTGGCGCACAAGGACCAGGGCGTGCGGGCCTACACTGCCTCGTGCATCGCCGACATCTTGCAGTTGTCTGCCCCCAATGCTCCCTTCACACCCGACCAGCTCAAGGTTTGTCACTGCCGTTTCTCACTGCCGAGCCTCGACTGACGACGGCACGCGCCTAGATGTTCTTCAGCATGGTCGTCTCTCACGTCTTCCCCTTCCTGGGCGACCAGTCACATCCGTACTACAAGCAGCACAAGTACGTCCTGGCCTCTCTCAACGACACGCAGAGTATCCTCCTCATCAACGACGTCGATGGCGCCGACGACCTCTTGCTGCGCATGTTCTCGACCTTCTTCGACACCGTGTCGAATGCGACCCTCGAGGATGGCGTGTCCAAGGACAATGCTAGGCGCATGTCGGAGATGCTGATCACACTGATCGAGGAGTCGAGCGGCATCAGCCCCAAGATCATCGAAGTCATCATGGCGCAGTTCCTCCGCGCCGCACCACCTGGCGGCGCCCACTCGCGACCGGAGCGTGACAACAGCAGCAGCCAGTCGACCCTGCTTCTCAAGTCCGAGCCCATGGCCTATGTCATGGCCAAGGAAATTTGCATGCAGTGCTCCGAGAAGATGGTGCACTACGTGAGCCAGTATTTCAGCGATGTCATCATTGACGCGTCTCGGTTTGCGGCCAAGTCGAACGGACATCGTCACAGCGACGACCATGAGGACGAAGACGCCCCCAGGGGGCCCACCGATTCGGAGGTCAAGGAGCTGAGAAAGGCGCACCTGCTCATCAAGGAGCTTTGGCGTGCCGCGCCCTCGGTTCTGCAAAACGTGATCCCTCAGGTGGAGGCCGAGCTCTCAGCGGATAACATCGAGCTGCGGCAGATCGCCACGGAAACGCTGGGAGACATGATCTCTGGCATCGGAGCAGCTGGACCGCCACCCGTGCCGACTCTGGACCCGGCCGCCTACCCTCCTCTGCGTCTCGCCGACGAAGAGCCTGCCCAGTCCTCCCTCAGCATCCTCACAACACCATTGTCGCCCCAGTCCTTCGCACAGACACACCACACCGCGTACACAAGCTTCATCGGGCGAAGCAGGGACAAGAACCCAGCAATTCGTGCCGCTTGGACGACAGCAGTCGGCTACATTCTGTCCACCTCGGCAGGCGGTATCGGCCTGAGCCGCGAAGAGCAGGCAGAGCTGGTTCGCGCCCTTGCTGAGAAGCTGGGCGACGGTGATGAGCGGGTCAGGCTGGCGGCTGTCAAGACGATCGAGCTCTTCGGTTTCCGCGACTTTGTCTTGAAGCTCGGCTCTGGCGGTGGCACTGACAAGGAGACGCCCATTATCCGCAGCCTGCTGGATCGGTGTCGCGACAAGCGGCCAGCCATTCGCGTCGAGGCCATGACGCTGCTCGCGAAACTTTGGGGAGTGGGCGCGGGCGAGCTGGCTGCCGGACAGGAGCTCGTCGTCACGGCTCTCAAGGGAATTCCCTCGACCATCTTCAACGCCTGGTACGCGAACGATCTCGAGCTGAATGTTTTGATCGACCGAGTCATCTTTGAGTACCTGCTGCCCCTTTCATATCCACCAACGAAGACAAAGGGCGCCAAGAACACGTCGAGCCAGAGCCAGTCTGTCACGAACGTGCCCTCGGAACAAGACAGCATACGCACTGAGAGGATCCTCCTGCTTGTCCAGTCGCTCGATAAACAGGCCCGCAAGGCCTTCTTCGCCATGCAGGCCAGACAACCCCAGTTTGCCAAGATCTTGGAGGCCTTCATCAAGCAGTGTGAAGCCTTCAACGGCGGCGTCATGGACGCGGAGGGCCCTAAGAGGACCGCGTCGCTGGACGCGACGATCGACTACATTGCAGGGTTCTTCCCGGACCCTCTCAAAGTCAAGTCGGACTTTGTGAAGTTCGCCAAGGCGCACGACCGCCGAAACTACCAGCTTGTCAGGTTCGCCACCAGCTCCCAGAGCGACTACAAGACGGTGCGAGGAGCAATCAAGGAGTTGGTGAAGCGCATGCAGAACAGCAGCAACAAAGATAACGTTGCTGCCCTTGACACACTCATGCCCTTCCTCTTCCGGTCCGCTTGTATCATCTTCAACAAGAGCCACCTCTCGGCCATCTTGGAGTCCTCCAAGAGCAACAAGGAGAGCCTCGGTCCCATCGCGCATGAGATCCTGCATGAGATCTCCGCTCGGAACGCCGAAATGTTCAAGAATTTTGTCGGTGACCTCTGCGAGGAGCTCGCCGAACAAGCGCCGGCGGAGAAGAAGCCAAACGACGCAAGCTTCGTGGACATATTGAGGGCCTGCTCATCTTTCGCGAAGAAGTATCCCAATGAGATTCCTGACACCCAAAAGTTCACGCGAGCCCTGACAAACTACGCCCTGTACGGCCAACCTGTCAAGGCCTCGAAGTACGCAGTCAAGATCCTCCTGGCCAAGAATGACAAGCAGGGGCAGGTACGGGCCACAGCTCTGTTCGAAAAGATCATGAAGCAGTTCGAGTATGGCGCGCCTCACTTCTTGAACAAGCTGCAATGCATTGCTCAGCTGTATCTCCAAGCCCCCAAGGTGGTTGAGGAGAAGGATAAGGAGATCCTCGACACGTGCATCCAGAAGATTGTTCGAACCACGCGACTGGAGGCCTCCGCCAGCGACCCGGCCTGGGTAGATGACGCTGACCTGAGCGAGGAGCTCCAGGCCAAGATGTACTCGCTGCGCATCGCGGTCAACCGCATTCGCAGCAACGAGGACCACGACGAGGCCAAGGGGCAGGCGGTCGTCGTCGTGAAGCTGCTCATGACGCTGGTCAAGAAGGAGGGGGAGGTGAGCAAGACGGGCAACACGCCAAAGCACTTCCGCGCCCGCCTGCGCCTCCTCGCCGGCCAGCTGATCCTGAAGCTGTGCACGCTGAAGCACCTCGACGAGTGCCTGAACCACAAGGACTTCCACACCCTGGCGTTCATGGTGCAGGACTCCGAGCCAGCTGTCCGGAAGGGCTTCGTGGAGAAGCTCATGAAGTACCTCGTGCTCAACAAGCTCCGCCACCGATTCTACACGATGATCTTCCTGACGGCTTTCGAGCCGATCACCGAGCTCAAGCAGCACATCGAAACGTGGATTCGCTCGAGGGTGCACTCCATGGCGGGGAACCCGCAGAACCCCATGGAGGCCATCTTGGCGCGACTGATCCCCCTGCTGGCGCACCACCCGGACTACAGCAACGAGCCGGACAACCTGGCCGACCACGCGCAGTACCTCATCTACTACGTCAGCCACGTGGCGACGGAGTCGAACCTGGGCCTGATCTACAAGTACGCCGAGCGCGTGAAGCAGACGCAAGACAACCTCGACCCAGAGAAGAGCGAGAATCTCTACGTCGTGAGCGACCTCGCACAGGCCGTCATAAGGAAGTGGCAGGAGCGGCGGGCCTGGGTCTTCCAGGCGTATCCCGGCAAGGTCGGCATGCCGTCCGGCATCTACGTAGGACTGACGGACCACAACACGGCGCAGGAGATTGCCAAGAAGCAGTTCATCCCCGACGGCATGGAGGAGAAGATTGACGTCATCCTCAAGTCCATCGACAAGAAGAAGGTTCGTGGACCCCTCTGGGTCTCTGCGCGCGTGAATCCAAACTGACCCTGTCCGTGCAGAAGCGCAAGTCCGGCGACGAGCGTGGCGAGGGCGCCCCCGCGGTTAAGAAGGTCCGCACCAAGGAGCCGAAACCGCAGTCGTCCCGCGCCATCGCCGCGCCGAAGAAGAAGGCTGTCGCGAAGGCCAAGGCGAAGGCGAAGCGGCCCTCCAAGGCGCGCGCGTCCTCGCCCGTCATCGACGAGGCGAACCGGAGGCGCAGCGGCCGCAGCCGCAAGAGCGAGTCCAAGTACACGGAGCGGGACTCGAGCGAGGACGACAACGAGATGCTGGAAGACGGCGTCGCCGAGTGGGACTACGCTTCCGGCAGCGGCGGCGAGGACGAGGGCGGCGACGAGGACGAGGACAACGACAAGGCGCCCGAGGCGTCCGACACGGAGGCCTCGGACCCGATGAGCGAGGACGAGGCGCCGCCGCCCAAGGCCGCCGCCGCCGCCAAGACGAAGAAGAGCCCCGCGAAGAAATCCAAGAGCAGCAGCAAAAAGGCCGCCGCGGACGACTCGTCCGCGCTGTCGGACCCCGGCTCGTCGGAGCTCTCCGAGCCCGAGGAGGCCGACGACGAGAAGGAGCCCACGCCGCCTCCGTCCGCAAAGGCGAACGGGCGCAAGGCCCGCGCCGCCACCAAGACGGCGGAGCTGCCGCGCCGGCCGGCCGCCAAGAAGGAGGCGCCCGCCCGGCCGACGCGGAGTCGCAGGGGGCGCGCGGCGGCCAAGAGCGACGAGATGGACGTCGATTCAGAGTAGGCCACACTGCGGAGCCGGCGTTCTGTGCAGACGCCACGAGTGAAAGGAAGGGCGGGCCAAAAGAAGTGTGTTTGTTATCACGGGGATCTACGAGATGATGAGCTGCGCGGGGCGGGACGGGGGACTGGGTTTTCTTTTTCCAAGCGGCGAGACCGCCGACGACGTGTCTGCATGTCTGTTTTCCGCGACGGGATGAGGGCAGTGGAATGCCCGCCTCTTCGTTTGCGGCATGAGGGTAGATGGATCTTGTTCAGCTGAGGGACACTTTTCGCAGAGCCGGATAGGTAGTTTGACCCGTTTGCTTCGTTGATCAATATACCCCATGACCATACCTGCTGTTCTACCAAGATTCCACCTGGTGAGAGGGTAGCTGCCGAGCCTAAGCACCTTACTTACGACGCACAACCAAGCAGAAAGAACAGTCACTTCATCACCGCAAATCAGACAGGCAAAGCAACTTCAAAATCTCCACTTCCATTTCCATGTCATCATCATCATCGGGATATATAGATAGTATACAGCTCCCCTCGCCCCGTCGTCTACATCCCCGGCTCTTACGAGCCAACATGACCAGATCGTCAAAGCCATCATCGATATTTACGCTTGCCGCAGATGAAGCTGATTACCATCCCGCTCCACAAGGAGCCCGCCGTGCTCCCCGTCCTTAAATTGATTAAAAGAGTGAAAAGAAAATAACGCGTGGTCGTCGCCCATGGTCATGGGTTCTTCACCAACGGGCCTGCCAGAGGAACATGCGCCGCAGTGGCAATCTAGGTAATGGGCGCCAAGAAAGGGCTGAGCATGAGCTCGTCTGCGCTCGGGCGCAGGTTGTAGTCAATCTCAAAGGTCTGAGCGAGGAACTTCTGGGCCTCCGGGCTGGCGTGCTCGGGAATGGTGGGAGCGGCCATGGCGCCGCCAATCTTGAAGATGGCCTGCATCTGGGTGCAGTCGGGGAAGGGGTGAGAGCCGGTCATCATCTCGACTACCAGGCAGCCGAGAGACCAGATGTCCGCCTTGCGAGTGTACGAAGTCTGCTTGACAACCTCGGGCGCCATCCAGAAGACGGAGCCTTGGAGCGAAGGACGGTGCTTGTTGTTGTTCGCCCCGCTGAGGATGTTGGATGCCTCGAGCTTCTTGGAAATGCCGAAATCGGAAATCTTGATGGTTCCCTTGTTGTCGACAAGAATGTTGGCACCCTTGATGTCGCGATGAATAATGTCTCGGTTGTGCAGGTACGACAGACCGGTCAGGATCTGGCGGACGAAGCTGCGGACCAGAGGCTCGGGCAGAGCGCCGTACGAGTTGAGCATGGTCTGCACAGAGCCACCGGGGACGTACTCGAGGAAAATGTTGAGGAACTCGGAGGACGAGCTGCAGCCCAGGTACTGCACGATGTTAGGATGTCTGAGGTCGCGCAGCAGGCTGATTTCGCGCTTCAGGGCTTCGATCATGCTCTTCTTGCGCCCGTCGCTCTGGCTGTTGGCACCTGGCGCCGGCGCCTCGACCTGCTTCACGGCAAGAAGCTCGCCGGTAACGGCATGCAGAGCGAGGTAGACGGATCCGAACGAGCCCTGGCCGATGAGGGCACCCTTCATCCACTTGTCGTCCGACCACGACTCGCCGGCCAGGAAGCTCTGAAGCTCTTCATCGGCATCCTCGCCGTCCTCGTTGAGTGCTTGGGTCAACTGCTCAACGGATCCCGAGCCCGTCGAGATGGTGGACTCGCCGTCAAAGAAGCTCTTCCTCGTGACGTTGCCATCGGGATCAGTGACGCTCACCGCGGCCGTGTCCGAGTTGCTGTCGGCGAACGAAACATACGACTTGCGGTTGGGCTCGATGGGCGACTCCTCTTGCAGCGTGTCGAGCACCGATGATGTGACAGAGTCACGGTATGCGTGAGTGTTACGGGCAGCTTGGCGAGCGGCCTGGCTTTGGGGCTTCGCTGCCTGAGCAGAGGCGGTCAACCAAGTGTCCGCGATCGTGGGGATGGGCGGGGCGTCGGCAATGCTCGAGGCAAAACTAAGGCTGCTCGCAACACTCAGACGGCTGTTGACCTTGCTCAGGCGGGTTGATCTCCTCATTGACAAGCGCGCCGTTCGGTCAATATCCTCCCTGGCGTGGTCGGGGAAGTAGGAGGTAAGATCAGATGTGATGAGCTCGCTCGGGGGTCTCAGGCCGCCGAACTGGCGGAGCACTGCCTTCCTCCCCCGCGGGCGTGACGAGTCGTTGGACGCCGGACGCTCAAGGTCCTTGGCGGCATTGTGAACGTTGCGCTCACGGTCCTGGAAGGAGACGGGGGAGAGGGGGTGCTGGAGCTCATCGTTCCAGCGCTCGCCCAGCAGCTTCTGCACCTTGGCCTGACTCCTCTTGTCAACGGACTCGAGGGCCCGGGCGTGGTTCTGCTGCGCTTCCTCCACAGCGATGCCGGCGGCTCGCTCAAGCTCCGACATGCCAGGCTCGCCAGCGGGCACACGGCGCAGGATGAGACGGTTTCGCTCGGGACGCTTCTGGTCTTTGATGATGCGCCAGAGCTCGGTGTCGCCCAGGCGTCGGCACTGGCTCGGGTCGGGGTCGATGCCGGCAAGGACCCAGAAGCAATAGTTCCTCTCGTGGTCCTCGCGTAGAGCAAACTTGCGTAATGTGACTCGCATGACTTCTTCGCACGTGTTGCAGTCGGCAATCTTGACGACCTTGGTCACGCCTCCGGTAGAAATGACACGAATAACATCCTGATTCTGTGGTAAGCCAGCCATCAGTGAGCCATCCATACTGGATTGATTCCTGGTATGGGATGTTACCAATCGACCAGCCGCCTGGGGTAGCTCATGTGGAGATCTCGACGCATTGGGGCCGGCATTGCTCATGTAGCCGGGGCTCTGGCCGTATCGTTGGCGGGCCTGGCGCGCGTCGGAGCCGGGCAGAGGCGAGCTGGGGCGCGAGGAGGACTTTGAGGTGTCGAGCGGCAGGGGCATGTCGATCTGGCGGGAGTATCGCTTGTTCATCGGAGGGGTGGGCATGCCTCGGCCGGCAGAAGACGAAGTGGGAGGGCCGCCGGAGGGCCGGGGCGAGTGGGCGGAGGGCATGTACTGTGAGTCGAGGCCGCCGAAGGAATCCTGCGTCGGTTAGTCGAGAGCACGGGAAGAGGGGCATGAGCTGCGAAGGAAAGGAGCGCACCCTATTCCTCTTCTTCTGATTCGCGTAGGCCTTGGTCCTCAGCTTCTTAATGCCCAGGAAGAGGCGCACACGGTCGCCGACCTTGTCGATGCCCATCTCCTTCAGGACGTTCTTGTCGAGCTCGAGCAGGTTCTCGCCGTTGATGTGGTTTTTCCTGAAGAGCTTCTCGTACTCGCCGCACTTGACGCTCCTGAGGTACTCGCAGACGCGCTCCTCGTCCCAGTTCTTGACTGCGTCGGGGCCATCGCTTTCTGAGAATTCGGATTCGGTGGGACTGGCGAAGGAGGTGGTCGAGTTGGGCAGGGTGGGAGCTCTCCTGGCGGGGCCTATGGAGGCGGGTGAGATGTTGGCGACCATGTTGGCGCCGTTGGAGCCCAGGCCGGCGGGGAATGACGATTTCGGAGCGAGCATGGCCATGTTGACCGGCACTCGGGATGGTGGCGGTGCGAGGTGCGAGGTCCAAGTTCCGAGGTCGTAGGTTGTAGGTCGTAGGTCGAATGCGAATGCCGGTGGTCTCGCAGATGAGCCGTTGGGTTTGGAGATCAGGTGGAATGCGGCGTTCGGGGGAGATGTCTCTGGATTGTCTCGCCTGGAGCGCGTCACGCAGAGAGGTGGAAAGGAGCGCGGAGCCGGTGATGGAGGGCGGAGAAACGGGGAACGGACGACGAGGGGAGGCAATCGCGAGAACTCGTGATCTGCAGCGACACAGCAGCAGCCAGGCGGAGGTGCTGGTGTTGTCGACGGAGGACAGAGGAGATCGAGGATGGCCGACGTCGAAAGTTGAGGTTCAAGTCAGGTCAGGAGGAAGGGGACGGGGAACGGGCGAGGGAAAGGGCGACCAGGGCTAATGAAAGAGAGGCTCGGCCGCTGGTGCCCTGCGCAGGCAAGGTACCACCCGCCCACCCTGCCTTGCCTTGGGTACCTGGGTACACACAGCAGGTCGCTCAGGAGTCAGGACAGGCGGGCGCTCCACACTTCAGTGGCGGGTCTTGGCCTTACCGAGCAAGCTCGGTGCGGTCAGCCAGTGTGGGTGATGGGACGCAGCGAACGGAAAGGCCAACCAGGCGGGCGACAGCGATTGGCTCCCTTGCTCCCCCTACCACTGGCCCCTGTCGCGAGACACCAGCGCTGGCGGCTGCTGGCGTGGAAGCATGAAACCTCGAAACGAGCGCAAGAGGGGGAGCGTGCCACCTGCATCCCGCATTCGCAAACCCGCATCTCATCCGATGTGCTGTTGTTGCGTTGCTGGGTTCACCTCACCCACAACCGCACGACACGATCTGCGGGATTGACCACGGTGCCGGTCATGATCGGCAAGCGGGCAGCCTCTGCATTCCGGCCATGCTACCAACAGGCGACCCGAGGGATCTCTCCGAGGGGAGCTTAGGGAGCAGCAGAGAGGGGAGGACGGCTACGTGATGCCGCTCCTCCCAATCTGCTACATGACGGCATGGACATCATCTCGAGAGCCTTCGTGTTCAGGCTGTTGTTGACGTCGCCCCTTTTCGTCGCCGTCGTGCAGTCCCCGCCGGCCCCATCCCGCCCCTCGCAGGGCAGGCATGATCCCTTGGACGGGTGCCCGTCTGCTCACCACGACCTGGGAGGCCACGGCGTAGCGTGGCACTGGCTCGCGTTTCCGGCTGATAGGGAGGGACAGCGACGGGCAAACTCACCGACCGTCGTCTGTCTCAGCAGGAGGCCAAAGGGCCGTTGGGTTTCCGGCCGATCCATCTATCTGTGCCCCCAAGCTGTTAACCTGAAATGCTCATCTCATCGGCCGCCTCCAGTCGAATCCGACCTGCCGCCGTGGATGGGCTCCCCCTCCACAATGTTTGTGCCTTTTGCCCCGCCGTGGTGATGACCCCCCGGGAGACGCCGCCAGCCAGTCGAGCCAGCGAGGCCCCCCATTGTCATGTTCGCCTGATACCTGCAACCCGCCCGCCCACACAGCTCACCGCCCCTCCACTCGCCAGGTCAGCAGCAGCACGCGGTGAATCCATCTGCTGGACCCCGGCCTGCCCTCTTTTGCTGTCGCCCAATGTCCAGACGATCTGGGACCACGACAGGCCCGCGACTGCCATGGCCACTCAGGTCACTCAGGTCACTCAGGCCACTTGACGATTTGCTGGTAAAGGGGGTGGCCTCATTGGCTACCGAGGCTCAACCAGAAGGGGGGCCCTAAAAAGGAGGCGCTGGCCGGGTCGGACATGAAACCGGTCGCGTCGCACGTTTCGGCACCAGCTTGGCGCTTTCCCTGCATCCGCCTCTTTTTCCCTTCCGTCCCGCATGGATGGATCCCTGGCCTGGGGTGGCACCATCTCGTCCTCTGCCCCGCTGCTGCCTTGCTGCAGCATCGCGCATCGTGCATCTCTCTGCTCTGCCTCCCACCTTGGGCCCCAGAGCGCCCGACATCGTACCAGAATCACATTAGACTTTCTTTTTTGTTTTTCTCCGTCTCGTTTCGTCTTGGTCGTCGTCAACAGGACATGGCCATGGCCATTATCCTTTGCGCCGCCGCTTGGCCTCTGCATCGGAGGCTCTGCGCCTTTCGAGCAGTGCCGTAGCTCCCTTCTCTCGGCGCCCTCCGCCCGGGTGAGGGCCAAAGCACGAGGGGATTCCTTCACCTTCGATGCTGCTCGGAGGTGTCGGGTCGTTGCTGTTATTGCCGACCAGCAAGCAGACAAAAAACACGGTCGGATACAGCCTTCCTGCCGTCCCATCGATGTACGGCAAAATGGCATCCTGTCCGGAACCGAGCATCTGGTCGGCCTCCCCGTCGACGTGCTAGCAGACTAGCCCGACACTTGCTGGCCATGCTAGCGACCCTGAAGATCACAGCGTCCGCATGGCCGCCGTGCGTTCGGTTTCTTTTGCCGACCTCGGGATGGGGGTACTCATCTGAGGCTGGTTTGTCAGCACGTGCCTTCCGGGTTCGGCTCAACGCGAGGGCCGCTGACGGTCCACCGATCCGGCCACCCGCCGCCGAGGCCGCCCTCCAAGCCTCCATGCAGAGCCGGCCGAAGCCGTTGGAGTGCGAATCCAATGGCATCACCGCGTGACTCACATGAGATCCCCTGTAGTAAGCCGCCGAGAGAGAAGCCTTGGTGCCAGAACTTGGAAACAACATCATGATCATACTGCCGTGCCATTGACGCCCCCAACGCCGTCGAACCTGCTGCTTCTCTCCCGTCTTCGCACTCTCGCACAGCCACCGCCGCCATGTCTGCCGCTCAGGAAACAAACGCCGACTTCTGCTTCCCCGTGAAGGTCCTCGCCAACGACAAGATCAAGCTGGTGCCCTTCGACGTGAGTCTCCCCCGCACTACGGTCATCTGATCGTCTTCCCGGCCGGCCAGCTCATCCACCGACGCAGAAAGACCGCCATGCCGCCCGGTACCACGCCGTCGCCGGCGCCAACCCGGCCCTCTTCATGCACACCCCCAGCGGCCCCTACGACAGCCTGGAGCACTTCGTGACCGAGTTCGTCGAGCAGACGGTGCAGGCCGACCCGACCTTCTTCGCCTTTGCCATCATCGACAAGACGCGGGCGCCGTCGGCCGAGGACGACGAGGGCGAGCTCGCCGGCATGATGTCCTACTTCCGCAGCTCGGTGGCGACGCTGACGACGGAGATCGGCTACGTGTACATCCTGCCGCCGTACCAGCGCACGCACGTCGCGACCAACGCCGCGGGCCTGCTGGTCAAGTACGCGCTCGACGGGCCGGCCGAGGGCGGGCTCGGGCTGCGGCGCGTGCAGTGGCGGGCAAACTCGAAGAACGCCGGGTCGATGAAGCTGGCGACGCGGCTGGGGTTCAAGAGCGAGGGCGTCACGAGGTGGCACATCCTGTTCAAGAAGGGCGCCGTCCGGGGCAAGGTGGGCAACGGCGGCGCGGTGCCGCCCGGCGGCGATCCGGAGGACCTGTGGAGGGACACGGTCACGCTGAGCCACTGCTGGGATGACTGGGCGCAGGGGGGGCGGGAGCTGGTGCAGGCGGCCATGGACAGGAAGCAGTGAGGGAGCAGTGAAGGAGCAGTGAAGGAGCAGTGAAGGAGCAGTGACAGGAGCAGTGACAGGTGCAGTGACAGGAGCAGTCAGTGTCTTCTGGGCATGGAGTCGTGGTCCGGCGCTCTGATGAGGGTGATGGACGAGTTGTCGTGGTATGAGTCAGTCTTCCGGCGGCGATCTTGACCGTGGTTGATTCCATCAGAGGCACGGAGACAAAGCGATAGATCATACAGAGCGGATGAGTAATAGGCGCACACAGCAGTCAACTTCATCAAAGTAATAGACAGACAGGCAGGCAGGCACATGATGTCACCAATCTACATCTGGCAGGTCGTCCTTGCCCAGCACTGACGTTGGAGTTGTGCTCTTCGGAAGGCGAAAGTGGAGCTGCGACTGCCCTGTGGCACCCGCAACGACGCTACAGCTCGTCCGATGCCGCCCCGCGGGGAACCCTCAAAGAAGAAAACCCTCGCCAAGCACCACGACGACGTCCACGACCTCTCATTGCCATTCACACCGCAGTTGATCGTCAGCCTCGTCTTGTCGGACAGACGTGCATCGACTGCTCGTATCTCTCATTACACGGACACATCGTGTCGCTACCCGCCCGTTCATTGTCCTACCCAATCCGGCCGACTGCCTGACCCCAACCCCTCGCCGTTGCACCGCACCGAACTTCTCAGAGCTGTGGCACACACCTCAACCGTCGCCCAAGTCCTCTGAAGCAACTCCACTCAGCGAGGGCGAGAATTTCGATTTTTGGTACCCTAAACCGACTCGGTACCATCATGACGGAGTCGATACGAAAGGAGGCCATCACCAGGCCCTCTGTTGGCTTCCTCGGCCCTCAAGCCTCATACACCCACCAGGTACACAAACATCCCGCAAATCACAACCCCCGACCCCCGACATGTCTCTCTATCACCACGTGTACTAAACATTCGCAGGCATCACTTCAAGTCTTTCCCGAGGGTCAATGGGACCTGCAACCGCTCGTCACCATCCCCGGTAAGCACCACGACGTTGTCCTCCATCCTCGCACACTCACCTAACACGTCCAGATATCTTTGCCGCCGTCCAAGCCGGTCACGTTGCGTACGGCGTCGTCCCCTTTGAGAATTCTACCAATGGCTCGGTCGTCTTCACCCTCGACTGCTTCGCTGATCGCCACGAGCTCTCTCCGGACATCGCTGTCTGTGGTGAGATCTACTTAGACGTCCACCACTTTCTCGTTGGTCGCCTGCCGCCCAACGCCACCGCAGCCCCCCCTGCTCAGCCCGCGTCTGAAACCTCTGAACCAGTCCGCGCCGACACGGCACCCGTTGCTGCATTGTCCGGCTCATCCGCCCCCGGCTCCGGCGCCTGCACCCCCACCGCCTCCGATCCGCACCCGCCCAAGCCCCGTGCCAAGCCCCTCACCGACCTCTCCCACATTCGCCGTCTGTACTCCCACCCCCAGGCCTGGGGACAATGCTCTGCCTTCCTCCAGACGTATCTCAAGGGGATCGAGGCCATCGACGTCTCGTCTACCAGCCGTGCCGCCGCCCTCGTCGCTGAAGACGAGTCTGGCACCAGTGCTGCCATCTCCAGCGAGATCGCGGCCCAACTCCACGGCATCGATGTCCTGGCCGCCAGCATTGAAGACCGCGCCGACAACACGACTCGCTTCTTCGTCATTCGAAAGGAGACGAACGAGCCCTCCAAGACCCCCCTCCCGCCTAAGCTCCGCCAGCCAGACGTGGGCACCACAAAGTCCATGGTCTCCTTCATGGTGCCGCACACAGCCCCCGGCGCGCTGGCCGACGTGCTCTCCGCCTTCCGCGTGGCGGGCCTCAACCTGACGAGCATCAACAGCCGACCGAGCCTCGAGAAGCCGTTCCAGTACGTCTTCTTTGTCGAGTTCGAGGGCCACCGCGTGCGGGATCCGGACGGGCGGGTCCGCGGCGCGCTGGAGGGGGTTGCGCGCGTGGCGGAGGCGTGGCGGTGGCTTGGGAGCTGGGAGGACCAGCGGTCTCGGGGGTAAGGGGAGGGAGGGAGGGACCCACGGATCTGAGGGAAAGGCTTTTTTTTTCTGCGCTCTCCCTCGAGCTGAGATGGGGCCGGATGGGGTGGCAGGGCCAGTGGCCGGCGAGAGCGAGAGGTTGGCGCCAACGTCCAGGGGCCCAGGGGCCTATGGGCGAGGCTTCCCTCGCTGCCTCGCCTCCCCCGGGGTCGTGCTGGACCTGCCGTCCCGCCGCTGTCGGCTGCAGGCCTGATCACGCGAGGGGCCCAGGGCGATGGGCAGTCTCGCCGCGGGCGGCGAGCCCGTCCTCAGGCGTCGAGCTACGTGAGAGTGGGCGTTTGGGGGTGGCACAGAGCATCTATTGGACGTTAGGCGGCACCGGACGCAAGACGACATGGCGGCCATGTCTTATTCAGGTAGAGATGCGTCGGCGACAGGGTCCTGGACGCGGGAGGGCGTGATTATTCTGTTGGTCATGGAAACCGGAGATGCCAGTCGGCGTGAAGCTGAGCGCGGCGTGGTCCGCGATGCCAGGGGGGGTCATGAGACATGGAGCAGGCAGGTTCTGGTACCGATGGATACCTTGGAAGATTTTCACGCTGAAGATTCTGCTGGTCCTTTCTGGATGCATGGCTGGGTCGTGGCGTCTCTGCGTCGCAGTTGAAGCAGCACGTTTTGGGGCAGACCCCCCTTGGAAAGTGTGGTTGGTTGTCACGATATCGCCCATCTCGGGTTGTCAGGCAGGCAGTCGAGCCTCTGGCAACTGGCAAAAAGTCCGATATCGACATGGGCCCCGTCAGGCCAGCGATATCAAAATCCCAGAGCCGAACATATCGGAATCACGCACCGCATCAAGCATTTCATGGCGCAGCGAAAACAAACCCACCAGGGCAGGCCTAGCATCGCAATACGCTCCGTTCCCGTCGCGCATCCCCTCTTACCCCTCCCCTTGGCCATGCGATGTCCTTGCTCGCGGCATCTCAGCCGAGTGCCAACCGCATGAAGAGCAGCCGGCAAGGAGGGTCGTCAGCAACTCTACCCCCACTCGGCGCGGCATGTGCCATCAGGCTGCTGCGCCGAAAAAGGGACGAGGGAGCCACAGAGACACATCTGGACAAGTCGTCCGGAAGTATGTCGCGGGCGGTACGTCTACGACAAGTATCGCGCGCGCCAGCGGACAGAGTTTGAACAGTCCATCAGGGAGCCACCGGGGAGAAAAGCGGTTCTGGGCCCCCAAGAGCCCCTCGGCGGAAACGTTAGCGTCTCCGGTGCGGAAGCGACAATTGGCCCCGGGCGAAAAGACGGGGGGGACTATGACGTCTAGGCCGCATGTGTTACGGGCGTGAGCGGAGCTGGCAATAGCTGGATCTGCTGAGTCGGTACTTTGCGCTGTTCCTGGGCGTGGGTCGCAGTAGTTGCGCCGGGGGCTCTCAGCCGGTCGCGATGCCAGGCTCTGGCTCTGTTGGTTACGGGCGCCCTGCGACGCTCAACTTTTCGCCGCCTGGTTGAGAGAGTTCCGAGATACCTCCGCCAGCGGTACCTCGACGTACCGTACCTCGCCAGGTGGTGAGCTCTTTCTGTCCCTTGCTCCGGCGTGGGTGGGCAAACGAGGTGTGGCAGAGGTGGACAAGAGCTTGTTGGAAAGAGGGGCAACCATCCAGTTGCAGAGCTTCGCAGAGCTCGATTGGACGGTGGGAGGCGAGTCTGGACGAGGAAGCTTTGCGACCGTCTGGCTCTGCGCGACGAGCTGTCGACAGGATGAAGGGCTTTATATATGACGCCTCCCATCTCACCCTTCCCGAGCACGTATCCGTGTCATCCCCCTCATCCTGAGATTTCGCCATCGCTCCCACCCCATCACGACATTGCGCAATCGCTCCCCTCGTCCTATCAACTGCCTGCCCTGCCCCGTTGCCCTTCGCGAGAGCCTACGACAACCTCTCGTTTCGCAAGCACGCCATCACGACACCCTGACAACTGGAGCTGCCTGCCGTTAGCACGTCTTAGCCCTTGCCGTCAGCCATCATGACCGTCATGTCGACCTCCAACAAGCCCATCTTCTGCGCGACCCATCCGCGGGCGTGCTCGACCGCCTTTGAGAGGGTACGTTTTGATGATGACTGAGAGACTCTCGGGAGCTTGCCGTGTTGAGCTTCCCCAAATCCTCACGACCCAGTTTTATTTCACTGCCATCACGTCACTGAAGCTGACTGGAATTCTCCAGGTGTTCATGACCCGCAGGGACGTCCTGAGTTGCGTTCACGAGCCTTTCGGCGATGCGTTCTACTACGGGCCTGAGCGTCTCAGCGCCCGCTACGCCGACGACGTCGAGACGAGGGAATCGTCCGGCTTCGCCAACACCACCTATGCCGACGTCCTAGAGAGCATTGACGAGTCCAGCCAAGGGGTACGTTTTCTGCCTTCTCCAATTTGCCCCCCCTCACTCGAAGCTTTCGTGGTGTTGCATCCGACCCCGCCCCTCTCTTGTCGTACAAGTCGTGAGAGCTTCAATTGAGCTTCATGCATGACGCTTAGCAAGTGCTGGCGACAACCCCGCGAAGAGCTTCCTGCAACCACACCACGGCTTGTCAATTCGGCTCCGCCCTGGACATGAAGCTATAGCATCTTACCTCATGCCTCGCGAAAATTGCAGAGCTTCTCCGCCTCGTGCGCCCACGAAGCTCTTTGCTATCCCGCCGGCCCGGCTCCCACCCCTCTGTCGCATCTCTTGCCACGTCACACGCAACGACCGCCCTACTAACAAACCACCAGGGCGCCAAGCGCATCTTCATCAAGGACATCATCCACTACCTCTTCCCGCCCTCGGGCGCCCCCGCCGCCATCGCCCCCTCGGTGGCCGGCCGCTCCTCCAGCGAGCCCACCAACCCGACCGTCATCCCCGTCGACATCCTCAGCCGCTTCCAGTTCACCTTCCTCATCCGCCACCCCCGCCGGTCCATCCCCTCCTACTTCCGCTGCACCGTTCCGCCCCTGGACGATGTCACCGGCTTCTACAACTTTGACCCCGCCGAGGCCGGCTACGACGAGCTGCGCCGCTTCTTCGACTTCCTCCTGCGCGAGGGCCTCATCGACCGCTCCAACATCACCGTCATCGACGCCGACGACCTGCTCGACAACCCCGAGGGCGTCCTGCGCGCCTACTGCGACCGTGTCGGCCTCGACTTCAACGACGGCATGCTCAACTGGAGCAAGGAGGACACTGCCTTCGCCCAGGACAAGTTCGCCAAGTGGGTCGGCTTCCACGACGACGCCCTGTCGAGCTGCAACCTCCGGGCGCGCGACCCGAGCCATGTGAGTCGCCACCTCCCCTCTCCTGAACGGCCACGGGACAACCTTGCTGACTCCCACAGAAGAAGACGTTGACTCGTGAGTCGGAGGATCGCGAGTGGAACGAGAAGTACGGCGAGAAGGGCGCCAAGGTGATCCGCAAGACCGTGGAGGATAATGTGGCCGATTACGAGTACCTCAAGAAGTTCGCCCTGCGGGTGTAAGCGTCTGCTACTTTGCTCTTTGTTTAGCATGTTGTCTATTAGGGAACATTTACCAGGGGGATGGGATCGGGATTTGGATTCAGGTTCGGATACGTACTTTAGGAAATGATTGTCGGACATGGCCTGGCAAGGTCAGAGGGGACTGCACGCATACGGTCGAGGTGGGCCTGAGAGCACAGGACAGGGCAGAGCCCATGAATGAATGAACACGTTTTGATCTTTCGTACAATAGTCTACAACAGGCTGGACGGTGACTCGAGATGACCGCCAAATGGTGATACAATCCCACGAAGCTGAGGGCCGGACGCTCGCAGAACGCAGCTGCAGACTGCTGCTCCCTCACCCACCACACACACATTCTCTCTCTCTATCGCTCTCTCTCTTGCTCGTTCTTTCTTCTTTCTTCTCCCCCTCTCCCCTACGCCTCCTTCGCACCCTCCGTCTCAACCAGCTGCTCGACGTCCGCAGCCTCGGCGGCCTGCAGCGCCTTGGCGTCCTCGAAGAGCTGATGCGTGACGTTGTCGCTCCACGCGCTCGCGAAGTTGCGGTCCAGCTGATCCCGCCAGAAGACCGTGGCAGTCAGCAGCTCGCGGTCCTTGGCGCCCTCCTTCGGCGCGTCGGTCGACCACTTCTTGCCGCGCAGCTCGCCGCCGGCCTCGACGAGGGCGCGCTCGGCGGCGCTCACCCACAGCCGGCTCCCGCGGCCGCCGCCCGCCAGCACGGCCGCCATGTCGGCGATGGCGTTCTCGCGCTGCTCGTGGATGGCGAAGCCGCGCTCCTTGCGCGTCCGCGTCGCCCGCGTCAGCGCCCCCGTCTTGGCGTCCCGCGACACGCGGTACAGCTTCTCGTCGCCCCACTCGAGCTCGTGCCGGCGGCGGTACTCGCGCAGCTTCTGGAAGGCCGACTGGCCGGCGGCGCCGGCGCCCGCGGGGAACTGGATCAGGGCCATCGGCCGCCAGAGGTCCTTGCGGAGCTTGGCCGGCGTGGACTTTTTCGCGATGAAGGGGAGCTGTTTGAGGGCGTGGTTGGACTGCGTGTACGGTCAGCGTTCGGGCCTGCAGAGTGTCCCTTCGGGGGGGCCCCTTGGGATCGGGCGAGAGAGACGCACGTCGAGCTGCTGGGTGTGCGAGTAGATGATCTGGTGCGAGGTCAGGTGGTGCCAGACCCAGATCTGCTCGCCGTGGCCGGGGGCGAAGTTGGACAGCTCGGGCTTGGGCGTCCTGCGTCGCGACCACGTGTGGCCATTTCGTAACGTCGTCCGGGGGAGGCCCGCGCTCAGGGAGAGCTGGGAGAAGCGGAAGACTGGTGCCGCGTTCATGGTTGCGGGCGTGTGGGAGTGGGCGCCGTTGGATCGTGAGGTCCCCTATATCCTGATCGCCGTTCGTAGCTCGATCAGAAAAATCCCGGAGCGCAGCGGTCGGGCATTGGAGCCGTGGCTGAAATGTCATGTGACCTTCATCCAGCCACAGGCCTGGACTTGGAACGGCGCTCTCCGTATCAGCACGTGCTGGTCAGATCAGGATGACGATAAGGAAGAACCCCGCGGCCCGTGGTTGGTCGGGCCGCCCAGTAGCTTCGAGTTAGTTCCAGTGACGTCGAGGCCCTTCCAGTCCGCTCCCGTCGCTGCCCTACGACAGACGCTGGAGCTGCTGGAAACATCAGGCTACATCAGGCTGCATCCAGCTTGGCCCACTTCCAACTTGCTCGAGCGGTCTGAACTCTGCATAAAACGACAGCACCTCAAGCTTCGTTGCCTTTACTATCCTGCCTAGCTCACTCCAAGGACAAAAAGTGATACGACTAATGATACCCCTCTTCGAGTAGAAGACTCATCACTACTTGAGCTTCGAAGCGACGCACATTCCGTTTCCCACTCGCACGATTACCACGCAACCAAACCAAACACACACAGACACAGACACACTCGCTCCACGCATCACACACCAGACAAGATGAATTCTCGCATGGAGTTCACCGACCGAGGCGAGAAGGCCGTCCAGGACGCCATGGCCCTCGCTGAGCAGTACGCTCACTCGCAGCTCCTCCCCGTCCATCTGGCCGTCTCTCTCCTCGACCCCCCCGCGGACCAGAGCAAGGACCAGCAGAACGGTCCCGCCCCTTCCGCCTCCATGTTCAGGCAGGTCGTCGAGAGGGCGCACGGCGACCCTCAGCTCTTCGACCGCGCGCTGAAGAAGACCCTCGTCCGGCTCCCCAGCCAGGACCCTCCTCCCGACCAGGTCTCCGTGGCGCCCGGCTTCCACGCCGTCCTCCGCAAGGCGCAGGAGCTGCAGAAGGTCCAGAAAGACAGCTTCATCGCCATCGACCATCTCATCACCGCCCTCTCCGAGGACCACAACATCCAGACCGCCCTCCGCGAGGCCAACATCCCCAAGCCGAAGCTGGTGCAGGATGCCGTCCAGCAGATCCGAGGCACCAAGAGGGTGGACAACAAGAACGCCGACACCGAGGAGGAGCACGAGAACCTGGCCAAGTTCACCATCGACATGACGGCCATGGCGCGCGACAGCAACATGGACCCCGTCATCGGCCGAGAGGAGGAGATCCGCCGGGTCGTCCGGATCCTGTCCCGGCGAACCAAGAACAACCCCGTGCTGATCGGTGAGCCCGGTGTCGGTAAAACCACCGTCATCGAGGGTCTCGCCCAGCGCATCGTCAACCGCGACGTTCCCGACAACCTGAAGCACTGCAAGCTGCTGTCGCTCGACGTCGGCGCGCTGGTGGCCGGCAGCAAGTACCGCGGAGAGTTCGAGGAGAGGATGAAGGGTGTCCTGAAGGAGATTGAGGACTCCAAGGAGATGATCGTCCTCTTCGTCGACGAGATCCACTTGCTCATGGGCGCCGGATCGTCTGGCGAGGGTGGTATGGACGCCGCCAACCTCCTGAAGCCCATGTTGGCCCGTGGCCAGCTGCACTGCATCGGAGCTACCACGCTCGCCGAGTACCGCAAGTACGTCGAGAAGGATGCCGCCTTCGAGCGACGTTTCCAGCAGGTCCTCGTCAAGGAGCCCTCCATCTCCGAGACCATCTCCATCCTGCGAGGTCTCAAGGAGCGGTACGACCGCCACCACCGCGTCACCATTCTCGACAGCGCCCTCGTGGCTGCTGCCAACCTTGCCGGTCGCTACCTGACATCCCGACGCCTGCCTGATTCGGCCATCGACCTCATCGACGAGGCCGCCGCGGCTGTCCGCGTGGCCCGCGAGTCGCAGCCCGAGATTATCGACTCGCTCGAGCGCAAGCTTCGCCAGATCAAGATTGAGATTGCTGCGCTGGAGAAGGAGAAGGACGAGGCCTCGCAGACCCGTCTCGCCCAGGCGAAGAAGGATGCCAGGAACGTCGAGGAGGAGCTGGAGCCTCTCCGCCAGAAGTACCTCAGCGAGATTAAGCGCGGCGAGGAGATCCATCTGGCCAAGACGAAGCTCGACGAGCTCGAGAAGCGCCTGGAGAACGCAGCCAACGACGGCGACCACGCCAAGGCTGCCGACATCCAGTACGGCGCCATCCCCGAGCAGCGCGCCGTCATCAAGGAGCTCGAGGCGAAGAAGGCCGCGGCCGACGCCGCCCTGAGCGCCACCGGTCAAGACACAGGCTCGATGGTTACGGATATCGTGTCTGTGGACCACATCAACGAGATTGTTGGACGGTGGACGGGCATTCCCGTCACCCGTCTCAAGACTACGGAGAAGGACAAGCTTCTGCACATGGAGAAGGTCCTCAGCAAGATCGTCGTCGGCCAGAAGGAGGCTGTCAAGTCGGTCTCCAACGCCATTCGACTGCAGCGGTCTGGCCTCGCCAACCCCAACCAGCCGCCCAGCTTCCTGTTCTGCGGTCCTTCCGGCACCGGTAAGACGCTGCTCACCAAGGCGCTTGCCGAGTTCCTCTTCGACGACCCCAAGTCGATGATCCGGTTCGACATGTCCGAGTACCAAGAGCGGCATGCCCTGAGCCGGATGATCGGCGCACCCCCTGGATACGTCGGCCACGACGCCGGCGGACAGCTCACCGAGGCTCTTCGCCGCAAGCCGTTCTCGATCCTGCTGTTCGACGAGGTTGAGAAGGCTGCCAAGGAGGTCCTCACCGTCCTGCTTCAGCTGATGGACGACGGCCGCATCACGGACGGACAAGGCCGCGTCGTCGACGCCAAGAACTGCATCGTCGTCATGACCTCCAACCTGGGTGCCGAGTACCTCACGCAGTCGACCCAGCCGGACGGCAAGGTCGACGCGGCGACGCGGGAGAAGGTCATGAACGCGCTGCGCGGCTGGTTCCTCCCCGAGTTCCTCAACCGCATCAACTCGACCGTCATCTTCAACCGGCTCACGCGGCGCGAGATCCGCAACATCGTCGACATCCGCATCAAGGAGATCCAGAAGCGGCTGGCGGACAACGAGCGCAAGGTGCACATCGACGTGTCGGACGAGGCCAAGGACTACCTCGGCGCGGCGGGCTACTCGCCCGCCTACGGCGCGCGCCCGCTCTCGCGCCTCATCGAGAAGGAGGTGCTCAACCGCCTCGCCATCCTCATCCTGCGGGGCCAGATCCGCGACGGCGAGATCGCCAGGGTCGAGCTGATCAACGACAAGATCGTCGTGCTGCCGAACCACCAGGACAGCGAGCTGCCGTCGGAGGACGACGACGAGGACATGGAGGACGCCGTCGACGAGGTGGCCCGTGACGACGACCTCTACAACTAAGAGCGAGACGAGAAAATCAGCACGCGGGGAGGGGACTGCTCATTTGACACGATGATGAATTACGAGGCGTTGGGAATCAAAAGGCGTTCGTTCGGAAAGCGTTCTTGTAAATACACATGTTGAAATTGTCAATACGTTCAGACAACCTGGCACCTCGCGTGATGCAGTTGCTCGTGATGTGATGTGAACTTCGCACTGCCAGCCAGATTAGGGGTATCGCGGTGTTTCATGAAGGTGAGGGCATCGGGGTGCTTCGTTCAAGCATGGTGAAAGTCTGCCAGCGCCGAGTCACGCGGCCCCTGACTCGGGGCCGGGGCCGTCCCGAGTCATCGCGTGACGGCGGCGCGCGCCGTTGCTGGTAGGGATGTGGGTGGCGGCGTGGCGGGCAGAAGCTTCGCCTAGAGAGCAGTGGGAGGTTTCCGCGGAGCGAATGGCTGATAGGACACAGGGATGCATTAATTTCGAGTTTGGGCGGTCTGTCACGGCCTGTCACCTCGGAAGGTTTCCCACGGCACAGGCATTGACGGCAACATGGCGAGGGGCGTAAAGGCATTGATGGGGATGGCTGAGGCTGGCCGAGGCTGAAGTGAGGCGTTCGTGACATGCGAGCTTGGACCCCTCTTTGGACCTGGCACATGTAGCTGGAGAAGGCTGAGGGCCGTCCTGAAGAGCGCACGTACCGACCTAAAAACGGCATCTCGAGGAGCGCGTTCATCAACATGTCACCTGCGGAAAGCTCACGACAGCTGCCCTCCACGCCCAGAAGGGACGCGGTCGGGATGTGCCCGTCGAGCGGCTGCCTGCGAAGGCGGGGCGGAGGCAGGCGTCAGGGGCCAGGACCAAGCGACAACACGAAAGGGGCGACGACGCATTCCCAACTGTGATGTTTCAGGTTTTTTTGGGGGGCAGAGGTCTCTGACAAGCAGCGCATCCCCGGGCCGTGATTGGACGCGGGGCTTGGTCTCTGTGGTGGTGGTGCGGCAGGGGCGGCCAATGGGCGGCTGGAGGGCATGGGACGGGGCGTTCAGGGGTGTTCTTTGCTTCTCCGATTTTGGTCGCCCGCTGGCGGTCTGCCGGCCTCGTCTCCCTGCTTCTCTGGCGCCGTTGAGAAATGTGTGCTGGAGCCCGACTGACATCGTGGCTTGATTGCGTGGCAAGGCGAGGCGAGCGGGCGGGAAAAAAAAAGGGGGCAGCGTGCTTCGACGGCCGGCAGATCCTCCCGCCGCCCACACCACACCCTGCGGCTGCTGGTAGTGACCTGACAACCCGAACAAGGCCCTGGGTGCCCCCTTGATCCGATCGCGTGTGTGCCGATCACGTCCCAGCGCCGGGGACTGACAGGGTGACGGGGTGGGAGGGCGAGTTGGGACCTGGTTGCCAGACAGTCGAGGGGGTTTCAAGCGCGGCTGTCAATTTACCTGCTGCACGCACCCGCGAATGGGAGCTAGAGGTGCGGTGGGCGCAGAGAATAGGGGTTTGCTGACTCGTTGGTCTGGCTTGGTGCTGGGCTGGTGCTGGGCTGGTGCTCTGGAGTGGAAAAGTAGAGAGGGGGAGATCCAAGTCAAGGCCAATATTTTGCTGGATGGTTAGATGTGGTTCTGGTGTGCGATCAATGAACCGAGATGCTCGCTTCCGTTGATGGGAAAGTAAAGCAAGCTCCTCGTCTTGGCTGACATGCTCGATGGGATCAGGTCATAGCTTGTGGGAGGTGACCATACAGCCATGCCGAGCAAGGGTCGCTTTCGAGATGAACTATTCAGAGGCAATGACGGGCACCAGCATGTCTGAGCCAAGGCAAGTTTGCTATATCTGGCGAGTTTGCTATACCTGCAGCATTTCAGAACTCGACACTCTGGCCAGTGCGCCATGTCAAGGAACTAAACGATCGATATGCCTGCTTCGGAGCTCATGGAGAGCTCACGCCGCTGGACGTTTCACGCTGTGGTGACTTGCCTGAGATGGCGCCAGCGCAGCTGCAGTGCGCAACGTGCTGTGTTGTGCTGCTGTGGGCAGACGCCAGGGCACCTCCCCTGACCCCTCTCGCACTGTTAAGCAAGCACTGTCAGGGGCGGCGGGATGGGGCCCTTTTAGTGGATGCTCCCTCGCTGCGTGGCACACCCTGGCCACTCCTACGTACCGTGCCCCCGCCGCACACACTGTGGGGAACAGGAGACACACAGTGCTCGCACCGGGGTCCCACCCCCTCATCCCATCCACACGGTCCCAAGCCCAAAGCCCAAGCCCAAGGCAAGTCCACGTCCGAGTTACAAACCTCCTCGCCTCTTCCCCTTCCCACCCTCATCCTATTCTCCAGGCGCATCACCTCCTACTAATGCCGTCTGTATATTGACACCCATACCTTTTTGTTTGTCTTTTCTTCTCCCCTCCGCTCTCCTTGTTCGCTTCACACGATCCAGGGAGGAAGGACGAATTGACTTCGAACCCGATACGGCCTGCTTCTGCTTGGTCTCGGTCCCCGCTACGTGCCCCATCCGATCTGTTCCCCCAGTCGCCTGTTCCAGGTGTCTCCAGTCCCAGAGCAAAAAAACAGGGCAGCGAGCAAGGCATCCGCATCATTCCGCTGAGCCCTCCCGCGACGGCCTCGACCTCGACCTTGTCCTTGCCCTCGCCGCAAACTCGTCCATCAGCACAGCATCCAGCCAGCCAGCCTGCCTGCCTGCAGAAAGAGAACACGCACACAAGGCAAACAGACCCACGCCGCACAATCACCGTTGAACGGCTTCCGCCCCGACATTCCTTGACCGTCCGACAAAATAGAACGAACGACACCGTTGCGTTGTCCACCCGACCGACTCGACTCGACTCGCCTGCCTTTGAAGGCCTCCCGATACAGATTCTCCTTGTAATACCTCGCGCACCACACGGCTTTCCACCGACGCTCCTTCCCACGACGCGAGGCCCCGTCCACCAGCCTACTTTCCCCGGCTTCGACCCCTTGGCACCCTGCGCTGCCTACGTAACCCGACGCGGACGCAACACTTGTTCCCGTCGACGTAGCTCAGCTCCCCTTCCTGCCAACACGGGAATCACGAGACTTTGCGCCTGCTTGGTCTCCCCCGTATCGACTTTTTTCATTTCCAACTCCCCGGCAACAGATCACCATCGCCCCGGCGCCCTCGTGTCACCAGAAAGAAAGAAAAGAAAATCATCTGATGACCGTCGTCGGTAACAGTAATTGATAATGTCAACTCCCAGATCCGATCAATTGCCCATCGGGTACCCGCCACAGTCGGCATCCCAGACTCGCTCGGCCTCCCCTTCATCTACCTCACCCGCTGATTCCGCCCTCGCGTCCGGTGTCCGCTCCTCCTTTGGCCTGCCCCCCGGCCTCAACCCTCCCGGCAAGATGGCATCCAACTCGCGATCAGGGGCTGGCTCTCCATCGCACGACATGCCGGGCTCCAGCAGGTTGTTCTCCAAGAGGTTCGTCAGCTCGCCTTCCGTCCAGCTTCAGCTCCCCGTGCTTCGGAAGAAGTCGACCGACTACGCATGGTGCTAACATCCCGATCAACAGGGCTCGCGAGATTCAGGCGCAAGAGGGCATCCCTGGTATGCCGCTGAACCCATGGGGCGGTCCCCCCACCAGCGGCAACTCGACGCCTCTCCGCGAGAACATTCCCGAGTCGCCCACCGACGGCTTCCCCGACTTCGCTCCTCCCCTTCCCACCCCCGACAGCTTGCCGCAAGGTCGCCGCGCCCGAGCTGGCACTGTACCCTCCCGCTTCTCACCTGGCGGCCCCAACCTCCCCCCCGGCTTGTCCAGGTCCAACCGGGCCACGCCCTCTCACACCCCGCTGAAGTCGCCTTCGCCGGGCCTCGATGCCAACGAACAATCTTCCAGCAGCTCCGCGCTGCTCTCACGCCTTCGTGCCGGTTCCATGCCCCAGAGAAGCCCGTTCGCCCATGTCCCCGGCACCAGCTCCCCCTTTGGCCCTTCCATTTTCAGCAGCTGGAACCCGACCGGCGTCGGTCGTGAGCGCGGTTCGACGCTGGCCAGCATCGCGAGCATCGGCTCCAACGGACCGAGCTCCCCCGCGCAGTCCCAGTTCTCAAAGGAGGGAGCAGGCGAGAACGATGTTCACATGAGGACTCTCGACTACCTGGGCCTCGCCGAGACCCCGCAGCCGCCCCGAGCGCAGCTCGCAACGCCCTATCTTCCTGCCAACTACAATGACCTGTCGAAAGCTAGTCGCTTCCGCTCCTACTCGGTCAACAACAAGGACAAGTACGCAGACGAGGAGGATGATTACGACGACATGGACGGCATGATTCTCGACAGCCAGTACGCAGCCCACCTGCAGGATCAGCTCGCCGCCACCAACGCGGCCATTCACAGCCATAACATGGCCGTCCAGGCTTTCGTCAACCAGGCCAGCCGCCCTCGTGCGCGCACCGCTGGCGTTCTCGATACCCCCGGCTCCCGACTGATGCGCACCTACCTCCCGAACAACGGCGGTGGGCCTCCGTCGCTCTCTTCCGCCGAACTTCGCATGTCCGACGAAAAGGACTACGACGAGCTGCCGCAGGCCGTTGCTGCGATGAATCTGGGACGGTCCAACAGCCGGAATGCCGGTCTGCTGAACGCCGAGGACCAAGGCCTCGAGGGACCTACGAGTGCGCTGTGGCTGGGTAGCATTCCTACATCCACCACCACCTCGACGCTGACCGAAATGTTCAAGTCGTACGGTCCCATCCTGTCTGCGCGTGTTCTCACCCACAAGAACTGCGGTTTCGTCAACTTTGAGCGCGTCGAGAGCGCCATCACCGCCAAGGCGAGCATGAACGGCAAGGAGATCTTCCCCGGCGCTGGTCCCATCCGCATCAACTTTGCCAAGCCCCCGTCCGCCTCCAACACCCCCGGCCATGATGGCGTCTTCCCCTCGCCCAGCCCTGACCCCTTCGCGAAGGGGCAGGAGAACGGCCAGGGCGGCGCTGGCACGGCCTCGAATCAGACGGAGAGCTCCGCTGCGCCGACCCGGTCCGTGAACACGCCCCCGAACGCCCCCTCTCTGCAGGAGTCGATCTCCGATATCCTTCAGATTGTCAAGCAGTTCCAGGCTTCGGACGAGGACGTATACAGGATCAGCTGCAACCTGCAGGCCGCTGTCCAGTTTGACTCGTTCGCCGAGGAGATCCCCCCCATCCGTGAGCCCGCCCACTCGCGAGTTCACGATGCCCCCAAGCTGCGCGACATTCGCAAGAGGATCGACAACCAGAGCCTGTCCAAGTCGGAGATTGAGAATATCGCCGTCGACATGCTCCCAGAGATCGCCGAGCTGTCCTCTGACTATCTCGGCAACACGGTCGTCCAGAAGCTCTTCGAACACTGCTCGGATGAGCTGCGAGACGCCATGCTGGCCGAGATCGCGCCTCACATGGCCGAGATTGGCGTTCACAAGAACGGTACTTGGGCGGCCCAGAAGATCATCGACGTTTGTAAGACGCCTCAGCAGATGATGCTGATCGTGGATCACCTTCGACCCTACACCATTGGCCTCTTCCTCGACCAGTACGGAAACTACGTCTTGCAGGGCTGCCTCAAGTTCGGCGCCCCCTACAACGACTTCATCTTCGAGACCATGGTCAGCCGGTTGTGGGACGTCGGCCAGGGACGCTACGGCGCCCGCGCCATGAGGGCTTGCCTCGAGAGCCACCACTCCACCAAGGACCAGCAGAGGATGCTCGCTGCCGTCATTGCTCTGCACAGCGTGCAGCTGGCGACGAACGCCAACGGCGCTCTGCTCCTCACGTGGTTCCTCGACACATGCACGTTCCCTCAGCGTCGCACGGTTCTCTCGCCGCAGCTCGTGCCCTACCTGGTGCACCTCTGCACGCACAAGGTTGCCTACCTGACCGTTCTCAAGGTCATCAACCAGAAGGCGGAGCCCGAGGCCCGGGATACGATCCTCAAGGCCCTGTTCTTCACGCCCAAGGACCACGTCCTGGAGGCCATCCTCAGCGACCACGCTTGCGGCGCGACCCTCATCTTCAAGGTGCTCACGACGCCCTTCTTCGACGAGTCCATCCGCAGTCAGGTGGTGGAGAACGTGAAGAACGTCTTGATCCGCATCAAGGCGCAGCCCGGCCAGGGCTACAAGCGTCTCATGGACGAGGTTGGCCTGTCGACCCGCAACTCGGCTGGTGGCGGTCCTCGGGACAACGAGCAGCGCCAGCGACCCTCTTCCCGCCAGGCGAACCTCAACGGTCACCAGCAGGCGGCCCCCGGCAACAAGCAGTTCTACAACCCGCTGAACCCCGCTTCTAACCCCAACAACTACGATGCTGGGTTCGGCGGCCAGCGGAACGAAGCACCCGATGCGAGCATGGCTCCCTTCCCTGCCTACGGGGCTCAGAACCCCGCCATGTTCAACCCGCCCAACCAGATGCCCCCAACCCCGGCCAACCTGCAGCAGCTGCAGTACCAGCAGAACATGCTTCAGCGCGGCACCCCTCCCAACTTCTTCCCTCCCATGCAGGCCGGCTACAGCCCGAGCCCCTCGATCGACCACTACAGGAACCAGAACATGTCCAACGGCAGCCCGATCCAGCCGGCGGCGGCCCAGATCCCTCCCGGCATGGGCCCCGGCCCGGGCTACGGCGCCCCAGGCTACGGCATGAACATGGGCATGCCGAGCGGGTACGGCTACGGCGGAAACATGGGCGGCGTGCAGAACATGAACGGCATGCAGAACATGGCATACATGCAGCAGGAGCAGGTCAACGCCAGACGCGGCCGAGTAGGTCGATCCCATCCCGGGCGTGGTCGCTAGAAGCGCAAGACGGTCAGAGACTAACGCCTCCCCGAAGAGATGATTTGACAGCCGGCGCTCTCCTCACTCCCCCGAGAGGGATCAGAGGGGCCGCCACCTGGCGATGGCGGTCCACGTCCAACATGCAACAACGAGGGAAAGACTTTGGGAAGGGAATCGGCACACCGGCGTTGCAGGATCTTTGAGACAATGTGAGAGAGTTCGTTTTGTGTGAGTACGTGTCTCTGGGGACTCTATCGGCCGCAGGATGGGCGTTTGGCCTGCTTGCCCTCGTTCCTCTGCCCGCGGGGCTTGTGTATATAGGCGGATCGGGGGCGGCTGTTCTTGCCGTGCCTGACGAAAAGAGCGCCCGGGCCGGACGGATTCGGAGGCGGCGTGCGTGTGACAGGAAATCGCGCGAGAGACATGAACAGGACGAACGAACCTCTGCGAGGGAAGCATTACATTACGTTGATAGCACGCCTGTCTAGTTTGCCTTTCTTGTAGAAGACTTTTGCCGTTTGTCCGCCTGTTTGTGTGTGCATTCGAAATCGGCGTCGTGACTAGACAGTTGGGATTGGAACGAGAGGGCTGCAAGTGTGCAGGGCGAACCTAGCTATTACCTAGCTCTCGTTTTTGCTGTGTCGGTACTGCCGACGTGCTGGGGGTAGTTTCGCGGGACTTGGACTGTTTCTGCGCTGAGATGATGAGAGATGAGGTCGGTGCCGTGATTTTTGCCGGAGCATCACAACTCCCATATCTGAGCTGACCTCCCAGGTGCTTCGGGGACGGATCTGAGTCATCCTTATCGAGACTGCCCGAGGCGTCACGCTGGCTGATGTTGCTCCTTTTCTGGGCGAGGTCCGGATGCTGTGTTCCGGACAATCTCATTAACCATGAAGTTTGGCTGTGTTCACCTCTGAAGGGCATGGCGCTCCGGCAACAGGGCGAGGTTGGCATTTGCAATGATCGACAAACAGCAGTCTCAATCAAGGCGATGAGTAGACAGTCGGCATTGGGATTACGGAAATATTGCGTCTTTAAGAAAACAGTACCCGATCATATGTACTATAACAGCAGAAGCAGGATGTAGCAAGAAACAGAGGGCGGAAAGAAATCAGTGCTGCTCGCTGACCTGATCGGTCAAGGTTAACACAGGAGATGGTAGGATCCAACACAAACGACCGAGAAGTCTCCTCCGCATCCACCCGCTGGCTGAGCTGGCCCGCCGCACGCACCCCGCGAGTCCTAGGCCTGATACGCGGCGTCGCCGCCCGCCTGCTCGCCGCCGGCCGGGCACCACTCGATCTGCCGGGCGCCCGCCTCGTTGCTCGGCTCCCCGGCCGCCGCGATCAGAGCCCTGACCTTCTTCCGCTTCCACTCGCAGCGGCTCTCGACCCTGGCGACCCACGCCTCGAGCTCCTTTCTGCGCTTGCGCCTGAGCTCTCGCTGCCGCGCCGCCTCGTCGTCCTCCTGCCGGATCCGCGCGATCTCGTCGAGCACCGTGTCGTAGGCCTCGACGTCGGCGAGCATCTGCTCAATCCGCCTGTCGGCCTCTGACGGCTGCGCGGCATCGGTGCCGGTGGCGTAGTGGTCTGCGAGGTCGTTACTCTGCTGGTCAATGCCGGGCGGGGTCTCGGGGGCTGTTTACAGTGGTAGTGATTGTTGGTGATGTTGACGACCGTCTGGCTGTCTTCGAGGGGGGGTTGGGGATGATGCTGGACCACCTCCGCCATCTCGCGCAGGCGTCTATAACCTTGCGTCAATCTCACCTGTCGACGTGCCGTTCGGTTGGCGGCCCAGAGGACGGACACGGGGAGGCAGATGAAGATCGCGTGGTAGGAGAGGAACCGTCAGGTCGACCACCGGGTGGGCACACCTGGGGTCATCTAAGTACACCCAGCGCCAGCCTCGTCAAGGCCATGATTTGGAGCGCCGGAGCCGCTGGCATGGTTTGACAAGACCTGAGAGGGTCTCACAGGGGCGGATGAAAGAAAGCCGACGTCGGTTGGGATGTCCCGTCGCACAGTCGCCAGCTTTCAAATCAGGGCTGAAGGCAGGCTACGGCTTGGATGTCTGCGCGAGAAGTGCAGGTGAGGTTGGCGACTCGGGACAGCTCGTGGCCATTCATATCTGGTCGCCTGATTATTGGCGCCACGTCGAGCGCCACGTCGAGCCTGATGTGCTTTCGGGACTTGCCTGGCCAGCCGAGTAAGTGGTTGATGCAAAAGGGCAATCAAGTCTAATAGTACCGCTGTCGAGAGCAGGCTCACGGGCTCGTTGAGGAGTGGTAGAAAAATGTCGCTGCTGGTTGGAAATGTGTAAGACCTAGATGGTCCAGGCAAGAAGAAACAAGGAGAGGCCTTGCCCGAAGGTGACATCTCGTCGGCCTCAAGTATACCCCTGAGCTCTCATGGAACCTCTCATTGGCCTGAAAGGGGCAGCACCCCATTGGTCGGGTCGCAAATGCCCCGCCGCATGTGGATTGTTTTAGCAAGTGCATGGGCCGGGGTCCGATCGTACCTTACCTTTTCTTTACCACTCACACTAAGCCCTGCAGACCCGCCTCGACGACGAAGCTCCTTCCTTCGCCCGTCTCCTCCTGTCCTTCTGGTAGCTGCCTGGCCACCATTCTACTCATTTCAACGTCACGGCAAGTGGCTTAGGAAGAATGTCCCCCTTGACACAATTACTTGAGGCGAGGACCCCTTGAGCTTTCCGAGCCAGCTGTCACCTCACCTCGCCCTGCCTCGCCTCGCCTCGCGCGTCCCTCTTCCAATAGGTCACCTCGCATCTTCGCTCGACGCCCCCCCACCATGGCCCGGCACGGCTTCACCAAGGTCAAGACAGGCTGCAAGACCTGCAAGTAAGGCTACCCACACATCATCGCAAGGCCGACACGGTACGCTGACCAACCCAGGATTCGCCGAGTCAAGTGCGACGAGGCCCGCCCTGCCTGCAGCCGCTGCGTCACCACGGGCAGGAAATGCGATGGCTACGCCGCGGCTCCTACGGGGACCTACTCTTGGGACCAGCTGCTGCGAGTCGGGCGTCCTCTGACCCAGTCCGCCACAGAAGTCGACCTGCGGGCCCTGAGCTTCTTCCGCACCGTCGTCGCCCCTGTCCTGGCCGGCCCGCTGGACGGCTACTTCTGGACCCATCTCGTTGCCCAGGTCGTCCATCAGGAGCAGGCGGCCAAGCACGCCGTCTTGGCCATCAGCTCCCTGTACGAAAAGTTCAAGCTGGACCCCGCCGGCGAGAAGAACGCGTTCGCCGTCAAGCACTACAACGAAGCGATCCGGCAGCTGAGGACGACGAACAACCAGGAGACGGTCCTGCTCGTCTGCATCCTTTTCACCTGCATTGACATGCTCCGCGGTGAATTCCAGGGTGCCATCGACCACTGCCGGCATGGCATCACCATCATGAACGGAGCTGGCGCTGAGTCGGCGGTCATCCGCGGTCATCTGGAACCTGCCTTTTCTCGCCTCGGCGTCTTTCCCTTCTTCTTCGGTGCCCGCCCCGAGACCTTCCCGGCCATGACAGCTTGCGAGTCTCTTCATGATGCATGGTTTGACGATATATCGACTGCGCAGACTTCTTTGGACCCGTTGATCCTGCGGGCGATTCGCTTTGTTCGATCTGCGGATGAATACCGCCTTGGGGACTGGGCGAGCGGCGAGCCCGACCTAGCGACGATGCAAGAGCGAGTCGATATCGATCTGGCGCTCGACAGCTGGGCGACGGCGTTCCACGCCTACAGGAAGCAGGCCCCGCGCTATGCCCGGAGATGCGCGCGGACAATGATACTCGAACTTCTGCTCGAGGTGAAATGGCACGTGGCCAAGATCTGGATAGACACGTGCCTGTCGCGAGGGGAGATGGTGTACGACCTGCACCTGGACAAGTTCAGCGCCATCGTAGAGCTCGCGCGACAAGCCCACTCGCTAAGACAGGCATCGCAAGAGGCACCCGCAACCCCCAAGTTCACGTTCGAGATGGGCTTCAGCCCCTTGCTGGCGTTCGTCGTGATCAAATGCCGATCACTGAAGCTGCGAGCCGCTGCGCTGGGCCTCATGAAAACGCAGGCGTATGGCACAGAGAGTCTCTGGGACAATGAGAGCATGCTTGCGTTCGGACGGCGGGCGATCGAGATGGAGCACGGGCTCCAACTGAGGCTGAACGAGGACATTGAAGCCGATGCTGATGACGAGGCGCCGCCGCCGGAAGAACGGCGGGTTCAAGACTCGGTCATGTTAGACGAAGAACAGACCGTGATGGGAGAGGACGGGAGCGTCATGACGCGTCGAAAGGTACTACTCCTGATGAGGGGACCAGGACAGCCGATTACGGTACAGGAGGAATGGTTTTCAATGCAAGTGGCCTAAGATACATCGCCAGAACTCAAAAAACCCTCGACGCGAGTTGTGCTCTGCCTCGCTGACGTCCAGGGGGTTCTGGCGAGGCGCAGGAACGGGAGCAAACAAGGGTGGCACAGGCAAGTTGAGCGGCGTGTCATGCGATTGGCCGGCTCGCATCTCGACGGAACGACAGCATGCGACCAGGGGCTGTGAACGACCAGGCACCCGCGAAAGCCAACAATAGTCGACGACTTACACGGATGCGCGACAGCTTCAATTCGCATAAAGGCCGTTCGGTTCGGGCCCAGAATGACGAGCCATGGCCCGACAAGCACACTCTCATTCCTCAGTTACCTCATCCTTTAAACACCCAACATGCGCTCGTCTTTCCTCCTCTTGGCTTCCGCCATGACTGCTCTCGCACTGCCATCAGGACCCTCGCCCACACCAGCTCCTTCGCAAATCCTAAACAGACGACAAGACACAGCAGTCCCTTCTACAGCATCACCCGTGCCCACCGGCTACTTCACCACCACAAAGCACATCACGATCCCTGGAGTGACGGACGACCATGTCACCATTCCCGCCAAGACCATCGACATTGCCATCCCGACCTGCATCACCACCGCCAAGCCCGATGCCAACGGCCACATCCCGCCGGGGGAGTGCGGTGCCTTCTGGAACTACTACCCCAGCTTCGCGGCCGCCGCTGCGTTCGCCGTCCTGTTCGCAGTCTTGACAGCCATCCACATCTGGCAAGCCATCAAGCACAAGAAGGTCCGTACGTCTCACACCAACCATCTCATAATCGAACCAACGACTGACACAGCAAAGGCATGGTGCTGGGTTATCATCATGGCGAGCATCTGGGAGACGCTGGCGTTTCTCTTCCGCTCCATCAGCACAAAACATCAGCAGTCTAGCGGCATCCTCCTCGTCTTCCAGATCTTCATCCTGCTGGCGCCCGTGTGGGTCAACGCCTTTGCCTACATGACCCTCGGCCGCATGATCCACTTCTTCCACCCCGACCGCGCCCTCCTCGGCCTCCCCGCCTCCACCCTCGCCGCCCTCTTCGTCGCTCTCGACATCATCTCCTTCGCCGTCCAGCTCGCCGGCGGCAGCATGGCCGGCCCCGATGCCCCGCCCAAGGACCAGATGCGCGCCATCCACGTCTACATGGGCGGCATCGCCCTGCAGGAGTTCTTCATCCTGCTCTTCCTGGGCCTGGCGCTGCTCTTCCACCGTGGCATGCTGCGCGCTGAGGGCCTGGTCGGCAAGCCGTCCGGCGCGTGGCGCCCGCTGCTCTGGGCGCTGTACTTCTCGCTCGCCATGATCACGACGCGCATCGTGTACCGGCTCGTCGAGTTCTCCTCGGGGCACGCCATCGACAACCCGCTCATAGCGAAGGAGGCCTACTTCTACGTGCTCGAGGCCGTGCCCATGGTGCTCGCCATCGCCGTGTACAGCGTGGTGCATCCCGCAGCCGTCATGACCGGGCCGGCGTCGGAGATGCCGGGGGTCTTCGCGACGGTCAGGCAGGCGCTGGCGGCGCGGAGGGGGCACTTGCCGCTGGGCCGGACTTCCGAGGAGCAGGAGCTTACGAACAGGGGTGTTGGGCACTAGCGAGGCATTGCCGCTGGCCGGGCTTCTGAGAGCTTACGAATAGAGGTGTTGGGCATTAGAGGGGCATTTGATCTCGGCGTTTTCTTTTGTCAGCTTGCGTAGAGGCCCTCGGAGCTTGGGATCTGGCTTTGGTAGGATTCCATAACTTATAGACATGTCATTTTACGAGGCCTTGCTTCAAAATAGAGCTTGTGGTTGTACAGTTGGTCATCCTCTCGAAATGTGGTACTTCAGCAGTAGCTCTATGTGCATAACACAGCTGGGTTGTCCATCCACCGACAGCCAACGCGAACAACACCACCCGGCTGCAAAGGCAGCGAGTTACTGATTAGCGATGACTCCATCCTCGCTGATGGTACGCCAGACAGCTCGTAGCCGTCGCGTTAGGCTCGGGCGCCGGCTCTCCTCGTGTGCATATTCATCCGCAACGGCAGATACCGCGCACCGTCCGGGTGCAGTTCTGAGCCGGACGGACGCAGCCAGATCGCAGGTGCTTCGGCGTGCCGTTCCGTGCCAGGGGCGGCAGACAGTCTCTTGACCTGGTCGTCGGGCTGCGGCCGGGCCGCGGGTCGTCGAAGTCCAGCTGCTTGCAGCGACACCAGAAGTCGATCAAAACGAGACGCGCCGCTCCCGTGACAGCGACGAGGATGATTGCATAGTGATAAAAGTATGGCCCTCGACATGACCTCTCCACACACGCCTGCTTACAAGACCCAGATCACATGCATGTCGCTTTGGCGACCGCATCCCCACAGCTTCGACTGGTCGTCCGGGTGTCGATATCATGGGGACCACCCTCAGCCAGACGACAAGCGACCGCCCAGCGGCCAACCCCTGAATCCCACCATGACGGCAAAACACCTTGCAATATCCGCTGAGCCTCGATGGCGTCGAGTCACAGCCGCGTCGGAAGAAGCTCGCGCGCCATGGGCGGGGGGCGCGGAGCACGCCATGGAGTGTGGCTGACGAGCCGTGCGGGCGACGGGTTCGATTCCGAGGAGCCCGTCGACGAGCCTGTCGCCGACGGTCCTGCGGGCGGGCCGTTTCAGCGGCAGACCTCCTTGGCCGCGACGGTCGGAAGCGATGGCGCCGCTCCGGGAGGCGGTGAAGCTCGTGTCGAATCTCTCCCGTCACAAGGAGTCAACTTGTGTGGTCGTCGTGTCGGCCCGGCACCCTCCTCATCCGAGTGATGGCAGGATCTTCTCGTCTTCCGATGCTGGGGTCTCTCGCGAGGAAGGACGTCGCGGCCGCGGCCTGCCGTGAAGGTATCCGCTTCAGTCCCCTGCTCGTCTCGGCAGCCCATCACCAGAGAACATCCTCCCGCCGCCTGGGAGTCCGCGCTCGTCGAGAATCATTCATCCTGAACCTGGCCAAATGCATCCTTCTGACAGCCCGTGCGATCCCCAATCAGAGGCGTATCCGAAGCGCCATGCAAGTGGCGAAACCGCGATACCACCGACCATGACCTAGCAAGCATCAGCAGCTCATTCACGTGCACAGCAGTGTCAGCAGCTCATTCACTGCACAGCAGTGTCAGCAGCTCATTCGCTGCACAGCAGACGTCACGTCGCCGCATCTCAGTGAACGTATTCTTAGCAAGTATGATACAACACGTTCCCTAGCCTACCGGGAAACCTCGCGCTCCGTCGCGCTCGTCGTTGCATCCGCCTGCCGTGCCCACCCCCAAACTCCTCCCCCGGCCCCCTCCCCACCCTCGCCCTCGCGGCGACACGACTCGGCAGGACACAGGACGAGGGCCACAGTACCGGGAGAGAGTCCCCGGGCGTTCCCCGCGAGCCCCATGCAGCCCTCTGCATGCCATCCCGCCCGCCCGCTGGCGGCCGTCGTGCCAGGGGCTCAATAGTAGTAGAAAAACCAAATGCCGAAGCGTCGCATTCCCCCCCGGTCCCGCAGCTCCCGTCGCCTACCGGTGGCGAAACGCGGGAAGCAGCGCGCGGAGGGATGGGGGGGATGAAAAGAGACGCGTCCTCCCTTAACGCCGGGCGTTCCGCCAATGTGGGGGGAATCAATTTACGAGGGAAGGGAAAAAAAAAAGGAAATGAAAGCCGAGAATGAAGGGAAGGCCGATTTTTGCTCGTTAGCACCCGCCGTTCCTTTTTCGGAGGCGATGCTGACATGTCTTGCGTCTTATACTCAAACAGAAGTGTTGTTGTTGTGGTGTCGTCGAGAGGGTTGGGGTGCCGGCTCAGTCCACGTCCATGGTGCCGTCCTCGCCCTGGGACGACCTGCCGTTGGAGGGCTCCAGGTTATCGGGCGCCGTCGTGGCAGGGGTGGGAAGGTCAGCCTCGGCCGAGTCGTTCTTCGCCGAGAGGGCGTCGCCCTCGCCGGTGGTCGGGCCTTCGGCTGCCAAGGCAGCACTGATGCGCTCCTCCATCGCTTTGCAGTGGGCGAGCATGGCGTGCAGGCTCTGCTGGTCCCGCCGCTCCAGGTTGCCGCCCGCAAGATTGGTCGCGTCGCCGCGGGCGATCAGCGCCAGGACGGTAGGGTCGGCATGATCCTGCAGGCCTGTTAGTCCTCGACACGGTCCAGCGAAGGGATAGGGGAACGTACCAAGAGTGCTTCGGTGAGCTGGGAAATACCGTCGCGGTTGGATTCTTGCAGCTGAGCCAGGTTGAGCGCCGCCTGCTGCTCCGTGACGGACGGTCGGCGGACCGTGGCGGGCGGCGCCGGTGCGGGATCCTGCGGCTCGCTCGGAGGCGCGGGATCGTCGCGCTTGTGGTGAAGGACCCTGGTCGGTTAGCTGTTGTGCCTCGGTGATCAGGCGGCGCGCGACATACTGAGAGACGAAGTCCAGGATGATGCCCTTCTCGGGCAGGCGGTAGACGCGGCCGAAGGAGCTCACGTCGTTCCATCCGCTGTTGTTCTCGGGCTCTTCGTTGATGACCTCGATGAAGCCGTTGTTCTTCATGCCGCGGCTGAAGACGGGGGTGATGGCGGCGGCATCCCGGATCTTGCGATACTTGTGGGCCGGCGCGAGGCTTCCGGGAAGCTTCGCGAGCAGGTCGTCGTTGTGTGCCGGGCAGACCCAGGTGCGCAGGACCGGCGGAATGGCCAGCGGCGGATCCAGGCAGTCGAGATGCCAGTAGAGTCCACATGCGCTGCAGGGGATGACGGAGCGGTCGCTCGATGTCGCCTGCTGGCAGCTGTGGCACAAGACGGGCGATCCGTCTGCGTCGCGGACCTTGTGGAAATCCGGCGCCTCCTCGTAACCACCTCTCTTCCTGCGCGGGTGGTCAGCCGACATGCACACACGATGGGCTGAAGGAGGGGGTTGTCACGTACTTGGGGACCTTGGGTGCCAGGGGCACCTCTTCCTCGTAATCACCCTGGGGACCAGCCCGTACGTTTTCAAAGTAGGTCTGGACGTCCTGGGGAAGCTCAAAGGCACCGGGGTTGGTCTTGTCGAGCACTGTCAATAGGGCACCGAAGTGGCCTGGTCTCTTGTCGGACGCCCTGGTCGGGTGTCTGGTTCCGATGCATCGCTGGCAATACCACTCATCTGGGAGATCCTCGTCGACGCCCAGATCGACGCACTCGAAATGGAAGGACCGGGAGCAGTGCTCGCAGCAGACGAGCTCGCCGACTCCGCCGCACGCCGAGCAGTAATCGTCGTTGTCATCCTGGCGCCAGGGGGTCAGCCAACTTATCCGCGGAAGGGGGCGAGGGAGCTGAGCAGGTGACCGGGATGGCGTATGCTGAGCCGGCAAATAAAAGTGGGAGATGAGCTGGTCGCTAAAACCCTGTGCGCGCGGGCGGCAGGTTGGCACGACGAGGGGGGTGCTTGGCCTGAGGCCCGGCGCGCGCAGGTGAGGAGAGGAGAACGGGGAGGGTGGGGGGGAGGGCATGGATGGTGCCGGATTGAGCGAGACAAAGCCGGCCTCCTTGACGGGAGAGGCGAGGGAAGTGATGAGGAAACGCAGAGAAATAAATGCACTCACCGAGTTGAAGTGGCCTCCTCCGTTGGACGAGGAGGGATGTCCCTCTCCGCTCTGGCGAGGCACACCTGCTGCAGTGCCGATCGTTTTCTTCTTGGGCCTAGAGGTAGAGAGGGTCATGTTAGAGCGAGGAGGTCGATGACGAAGGTGCACGCGTGAGGTCATCATGGAGATGCGCCTCGATCCGAACCGGAAGAAACTCACGATGACTTGACACGCAGACCGGTGCCTGTCCGCTGCTTCTTCGCAGCCCGCGTGCTGACGGGCGTCCCGGCCCTGGACGAGTTCACATTCGAGGCCACGTCGGGCGGGAAGGAACGCGCAATGGGCGACGACGCCTCGAGCTCGTCAAAGGCCCTCTTGTTGGATCGCGTCGTCCTGCCGTTGGCCTGCGTCCCCGGCACGCTGGCGGTGCCCGCGACCGACTGTCGCGTCTTGCGCGTGGGGAGTCCGGCCACGGGCGTGGACACGGGCGCCTCAAGCTCTTCCCAGAAGGGCGGCTCGGGCGCGTTGGCGCTGTCGGAGATGGCGATGCCGCCGCGAATGCAACTCTCTTGGGGAGGCGTGGTGCCGGCAAAGTTGCTCTGGCGTCGCGCCTCCCGGCGCCTGGCCGTGTTTTCGTCTTCCAGGGGGCCTACCTCCGATTTTCTCTCTTGCGCAGCAGCCTTCGCCATTGCTTTGGCGGCTCGGGTCGCCTTGGATCCCTTTGCTGGCCTGCCGACGGGTCTGCGCGTAGGAACGGCGTCGGCGAACTGCGGGGATGAAGGAGCGTCGGTCATGGTGGCATCAGCGGGAGCAGGGCTCCCGGAGGATGACAGGGCTGACGGGGCGGGCTGGTCAGCGACACTCTTTTTGGCGGCAGCCTTTGCGCTGCGCTGTCGACTGGGCCGCAGCTCGTTGAAAATGACCTTGACATCCTTCTTGACAGGGGCGGCGTCTTCCACGTCGCGGTCGCGGACGGCCACGGGCGTGGGCGACGGCAAGGAGGGCGAGCCCGAGAGCTCCGACAGAGCAGACGAGTCGCTGCCGGCAGAGTCACGACGGGCACGCCTCCGAGACGGGGTGACGATGGCGTTACCGTTGACACCGGAGGGGTCCATGGTGAACGGCGAGGCAGTGTGCTGTTTCCGGGATCGATGCTTCTTTCTCGAAGGCGTCTCGAGGACAGGCGTCGGCGGCTCGGGAGCTGAGGCCTCAAGGGCAGGAGACGGGGCGGCAGGTGCAGGTGCAGGTGCAGGTGAACTCGGCTGCCTCGCCTTTGTGAGATCGAGAGTGATGAGCTTGACGTAAGGCGCACGTTTGCGTTTGTGAGCGGCCAGGCTGTTCGGTGACGGCGGCTCAAAGTGTTCGCGCGCGTGGTTGCCCTTGCTGCCTTCCTTTTTCTTGGCCTCGACCAGTCTCGCGAACTCATCGACGGCTGCTGACTCTGCTGTCTGCGAGAAGATGGACTCGAGAAGGGCGAGAAAATGAGTGTCGGATGACTTTTCGTCGTAGAGCCTGCGCAGAGCCCAGGCGGTGGGATAGCGACAGTGGTGGAGGGCCTCGCGGACGGCGTGCTCAATGACCCTCCCGATGCGCTCCCTGCTCGGCGCCGTCTGCTCAGGCGCGACGTGGGCGTCGTCTGTGGCGACAGCCGGCGCAGGAGCAGGAGCGGACGCCGTGGTAGGGGTGAGAGTGGAAGCGGAGGCTGGGGCAGGCGCGGAGCCGGGAGCGGGCGTCGAGGTAGAGATGGCGGCCGGTTGGTGGGAAGAGGAGGTGGACGTGGACGTGCGACGGCCAGTGGACGCCCGGTTGAAGCTCCTCCGGGGCAGGGAATTGCGCAGCGACGGTGTTTTCGGGTGGACGGCCTTGGGATCGAATTCGTCGTCCGAGTCGTTGGTGGGAAGAGCTCGTCGCACAGGTTTTTCCGCGGGTGCTGGTGCAGCCTGGGCCAGAGGTTGCGGAGAGGGAGAAACGGGTGTCGCGCTGGCGGAGGCGGAGGCAGCAGCAGACTCGTGCTTGGTTGCCGGCACGACCGAGGCGGCCGCACCAGCACCACCATCCGCACCCGCACCGCCATCGTCGCTGTCAGCATGGCCCGATCCCGCCCCTGCCACGCCGGCGTCGAAGGAGGGCTTGCGATCCGACTCGGTCTCTGTCGCCGGCGGCGTCGGCGTCGGGGCCACGGCCGCGGCTGTGCCGGGGGTCGTCGAGTGCAGGTGTGCCGTGCTCTTCTTCAGGATGATCCTGCGCACCGGCTGGCCCTCCCTCCTCTTGACGACGACGGGCGTCGGCTTGGGCATCTCGCCGAGCGGCGCCATGCCCTCGGTCACGCCGTACTTGACGAGCCCGTGGTCCTCGTAGCTGGGCTTGCTCTGCACCGAGGGCTCGAGCCACTTCTGCAGGAACGTCTTGGACGTCGCGTCGTGGGCCGCGCTCCTCGACGCCTCCAGGGGACTCGGGCCCGGGCCGGCCCCAGAGAGGCTGGCGGCGGGCAGCTGGTGCGGGCTCGAGAACCGCGACCGTGTCGCTCGCGTGCTGGTGGCCATCTTGCGGAGCTCCTCCTCGAAGTCCTCCTCTTCTTCTTCTTCTTCTTCTTCTTCTTCTCCTGCTTCGTCCTCCACCACAACCACCTCCTTCTTCCGTCTCTGTCGTTTTCCTATCGCGACGGTGGGACGCAGAACAATACGACGGGCGTCTGTTGGTCGTGCCGCCGGGGGCGCGCGCGGTCGCGTGGTCGGGGTTTTGCGTTGCGCCCTCGACTCCAGGTTGGGGACCTGGGGACTCGACTCGAGCCTCGTCTGTCTCTTGCCCCCCCTGGCTGGGCTCTCCTGAGGAAAAGGATGCCGAGAAATGCACCTGCGCGCGCGGGTCAGCGTCGGATCTCGTGTCGGTGGAAATTCGAATGGCTACTTCTCTGATGCTCCGGGGTGGCGAGCGACTGGAAATGCTTCGCGTGTCCCCCTTTCTCGACGCGGTTGATCAGGGGGGGGAAGAAAGGGAAAGGTGCCGAAGGCTGCGAGAACGTCCAAGTTGTTTCTCGCAGGCGCAGAGGCTCCGTAGCAGCGTGGCCGTGCCTTGGTCAAGCCACCCAGGACAGCTCCTGCGGGGGGGAGCTCGGGGGTCCTCGGGGGGGGGCGTCTCAGTCATCCACAGCGCAGGCTTAGGTCATTACTCGCCCCAGCGCAAGTCACCCACCTACGGTACGTGCCTACAGTGCCTCCGGCAATAGGGAAGCAGCGTCCAGCGCCGGAGGGCGGGAGGCACTGGACGTGCCTGCCCGGCCTGGGCCATCACCCACCCACCCGCCAGATGACCTGCCAGCGGAGGGATGCTCAGGGGGCGTCAGGCAGACAGGACGCTCCAGCCTCACTCACATGCTCTCGCATCACTTGACCACCCTCCGGCCGCTCACGTCCACCGCTCATCCGTCCTCGAGCTCGCGTCTGCGAGACAGATCTCTTTTCAGAGATTCTTCCAGGCCTCATCAAGCGCCAGCCATCCTTGATCGAGGGGACTCATCAACAGCATCAAAGCCCTGCACCCCCCGTTGCCCGTTATCAAGTCGCCCAGCCGGGTAGCTGGCAGCCCCTGACGATGCCTCAGGGCACTGCTCCTCTGCCAGGCGTGTCCCCCAGATCATCTCGCTCCAGACCAAGCAAGATTTGCTCGGGGCATCATCGGGAACCTTCAGCGACGCCAACATCACTGCCTCACCCTGCCTGCCTCCTCTTCCCGTTGCATCATACATCGCCCATCGGTACTCGGAGCCTTTGTCCGTAGGCACCACGCGGGCGCCGTGCCGCCTATCACTCCCCGAGGCCCCCCCCTAGAAGCCCTTTTTTCTGGGCCACCTCGCTCATCGACAATCCAGGGGTCACCGCGCCCGACAGTCCCACACTCGTACTGCCACGGCAACCCGAGCCTGCGTCTCCTTTTCTCGCGGGCCTGCGGCATACGACGGGGACTTCGGAGTGATGGGGGAGATGCTCGGGCAGCTCTTCACTCCCATTTTCCTTCTCGTCATGCGTCCGTTTCTTCCACCGTGGCCCCCTCCCCATCACGATCCCCTAGCCCCTGAATCAGGGCTTGTGCTGTTACATGCGCCGGAGCTGAGCACTGCATACCACGCCTTGCCACGGCCCCCAACCCAACCCCCTCGATTTCAACAAATAAATGAGAGGGACGGAGATGCAGAGACACCACCAAATAGGCCCCCATTAGACATCAGATCGGCGAGTCATCCCACATGACCGCATCCAGTGCTTTCATCATCGTCACAGTGCCAAAAAATACCCCTCATCACAGAGGCCAAGGCCAAGACGCCTTGCGACCGGTGAACTGTCTTTTTTGTCTCTTTTTTTTTTCTGGTCCTTGTCGGGCCGCATCGGGCTCGCGAGGCGCCCTCTCCGCTGCCGACACACAGAGCTAGCTAGCTATCGAGGCAAGTCAGGCTGCTGCAGCCTGTCCGTACTGCGCGTGCATCGGCGTCTTCGAGGCTCAACGTGGTGCCACAAAGCGTGGGCCGGATGCTCTCGGATCGTGTCGTCCCACATCGTGAGCCGGACAGACGGGCCAAGGGCCAGCAAACGAAAACAAGTTGGTGGGTCCCGTGCAAGCCCCCGTCGACTTCACAGGTCCCCGCGACGAGACCTTCATCCGCCTCTCGACAGCCACCCACTCACTCATCGCTGCTCCACCCGGTGCGCGCACACCGGCCTACTCGTCGTCGCTCTCCTCCTCCGAGCTCTCCTCGGCGGCCTTCTTGGCGGGCTTCTTCTTCTTCTTCTTGTTCTTGTTCTTGCCGGTATTTCTGGCAATGGGCTGCTCAAGAATCTTGAGGATCTCCTCGTCCTCGATCTTCTTGTCCGTCTTGAACTTGCTCACGTCAAGCGCGGGCGCGGCGCCCAGCTTGGTGATGCCGTTCTTGGTGATCGCTGCAGCCGGTCAGCATTGCGGTCGTGATCATGCTACCTCGAAGGATAGAGCGAGAGAGAGGGAGAGAGGGAGAGAGGGAGAGAGGGAGAGAGGGAGAGAGAGAGAGAGAGAGAGAAAATGAGAGACGGGGAACGGCAGGGGCAGACGTACCAATGGTGGTCAGGAGGCGGCCGACGGGCGAGCTGTCCTTGTCGCCGACGACCTCGTACTGGCGGAAGACGTTGCTGCGGACGCACTCGACGACGCCGGTCTTGGCGTCGCGCTCGTCCTCGAGCTGGCGCAGGCTGAAGGGGAAGGTGCCGAACTTCTTGACGACCTCGGAGAGGATCTTGCGCGACGTGGGGCGCTTGAGGCCGTAGGTCTGGAGGGTGCGGCGGTGCAGGGTGGTGCGGTTCTCGAACTGCTTGACCTTGCCGGAGCCCAGGGAGACGCCCATCTCGACGCCCCAGACCTCGCCGAGCTCGGGGACGCCCTCGCCCTTGGAGCCCTCGGCGGGCGCGAGCACGATCTTCTTGGTGCCCTCGATCTCGTTGCGGTCGAACAGCCACGAGGTGGTGGACTCGACGAGGTTGCAGTCGTAGCTCTTGACCACCTTCTCGAGCAGGCTGGTGATCTTGGACTGGGTGGGCGCCTTGGTGGCGGCGGCCTTGGCCTTGTCCTCCTCGGAACCGAGGGTGCCGGGGGGCAGCATCAGGCGCAGGAGCAGCTCGTTGGCGTAGTGGGTAGCGAGGATGAGGTCGGCGGTGCGGCCGGAGACCTCGCCATCCTTGGAGGCGACGACGGTGTCGCAGACGATGGAGCCGAAGCCGTCAATCTGGGCGCCGAGCTGGATCTTGATGGGCTCATCGGCCTGGATCTCGAGGGCGGCCTCGGACTCGTCGGTCGTCAGGGGGGTGTAGGGCGTGACGAAGGCGGAGGGCGAGACGGTCGTGGGGTGGGAGAAGCCTGGCGTGACGCGGTCAGTTACGGCTCGCGGCCAGGGGGGGGGGCGTCAGGGGCAGCACAACGCACCCTTGGTGACCTTCTTGCCGCGGTAGACCTTGGCCAGCTCCTCCTCGATGAGCGCGTCACCCTTCTGGCAGATCTCGACGATCTTGGCGCCGGGCACGATGAGCTTGGAGACCTCGGCGAGGACCTTCTCGGAGATCTGGGCGGCCGTCTTGTACTTGGTGAGGGTGTCGGGGTTGTTGAGCGTGTAGTCTGCGAGCTGTGTCAGCGCGGGATCATGGCATTCGGCGAGCGTGCGAGGTTCTCGCGCGTCTCCGGGGTCGCGTGGCGGCGGTCCGAAGCTCTGTTGTCGGATGGCGGGGTACGGCTGGAGGTGACGTGACGCTCCACCGGAGCAACAGGCGGCAGGGCAAGGGGCGACTCACCAACGGCCTCCTGCTTTTCCGCCATGGTGACTGATTTCTCGATGGCTGCAATGACTTGATGGAAGGGGTTCGGGGGGGGTATGGGGAAGACTCGATCGAAGGTTCGGTCGAGGAAGAGTGGTGGTGGGTGGGGGAGGAGAGTGTCACACGAGGTAGGAAGGAGGGGTAGTATTTAGGGTGTTGGCTGTATTTTCGCCAGTCTGAGGTGGGACAGTGGGATTGGGAGTGCGAGTGCAAGTGCATGTTTTTCGGGGCGGGGCAGACTGAAGCGCCCAAGCCGCCCACTGCCCCTCTTTGCTCTTGTCACTCCGTCTGGCGCCATGTACCTCTGCGCTCGTCTTGTGAGACGGAGTACATGATGCCAGCTATCGTGACGTACCTACTTTACCTACCTAGGTACGTAGGTAAGGTACGTAAGGTAGGAGGTAGGTACCTAGGGCGAGCTTCTCGCGGACCTTGATCAAGCTGTCACAGGCCAGGGCATCTCAGGATGGCGGCCCAGGTGATGGTCACTATCTCTTGGTCTCTTCCAAGCTTCTCGCCAATGCTGAGCATGACGAGCATCGCGACGGGGCATCATCATGGACAGCAACCGAGCTGCCCTCTGGTGAACCCCGCCTCTGGAGGCTGCCCGAGGAGCTCCCTCTGGAGGCTGCCCTGGGCTCCCTCTGGTGGCTGCCCGGGAGCTCCCTCCTGATTGAGTGTGACATGGCTTCACTTCCCCGTTGCCCCTAGCTTCATGAGGAAGAGCTGCTTGCAGAAAATCCATGCCCCCCCGAAGCTTGTCTCGATGGACTACTGCTGTACTACCCCAGCCAGCCGGCAAGAAAGGCAGAGGTGGCCATCCTCTCATCGACCGAGGTCTACATCATACCGCCCCTCTACTCACGAGAAACCCAGAGCTCCCTCATCTCCCACCCTTTCTCGGTTTGTACCTCATCAGCCCTCCTCCGCCGCAGCGACCGCCGCCGGGATGAACGGCCGCATCACCCTCGCAACATACTCCCCCGGCAGCCCAAACCTCTCCGTCGCCTCCCTGATGCCCAGGTTCATCCTCCCCACGTACTCCTCCCGCGGCTCGGCCCTGCCCACCCGGTGATAATCCACGTACACCAGCGCCTCCTCGACGACCCCCTCGCCCAGCCCCCTCCCCTCCGTCTCCGAAGGCCGGAACACCCGCACAGGCAGCACGGCCTTCTCGTACGCGTGCGGCACGCCCTCGTACCCGTCGAGCAGCGCCTCGTCCTCGGGCGGCAGCCGGTAGAGCACGCCGTAGACGCCGGGCGCCTCAGGCGCGGGGTCCGGGCCGCGGACGACGTTTGCGTACCCGCGCTCGTTGATGAGCCACGTCCAGGGGGCGGGCAGGTGCGCGAGCGCGAGGGGCGTGGAGGCCGGGCAGCGGCTGCGCATCTGGGCTGTGCTGAGGTTGGAGCCGTAGGCAAAGTAGAGCTTGTAGGGGGCCGCGGGGGACGCGGCGAGGGAGGTAGCCATTGTTGCGGGAGCGATGTTCCGAATGTCTTGATGTCTGACCGGCGTGAGCACGTAGCGAGATGCTTGGGGATGGGAGCATGTACACTTTTTGGTTTTTGTGTTGGAGCAAAGGTCGAACGGAGATGGAAGTAAAAAATCTTCAAATAACGCCCTTCAGATGAAATGCGCGGTTGACGTCTTTGCTCAGTCTGGCCTCACTCGCATCAAGTAGAAGGTCGACACGAGCGATCACCTCACCTGTCGTTACGTAAGCTACCGCAGACAGGTTGACAGCCTGTGGTTTAATGTCCACAAGACTGGCGCTCTGTCGTATCTCCAAAAGCGAACCATAACGACGACGATGAGGTATGAGGGAACCGGGTGACGGTGGCTGATCCAGCTGTGATGCTCCCTAGGAAACCCCTGACGAACGGCTTCGGCGGTTGAGAACACTACAGAGTTCGACCATGCGTACATGAGCACAAAGAAAGTCAATAATCCAGCCTGATGTATTGTTTCGAAAGCCCAGTCGCGTTTCAAAGCGCACGACTGACGAGACTTCCGCCGAGGCATTTCTTCCCTTGTGGCGAGTCGCAATATGATATGTCGGGCCCACCATCTCTTGACTGCGGATCCTCGTCAGGCCATCAGGTGGTAAGAACGGTCTTTGGAGAACTTGTCAAAGCAGCAGGAAGATTGGCAGAGGCCACCCAGAGTTGAATCACTTTCCATGATGTTTGGAATTAGACCCAGCCACATCATCTTCCGAACGGTCGTTTTGATACATGCACAGAAACAAAGGCAGACAGGACAGCATCATGGCCTCGCGTCGACACTCCCACGGCCTACCCGACCAGAGTCTCGTAGACCTAGTCCACCTTAGATATTCCTGAGCTGCGGCGCAACTGTGTCTGTCGACACCCATCACATCCACGCCCGCCTCGTCAGACGCCTTACACGCCATAAAGGGGCATGCACACACAGGCCAAACATGGCAGTAACAGGCCCTCAGCCCTTGGTATTTTCCTCTGTCTACCCCTACCAACACCTAACCTCCCATCTGAAGCTCCTCGTATCTCTTGCGATTCATCCACCCACCGCATCGACGGTAACCCCGCGTCTTCTTCTCCGTCTTCCCCCCCCATCCCATACCGAGCGCCCGCCATAAAAAAGCCAAAAGGAAAAAAATAAGGTTGAACAATGATGAGAGATAACGTGGAAAGATGCCAAACCGCCCGGCCCGCTACGCGTAAACAGCTTGTCTACAGGGATTAGGAATGAGGGCGCACTGTCTTTTCGGGGTCGTATAGTACAGGGGTAGTCTGATGTTTGCGGAGCGAGACGTTCGTGAGCTGGCCAGGGCGGGCCTGGCCTGGAAAAGGGGGGTCGGTGGCGAGCGGGAGAGGAAGGCGTGTGGTCTTGCGTCATGTACTAGGCGGACCCGGTCCGGGAGGATGGTGTCCGTACTGATTCGGGCCCGGTGGATTCTCCGGCCACTGCGGTGGAGGCGCACCCGGGTGATAGTTCTGGGCGTCTTGCGGCGCGCCGCTCTGGGAAGCACCCCTACCCGCAGTCCAGGGGGCCCTTGGGGCTGGCATACTCTGCGACGGCGTGTTCTGGCTCGTCGGCAACGTGGCAGGGGGCACCGCGCCTTTCTGATCCCAGCCAAGCCCAGCCGAGGACGGGACACGGGCAAACGGTGGCGGCATGCCCGTGCCCTCAGCGAACCGCTGCCCCGAGGCCCAAATACCGACCGGCGCAGGCAGGAAAACGGGCTTCGCCGGCGCAGGCTGCGTAGGGCGTTTCTACGCCCCCGGCGCCTCCGTCTTGAGCTTCGGCCGCGTGTCGAACCCACACCGCTTGTCGACGTTCTTGCGGTGATTGCCCAGCCCCAGGTGCCGCTCGAAATTGCCTGTCGTCATTTCCGGACCGGGCGTGTATGACTTGCCGGGGCAGTCAGTACAGCGAATGCGCGGGAGGAACATCCACCGGAAGCCAGACGGCGTAGGTTGGCCAGCGGGGACGACGACGGGCGCCTCGGTCTCGGGGTTGATGCAGGAGTGGCGCATGATGCCTTCGAATTGGTCGTGAGGGTAGGTTTCGCGGAGTTCCTGAAGGCCTCGGGAGAGCCATTCAGGTGGGGGAGGCTGGAATCGTCTGTCAGTAAACGGAACTCCTAGGAGGATGGCGACGGAGGAGAGGGGGGATATCTTACGGGTGGCGGGGGAGGTTGGCCCTCAACCGGGTTCGGCGCAGCGACACCACCAAGCAAAGCTTGCGAAGTGGCGGGCGTGCCCGCCTTGGGCAACATCTGGTTGTTCGAGGCCGGCGTCGAGGGTGGCGGCATCGAGCTGGGCGCCCTATTCAAGCCCGGAGTGCCTGGCGTTTGCGATCCGCTGGGCGTGATTCTCGCCCTCGGGTTTTGAAGGAATCTCCTGAGCTTGTCCTTGTTGATCTTCAGCGTGATAATCATCGTCGACGGCTCTTCCGTATCGTCACGATCACGGCCGTAACGACCGGCGTTCCTGCGCGTCTCGTGGTGATGGATGACACTCGCCTCGGGCGTCTCGGACCGTCCCAGGTTCGCCATGCGCTGCTGAGCGGCCGTCGCAGCTCCGCGCAGCCCTCTCGTCCTCGCCGTGCCGCCGAGCTGTGAAATGGCTGGCGAGTCGGGACCCGAGTCGTCGCTCTCGTCCGATTCGGAGAGCTCTCCGTCCCGGGCTCCGGGCCTCTTGCGAGTGCCAGGCGCACCGGCGACCCTCTTGTACAGCGTCGTCTCTTCGATGCTGGACGCAGCCCCGGGCAGAACAGACGACACGACGAGGGTGCGGATGGTTCGTTGCCGGTCCTTGAGGTCGGGGAGCTGAGGCCCGCCACGCCTGTTGATCGACCGCTTCTGCCGCCGTTGTTCTCTTGAGAAGACGAGCTCGTTGCGCTCTATGTCGATGTCGTTCAATTCGTAGAGGTACGGCGCGTACTCCTTCGCTTGTTGCTGGGGCCGGAAGACGGCGGGTAGCGGGGACGGCAGGAACGCCCCGATCAGGTCGGGGTCTTCGATGGGGCGGCCGTCGAAGGGGTGGCCGACGCCGTACAGGCTTCGCGTGAACAGCTGGGATTGCTCGCGGATGCAGTGGGCGATGGCGGTCGTGAACTCGCCGGAGAGGGACAGGTCGCGGGCCATGCTGGCGGCGAACTCTTCGGGCGAGTTCAGAGGGTTGTTGATCTCCCACTCGAACTGGTCCACGAGGGTGTGCTGGCCGATGGTGATGTTCAGCTTGACCAGTATCCTCATCTCGTCGTTCTTGTACGCCGAGTACGGAAGCTCGGGGTCGAGCGCGTCCTCCTCGGAAAAGGCAAAGGGATAGAAGTCCATCAGCTGGTCGTGCATCTGATGAGCCACCGTGTCGAGGACCTGCTTGCTCACCGGGCCCGGCTCCAGCCCTATGTCCTCGAGCAGCGTCTGCGCAAACGTTTCCAGGGGCACGATGCGATCGTGCAGGTTCCAGGTGAAGGTATCCCGCAGCTTCAGCTTATCGAGGTCGACGTCAATCCGCACGGGGACCAGCTCTTCGTGCTGCTCGGCCTGCTTTTTTATGTCCTTCTTCTTCCACGTCAGCGGCGGCGACCGCCGCTTGCCGAGTCGCGGCTTGTAGGCCGGGTACAGCAGCTGTGTGGGAAAGGGCGTCTTTATGCGCGGATCTATGGTGGTGTGGCCGTTGCCCCAGCCGTCGTAGCCCTTGCCGAAGAGGAAGGAGGATTGGAAGCCCTGGCGTTGGCCCTCGCGAACGAGCTTGTACTCGGCGATCTTTTCGTTGAGCTTCTCGAAACGGTTGGCGTTCTCCCTCATGGCGATGCCGTGGGCCACCTGGTTCTCCCAATCGCGCGTTATGTAGCGCTGGACGAGGACCTTCTGGAACGATTCCTTGTCGCGGACGAGGGGGGCGGCAGGGGTTTCGGCTTGGGGATCGTCATCGTTGCCTTTGGCCGAGGCCGCTGCTGATGACGAGGCTGTCGCGCCGACGGGGGTGGCTGACGGCGTGGGTGTCGACGCCGACGTGGATGTTGATGGTTGCGCGGCCATGGCGGTGCGCCGAGTCGCCGCGGCGATGCGGCAAGGCCTGTCGAGAATCGATCGGGAGATGTCCGGGGGAAGGTGTCGTGTGGCGACCGCACGCGAGGTAGTCGGATGTGATTGTTGGCGATGAGGGGGTCGGAGGACCAATTTCTTAATTCGAGGTTGGGTCGATGAAGCTGGGAAGCCTCATGTTCGCGCTTGCAGGATTGGACTGCCGTTTCCGTGATGCGGTGGTGCTGCTAACGCGGTGAAGTACCGCCAGCTTGGCCAGTATGGGTGATTGGGTGAGAGGGACTTGGCTCTGCTAGCGCACTGACTAGTCGCGGCATCGACTTGGTCAGCATGATGGATAAGCTGATAAGGCCAGATAATGAGGTAGAAATGCTACTATCCGGTACAGAGGCCGGACGATGACCGGCCCAACGCTCAATGGGAGTCAGCTCCTGGTAGCCCCTGATATCGTGGTTGAGATCGAAATAGGACGCAGGAATCCAGCACAAAACGAGCAACTAGCAAGTTTCGACGCGCCGACCGAGTTCCTCCAATCCCGATATTACACCTCAGTGAGAGAATCCGGAGATTAACCCCAACATCACTCTGCCGAAGCCAGCTACGAGTCACATCCGCAGGACAGATCCATCTCAAAAACAACGCTGCATTTCGCTATGCCTTTTGGTGGCTCATATGTATGTACCCATACGATGCTTGTCATCAAGACTGGCACCCTCCAATGAACCCATTCTGTGAAACGCCGTCGCAATGCACCCAAAAAGATCGCCATCCAATGCTACTAATGCTTTACACCAAAAATGACAAGACACCCATGACAACACCCACAGCTCCAGCAACAAGTGATCCAGCCAGCGGCGCCAGCGCAGGTCCGGCGCTCTGCGAGGCCGCGGCGCCCCCACCCCTCAACCCGTGCGTGGCAGCCACGGGCTCCGCGACAGTGACCGCCGACGGCACGGCTCTGCGGCCCGTACCGATCTCCAGTATGTTGGACCGCGTGGCGTTGAAACGCGTCTGCGCGAGCGAGATCTCGTTGTTCTCCATGTCGTAGACGATGTACGCAGAGCGCATGAACGTGTCTCCTAGGACGTGGGTGCCGCGGCCCGCAGGGGCGAGCCCGAAGAGGCAGGCGGGGGCGCCGTTGGAGAACGTCGGCTGACGGCCCGTGATCTGGAGGAGGTCCAGGACGAGCTCGCTGATGGGCACGGTGATCTTGGGCTTGGAGAAGGTAAAGGTCATGTTGGCGGGCGACTCGCGGAGGGCGCAGGGCACAAAGGCGACGGCCTGCTCCTCTTGGTAGACAGCGCCGACCATCGTGAAGATCTCTTTGACCATGGCGTCGGGAAGATAGGAGAGGGAGGATCCCGAGTCGAGGAGCACGGCGATGGCCAGATCGGAGCCCATCGTGGTGGAGCCCAGGGTAACGTCGGTCAGCGTAACGAGGAACTCGGAGTGGATGTCGGCGTGCATCTGGATGGGGAGGGTCTGTAGCTCGCCAACAAAGTGTTCGGAATCGATGCCCCCGAAAAGGATGCTGCCGGTAGAGGCGCTGAGGCTGTTGAGATACAGGCTGAAGGCGCTGGACTGGATGAGGCCTTGGGACTTCATCTTGGCGGCGATGTTGTCGTAGGGATCCATTCCAGCGCGGCCCACCTGGACCTCGTTCATGGGGTAGCCGACGCCCAAGATGCCTTGCGCAGCCGAGCTCTCGTAGCCGATGCCGAACTGGAAGTCGTTGAGTACGGTGCCGCCAATGTTGAAGTCGTCCGTCACGTAGTCGCCCGTGGCGCCGGAGCCGTCAACGTACGAAATGTTGAAGTAGCTGCCGAGATAGTTGTAGGACGAGGACTGATTGGCGTCAAACATGCCTGATATCGCACAAGGATTGGGGTCTTCGCGGCAGAGCTCAGAGGTGGGGGTGTTGACCCAGAGATCGCTGCTGCCCGTGTCGAGATGAAGGCGGAACTGCTGTGGAGGGTTGCCGAGGGTGGCGTTGACGAAGTACAGGGTTTGCTGACAGGTCTCAGTCAGTGAAGGCCTGGCTGGCCCATGGCGTCGAACATACCAGGTTGTCTAATGAAGCCGTGACGGTGTTTCTCCGCCGCATGCCATTCTTGCCGCGCGGGGCTTGCACTATCTTACTTTCCAGGTCAAAGCCGATGACCCGCGCGGGGCTGCCATCTCTCTTCTGCAACGCGACAGCTTCGCCGGTCGAAGACAAGAGCAGGGCCGAGAGAACCCATAATGGTATTGTCTTCATGACGGCAAGGAGGAAAGCCGGCCACCTCACAGGCGGGCGGGTGCCGGGGGAGGATCTAGGAAATGGGAGTTGCGCTATAAGACCATCGGACTGACTGCCAGACACGCAACGCAGCGATCGTCTAACGAGGGAATGTGCCGGATGTGAGGTGGAATCGACTCCGGGCCGTGGTGAAAAGGACGCGTCGCTCGTGAGGAGTCGTCACCCGTGGACCGACAGGATTGCGTGTACGCCGTTCGATGGATGGGTGGTGAAAGGACGGTGGTAGGGTGGAGGAACTCCGGTATTAGCGACAGGGTGGTGGTGATGGTGAGCAAGCAGGTTTGCTGGGCGGGCGAGTAGATAGACGGACAGAGTCAGGACAAGGGAAGAATGGGATAATGCAGCGTCGGACGGTGCCGGAGATAATATGTGATGGCAAGGAAGGAGAAATAAAGTCATGAACAAGGTCCAGGGCGAGGGAAGACGAGAAACCGAAGTCTCGCAGGTTCTGGGAATAGAACAACAGTCCAGGCAAGGCACGAGGCGAGCACGGTACGCTGACTGACACTGCCAAGTGGCTTGCTTCGCTGGGACCGAAAGCGAGCTTGGCCCTGACAGTCTCACGGAGTAACAGATGCTGGCCGTCCATCATGCTGCGGGGAGGGCTCTTCGCTTGAGAGTCCCCATGAAGAGCCGTCGACGGGTGTGAGGGCGGTGTGTCAATGTGCGCTCGAGTCGAGTCAGGGGACCAAAGAGAGGGCGTCGGCGCCGTGTTGAAACACGAAGGACGTCTGGGCGCCAGGGAGCCGAGCGGCTTCTGACACGACTGCGTGGATCATCAGACAGGTCTGGAACCGCCGCAGCCATGCTACCTGCGCTGTTCAGGCAAGGAGCCCGAATCGGAGGGCCATTGCTGCGACAGGCTGTAGGCCGTAGGGCTGGAGTCGTCAGCGCAACGAGGCGCGGTGGGATCCAATATACATGGCGCGCCCCCGGACGGAGATCTCTGTGCCGTTTCCTCAGCCAAGGCGAATAGAGTGCTTTCACAAAGCTTGTCATAGACAAGCCGACTTGCGGGATCGCCAATCTGCAAGGGACGTCCCAAAGGGGGGAGACATGGGAAGTGCCAGCTTCGTCCGCGGCCCGTCGTCAACAGCCCGGAGCTGACGACGGCTGATGTCGTTTGGCAATTGATGATGAATTGAGTCGCAAGACCCGACCGATCGGGCCTCGATCGGGCTCGTCCGGGACTTCTCTGGGTACCCGAGGTTGAGGCTGCTGTTGTTGTGTTTCGCCCATGGTTTATCAGACCGATTTCAGACTTCAGAATTCAGACGACGGGCCAACGGCAGACCGGCTTCTGGTCTCTCTCGATGATGCGTGGGAGAGGGCGGAGGAGAGTCGCCTGTGGGAGATGATCGTCGTGATGTGCTGGGCGAGCGGAGGGCGACCAGGAGACAAGGGGAAGGGAGGGACCTGCTGGAGAACGGGGTGGTCCAGGCGCGCCGTGGGTGTGTTCGATCTGCTTACATAATGCAACGCCCTTTGTGCCCCTGACCAGCGTTGCATGTTCAGACACCACAAGCTCAAAACACCAATCATCGCCTGCTTTATCTGGATGCCTGGACAGCGACATGATATCGTGGGAGGTCGCCAACAGCCACCATCAGCCTTGGCACGGAATGCCCCGCTTACACTTTATCTCGAAGACCGTATCCCTCTCTGTTGTACGCCAGCAAATTAACAGATCCCTCGAGTTAGATACACAACAAGGGGTACATGGCCAGAGTGCCCCAATGACATACCTAAGCAGCGCGCAGCCATACATCGTCAGCATGCCCTTCCGCGAATCGGTAGGCTGATCAGGCTGAGGCTGAAGACCAAGCCTACTAACCCTTCTTAAACGTCTGCCTGAAATAAGTCATCTATATCTCTTCCCGAGCCAGTCCGTAACCCAATCCTTCTTCGTGCTTCATCGTGCTTCATCACCCGATAGCCCTCATGCAAACCGTCCTCTCCTCAGAGCCCACCATGGATCTCGCCGCAAGCATGTATCGATGGTACGCCCCCTCCTAACCCCCTCATCCTCCCCGTGTCACGGCCCCATCTGACCGCCGCACCCCCTCCAGCCCAGCCTATGCCGTAAGCTCCCACCAGCCCAGATCCCCCCCACCAGCAGCACCCTGACCAAAGCAGCCCGTCTTCGGTGCCCTAGGCTGCTGCACCGCCATCACCCTCACCGTCATCGGCGCCGCCTACGGCACCGCGAAGTCCGCCCCCGCCATCTTCTCCTCCGGCATCCTCCGCCCGGACCGCCTCATGCAGAACACCTTGTGCGCCGTCATGGCCCAGATCCTCGCCATCTACGGGCTCGTCGCCTCCGTGCTCATCGCCTCCGACCTCAAGGAGAAGACGCCCCTCTACACCGCCTTCCTGCAGCTCGGCGCCGGGCTCGCCGTCGGGCTGAGCGGCATGGCGGCCGGCTTCAGCATCGGCATCATCGGCGATGCGGGCGGTGAGTCGGATCTGGCCGCGGCGTGGTGGTCCCTGGCTGACGCGGCCGACAGTGAGGGCGAGCACCCAGCAGCCGAGGCTCTACACGGGCATGGTGCTGATTCTGATCTTCGCCGAGGTGCTGGGGCTGTACGGCGTCATTGTCGCGATCCTGATGCTGACCAGGTCCAAGACGGACGTGACGGTCTGCCACATCTGAGGGCGCACCTGCGACACCCCTCCGACCGACAGCACACGTCTGACGGGCAAGGGCATGGAAGCCGTCGACCGGGAGAGTGTTTGCTGTAGACTGTTGTTAGCCGTCATCGTACGATTCTGACAAGCCGACGAACCTGAAGCCTCGTCATGCCCTGCTCCTATATTACTGCAGCTATGGTCAATGACAAGCCCGTGCCTCACATCAAGCCCGGAGGCCATCGCAACGTCTCAAAGCTGAACTGTATTTCCCCCCCGGGGACTCCCCGACACCCGCGCTCATGCAACACCCCCGAAGTATGTACAGCACAAACCCACCCCGGCCCCGAAATCAGACCACCCACTCGGCCAGGTTGTCCCTCGCCGTGATGAACGGCTCGTTGACCCTCTTGATCGCAAAGTCGCTGCACAGAATACTGCAAAAACATTAGCAATGTCAACAAACCACCAGCTTGGAAGGACGGGCGTACCAAGCCGAAGCAACAAGTGAATCTAGCTCCGTAATCATCGCCTCCCTCTTTGCACCGCTCACAAGCCCCTTGCTTATCTGCACCTGCAGCTCCCTGATCCGCCTGCTCGTTCCCACGCCCGCCTGCTCGAGCACCTTCCGCCCCAGACAGTCCGAGTGGAACGAGTGCTGGCACGGAAACACGAAGAACTGGCGGCTCAGCAGCGGCAGCCCGCAGACATAGCACTTCTCGCCCGGCTCGACAATGGCGTATCGGTGGTCGAGCGCCGCAATGTCGACCTTGATGTTGGCGGCCGTCTGCGACGACTCGTCCATCTCCTTCTTGAGCCCGTCAATGTTGCGGCTGTAGTCCTCGAGCGCGGCGCAGATCTCTTCCTTGAAGTCGTCGATGACGACAAAGTCCGGGAAGAAGGGGATGAGGTCTTCGATCTTGAGGAGGTCGCAGCGCTTGAGAAACTCAATAGCCGTCTTGATGCCGTCTGACTGCGTGATGACCTTGCGGGCCACGGCCAGCCAGAGGCGCTTGCGCAGAGGCGGGTTCGACATGGGACGGTCGGCGATGACAGAAGCGAGCTCGACGGCATCGTGGGAGAGGGCGAGGTCCACTGCTTGGAGGTACTGGCCCATGCTGGTGTAGATGTGTACGCATGATAGCGTTCGGTGATGCTGAATGCACAATCGCAGCGCAAAGTCGGGATCGTAGTCCGGCTCATCGCCCTGAGCCTCGAGGTAGGCAAGCAGTCCAGCTTCATCCGAGGAGGGGTGGGACGCGTGGATGGAGACCAAGGTGTTGTGAACGGCCGCGTCCTTCGACTTGAGTTGGTTGATGATGTACTGCAGGTATCGGATCGCCTGATTCTGGACGAGCGGCCCTTTGAAGTTGCGGTTATACTCCAAGAGCGCCGGAATCAGGCTGCGAGGCTTCAGATCCGAGTGCCTCATCAAAATCTCCACTAGATCCGTCGCAACTTGTGTCATAAGCACGGTGCTATAGCGATAGAACACCTCGGGATCCGTCTGCTTCTTCAGAACGTTGAGCACCTCTGGCCACCTTTCGCGCTGGACCCAGTAGGATAGAACGTAGTTGTAATCGTTGACCGCATTGGCAAAGTAGAGCAGCTCCCGCTCGCGACCGTGGCTGCTGATGACGTCGTACACTGTTCGTTTGTCAAGATCGTGCTTGTACTTGTTGACAAAATCTTGGAACTCCTTTTCGACATCCTGCAGTTGTTCCTTCGACTGCTTCGGGTTCATGTTGTCGGTCAGCTCCGCCTGCGAGATGATGGTATCATCGAGCGAGTTCAGCTTGGCCATGAAGATCTCCACCAGCCAGCTCGCAATCATGACCCTCTGCATGATGGAGCCCTTCTTCAACGCCGCCAGCTTGGCCTGCAGATACCTCCGCAAGGCATCCGGCTGAGCATTGTCAATGAGCGAGAGTGCCACCTCTTCGAACGGCTTGTTGCTCCGCCCATACACCGCCGCAGCCTCAAGGAAGTGGCCTTTGGTCATCAGATAGTCGCCATATGAAGTGGCTATGGTTTCCTTCTGTGCCGGCGTCTTGGCATGTTGCAGCGCTCCGTCAAACTGCTGCATCCTCAGCATGATTTGCCAGATGCTGCGGTCCTCATCCGTTACCACGACCTCAAAGATCTCCTGGCTGGTGAAGAGCCAAAATGTGTTCTTCTGCAGGTCCACATAGAGGCCAAGGGCGTTCTGCCCAGCGTCAAGTACGATCTGGTCGTACACGATCGCCCCAGTCAACCTGTTTGTGGCCACTACGCGGCCCCCAACAAGATGCAGGATATGCCACTGCGTGAGCGCGATAGCGTCCACAAACTCGGGCGACCCCCTCCTCTTCGAGGCCTCCGCATGGATCAGATCCGTCCTCGCCTGCAGTTTCGAGCCCGCAAAGACCTTCTTCCCCAGCTCCGCGTCTGCTCCCGTCAAAAGCTTGCCGTGGAAAACACCTTGCGAGGACAGCCACGCATACGCTCTCTCAGGCTCTTCGTCATCGTAGGGATTCGTTTCGGGCGGGTCCGGCGACACAACAAGCGAGGACGGCGCAGCACCAGACGCGCGTGATAGCTCGTGGATGGTGGGCTGCTCCGATTCGAAAAGCTTCGTGTACACCGAGCCGTGGCTGTCGTAGCCGTTACCGATCTTCCCGGACAGGTGGAACAGCCTGCTCTGCTGCGCGATCAAGAGCCGCCGGACATCCGACTTCCCCTGGGGAGCGTCCGTCCAGAGACCGGTGATAGGCCCCTCCTGCAGCCGGTGGAGGTTCTTCAGCCGTATGTCCTTCTTGTAGAACTCGGAGGTCGCTTCGATGAGGGCCTCGTAGATGTTGCCGTCGGAGGCGCCGAGGATGATCTCGCGCGTGGACGCGGTCGGCAGGGAGGGATTCCACGCCACACTCTCGATCGAGACGCCTCGCAACCTGCTCAGCGGCCGGGGGTTCTTGTGCTGCGAGTGCAGGTAGTAGTTCTCGCCGAGCGCCGTGCAGATGAGCAGATGCGAAGCCGTCGGGTCGAGAAACATGCGGCGGATGACGCCCACTTCGGAAGCTTTCTTGGGGAGGTCGATATCTGCCACAACGTTAGCCCCGTCGGCCCACGACGCCTCAAGACGACGACAGGCTGACCATCAATGTCCTCCGGCTTGTTCAGATCAATGCGCAGGATGCGCCCGTTGGACAGGGCCAGCACAAGGACGTTATTCGCGACCTGGGCGGCGACAAAGTCGGCGGCGACGGAGAACTGCAGCTGCACCCGCTCAACGACGAACATGGGCAGCTCGTCCGTGTCGAGGGCGGCGCCGAGGCCGTTGGGGGAGGTGAGCGCCATGGTGGCTGTCTATCGGCGTGGTGTTGCCATGCACCGTGGGCTCGGTTGGTGGGCTTGGCGTCGTCTTCGTTCGTCGTTCCGGTAGCGAATTGAGGTGGTGGATTCGGTTGGCGGAGGTTGCGGGTTGGGGAGGATGTCGATGTTCAGGCAGCAAGTTGCCGATGGGGAGAGCTTGGCCAGAGGTGGCTGGACAGATGATGTCGTTGGCGGAGGCTTGCGCGAGCTCGAGGTCCCCACTCTTGCCAGTGGTGTGGAGTTGCAGAGCCCCGAGGTGCACGACCGCAGATCTAAGCCAGCCCAGGCTACCGCTTTTGGCTGTGACCACCCGGCGTGGGCGTGATCAACAGCACATGCGGAAGCTAGGGCATTTCTGCATAAACGGCCAGTAAGTGACGCGGATGAGGCAGGGTTGTAGCCATGGGCCTGCTGTATTTTCACGACAGACTACCTAGAACCTGACAATTGAGTACATGTACAAGGCCGGCATCCCCTTCCAGAACGACGAGTCTGGGTGGCCTTCGCCACACAAGAGGCTCTATCCTCTATCCATCTTCCACTCTAACGCCTGTTGAAAACAACCCTATGGTGGTAGAAGAAGAAATAAGCTAATAGCGCCCGATGCGGCCGAAAAGAAAAGCACACAGCCGGCCGCCCATCGCTGTTGCGCCAGGTCAAAGCATCTCAGCATCCCTGCCTGCATGGGACATCCATCCAGCCATCCATCCATGCTCCGCGGGTATCGTTCTGTCATATCGCATCCTAGGCGGCGGCAAGCCTAGATCCGATCCAAACATGTCGACCTCCACCTCGGGCCCCCTTATCTCGAGCCACGAAGTCTGCTACACCAAATCGCCATCCAGAACTAGCTGAGCCTGGAGTCATGGGTGATGACCTCTGCCGCTATGTCTGTCTCGTCCTCGTGTTCCCGCGGCGCCTGCGGCTCTTGTGGCATCATCGCCGTCGGCTTCCTGCCGACAACCACTCGCACATTTATGTTGAGACCCTTGGCCTTGACTGGGTCTCTCGCAAATCGCGTCATCTCTCGCGCGACGTTGTAGCACGCCTCCTTCACTTGGTCACCATCCCACCCCATGTGCTGCGTTAGCGGCCGTAGCGTCATGGCCTCCATACCGTCCACACAAGCAATCAACCACAGTTTTCCGCCGCCTGCTTCAATGTTGATGGGGATGATATGCTCCGTCATCTTGATATCCACAAATCCGGCCCTGTGCAACAGTGAAGGGCTCAGATGCTGCAGTCCTCGTGGCCGGCCACTTTTGGTGGCCGATATGGCGAGATCTCTCGCAAGGGCGTGAATGTCCGACTCTTCTGGGAATTGTGAGAGGAACGCCTTCAATGCGCCGCTTGAGTCGTCGAAATCCATCAGCTCCACCCAGCCGCCAGGCTTGACTACCCTGAACGCCTCTTGGTAGATGGACTCCCAGTCTTCAAAGGCGCCCAGCATGTCTCGGAAGTGAACCAGGTCAAACGAGTCTGGCTCTCTGGTCCACTCCAGCTCGGCGTCGTCTATCTCGAAGAAACAATTCGCGGGTACTGACGTCGGCTGGATGGCGGATATGTCGGTGCCGATGACCTCGCAACCAGGGAAAGCGTCAGATACGCCAATGGCCCATTCGCCAATGCCGGTGCCGATGTCTAGGATCCTATCGGGATCATGGAGGGTGACGGTGGAAAGTTCCCCGTCGAAAATGTCGAGATAGATGCGGTGAATCAGGCTTTGCCGACATTGCTCGTACTCGTCGTTGGGTATGTGATAGTGTGGGCCGCAGAAGCGACGGCCGTGCTCCCATCGATAATCCAGGTCCTGCTCTGTTATAGATCGTGTCGACGCCCTGTGTAACGGTGTCGCCATGTCAGTCTCTGCGCCACGTGGAATATGCGGGCCGGTCGCACGCGAGGCGGGGGATAAAAAAGGGGAGGAACCAACATTTCCATGTCACGATCGGAAGGGAACGGCTCCTCGGACCTATGCGCATCCAAGACGGCAGGGTATTCGTCGTTGGGGGCATACGTTGAGTGTCCGTCGCTCAGATTCGCCGCGTCGCCATCGTCGGCTTCGAGAGCCCCGACAGCGCTGTTGAGCTCCTCAGAGCCCGTCACGCTCGTCATTTCGGTGTGTGTGCCGCCTTCGCTGTCCAGCATGTCGCTCGACAAGCCCCCATCGCTCGATTTGCCCTCGGTGGACAGTGTGGACATGGTGCCTGTTCCGGTGCCGTCGAGCGATTGGTTGTGGTGTGCGCGCGATCTGGCGCAGTTACCGGAGCGCTTCTTGGAGCGGCGGTTCCTGGCCATCGAGGAGGCGCTGTGGCCGGCTGTCGCAGAGGAGCTACGGCTTTGGTGATGGCAGCGGGGACGTCAAGGGCGTCATGACAGTTCGTGCAGGCGGCTCGGGACGGCGGTGGCGGAAGCGGCTGCGGGAGCGGCAGCGCCTTTCGAAGGGCGGCGGGAGGGAGAGCGGGCTGTCGGTTGGAGATGGGGGAAACGACAGGAATGGTGGGCTGATGGTTTTCTGTCTCGTCGTGGGTCGTCGTTCAGGGTGAACCGTGCGGAAGAGCTGGAGAATCGGAACCGAGTCGGGGGCGCATGGGGGCTTTAGAGGAGGAATGGGACAGGCTCTGGGGGGGGGGGATGCCATGCCAGGATGATCTGGGTCGTAGCTCGTTTGGCAGCCACTACGTCCCCAGTAAGAGAGAGCTCCAGGAGGCGATTAGCACTGAAGAGGAAGCGAGCTCCGGCGCTGGGGCTGGGCGCCAGCGTAGCGCCTGCCTTGGCATCACATCCCTTTCCAGGCCTGGCTGGAAGCTGGTCTTTCGAGGAAGGAGCACCTCTCCTGCACCTCCTGCCGGCTGCCCACGTCAATCGGAACCGGAGCAGGTTCAACTGACAGGTGCTGCTATGCAGCGCCAGCAACGGCCGGCGTGGCCCAACGCGTGGCCTTCAACGCCTTCGCGCCGATTCTTCCACCAGCAGCAGTCTCTCGCCCGAACATCGCTGCATCCACTCCCACAGGACGCCCTGCTCCGGCCGGCCCCAGCAAGGCTCTGCTCTGGGAACAATCACACTACCACTGTCGTGATGCCACCGAAAAGGGGGTTTGGTCCTTCCTGACTGACTAGCGCAGAGCTGCAAGATGCATGCGGAGGAGCGCTGGCCCTGCCCCTGGGCCTGACCCTCCCCGGCTCGCTTTTCCTTGGATCAACAACTGCAGGGAACCAGGGGCCGCCGGCAGTCCCCAGCGTCGTACTTGTCTAGATATCGAGACCAGTGTGATGTGACGGCGTCTTATTGCCAGGCCTTGCCAGGTCGCAGTCCGTCCCGGTGAGCTCGGGGCATCTGACAATCCCTCCTCGATGACACGTTCATCCGGCTCGCCTACCCGGCCAGATTCACGCTCGACTTAGCCTCTCGGGGGGAGTGGGAACGGCACGGCAGATAGGAGGGGCGAGGGATTCAGCGAGGGAGTCGGTGCGAAAGTTGGGTCAAGCTGGGTCGCCCCAGACGTCACTTTGGTTGACAGCTGCGATTGAGCGGTGATGTGGAACTGTGGAACACACCGAGTTGAACGTGTACTCGGTCCCGCGCGCTGTCGACCCGTCGAATCGTCCAGACCACGGCGATGGTCAGTCAACGGCCAGCTGTCAGTCAACCTCATGCCGGGGCGCGCATCGACACCCTCAGGGATCCCCCCGCCCCTGGTAACCCAGGCCCTGCCCGTATCCCTCGTCGGTGCCTGAGTCGCGCTGTTAACCCCGACGACAGGCATCGGCCAGAGGCTGACAGCTGTCTTTCTCAGCACCTCTCCACCAAATGTCGGCGTCAAGACATCAGTCCACCGGTCCATGTCAGGCACAGCAACCCGCTTCGCGTACCACCTCCGTTCATCCACCTTTTCCAGAACCCCTGGGCATCAGGGTTTGAACGGCCGGCCAAGCAGACCCGTCCTTGGACATCTTGACGCGTCTTTCCAAATTTACCTGGCTCGGGGCGAAGCTCTTGCGGTGATGCTACCAACGGGGGAGAAACCCGCCCCTACCTGCTCAATCACTGCTGCACTGTTGTCCAAGAAATAGGTACACCAACCAACAACCCTCCCAATCCCCATCCCAGCATGTGCATTGCATTACATCTGCACCAGGAACAAACGCACCAACGCTCTCCCCTCTCCGGATCTTCCGCCTTTCATGCCCCGTCCCCCCGTCTGACTCCCCCACCCACGCGCCCTAACCGCTTCCCCCGAATCTCGATGCTCGCCCCCCCGCCCTCTCCTCCTCCCATCCGCAAGCATCCAAAGTCAGGACAGCCCAGGCCCTCCGCGGAAACGATCCGCCGGAAAGAAGCCCCCCCGCGTGCCACCCCCCCTCCCGCCGTCAAAACGGCCGCCACTGCAGGGCAGCCCGCAACCGTCCACCGTCAGGGGATCACGGACGCCGATCGACGCACTGGGGGGAGGGCTACACAACAGCTTCCCCTAGCTACGCGGCGACGATCAGGAGCCTGCTCGAGAAAACGTCATCGACTCTCTCCATGCAACAATCATTGTCCCGCCCCCAGGATAAAAATCGGGCCCGGCTGCTCCCACTCACCGAGTCCGAAGTGGCGCCCGACGACGAGCCCCGGGCTGAATGCTGCCTTCGTTAGGCACCCATCACAAGCCGCAGCCTTCTCGAAGACCCTGTCCGAGACTGGCCGTTTGGTTTTGTCTTGCCACTGCAGACCCCGACCGGCAGCTAGGAAGCGCGTCCCGGGATTGCCCACTGCAGCCCCCGATCGTCACTCGTGCAGCGGTGCTGCCGAACTGGCTTCCTCTCATTGGAACCTGCCCGACAGGAGGACCCTTCCCGTGGCGTCGACTTCGGTAACAGGCCTGCGTGTACGACTACAACCATGTCTCTTGACTTGTCTATTTGTCTAGTGGCAATCCCCGCAGGCAAACCTTACTACCAGTCCCTGCTTTCCCCCGTCCTCGCCAGCCGAGCGCCTTGCGCGCTGGGTATTATCTTGTATCCTCTCATGAAACCACCCCATCTGTCAACCGAAAGCACAAACCGGTACGCCCCGCTCCCAAAATCATCATGCTAGGAATCCTGCCGGATCCATGGTGGAGACTGGCCGAGGTCTCCTCTCGTCTACACGGGTGCGGCGTAGCCCGTCCCGTTTAGCCCGTCAACCTTTCTCTTCTTACATCCCTCTTCCCGTGCCTGCTGCGGCAGGTCCGTGACCACCCCTTTATCGGGAACGACCTCGAGGCCGGCCACGATCGGGAACGGCGTCAGGATTTGACTGATGTCGCCCCACCACTCCTCTCCGAACCGCCGATACCAGTCGACCGTGATCTTGAGACCTTCTTCAAAGCTGGTCTTCTGCTCCCAACCGAGCTGGCGCAGCTTCGTGCCATCAACGGCGTATCTGTGGTCATTAAAAGGCCGGTCATGCGTGTACTTGACCCACGTCTTGAAGTCTTCTGGGGCCCCTTGCGAGATGCTCATCTCCCGGAGCAACTTGCTGCACAGATCGAGGTTGGAGATTTCGTCATATGATCCGACATTGTAGATTTGGCCCATGTGGCCCTTGTGCAGGATCGTGTCAAAAGCGTCGGCCGCGTCGCCGGCAAACAGATATCGCCGTGTGGGGCTGCCGTCTCCGTGAAGGACCACCGGCTGGCCACGGTTCAGAAGACAAGTGAACTTCGGGATGATTTCTGACGAGTCTGTTAGACACCGTCAGGAGGTTGGCGGAATCGCAAACTTACTCTCGGGGAATTGGTGTGGTCCGTAAACGTTGTTGCTGCGAACGATGATCACCGGCAACTTGAAGCTCTTCTGATATGACTGAACCAGCATCTCGGCGGCGGCTTTGCTGGCGGCGTACGGGTTTGTGGGTGCCAAGATGCTCGATTCGAGCAGATCATCATCGTCGTCCTTCACCTCCCCGTACACCTCGTCCGTAGAGACGTGGATGAACTTTCGAATCCCCACGCTCTTGGCGCTCTCGAGCAACACATGGGTGCCGTAAACGTTGGTATGTGTGAACCCGTAGGAGTTTCCGAAGCTGAGGTCAACATGAGACTGGGCGGCGAAATGGAAAATGGTGTCTATGTTGTATCGTTTCAGGCAGTTGAGGACTTCGTTCGGGTTGGTGACGTCACCCTGCACGAATGTGAAGTTGCTCCTCTCGTTGAGCGCCCTCGTGTTGTTTAGCGACGAGCAGTAGTCGAGCTTGTCGAAGGAGATGATGTTGTAGGCGTCAGGGTAGGTCAGGGTCAAGTGCCGGACGAACCAGCAAGCGCTGTACCTGTTAGCAATGCGTTCGTTCCTACGCACATGCAGCGCCGTCGCCGTCGCCGTCGGTGTACAGCTGCGCCCGTGGATAGTGGCCTACATGAATCCGGCGCCGCCAGTGACCATGATGTTCTTCACGTCATCGAGCGGCTCAAACTTGGTGCTGCCAGTGAGCAGCGGCGCTTCTTTCCAGATGCCCACATCCTCGAAGAACTTGCGATGACTGTGACTGTAGGCTGAGAGCCCAGCAAGCGTCAGTGAATGAAGGCAGGCCGCGCAGTGTTCTCGATGACTCACCCGAAGCGCCATTGGTCTTAATCTGCGTCATGGTGATAAGGTTCAGTGTCGGTTTCTTCGAGCTGAAGGTCGCCGTGATTCCGCGTGGTGGTGTTGGGAGGGGCACTGGTGCGGTGAAACTTTGCGAGACCTAGGTGAGGAGGCGCGCGGAGGAGATGAAAGTTCCTATTGTATTCGAAGATGAGACCGAAGGTCAGGCGTCTGGAATGAGGGGTGTCGCCCTAGATTGCTTGCCTCAGCACAACGTCGCAGACAGAACAGGGTCTGACCCCGGCCGCGATCAGCGTCGTGGGGTCACCGGCTGATGCTCATGCTCACCTATTCCTGGACGGGGATCTCAGATCTGCCAATAGGCGAGCATCCCGAGGGCGGTTTCGATGTCGGGCTATCGTGTATGGAGAAGGCCACGCTTTGCGCACAGCACGGGACGCTCGCGTGTTCTGTCGCGGGCCAGGTGAAGCTGAGGCAAGGGAGGTCGCGAAGTCTGGTGGATTTGTCTTGGCTGGTCAGAGCGTTCTCGACACAAAATCGAAGACGGCGATTGCGATGACGGACGGGCAGGCACGACTGAGGTCTAGGCAGCGCAGGTACAACGAGGGTCGGGCGCTCCTGCTCCGTGAATATCGTCCAGTACTTATCGACCGACGGTCGATGGGGTGATCGAGTTCTAGCAGATATCTCGGTGGTTTCTAGGGTGAGTGATATCGCTAGTCAGGCAACACGTTGCGTGCGCCCTTGCGCTGTTAACTTCGCTGACTGGTAATGCTGAAAAGTTTCCTGAAAGCCGGGGGACTGGGGTCAGGGGCAGTCGTGCATGTTCGGCGCTAGCGAGGCAGGTGGGGTCGCACTCGACCCCTGAAACGCGAAGCGACGTGGTACTGGAAACGTCCCTCATCAGCAGCTGGTGCGCGGATGTTGGTGACATCAAGATGCATACTGAAATACACCTACCAAAATGTACTGGGCACCTCTCTCAAAGCATCTGCCTTCGCTCACTTCGTTTGCCTGCACATTGGAAACGCCATCGACTGATAAACTTGCTCATGGCGATACCTTCATCCGCGCACCAATGGAAAATGTATGGGCTGCTGCATCTGCCTCTTCCGGCTCACGGACGCAACATGGCCGATGCAAGATGGCGTGACAAGCAGCACTCTCCAAATTCAAGCCCACCTGACTGTACTTCAATGGCTTGCGCCATGATGCGACTGATGAGAGTCAGGTCACACCACCTGAGTCAAAGCTAGGTGACTGAGCATGAAAACTTTACGAGCATTGGCACGCAACAGCGTATACCCTCAAAGACCTCCGACGGCCCGGTGTGTCCTCAACGGGGCCGATATCCCCGACTCTTCAATGCGGCGATGTGCCACTGGACGGGCAGTATTTTGGTGCTTATCGCCGGCCAGGCGGTTTGTGGCTTGAAAACCTCGGATTCTGAACCTCCATGAAGGACGTCGGAGGACATTACAGGTGGCGGCCCTGCAGGGAGGCGTACGCATGCCAGTCAGGTGCCCATATTCAACAGATCGTATCTATCAGTCGATGATTTTCATCCGCCAGACGTCTCCCGTCGTGCAGTTCAGACGAAAAGGCCAAGGTCCAGGATGTACGCAACTGAGCCTGTTTCGGTCGAGAGGCGCAGTGGCTTCGGTCGAGGCCAACAAAACACTATCCAAGACGAACTCGACCCTGGTAACTAGGCTCCTGTATGTCGCTTCGCGGGCGCAGTGCCGCGAAGAAATCTTTGCTCATAGACAGGTGAGAGTTCATCAGATGAGGGAGCGGAGGCTGGTGCCGCCTCATCTGCATGCCTCCGCGGTCCCCGGATTTTCGCTTGCTCTTCTTCCGCTGAGAGAGAGGGTTATGATGACGATCGGACCGCAAGTCCCAGGGATCCGACGGGTCTATAGATATCAGCTGATACAAGCGCGGCTTGTTTGGAACATTCATGGACCGCCGAGGTTGTTTGAATGGTTTCACAGCGTCCAGGGCCGCCCCGGACTCGGAACGCATGCGCTATCGACGAGGACCCAAGTCCAGCCAGTGAAGCCGGTCACCTCTTCCGAAAGCCAAGCAGGTCCGTTCGTCGTGCCTTCCAGCGCCAAGGGTGCCACCCACTTTGGGAAGGCACCCCCTGTCGTCCCTTCCCTTGGGCTGGGTTGCACCTGCACTTGGATCTGCTTGTACGTCCTAGCGCGGTGGGGTGTTAAGCTTGACCTCCCCTCCACCACCTCGACCGCTGTGACGAGAACATGTTGGGCGAGACATGGAAGCCCAGGTCTGTGTGAATATGCGAGCTCGGCAAGCCGCCCAGGGGGCATCATAAGTCGGAACGTCCATCCCATCGCCTGGGCGTAAAATCGCATGCGGATGGCTTTAGACATCTCCCGCCTTCCAAACCCGTCCCGCATTCCATCCAGTGCCTGGACTTTTAGACGCGCCCTGACATCGGATTCCCTCCCCAGGACCAACGCACCTCCAACTGCCAACAGCCAGTGTCATAGACGCGCGCGCCTCCCAGGCAGGTCCATATCAACGCATGCCATTGGGAATTCTCAATTGAGTATATGAGACTGGAATCCTCCCCGCCATTCCATCCCATCGAGATCGATTAACACGCTTGGTCCAACACCCCGCCATGTCTACCCAGGCTGCCGCCATGGAGCGCGCACCGTCGTTCGGCTCCTCTGCCACCGAAACAGGCACTATTGATGAACGAGAAGTCTTGATGAAGACAGAGTCCCTCTACGACGACGACGAGAGGCAGAGGAGATCCACGGATGATGATGACTTCGACAATCGCAGAGACGAAGACCACCTCTCTCGGGAGGACGAGAAGACCCAGGACCAACCAACCAGTTTCCGAACGGCCCTCCTGTGGATGGTCATCAACACTCTATCGACGATAGGAATTGTGAGATGGCATCATTTGTGCTCTCCTCAGGGACCCAGCTAACAATTTTTCTAAGGTCTTCACGAACAAGGCTATCTTCTCCGATCCGTCCTTGAAGCTCTGCCAGTTGACCTTCGCCGCATTCCACTTCTTCATCACCTGGCTGACGCTCCATCTGCTCTCGCGACCCTCCTTTGCCTTCTTCGCCCCCCGACGAGCCTCGATCAAGACCCTGATTCCACTCTCGGTGGCCATGTGCCTCAACGTCATCCTCCCCAACTTGTCACTTGCCTACTCATCAGTTACATTCTACCAAATCGCCCGCATTCTACTGACACCGACTGTGGCCCTCATGAACTTTGTTCTCTACCGAGCCACCCTGCCCCCCGCTGCCATCGCCGCCCTGGTCCCGGCATGCCTTGGTGTCGGCATGGTCTCCTACTACGATTCGCGTCCCACTGGCGATGCTGCTGTCAACAACACCTCCGTGCTCGGTATTGTCTTTGCCTTCTCGGGTATCTTTGCCTCTTCTTTGTACACCGTCTGGATCGCCAGCTACCACCGCAAGCTCGAGATGTCCAGCATGCAGCTGCTGCACAACCAGGCGCCGATCGCCGCCTTCCTCCTACTCTACGCCATCCCGTTCGTGGATAACTTCCCTGTCTGGTCGGAAGTGGGCCTTCCACGGTGGATTCTCATCTTGATCGTGAGCCGCGCCCCTTCATGTTCACGCACTGATACTGACGACTTAAATGTAGTCTGGCCTCTGCGCGTCCCTCATCAACATTTCCCAGTTTTTCATCGTCGCCCAGACTGGTCCTGTCTCGAGTACCGTGGTGGGACACGTCAAGACCTGCACCATCGTGGCCTTGGGCTGGATGCTCTCAGGGCGCGGCATTGATGACAATTCGATTTTTGGCGTTCTCATTGCCATTGGTGGCATCCTTGCGTACGTGGAACCCTGGGCATGTCATTGCTGATGTCAGTACTGACTTTGAATAGCTACTCTGCAGTTATGCTTGAACACAAGACTAAGAGTTAGATTCATCCTGGATCAGCCAGGGATGAACGGCGGAAGCGAAAGTACTGTTCAGTCGCAAATACCCTAGAGGTTAGGAGTTTCGGAGGAGCGGTTTTGTTCTTGGTTTTTTTGGTCTGGCGAATTATGGCGAACTCAAGGTTAGATCGTTTCCGTCCATTTCTTTTGTCTTGTTCAGCTAGGAGCGCTTGGAACGGAGACACAACAAGAGAACAATCGCGAAACATGCACAAATAGCATCCCTTGAACGGGCGTTCGAGATGAGGCTGGATGTCTCGCGTCTGAATACTTGAAATTGTTCGTCTCGTTCTGGGTATTTCGTAACCGGTTTACAGGTTGAACCTCTTGCGGTCCTTCTCCATCTTGCCCTTCCACTCCCACTGCAGCGCGTCCTCGCCCTCGCTGCCGGCGCGGCCGACGCCCTTGTCGACTCTCCGCAGCTTGAGGGTGAAGCGGGGTCCGACTTCCTGTGATTCTGGTCAATAAACGAGTCTTGCCGCTCAGAAGCGGAGGCTACTCACTTGCAGGCCGACCCTGATGCCCTCGACGCCCTCGAGGTCCTTGCCCTCGGCGGTGGTGATGTTCTTCTCCGTCGTGCGCTTGTCGCGGAAGACGTAGCGGTGGCGGCGCCAGAAGAGGTAGTCACGCTGGTTGTGTATCGTCAGGACCTGGCGGCCGACGAACTCGGGCTGCGGGGGGAAGCTGGTGCCGCGTGTTAGCAACGCTGCCGGCGGTTATGGGGGGAAAAGGGGGCCGCTCACAGGGTCTGGAAGAGCTTGGCGGTCAGCATGCCGAGGGGCGTCTTGAAGTTGTTGAGCAGCATCTCGGGGTAGTGGTTGGTGGGGTTGCCGTGGCCGGGGAGCTTCTTGCCCTCCATGAAGTTGGTGACGGAGAAGGTGAAGGTGGGGCCGGAGGGGAGGTGGACGATGGTCAGGCCGGTGAGGACCTTTTGATCCTCGCGCAGCATGACGACGGAGGTGTACTCGCGGTTGGCGGCGAACCGGCTGATCTCGCGGAGAGAGTACTTGTGGCCGTAGTGGTGCTGGGTGCGGCGGATGTAGTTCGAGTTGGGGAAGAGGGTGCAGAAGATGTCGGCCTCGTGGTGGAGGGTCGAGTTGAGCGAGGTGGTGATGAGGATCTTAGGGGGAGGGGGCGGAATTTCGGTGAAGAGGGTCGGGAACTTGGTCGCGAGCGAGGACGGGGTCAGGTCGAGGTTGGTGCTGGTTGTTGAGGGCGCCAGGCTGTCGTCACGCTTCGCGCGCTTCTTCTCCTTCTTCTCCTCGAGCTTGGCTTGCCGCTCCTCGTCGTCCTCCTCGCCCGAGTCGAGCATACTGTCGTTGTCGTCGTCCTCATCGTCCTCCTCGTCGTCTACCTCCATGGCCTCCATGGCGGCCTTCTCTTCCTCTTCGAGCCTCCGCCTCTTGAGCTTCTCAACGTCCACAATGGCGCCGAGGCTGTCGTCGTCGACATCGTCCCACACTCGCTTCGTCTCGAGAGTCTGGGGCTTGTTCTTGGCGAGTCGGGCTTCGCGAAGCTCGGGGTTCTTGGCCTCCTCCTTCCTGCGGCGGTGTCGCTCTTCGTGTCGCTCCTTGTCCTTGACCTTCTTGTCCTCGATGAACATCTGCTTGCGTCTCATCTTGTTGCTCGTCTTGAGGGACAGCGAGGCCCCGGAGGACCGGCTGCCGGCCTTTTGTGAACCCATTGCGTCGGATTTGTTGTGAAGTGGTGTGTCGAGATGTTGGTCCCAGGTCGCACTGGGCGAAAGCGAAGTCTTCGGCGTCGAAGAAAATCGCAGGCTGGATTAGAGAAATTTTAGCGGGGCAATCCGGCATGCTTCGCATTAGCGGGGGACCCAACTGGGGGCACTGTGACAGGGGTCCCTTCGGCGGCGGTCAGGTAGTTCCGAAGAATTGCCGGCGCCGCGGGGCTCGCAGCAGGCCAGGGAGACGATTTCTATTGCGGGTAGAGACGCTCCATGCTCCACGTTCCACGCCAGGTCAGGGTAAAAGCGCAAACACAAACAAGAGTCACACACACTGCACCTGCTGCAGCCCTGAAGCGCGTCCCGTCTATACCCCCAATTGATGCTGCCAGCTCCCTCCGTCCCTCACCCTACCACTACCCATCAGTGCCCTGTAGCAGTCAAATGCCTGGACTGCCCTGACAGTGGCCAAGGCCGGTGACTCACCCACAGTCTGCCCCCCCATTAGTGTAATGAAGCTCCTTCGCCTTCTCACCACCCCACCACCCACTACTTCAATTCGTTCCGCACCCAGCTTCTGCGAAGTTCGGCAGGCCACTTTTTTCTACCCCTCCCCCTCCTCGTGCTCGCGACGTACCTTTTCGTCCACAGCCCACTTCGCCCGAACACAAGTCCTGGTCTCCCGCAAGAACCAGCAGAAACCGCACAACATGACCTCGACCGCCACCACCCTCAAGGGCCAGCCCCTCGACCGCCCCGTGCTCGACGCCCTGCTGCGTCGCCGCATGTTCTTCACCCCCTCCTTCGAGATCTACGGCGGCACCGGCGGCCTCTTCGACTATGGCCCTCCCGGCTGCGCCCTGCAGGCCAACATCATCGACGCATGGAGGAAACACTTCATCCTCGAGGAGGACATGCTCGAGGTCGACTGCACCGTCCTGACCCCGCACGAGGTCCTCAAGACTAGCGGTCACGTCGACAAGTTCGCCGACTGGATGTGCAAGGACCCCAAGAACGGCGACATTCTCCGCGCCGACCACTTCGTCGAGGACGTGCTCGAGGCGCGGCTCAAGGGCGACAAGGAGGCCCGCGGTCAGAAGGTCGAGGAGGTCGACGACCCCACCAAGAAGAAGAAGCGCAAGCAGAAGACCGAGGCCATCAAGCTGGAGGACGCCGTCGTGCAGGAGTACGAGGAGGTCCTGGCCAAGATTGACAACTACAACGGCGAGGAGCTCGGCGAGCTGATCAAGAAGTACGACCTCCGCAACCCCGCCACCGGCCTCCAGCCCTCGCCCCCCGTCTCCTTCAACCTCATGTTCCAGACGTCCATCGGCCCCAGCAGCAACCTCCCCGGCTACCTGCGTCCCGAGACGGCCCAGGGCCAGTTCCTGAACTTTGCCAAGCTGCTCGAGTTCAACCAGCAGCAGATGCCCTTCGCCTCGGCGTCCATCGGCAAGTCTTACCGAAACGAGATCTCCCCCCGCGCCGGCCTCCTGCGCGTGCGCGAGTTCCTCATGGCCGAGATTGAGCACTTTGTCGACCCCGAGGGCGGCAAGAAGCACCCCAAGTTCCCCGAGGTCGCGAACGTCGAGCTCGACCTTCTGGCCCGCGACGTCCAGCTCGCCGGCAAGACCGACATCCAGCGTCTCACCATTGGCGAGGCCGTCAAGACCGGCATGGTCGACAACGAGACCCTCGGCTACTTCATTGCCCGTATCGCCCTCTTCCTGAAGAAGATCGGCGTCGACCAGTCCAAGGTCCGCTTCAGGCAGCACATGCAGAACGAGATGGCCCACTACGCCACCGACTGCTGGGATGCTGAGCTTCTCACCTCGTCCGGCTGGATCGAGTGCGTTGGCTGCGCCGACAGGAGCGCCTACGACCTGACCGTCCACGCCAAGAAGACTGGCGCGCCGCTCATCGTCAGGGATCGTCTCGACGAGCCCATCATCCGTGAGCTCTGGGAGGTTGAGGTCGACAAGAAGAAGTTCGGCCCCAAGTTCAAGAAGGACGGCAAGACCGTCGAGGCCGCCCTCGAGGCCACCACGCAGGAGCAGCGTGAGGCCCTGGCCAAGCAGCTGTCCGAGAAGGGCAGCCTGGAGCTCGAGGTCGCCGGCGTTGCCGACGGCAAGGTCGAGATCAGCAAGGACCTGGTCACCATCGAGTTCCGCAAGAAGGTCGAGAACACGAGGGAGTACACCCCCAACGTCATCGAGCCCTCGTTCGGTATCGGCCGCATCCTCTACTCGCTCATCGAGCACTCCTACTGGACCCGCGGCAGCGACGGCGGCGACGAGGCCCGCAGCGTGAGTTGATGCCCTCGCCCGAGTAAAGTATGTACTCGCACAGCTACTGACTGAATCTCCAGGTCCTGTCCTTCCCCCCGACGGTGGCGCCCACCAAGGTCCTGATCGTGCCCCTGTCGGCCAACAAGGCCTTCAAGCCCTTCATCCAGAAGATCTCGCAGAAGCTCCGCAAGGTCGGCATCTCGAGCCGCATCGACGACTCGTCGGCGACCATCGGCAAGCGGTACAGCCGCAACGACGAGCTCGGCACCCCGCTCGGCATCACGATCGACTTCCAGTCCGTGCAGGACTCGACCTACACGCTGCGCGACCGTGACTCGACCAAGCAGGTGCGCGCCGACGAGGACGCCATCGTGGCGGCGGTCCAGAGCATCGTCGACGGCACGAAGGAGTGGAAGGACGTTGAGGCCGAGCTGCCCCTGTTTGAGGGCCAGGAGGTGGATGTTGCTGTCCGCTAAAAAGATACCTAACCCGCCGGAGGTTAGGAGACCGTGGGCATGCCGGGATGGCTTTGGAACTATGGAAACGGAAAGGAAAGGAAAGGGCTTTGTAAGCGGCAGGAAGCTGGGATGATGCGGCTCTCTACTCTGCATTAGACGTTGTGTATCGAAAAAGTGTCATAGACCCATGGCAGTGAATTCCGGCATGACGGAAGAGGACCGTTCGGGTCGTGGCGTGCATGCTTGTCAGCTTGGCTCATTCGTCACATGCCCGTAGGGCTCATGCGTCCGAGTGACGGGAGATCGCGCGCTGCCCACACGTACAGTCACGCATACGCAGACAAGAATTTGTAGTGGCACGGCTCGTTCGTCTACCCGCGCGACTCTCGGATCGTTCGTGCCAGACCAACCGTCCTCGCGAGCCCGTCGTCGGACGCCTCGCACGCACGACGCTCGGCCAACCGCCCGGACGGGATCCGAAGCAGGGACAGGGGCGGCAGGCGGGGGAGCCGGCGGCGGGCGACCTGTAACAAGCTCCGGGCATCAGAAACGGGCAAATTTGGCTGGGCCTGGGGCTTGGTGGTGGGTTCGTGGGCTGATGATGACGAAGAGATGAGAATGAGAAGGGAAGGGGGGGAAGGGATCGTGGAAGGAAACGAAATGTGACGTGCATTGAGGGGTGAAACGCGAGTGTGCTTGTGACGCGGGTGGCTTGGAAGTTGAGGGTTTGGCTGTGTTGCCGTTGCAGGTTCGCGATGGGTTTTGCGCATGGGAGGGAGCAGGCCGGCCTGGTGGTTAGGTGTTGGCTGGAGTGTGGCTGGAGTGATAGCCATAGTGAGTCGGCCTTTGGAGGGTTCGTTCTCCCTTGGCTTCGGTGTTGCGCCACGCCTCTGCTCATGCTCCACATGATCGCCTCGGGAGGGACTCAGACGGCTTTCTAGAAGCCTTTGCTGGGGCTCCTGATGGCTAACCCCAAGCCTGTCGCCGCCGGTTTGGTGCCCTCGAGACGGCGTCTCTCCATCGTTGGTCAAGACGTGAGCTTGTCAAACCGACGAAATGGCTGTCTGCTGCCAGACATTGCGTGAGCGCGCGCGACTCTCAGTCCGAAACCCAATCAACGGGCGGCGCCAAGTATAGCAGGGGTGAAACGGCTAGAGCCCAGCGGACGACTGGCTCGGCGTGTCTGACGGCGGGATGGGATGGGGAAGGGGGAGGGAGGGGGGCGCTGAGATGCGACGCGGCGGCTCTTTTGCCTTTTGGGTAGTGGTGTGGCGGCGGGTAGCGGTGTCGAGGTAGGATTGTCAGGGCTGCTGGGTCTTCAGCGCTGAGATGAACGCCTCCCACGTCGTATGAGCTGAGCCCAAGTGGAAGAAGGGCACTCTGCCGAGGGCAGAATTGCCCCCCCGTCTCGATGGAGAGATGTCCGTACTTGGGTCTCCGCAAGGGGCGTGTGTGTGTGTGCCATGGCGCCGCATCGTCGAGGGAGCTTCCGTGGCCGACTGGGTCTGATCGCCCTGGGTTCCCTTCGACAGAATCAGATCAGACTAAAGGGCCAGCAGGAACACCAGCATGACTCTTGTCGCAGGTCTCGACTTGACGATGGCGCAGTCTTGGGCCGTGGTTCGGGGCGTTTCTAGTGCCCTCAACCGGAATCATCTGGGCGATCGATCAGATGCCGGTTGGCAAATGTAAGGAGGAAGGCGATGGCATCGTTGTCGGTGAAGCCCTTCGATGGTGGGCGACAGGACACCCGTCCATCATATTTCGAAGGACCGACAGACTTGCAGCAGTCAGCAATCGGCCTCGAGCCGAACGGCCAGGCGTTTCCCACTTACTCAATTCAGGAGAAGTGCCCGGCGTTGTCTCGTGGGGAGCCAGCATCGACCCTGTTTCTGCCCCAAACCTGGTGCAAGACGGGTTCAGGGGACGGCGCTCAGCCGCGGTAGCGGTACAGTTGGAGAAGATCTTGGAAACGGTACGAGCTGTGCCTTTGCGGGGCGGACCCGGGAGGGTAGTATCAGGAAACAAATGGAATGGCACTGTGACGATACCCCCCCCTCGCCCCGGAGAACGCCAGGCCACCGCTAAAACGACCAGGGCCCGACCACACCACACTGCGGCGGGCGGACACCTCCTTCCCCCCTCCAGCGTCCTTCACTTTCAGCATTGAAGTGGATCTCCACCAATGCCCAACCGATGTATCTGCTGGTGTAAGCTGTTACAGCAAAGGAAGCAGCGACCAACCGAGAGGGAGGGAGGACCGACTGATGGATGGCAGCTTCTCCGTGGTTTTGACCTTGCCTTTCCCCCCTTCGACAGCTCAGACTACACCCTGCATCCTACTCGTCACTCTCGCCCTTTCTCCAGCCCTTTCGCTGCCGCTTTGTGCTGCGAGAAGACTCGAAATCGCGGGAGTCTGACGACTTTGAGAGAACAACGAAACGACACCACCGCCGGCGATCGACGCGAGACCCAGCCAGGAGAGAGACCCACGAGAGTCGATCCTGCATTCCGCCAGCGCATCCCCTCCCGGCCGCCCTCTTCGGCCATTCGCCTCCATACCGTTGCACGGTAGCTGCGATTTCCTCTCAGCGATTTCGAGCGGTGCTACCCACCGTACAAACGAAACGCAGTCCGCCCTCGCCGCCGATTCCTCGAGATAACCAGGGGTTTTCTGCAGAGGCTGCCTGCCTACGCATACTGAATGCGCCCGAATCGACCTGGTGCAGCATAAGCATCCTCCGCCACGGCCTCCACTTGCATTTGCATTTGTAGTGCCCGCATCGCATGCTGCTTTGCCGTGACCCACGAAACAGCCTCTGTTCCACCTCCACTGGCGCTCACTGCATTTGACGACGCGAACGAACGAGACGGAGACCAAGAAACCAGAGTGCAAGGCAGCGGCCGACAGATCCTAGCATGGCTACACAAAGAAGGTACGAGAGACATCCTCCGTCAAATGACCGAACTGCAGCCCGTATCCCATCCCATCGCATTACACCCATCTCCCCAATATTGCCTCCTTTGCCCCTCCCGCTCGGCTCCCCTACCTACCTACCCGTACCTACCTGCACACTGCCCCGGCAGGGCCTCGTTCAGGGCTCTCTCAGCAGGCACCTGGCCAGCCCGAGCCTGGGGGGCAGCACATGGGAGTTAAGGCTGGTTGGCGAGTGGGGTTAATTTCGATTCGCGCCCATTCAATGGCAGCCGCGCTCGACCCCTTCTTTCCCTCACACGCCCACACCCACTCCCCGCTACCAATCCCACTCCTCCTCCTCCTGCCTTGCCTTGCCTTGGCCTGCCCGCTGGGTACCTACCGGTGTTGCCCTGGGCCTGCCTGCCCGATCTCCAACTGGCCACCGGCCAATTCACCTGACGACCTGACCTCCTGAGCTGCTCTTCCCAACTTCACCTCCCCCTCCCCGCCTGCGCTGCACTGCATTGCACTGCTGCCATTCCACCCCCCTTTCACCGAGAGTCTGCCCACATCCGTGAGGTCGTCGCAGGCTTGCCGTTTGCCTGGAGTCGATCAATTCTCCGACCTATCTCTTTGATTCCCCCTACTTGTCCTTCTCTCCCGCCTGGACCGGAGTCCCCCCACCCACCGCCCCTTTGCCTCGCCTGTGCGCGCATGCCGACCGACCATGGCTAACGACCGCAGCGTCTACTCGTCCGGCCAGTTCATGAACCCAGGCCCGGCCCCGAGACCTCCCACCGACAACAGACCCAGACTCGCCCTCACCCCGAATGCCAACCTCCCCGGCAGCATGGCCAACATGGCCATCTCGCCCATCCGGAGCACCACCACCTCAACCTACACCGGATCCACCATTTCCCTCCCTATCGCCCGCCAGAACTCGAGCCAGACCGACGGTATGGGAGGCGTCGCCATCCGAAAAGAGGGCTGGGCGCAAGTGAAGGAAAGCAAGAACTTCATCAACCCCTGGAAGCAGAGACTCCTCGTCCTCCGCAAGGAGTCGCTCGACTTCCACAAGCAGGAGGGCGGCAAGGTCGCCTACACACTGTACCTCAAGGACGTTGTCAACGTGGGCCGTGTCGAAGCTGCGGGCACCATCTTTGAGATCAAGAGAAACCCCAGCGGATCATCCAACAGCCCCGGCGAGGACGACGGCCAGACCAAGACGCTGCAGATCCGAGTCAAGAGCGACGATGACCTGTACGAGTGGATTGACCTCATCTACGGCGCGTGTCCCGGCATGGGAGGCGTCAGCAACCCCACCAACTTCTCCCACGCCGTCCACGTCGGCTTCGACCCGCAGACCGGCGAGTTCGTCGGCCTGCCGCCCGAGTGGTCCAAGCTGCTGAACTCGTCCGCCATCACCAAGGAGGACTACGAGCGCAACCCCCAGGCGGTCTTCGAGGTCCTCGATTTCTACTCCGACCTCACCAAGCGGGCCGGAAACCCCCAGCAGTACTCGAGCCTCACCCCCACACCACCAGTGTCCAGCCAGCAGAACAAGCAACTCGGCTACGGCAACGCAGGCGCCGGCGTGGCACCCCCTCGCCCGATGCCGCCCTCGCAGGCGCAGCGCCAGCCGAGCTACAACACTCAGCCCTCCCCGCAGGGTCAGAGGAAGCCATCAGCATCTGAGCAACAGGAACAGATCCAGCGCCAACAGATGCAGATGCAGGAGGCCCGGGACAGGGAGCTCCAGCAGCGCGACCAGCGCGACAGAGATGCCCAGCGTATGAGACAGATGGAGGCACAGAGGCAGCGTGAGATGGACGAGGCCAACCGTCGTGAGATGGAGGCCTACAATGCCAACCTTCCCAAGACCAAGGTGCCCATGGCCCAGCAAGAGCTCGGCGGCTACGGCGGTGGCGGATCCTCTTCCCCCTCGCCAGCAGACCGGTACAACCCTACCAGAGCCGCACCGCCAGCTCCCAAACCTAGCACCCAACAGGCCGGCAGCCTGCGCGCACAGCGACCCGCCCCTGCGCCTCCCACGGCCGCCTCGACCCGGCCGCCGCTCAACACCCAGCAGAGCTCCGGCTCCCTGCGGGATCCTAACCAGGCTCAGAGAGCACCACCCCGGCCGGACCCGAACCAGCAGCGTTATCCCAACGGCAGCTCGGCCTCGCAGCCCCGGCAGAACGGCCCCAGCCAGGCGCAGCCCCCGTCGCGTCTTCCCGCGCCTGTAAAGCCCCTGAACGTGAACAAGTCACCTGCGCCCCAGCCGTCCGATGGTGTCAAGGCCGCGGAAGCGGCTCTGTCAGCGAAGCCGCCGGCATCAGAGCGTAAGCAGGATGTGCGCATGTCGACCATGTCCGAGAGCGAGGTCATGGCGAAGCTCAAGGAAGCCGTCTCCAAGGACGACCCCAATCTGTCGTACTCGAAGCAGAAGAAGATTGGCCAGGGCGCGTCAGGATCCGTTTATGTCGCCAAGGTCAAGGAGACAGCCCAGTCGCCGATTGCGCGTGATCTCCTGCGGGCGCAAGGTCTCAAGGCCCAGGTGGCCATCAAGCAGATGGACCTCGCACACCAGCCGAGGAAGGAGCTGATTGTCAACGAGATCATGGTCATGAAGGACAGCCGACACCGCAACATTGTTAACTTCCTGGACGCGTTCCTGCGAAACAACAACTCGGAGCTCTGGGTCGTCATGGAGTTCATGGAGGGTGGTGCCCTGACGGATGTGATTGACGGCAACACGAGCATCAGCGAGGAGCAGATCTCGACCATCTGCCTCGAGGTACGTTGACGCAGCTGTCATGAGACGGAAACGGACACTGACTGACCTGTGTAGACGTGCCGTGGTCTTCAGCACCTCCACTCGCAGAACATTATTCACCGTGACATCAAGAGTGACAACGTCCTCCTGGATGCCCGCGGCAACGTCAAGATTAGTGAGTTCAGACGGCCTCGTTCAGAACGCAACGGGCAACTAACCGAGATGCAGCCGACTTTGGCTTCTGCGCCAAGCTCACGGAGAGCAAGTCGAAGCGCGCGACCATGGTGGGCACGCCGTACTGGATGGCACCGGAGGTGGTCAAGCAGAAGGAGTACGGCCCCAAGGTGGACATCTGGTCGCTGGGCATCATGGCGATCGAGATGATCGAGTCGGAGCCGCCGTACCTCAACGAGGAGCCGCTCAAGGCGCTGTACCTGATCGCGACCAACGGCACGCCGCGCCTCAAGAAGCCGGAGAAGCTGAGCAAGGAGCTCAAGGCCTTCTTGTCGGTGTGCTTGTGCGTGGACGTCAAGAGCCGCGCGTCGGCGGAGGAGCTGCTGCTGCACGACTTCCTCAAGCACGGATGCCCGCTGTCGAGCCTCGCGGATCTTCTCGCCTTCAAGAAGAGCGCCAAATAAGCCCCCGGCCCATGATGGACCGACGCAGGGTGGAGAAGGCCGTCATGACCATGGATGGCGAGGGCCTTCCCCAACGACGATACAGCCTCGAATTGGTTTGGATTACTGCGGGTTTGCGTGACGAATACTTACTAGATGATCAAGTCGGGCGTTTCGCGGATCTATGGAGGAGAGTCGAAGGGGGTTGGCGGGCATGCAGCCAGAAGGCCAGGGGTGGAGGAGAAGCGCCGATGAGCAAAGAAGGCGCTTGTGTTGGTGATGGATAATCGGTAGAGGCGGCACAGAGCCAAGCCATATCGCGGCGGCGCGTTGTTTTATGCCGAAGGACAACGACAGAGGGGCAGGTCGAGCGACGAATGCAGTGGTCTGTGGCCCGCGGGAGGTGTGCATATGGATGGGTCTCGAGGGCAGAAACTCGAGACAGGGTCCAGCCCAGTCAGGCTGACTGCTGCGACGCGACGTATGGTAACGGGACGGGGTTGATAGGAGTGCTCAATGAAGCGGAATGACCAAATCATGAACGGGTACGAACGAGGTCGGGATCTTCCTCGGCGGTATTCCTGCGGGTGAGGTGACAGGAGACAGGGGGCGGGAGGGATGAAGCTGTTGAATCAGCCTTGCCATTTCGTCTCGCCGGGAGGAGTCGAGTCGGTCAGTGGACTGAACGGCCTGGGGCATGAATGAGTGTGACGATCGGGAGACGGACGCGCACGCTTGCGCCTGTGGTCGCACCTGTGACCGCCGCCAGCGACGGGTACGACGCGTTGTATTACAGAGCATCGACGTCTGAGTGGAGCCGGAGGAAGCCGAGCGCTGGGTGCGTCGGGGCTCGGGAAACGCGAGTTCTCTAGCGCGAGGGACCAGCGAGAGGAGCTGAAATACGAGGCGCCCCCTCGTAAAACCCGGGTGTTTTTCCTGGCCGGCCTGCCCGTGTCGATTTCACCCACACCCGACGCTCGAGACACTTGCACGCGGAAAGCCGGGTCACAGTCGATTTGTTGAGGGGACCGGCTCGACTTTTGCCTCTCTATCCCCTTTTCATCATACCAGTTGGTTTATCCGTTCACATTCTTGGGGGTGTGGACATTCTTCTTCTGTTCCTTACCGTGTTGGTTGCGGGTCTTGGCGCCTCATCTGCTCTGGGGGCTCTCGGTACAGGTACAGTGAGCTGGCTCGAGGCCTGCAGCAGGAGACGCACACACACGCACGCACGAGAGACGGAGAGGGGCCGCCAAGCCTCGGAAAGTTGGCATCATGTCCCCCAGCCCATCGGCGGCGGGCTCGCGGGCCACGGGATCGGCGACACCGCTGACGCCGGGGACGCCCGCGCGAGGGAGCCCCGGGCGGCAGGAGACGGAGACGGGGATGGAGATGGACATCGACGGCGGCGCGGGGGCGGCGGGCGGGAGCGGGAGCGGCGCGGCGAGCACCAGCACGCCGGCGTCGACGACGGTGGTGTCGAGGCGGTCGCATCCCAAGTCGAGGACGGGGTGTCGGACGTGTAAGAAGAGGAAGATTAAGGTTGGTCTCTGACTTTTTATTTCTGGCTCTGCGCTTGGTGGCGGGGGTGGTGGTGAGCTCGGGAGATTCGTATTCTCGGGTGGAGGGGTTGAGGGCATCGCCGTGCTTGGCTCACCTTGGCTCACCTCGGTCTGGGCCTGGTCACCTTGCTCACCTTGCTCGCCTCTTCTCCCCTTTCTCGTCCTCCCCATACCGCACCCTTCACTTCACTGCTGTCAACTCCATTACCAACACCCTCACCATCATCACCATCACTCACGTCCATCCACCGCGGCACCCTCATCACCTGCTGACGCTTCCAGTGCGACGAACACAAACCGTCGTGCCGCAACTGCATCAAACATGCCGTGGCCTGCGACTTCCTGCAGACGCACGCGGCGTCGACATCGGCGCCCCGGTCCCCGTCGTCGCTCGACTTCGCCAGCAATCCCGGCGGCCACCCGGCGTCCGTCACGGACCTCAACATGGTGGACCTCGAGCTCATCCACAACTTCACGACCTTCACGTACGCCACGCTCGGGTCCGACCCGCAGATCCGCCAGATGATGAAGACGACGGTCATCCGCATGGCCCTCGACTGCGAGTACATCATGCACACGGTGCTGGCCGTGTCGGCGCTGCACCTGTCGCACTACCGCCACGACCGCGCCGACTTTTACGTGGCCAAGGCCATGCAGCACCACCAGGTGGGCGCGCGCGTGGCCATCGCCCTCATGGGCGGCGACCTGCACAAGGAGGACTGCGAGCACCTGCACCTCTTCTGCCTGCTGACCCTCTTCTACGCCCTCGGCTGCCCGCGCAAGTCGACCGACGACTCGCTGCTCATGGGCCAGTCGGCCTTCCCCAACTGGCTCTTCCTGCTGCGCAGCCACGAGCCCATCATCGAGCGCCTCGAACCCCACAACTACACCGGCCCCCTGAGCCCCGTCTTCACCCTCGGCCGCGAGCGCTGGTGGGTCCTCAACAAGTACGAGCACCGCCTGCCCGGCCCGCCGCTGCTCAGCGAGCTCAGCGGCCTCGTCAACAAGGCCGTGCGCGACCCCGCGCTGCTCGACATCTACAACTTTGCCATCGAGCACCTGCGCCGCGTGCTGACGCTCATCGTCGCCGGCTCGGAGGGCGGCGGCGCGGGCGCCGGGGCCGCCGGCGTGCGCCTCGAGGGCTGGGACGTCATCATGTGGAAGTGGACCGTGGCCAAGGACTTCCTGCCGCTGCTGCAGGGGGCGCACCCGGCGCAGGAGGCCATCGCCATCTTCGCCCACTTTCTCATCCTCATCAAGAAGGTCGAGGACCAGTGGTGGCTGGCCGGCTGGTCGACGCACCTCATGGGCAAGGTGTGGGAGAAGCTGGACCAGGAGCACCGGCTCTGGGTGCAGTGGCCCATTGAGGAGCTGGGGTGGGTGCCGCCTTGATGGCGCCTCAGGTTGGCGGTTCGGGTTCCCAGGGATGGAGGGTCGGAGATGTGGTGTTCGGTGTTGGGTCTGATGCTCGTGATGCATTGCTTGTACGTCAGCTCGCCGGTAGGATACAAAAAGGGGCCCCCCGGCCGCAGCCAAGGTACGATGCGCACGCCTTGTCGAAATCTCGTGATTGTGATGCACGTCTCACTCGATCCGCCCCCAGCTCCAGATGTTCAGCCCGACCTTGGTCCCCTTGCGGACGGGCAGCCCGGCGTGCCACGTCTCGTCGTAGCCGCGCCCGCGGCCGTCGAAGTTCTCCCAGTAGACGGCGTTCCCGGGTATGACCTTGAACACGACGCCCTTCTGCTGCTGCTGTTGCTGCTGCTGCTGCTCCTGATCCTGATCCTGATTCTGATTCTGTTCCTGCCGCTGCTGCTTCTGCTGCTCCTCCTGCTGCTCATCCTGCTGCGCCCCCTCCCCGCCCTCGCCGCACTCGACGAACCGGCACCACCCCGCCCGGGCCGGCAGGTAGGGGAACTCGGTGCCGCCGCCCTCGACGCCGTCCCCGGCCACCCACGCCATCATGCTGCTGACGCGGCTCCACCCGCCGCCGCGCGACGCCCAGTCGAAGTGGTGGCGGTAGTGGCCGCCGACGCCGTAGCGCTGGGTGCGCAGGCGCTCGACCCAGACGTCGGGCCGCCAGCCCTGCAGGGCGGCGGCGCGGCGCTCGACGCAGCGCACGGGGTCGGTGCGCGGGAGGAGGGCGACGTGGGAGAGGCGGACGGCCGGGTTGTGGGCCGTGTCGGCGCCGTTGGATGTCTGGGACAGGGTCCAGAGGGGGTCGCTTGCCGGTCAGCCCTTTGTCATGGTTCCAGGGGCAGAGGGAAGTACCTTTCTTCCAGGAGATGCTGGCGCTCGGCCTCGGTGAGGAAGGACTCGAAGTAGAGGACGAGGGGCTCGCGCGAGTAGATGTGCACGGCGTAGGCGTCGGGGGCGCAGTCGACGGCCGTCGCGTTGGCCTCGTCGAGGGCGAGGTGCGAGGCGTTGAGGTAGGGGCGCGGCGAGGGTGGGGTCGCGCCGGGGGCGGGCGACAGGTACTGCGTGAGGGGGCCCAGGGCGAAGAGCAGGAAGGCCACGAGGGCCACGAGATAGGATATCATTTTGTTCCGTCGGTGATGAGGGCGATGGCTTGGGAGGTGATGTGAGATGAGCGTGGAGTGACATCGAGGTGAGCACCTACCCCCTGCCTTAGGTAGCTTAGGTAGTCGTCCACGACGCTCGGGCGAACTGCATCCCGTTCCGGTTAGTCGGCATCGCCGCTCTTGCTCAGGGCATCATCACCCCGCGCTCAGGGACGCTCAGGCATGCTCAGGATCCCACCCTCTTAAGCAGCCTCCCCCTTAATCGACGCGCCCCCCGGAATGAGTCTAATAGTCTGGCGTTCTGGAAGGTAATGGCCAAACGCTGAATGCCTAGGAAGGATTCATTTTCTTTATCGCGCCAGGTATTGAGGTCAAATGGTAAAGCAAGGGAGAGCTTTACGTCTTGATATTAGTAGTCTAAGTCAATAAATGAAATATATCGCCGGTCAAGACTAGCAATAAACTGCTCTGATCAGTTGAACATTTCAGGAAAATCTCTCCAATTCTCATCATACTCATCGGCATCAACGAACGAGCCACCAAAGCGAAGCGCCTCGAATACGACACATGTGAAGCCCCGCAATGGGTTCGATGTGATGGTTTTGGTCCAAGAGGTGCGTAGGTTTGGCGTGTAATTACTAACGCGCCAAACATGCTCGGATCCCCGATTCGTTGCCATCTGGCCAGGCCATGTCAGTAAGGCGCAATTTGTTCCCCAGAAGACTTGCTTGTTACTCACCTTCAACCACAGCATCCTGTGACCGATTTGCTCACCTCCGAACTCCATCTTGATGATTCTCTCACCACCATTGCCGTCGATCGCCATTGACGAGGTGAGACACCAGTCTCGAGCATATTTCGCTCCATACATGACATCTCTGCCATCGTCGTAAGTGAATTTCAAACCACAGAGCGCGACTTGTGGCAAATAATCACTGCCCACCCCGTAGAAGGCAGTAACGCTGTTCAGAAGTGGGAGATCAGCACCCTTCAAGCCCCCATAATGCATATACAAGCCCATCCTGTCGCCATGCCAGTCCCTTTGACCTAGTGGCTTCTTCCTCATCACGAATTGGAAGTCTTCAGGCGGAATCTCGGGGCTCATGAGAGGGGCCTTGCGCGACTTATCTCTAAGCCTGAAGTATTCGTTTTCAGAATGTGGCTCCCAATGCCGGTTACCTGAGGGCATGCTAACTTCCAGGGGCACGAGAGACGTGCACTTGAATCCCTACCACGCCAGAATCGATATGTCAGCACCGGAGGAAAGGTTAGATAAATGCTCTGCGCTAGGTACGTATTGGGTTGTAACTTACATCAAAGCCCACGCGGAAACCACACAGACCGAAAGTCTTGGGCAATAAAGACTTGCCAACCACCGTGTCAGGGATGTGGTCGACTCCAACACTATGTAGTTTCTTGTCGCCGTACACATCATGTAGAGCGATCCCGATCATTCCATCGGCAACACAAGCTATGCTGATGCGCATGTAATCGAATGACAGGTCCCAGGAGAGCTCTTGTTCACTGTGGGGCAGGACGATTCCGACGTGGTCATCCGGCACAGACACCAATCCCGTCTCAGCCGACTTGAAGGGTGGGCAGGGGCTCGTTCTGCGGAACCCGCAGATATACGACCGGCCATTGAACTCGATGAATGAAACCTGGATGCTGACCTGTCCCTCGCTTCTCGCGTCCGTGTACAAGGGGCTTGTCAAGTCTAAGCCTTGATGTCCAAGGTCCGACCCCCACGGCCTCTGCTTTTGCGACACCCGGCGCCATTCATGCCATGAGGACCAGACCAAAGTCGTGGGCTTGTAAGGGAAAGTATGATATTCTTGTTTGATCTTGCGAGTAGCATCGTCGCATATAACCAAGGGTCCAGGCTTCACGCCAAGAGGTATCGAGTCACTTTCCCGGGGCCAAGGGGACCAATCTGTGTCTAGGAGCGAGACGATCGTGTTGGAAATGTTCTCAAGATTTGCCCAAATGCGACGTCGGTTTCGAATGCTCTGCCTCACTTCAGATGCGTCGACGTTCCGATCGTCTTGGAGCGTCAGGTAAAGCCGCCGCCAGTCGAGAAATCTCCTGAGGGGCGGCTGACGGCCGGCGAGCAGGAAGCCCATCTCCAGATCTGGTTGGAAGCGGGATGCCCAGAATGCCTGCGGCAACTCGGACACATGTGACACGGCGGCAATGCTCCGGCTTGCAAGGCGAAAGTTATGCACATCGATAGTCGAAAGCTCGGTCAAGACTAGATGAAGAACGTCGGTAGGCAGCCGCGAGAAGCAGTCCTCATGTTCGCCCTCGGTAGTAATGGGCTGTCTGGAAGCCCAATGGGAGACGTATTCCTTTGACACCCCTTGACCCAAAGTAGCTGAGATTTCCGCCGCAACATCAACATTAGCGTTCCAAGGATCTGTCGTCAGGAAGTTCCACTCCTCAGACCCTGGGTACTGCGGCACTTGGTCCGTTTCCGTATCTGCCGGAGGCCAGAAGCGAGCAGCACCGCCAAAATCGGTGAAGGGGCTTGCCCCATACGATTCTCCGTCCTTGGGATGCCTGGAGGGCAAGGATAGCAAAATCCCGTAGAGGTGTTTCCCGACGAGCAAGCGGTCTGCTGGCAAGTTGAGCCCGCGGATCGCATCAACCCGGGCTAGCAACAAACGCCAGCAGGCATCGTGGAAAGTGGCTGTGCGGCCAGTCTGTCTTTCGCTAAACGTGTCGGCTGCCATTTCATTCTCCTCAAGAGCAGGTCTTGGTTCGTCGAAGTAGCAGGCGCTTGGATCGCTGGAGGCGAAAAGAGTATCACGATCACCAATGTCATAGTCAAGCACGATGAATCCTATGCCCGTGACAGTAGCACCGCTTACTTTGGAAATCGTCAGTTGATTGTCCATGTACTGTGGGAAACAACGGCCCCTTACCGCCTCGTACTTCCTCACACCAAGTTTTTCGCGCGCCCGGCTCGTAGTCGTCCAAGTCATCCTCGAAGCAGGGCTTCATGGGTACACCGCACAAAAAGCAACATTGGCTGTTGTGCCGATTAAGTCTCCAAAACGACTCCATAGTCGTGGAATGCTGTTGGAGGCTGATTTGCTGTGGTTGGTTTTGGGTTGGAAATCGGGTTTGAAGGTTCGGAGCTCGTTAAAGCCTTGTAAAACTCGCAAGGGATTTGTAAGGAGGTAAGCCACCCATCCATGCAGCGCATTAAATTTGGTGTCACGATTGTCCCAGGTATGAAGTAAAAGGGAGAGGATTCCGTCTCAAAGGCTGTACAGAGCTCTGTAGACGCCCACAGCTCCAAGGCCAGCGTGTCCTTGGCATGCAGCAAATCGTGGCAAGTTTACCCGGCAGCTAACACCATGCCAAGCAATAGACCAGGGCTGATCACCCTGTGCTCATCCTGCTCCAACCTCAGCTCAGGTGAAAGCAGCAACAGCTCAGGTTCCACACCCAACGTAGATTTGGGGGCGAGAGGCTGTTGGGGATGACTATTTGGCTAGGCAGGTAGTGGCCGCATTGACTGCGTATTAGGTAAGGCCGGCTGCTCCGGCACACTGCGCATGCCGCCAGAGGGACCCCCTATCATGCTACCATAAGGTACTATCATACTTCACATGGCTGCCATCACTGCTGCTACTGCGTCTTCTTCCCCGTGCTCGCCGCCCGCCTGCCGTGCCCCGTCCGCAGAAGCGCCCGCACCAGCACCCACAGCACCCACGCGAAGCCCAGCACCACCGCGCCCGCCGTGCCCACCCGCACCCACGGCGCGTCGCCCCCGTCCAGCACCGGCACCCGCACCGCGCTCACCAGCCGCCCGCCATCCCCGGCCCCGGCCCCGGCCCCGGCTCCCGCCCGCGCCCGCGGCTCGACGTGCCAGAAGACCGTCCGCCCGCCGAACAGCGCGTCGTAGCCCAACCCCGCCCGCTCGAACGGCGTGCTCGGGAACTCGACCCCCGCGCCCGCGTCGCACGCCCAGAACACGGCCGGGTACGGCACCCTCGCCTCCGCGTACCCCTCGGCGTTGGGCGCCAGGTACCGCATGTGCAGCGGGATCTCGGCCGTCCAGGGCGCGTCGGCGCCCCCCGCCGGCGGCGCCAGCTCGAGGAGCACGCTGGAGCCCCAGACGCGCGTCGCGTACGCCGGGGCCTCGAGGTCGACGGGCGCCGTGGACCGGCGCAGCGCCGTGAGGTTCTTGGACGCGAGGAAGAGGTCGTCCGAGAGCTGGTACCTGTCGGCGAAGACCGTCTTGGGGAGCGTGAGGTGCGCGTGCAGCGCGCAGCCGCCGTCCTCGACGGGGGGCCGCGACCCGCTCAGCGCGAGCTGCAGCGTCGGGTGGAGGCCCGTCGGCGACAGGAACCCCGCGTCGAAGCTGGCCTCGGCCTGCCGGTGGCGCGCCGGAAAGGCGAACATGACGGGCGACGGGCCCTTGCCCGAATCGAGGACCGTGAGCGCGCCCGAGATGCCGAGTTCGTGCGCCTCGGCCTGCGCCTCGGCGTCCAGCCCGAGGATGCCCACCTCGGTTCGGTGGCCGGGCGTCGAGGCGACCGAGAGGGCATGGGACCCGTGAGGCCACTGGGCCGTCAACTTGAGGGCCGCCGAGGTCGCGTCCCACGAGATGTCGATCGAGGCGGCGGTCCCGAGGGTGCCAGCCCTGGACCGGCACGCTGCGTCGGACGAGGCGCAGTGCCGGGTGATAAAGTCGACAAAGGGGCCGATGTCCTCTATCAGCTCGTAGTACTGAAGCTCGGCCGAGTCGGGGTGGCTGTCGGTAGACCGCCGCGTGAAGTGCTAGTCGAGGGTCAGATGCGACGTCGTGAACGGGGAGCCACGCCTGCGAGACTCACGTCGTTGCCCTGGCAGTATTCCTTGGCATCGCCTCCGAATGCCTCTCTCTTGGCCGAGCATACCAGATCCCTAAGCAATGTCAACGCGCCGAAAGACCCGGAGCTGTCGCGAGGCCTACCCGTTGGCGTCCCGTCCCTTGGCGGGCGTGTAGAAGATGTGCAAGCCGGGCGACAATCTCGAGACGAGCGGGCTCACTGTTCGGTAGGCCGCAGGACTGACCCATCGCACGTGCAGGGCCTCGGCGTTCTGGGACAGCGCCCTGAATGCCTCGGGAATCTCGTCCTCGCCCCAGGTGAACCTGTCTTCCCGGACCGCCAGCAGGTCGGGGCCCTTGAGGCCATGCTGGCCAATGTCGAGGGTCGAGGGGTCGAGGCCACCGCCGGGCTCATGGATGAAGGTGATTCTCTGCTTCATGGTGCGGCGACGTGTGTATCGCTCCCGAGATGGATGCGGTCGTGTGGGCCGTCACCTTTACGTGATCAAGGTGAGGTGAAGTTGGGGTGAGGTGAAGATGAGATGGCGGTTGGTTGCCTGACCTCCAGGGAGCACGTCCCCTGACGTCGCCTGTGAGCATGCGCCACCAGCCCCCGGTCCCTCGGGCGAGCCACGTGGCTGGTGCCATCTGCGCCATCGGTCGATGCAAGCCTCGACTTCCTTTCTCTCCCTCTCTCTCTTTTTCTTCTCTCTCTAAGTAGACACACAAGAAGTGTAATGGCCATATCCATCGGGTCATTTTTTGCCTGACTCTGGATTCGCCTGAATGTGCGATGGCGACCTCTCGAGACGCCATGTGCGAGGACGCGCAGGGCCCATCTTGGCGAAAGTCAGCACTCGGGGGCTATGACAAGCACCGCCTACAGTGTTCGAGATGCGCTGATTTCAACGACACCCGCGAGTAAAACACGACACGGCATGTCAAGTAAAGAGATCACCAGGTTCTGCGGAAGTCTTCAGCCGGAATACTGCGCACGCTGTTGGAAGATGTTGATTTGCTCCAGGAGCCCTACTTGACGTCTGCCCGTCTATCCAGTGGCCACGTGAGAATCTCGACATGTTGTAATCATGCCTCATAACAGGCTCATCTTCTGGCCTTTTGACATCTTCGCCATCGTCCGCAGCAGTACTTCCCATACAGGGGTTGCCTTGAGGCTTTCCACCTAAAGGTAGGTAGGTAGCTGAAGGTAGGCAGGCAAGAGAGGGAAGGGAAGGCTTGACACGTCACCACCCAACGACAGGCTACATCTGGTTCAAGCATTTTTTTCTTCATTCATGAGGAATATCGACGGGCTCACATGATTTTCGCCTCTGGTTTGACTATGCATGCCCGATTCGGCCCCGGCACACTACAGATTTAGATGTGTGCTTGTTGAGACCACCCATCCGCTCGTTTGCATGAAATCACACCGGCAGTCTTGCCCGATACGTTGAGCCTCAGTCTGGTCCGCGATCTGGTCGTCGGCAAGTCTGTCCATCTTGCTGACGCTGCATGCTTGTTGTGGTGTGGGGGCTAACGACATGATAGCCAGAGTCTAAAACCAATCCATCTCATCGCGAAAGTTTTCCAGTAGCTGTCTTAACTGGCTTTGATCGAACCAAATTCCATCTGCTGCCCTTTTCACCCAGCGCCCTTTATCTCGCTTCATAAACACGGTGTTCTAATTACATGAAACATGCGGGAATATTTAAACAGATGCCCTTGTGCAGATCAACATCAAGATGGACCAGCGCCCAGCGACTGATTCAAGCGCATGTCACGCAGCAAGCGGCACGTGGTTGAAGAGGTGTACTACGAAATCCATCATGCCTAGATCAGTAAATCGAGCCGCATCAGGGGATTAATTCAAGTGATCCCCCTGGGTCATCTCAGCATCGCCCCTTTAGTCTCCTCAAGCATGAAACGGCCATATGCGAGACGCTTTATAGAGAACGCGTGCAGGAGTTGATTTAGAATAGAGACGAAAGAGAAGACATGTCTACCGATAGAGCAGAGGTGGCAGCCGTGTGTCAGAATTCAGCCTCCAACCATACGCACGCCTTATCATATTATGCCTTCTCAAAAAGAGTGCACTGAGCGATAGTGACAGAGCAACCCAGACCATTCAAACGCGAAAAGGCTTATCGCTTCTTAGATGGCCTTCTTCCAATGCTGAGAAGACGACCTTCGTCGCTGACCTGCCAAGCGTAGACCTGAGGACCCTGACCGCCTGGGAACAAAAATTGTGTCAGACGTCTGTACCTGAGTTCGACCACAGTTTGCAGCCCGATTCGTTTGGATTGCAGCCTAGTAGATAGCACAATATTGCCATGCTCACAACACATCCGCGGGCCTGCATTGCCTGCCGCCAGTCGAGAAAGCATGCGCCGTCTTGATCATGGGGCAGCAATCGAGGAGTGGACGCTATTCCCCTGACGACTCGGCGCTCTTGAAGGGGCCTTCGGTTCACATTGCGATGTTGGCCGCCTGGATTGATCCCATAACACCTCATCGCCTTGACGAAACTACCTTGAGATGGGCAAGGGCTCTTCACCTCCGGGCTGCGCGCATCTGACTGACAGAATAAAATCCGACTGATACTCGAGCGTCCTCATACCGGAATGGCCCCTACTCCTCAACGAAGACGGGCCTCAGGTTGCTCGACAATGGCAAGCAGGCACCTCGGGTAGACCGCCGAGCAGCCACTAAACCAGGCCTGTCTGCTACACCTATGGCCCATCCACATTGACGCAACCACAGGACCAAACAAAAGCACGAGACGTTGGGATACACGCTGTCGTAGCCTTGTGCAGCCCCCCACGCATCGATCAGGCTGTGATGCTTCCTGGTACAGGAAACACAAGCGATATGTGCGCGGCTAGGACTTGCTCGACGGCCTTGCATCGCTGAGAGATCTGAGCCTGTGTCAGATGTGAGAGCAACATATCATGTCTTAATGAACGCCAAAGTTGTGGTGCATGTCAGGCTCCTCATCTGGATCAAAGCCGGCCAGGCCGAGGGTCAGCCTACGACAGTTTGTTCACAGGATCAGAGACGGACGATTCCAGAGCCTGCACCGACATGGCTGCAGTCAGGTGGCAGCCTTGTCGAAGCTCGTTCCGCCGTGGGCCTTGGCTCACCATGGAAAGGGGCTCGGGCCTGGCTTCACGAGTATAGCAAGACCTACACTGCAAGACAACCAGGCTGCATCCAGGTCAGTTCCGTACAACGGACGAATCTCGAGATCTCGGAAGCAGTGAGACAGGCCGGATGTCGCATGCATGTAACGACCCTTCGGTGTCTGGTCAGGTCAGTGACGACAGGCTGTGGCGTTGCAGGAGACGATCAATGCCGCCTGCCATCCCTTTACCGTCAACCCGCGCGGCGGCGTCTTTCGAGTTTCGGAGACGTCTCCGCTCATCATGCCGGCCGCTACGGAGCCCGTCCGACCGTCTCGCGGGCAAAGAGGACCCCCTTCGCCGCACCCCACTCACCGGCCGCATCAACATCTCAACATGGCCATCAACATCAAACACCGCCGTCGTCGACACACATGAACCGCAATGCCCGCCTCGCCGCGCAAATCGCAGCATCTTCCCGAACGAGACGGGACTCCGGCGCATAACACACGCACGACGCCCCAACATCGGACGGAAACAATGCGTCGCCGCCTTCCCTTCGGACGACACCCAAATCCAGTCGAAGACGCGAACTCCCATGAACAAGAAAGCAAACCGCCGCCCGCTCTCCTCGATGGGACGAGACGAGACGAGATGCGACGCCGGAAGCGGCTAGCAGGTTGTTTCCCCCTCTGCCCGCCCTGTCCCGTCCCGGCCACGCACCTCGGGACGGAAGGCCAGGTTCGGGGTTCCTGAGCGAGAGCGAGGCAGGACGGGGATGAACCTACTGCGCCGCGCTCGAGGCAGCACGCGCGCCAGGCCGACTCCTCCCTCATCCGACATCTACTGGCGCGAGCGTTTCGACTCGAGCAGTTCAGGCCGGGCGGACAGACGACAGCCCCGCTCACCTTGTCGCAAGTCAGGCAGAATGTGACGACGAGCCCCGCGCCGGCCAAGTCCATGCTTCCTTCTCACGCCCAAGCCCCTCCGCCAGACAAAAGACGGGATCAAGTCCAGTCGAGCCACTCAGCGAAGAGAGGATGCCATGTCATCCGCCCCCTCGGGCCCAGACGGGCAGCCGGATACGGCCACCCTACGTCGCTCACGAGAGTCGTCCCAAGACAGCCATGCGTTGGCAGTGCTGCCAGAGCCGCCAGAGCCTCAGATAGACCATACAGTCCCCTGAAACGAGGCGTCCGTCAATCGACTCCGCGTCGGCCGAGTGGTCCTCCCCTCAAGCCGCAAGCGGGGCCGGAGCATGTCAGCAGAAGCAACAAGCAGCACATCTGGCACGACCGGCCCTTCCGGCCCCGCTCGTCGTGCGATGCCACGGCTGGCGGCTCGGGGAGGGCACGTTGCCCCAGCGGGGACAGAGAGTAACGATGGTCAAAGGAAAAGGAAATCTCGGTCTGCAATTGATGAGCTGCAATATGACGAGTTGATCTCGCCCTGGCCGAAGCTGTTGGCGTACGAGCTCAGTGTGGGTTGCATTTGTCGCCTCCGGCTGGTCGATAGCGACTAGGCGTGTGCAGGCCATCTGACTCTTTTGTGGTGGGACACCAATACCAACCAGCAAGGGGTTGAACGCCATCCCTGGCTTTCCTGCCGGCGAAGTGCCATTACTTGACGTCGGCATGCTGCTGTTGGCTGCTGTTCTGGCCCCCAGCGGCCGACGATGATCTCCGACGTGACAGCGATTGCCTGTCGAGTCCGGAGCACACTCCGGCTGACAGGGGCGAATCGTTACCTGCCACCCCTCAGAGACCCCTTGTAGTCACGATTGACATGTGCCTTGGCCCACGGTCGGTGGTGGCAGGGCGTGCTGCTAGCCGAAGGATGGCCACTGGCCAGCTGCGGCATCGAGACGACGTGACAAAAGTGCCACGCAGCTTCTCAACTTGCCGACAAGATGACTGACAGGCCTCATTGCGGCTTGTCCCCGCGATCATACCACAACGCTGCCAAGAGGTGGTAAAAAGGAAACCTGGGCGGCCGTGCCCTCGCAAGCTGCACCCGAATCGAGGCAGTGACCCACGTGATCCGCTTCGGCACTTTGATCTCGGGATGGGAAGCAGGGGAAGAACAATGAACTTGGTGAGAAGCGGAGAGGAAAGGGATGAGGGGCGGCTGTCAAAGCAAACAAACATGGCAGATCCCCGGTCCTGGTCCTGGTCGTGGTTTAGAAACGAGGGGAGGGGAGGCTTGTCCCGGCATGGATGACACTGCAACTGCAAAACTGCAAAACATTAACAGGTGTCAAAACGAGGCGCAGCAGGCCGGGGCAATGCGGCTCACCATGCTTTGCCGCCTTGCGTCTTCTCCTACCTGCCTGTCAACGAACTGCCAGGCTGGGCCAGCCGGGCCATTCTCGAGGATGCCAGCGCCTGTTTCGCACCTTGTGCCGAGAGGACGAGCCCTGAACACCCACCCTTGGCCAGGCAAGGTCCTTCGTTGGTCGTGAAAGTAGAGCCAGGGTACCAAGCAGACAGCGGGCGGGTTTCCGAACCGAACGAAGGGGCATGGCATGGGCAGGGGGCAGCCCGGAGCAGGCAGGGGTCGAGGCGAAGCGAGCGCTCCGCGCAGAAATGACAAATTTGTCGCCCATCCCATGCCTGTCTGGGAGGCCGATGACGAATGACAGAGGGACAGGGAGGCAATGGGAATCGAGCCGAGGGGTGATGGGATGGGTTGTCTGTCGGCCAAAACTGCCCGAGTCGGTCGGTCGGTCAGGCAGTCATCGATCAGACAAGGCCGCGGTGCAGTACAAGTCAAAGACGGGATAGTAAACGAAATCATCCGGAGACGGTCCCATCCGAGCGCACTTGTGACGGGGCTGTGGCAGTGAACGGCAGGCCAGGCCAGGCCGGGCACAGGCACAGACAGCCACAGACAGGCAGCAGGTCGAAACTCGCGACCCTCGACCTTCTGGGACGTTGAAACAACGACATCACGTCACCTCAATTCGTTTTGCTGCGCTTGCAACGCGGCGCGGGAACCTCCACGCCCCCAGCTGACGTTCAGCTGTGATCCTCTGGCGCCCTGGATGCAGCCTCGTGGCATGGCCGTCGGAACTTGGACGAGACCGAGGGCCGGTGGGTTGGTGGATGCTTTGCCTTGTCTTGCCCTCTGCCTCGCCCCCCGACACGACAGGGGCCAGAGGGTGGGTGGATGGCATGGGCAGCCTCGATGACGGCACCCCTGTCGGGGGACAACCACCTCGCCGCACATCGCGGCCCTCCTGTTCGTGGCTGCCCGAGTCCATCGCTCAGCTAGAGGCAAGTTGAGCAGGGAACTCCTCCATCGAGTCGTCCTGTCATCTTGCAGGAGATCAGCCCACCTGGTATCCATCCTCCCCTTCCCCTCCTTTTCTCTCGCCCAGCCCGAGAAGCCCACTGGCCAATTTTCGTCTCACCGGTCCTCATGAGTGGGAGGGAGATTTTGTCTTCGGGGGGTATCGACCCATGCATGCCACAGCACAGTTTGCCATTCCTCGCGGCATCGGGCGGGAACCTCGGTGCTGGGAGCGTAAACGAGATCGGGGGCGCGCTCACTCATTCACGCACGTTCGCACGTTCGCACGCACGCACGTTACGCACGTTGGCCGTTCGATGTCGGCCCCCCGGTCCCCCGGGACTCGCATCTTGATCTTGAAGGAGATGCGCATTGCGATTCGTCGATCCCGAGGTGAAGGAAGAGTGACAGGACCCTTTTCCCCACCTGCTCTGCTCTCCCACCACTTCCCCTGTCACGCTCGCTTGTTCGATTTTGACAGGACGCTTGGGCCAGATCAGGGCTGGCGTTCCGTGCGTCGCGCCGGGATTGCACTACGCCCTCTCATTCGGAGAACGAGCCTTTGGAGGCCTTGGAGGGCCGCAGGGGTTGGTCAACACTCCATGTTCTTCATCTTGGATCGGATGTGTTTTCTCTTTGCGGAGCGGCTGTCATGATCCATGTTGAGGAGGTCGGGGCCGGAAAGGCCAAATAAGACGGACACAGTCGCCTTCTTGGATATTCTGCCCGCGACCAGACGGAACCCTCATGGGAGTCCTCGTCCACCCTCGTGATGCCTGTCCTCTCTCCCTTGCGCCTGTCAAGCCCGGCCCGATTGAGACTGCCGCGAAGGGGAAGCGCTGGCGTGGGTGGTTCGGACACCGGAGCACTCGACAAGGTTGCGTTGTACGCCCGGGCAGTGTTGTGCTGCTGCATGATCAATAGACCACCCGCACAAGGGAGCTGAGGGACCGCGCCCTCGAATGTGCTGTCGTCGCCCGTAAACCGGTACAGGGTTTGGCGGCGGCCCTCAGCGGGTTTCTACCGTGGAATCCGTGGCTCCCAACAAGTGTAGCCACAAGTCAAGGTTTCTTCGGGCATGGGCGTTGCATTCGCGGTGGCCCACCAGAATCACCATTGATAGGAGCACCGTCACGGAAATCAGGTTTCTCGTTTCGTCGCAGCCAGCCGATGTCACTGCAAGTGGGCTCTCCTCCGCGACTGGCGCGCTTTCCCAACCCGTCAACCGACCATTCGTGCTTGTTCGGACGAAATGCGTTCGGGGAACAACACCGGTGTCCTATTTGATGCTTTCCACCCCGAATGTAATGTGAAACCCGCATTGGGTCGTGGACCTGCAACGCGTCTGCCACTCGTTACGGAACGGGGACGGTGGGACGTAGCACTCGCACACGAGCCTGGAGGCGGCGACGAGATGTCGCTGTCTCGACGTGACTTTCAAAGCTGGCGAACCTGACGGGCTTTTTCGTGCAGCCCTCATAGGATGCTTGCTGTCAGATTAGCCTCACGGAGTACTGGAAACTTGTGAATCGTAAAAGGGCCACTGAATTACCAGATCCGCTCTTCGTTGCACAGAGAGACCCGCGACGGTGCATGGGAGAGACCAAGGAGCATGGGACTCGTCTGGGAGCTTGCAGACTTGTGTGATGCCGACGTACGGGAGAACGGTGTGACTTTTACAACTCCAGCATGAGTCAAGGTTGTTGGTCGATTGTTGCCAAAAGGGGGCGACGGTGCCTCCATCACGACTTGCTCCGATGGAACCCCCCTGTCATAGGGAGTTGACGGAAGACAGGGCCATCAGGCCGGGCCTGGCCACCGTCCTGTCGAGGACTGGAATCTCCAGGATTACTTGCCCGGGAAGGGAATACCGATTTGGCGTGGAGCTGCATGTCGTTGGTTCCATGTCAGTTATCATTCTAGATCGAACTGCGCAAATCGCCTCATACATACAAGCCAGCAAGTATCGTTTGATGTCTTCTTGAGCTGCCTTTCAGAACAAAAATATGCCGAAGAAAGCGTATGACTTGTTGCAAGCAGCCGTGGCATGAGCGCGCGATGGTGACACGACACAGCCGCTCTGAAGCTTGGTGTGAGAGCACATTGTCCCTCGAGTTCCGCCAACGTGGTTCCGGGCCCCCGGGAAAACCAGTGGACGGGCAGCGACGCCAGGACTCACGAGAGCCTGTGCCTACGTGGCAACAGTGCTCAGATCAGAGCCACGCCATTGCGTCACGCAGCTAACGTCCAACCCGCCGTGTGCTACTCGAGTAGGTGTATGAAGTCTGTCTTATTGGGTTAAGACTGCGAAGGCACGCATGAGGTGAGACGGAATATCCAGTAATAACGAGGACGGGCCGCATCTCCAGCGGTCCAAGGCTGCGAGATTGGCGACATCCATCATGCAGAGTTCCGTATGAGGATCGAAACAACGCCACCGGTCGCACGTCGACATTGAGATTTGAAGTTGGAGGAACTCCAGCCTTCCATGCGCGCATGTCTGAACCGAGGTGGCATCGTGGGATTGAGAATGAAACCTGGTCCTGGGCTCTGTGGGCTGAGCATGAAGACGCTGCGAAAGTATCGAGGCTGTTATTGATGGCTCGGCCACCGGACGGTCGCCCACATAAGTCGCGCGCTGTTTTACAGGTAGGGTCGGAATAACACGTTGATCGAGGCCGGAAGGGGCTTCATCGTTGTGTAAATCTATCGTTTCGGATGTCAAAGATAAGTTTTTTCGGCTGTTACTCGATGGCTTTTCCCACACCCCCGGCTTAGTACGCTTTTTTCAACATGTTGTGGTCTCGGGCCCATCGTCGCCCAGGGGGTGATCCTCATCAGACCAGCCTGACCTGACAAATGCAAACGGGCCCCTGAAGAACTCGTGGTCTTTGCCCTGAATGCAGCGGATGATCGCCTGGGAGTTAAGTGTCTAAAACGTCAGGGGGAGCCCTCTGCTGGCCCCAGATCCCGGGCAGGTCGGGCTCTGCCGCCCCGTTGTGAAGTTCCCGAAGCAGAAGCCACGGCCGTGGGATCATTTCCTACTCCAGTTACTCTTGCGAGGAAGAAGCGCGCCCCATGCCCATGTCGCAACTGACTCGCCAAGAGATCTGGCTTGTCGCCATCCGTGTGCCTCGTCGCATTCACAACTCCCCTGACATTTCAATGATCAGTGGGACCATTTGTTTCTGTGGCTGGAACGAATGTGAGCCTGAGCCGGTGAGCCTGAGCCGCACGACAGCACGATAGTCGCAGCCGGATGTCCAAATTCTAAGACGACTCGGGAAACATGCGGCTGGGCTTCTGAGGGTGATTCTCACCTTGTCAAGCGTAGCTAATCCTCGCGGATTGATGGGCTCTGGGTCAGTGTTCGGCAGAAGGGTCATGTCCTCCCTCAACGGCCATGTTTACGAGGTCCGCGTGAGCAGGCGTGACATGACAGCGGGTGCACCAGGCTGCGGATGGCCGAATGAACAGGCTACCGTAGCCCTGAGAGGTCAAACTGCAGATGCCACCCGTCATAGTGGGAAACACGAAGCCGAGGCGGCAAACATGAATGGAAACGTGCCGCAAGAGGGTCAAAGTGTCTGAAACAGCGAGGCGCCTTGTGTGCTGCTCGGTGCTGCTTGACGGCTGAAGAGCTGGCTCTGACTCGTGAAAGGATATTGGCATCCCAGTTCCACGAGCACCCACGCTGTCGGATCGTTCGAGGGGAGCGGTTTTTGCAGGGTGACGGGGATGGGGAATCATCATGCCAAGAGTCCCTGATGCAGTTCCTCTAAATCATATTCCCGAACGGACCTGTCAGGAATGTCAAATTTGCGATCCTGACCGCCAGACAGCGAGTGCCCCACATATCGGTTCTCTGTACTCTTGTGACGAGGGAATCAAAGGTGTGGCTCAGACATCTTGAAAGTTAGCTTCGGATTTATGTGAGACTGGGCACACCGGTAAACCAGTAAAGCCGGGGGCACGAATTGGTGGGAGAACCAACGAGCGCTCGGATGTTAGCAAGTTCCGACAAGCAAATGTCCATGATCAGCGGCCACCCTCCTTGGTAGAAAGGCAAAAAGGAGCGAGGCGGTGACTGGACGGACAGGGCAGGCTTGAGGCGAGCGGGAATGAGCTATCGTCAAGGGTCTCTTGAGTCGCAGGGCTTCCAGTTCCAGCAGTTGTTGGGACTTGTGAGGGGCCGACCTTGTGCTCCCCCATGCGGATGCACAAAATCGGGCGTGTACAACGTGAAGTGGGCAGCACAGGGCCGGAGGAGCCCACAGCGCCGATTAGGGATGAATTTGCGTGGGTTTGTGATTAGTGATGGTCTTCCGTCCATCCCTGAGAATCGGGCGTGTGGCGTTCCAGTGCGAGGAGCATAGTTTGCTTGCGGTACGGTGAAGTGAAAAACAGCGATCGACGGTACTGGCTGGTGGATAGTGCGTCAAGCGCAGTAAGCGCAGTTGAGGAATCCCGGGCTTGAATCCGGTCCTCGAGCATTTGTCAGGACGGGCACCAGCTGAGGTGTCGAATGACTCTCGAGGCAAACCGCCAGATATGTCAGGGGCGCGCCAGTGCCAGATGGGGTGCGGGAAGAAGGGGGGGGGGGCGGGGGCGAGGAGCTGAGAACCGGGTCGCCGGGTAGCATTTCGATCGAGCCCAGTGCAGTTTTCGGGCGTGTGACGTTTCGCGGCTGCATGCAACAAGGCAAGACGTTGGAACACGATGACGGGTCGTGGCCAGACATGCCATCGGAAGACAGTGGGCAGGAAGTCCATGCCGGGCGTCGATGGAGGGCGTTGTCAGGGGACCCCATTCTGTCGTGGCATATCGGAATGAGTGGGTTGGGCAGGTTGGCAGATCTCGCATCTTGCACCCGTCCCATCCCATCCCTTCCCATCCCGCCCCAGGCAGGCAACCGGACCAACCACTGGCCTGCTTGCTTGTTGCGCCGGGTCCCGTTCACTGCAGTGGAGGCCAGGGTGAGCGTCCAGAGATGGCGTGGATGCCTATGTGGGTGCTCACTATGGTACGTATGTGTGGGCGAGAGGGGTGAAAGCAGCCCAAGGCAAGGAAGCTGGCGGTGGAGGACTGAGCTGCGGTTTGACGTCCATGGTACGGTGTTAGGTCTGGGTGACGAAGCGCTTCGAGCTATCGGGATAAAAGCTGATGCACGACCAGCCGGGTGGGTGGGGCCTGCCTGGCTGAGGCCTCAGCTTCAGTGTTCCTTCCTTTTTTCTGCCTACCTACCTAACCTTACGAGTAGCTGCCTGGCTGGACAAGTCATCGATTTGGCTTAGGTGGGGGGGGGGGAGAGGAAAAGAAAGAGACACCGGACACCATGTGCTCTTGCCCACCCCGAAGATGATCGGGAGCCCCACTCGACCAAAAGCCACGGCGGCCATCAGTGACAGCGCCAACGCCGACGCCAGCTGCCACTTGCTCGCCGGTGCCTGCTCCTGCTGCTGCAAGCTTACGTGGATGCTCACGCCCTTGCCTCCATCCCGTGCATGCCTGCCCGATGGCTCGTCTCCCGAGGTCCGGTTGGAGGAGGCGGCTTCTGGGATCAAAGCACAGCTGGCCGTGTACACGTCTACGGCACTTCTCACCGGTACCTAGGGAAGGCCTCTCGGACACTCAGGTAACCAAGACACAACAGGCACCTCAGCTCGGGCACCGCGCCCGAAACGAGCACCATGACTTGGTCCTGCCGGCTACCATTCCAGTCCCACGACACAGGTGCCCACTCCAAGGAACGGGTCGAGTCGGCTAGCCACCAATGAGAAACCCGATTGCCTCGTAAGCGACTTTGACAGCTTCCCAAAATTGACAGGCGCAGGAGCCGTGAGCCTGCTGGGTGTTGGCAAGTCGATCACTGCTCATCCCACAACACCTCAGCGTTCAGAGCGCCAGCTGAGCTCCAGTCTGCTGCCCCGGATCCCTAGCCCCAGCATCCAAACCAAGCCTTCCAACCTTGCTAGGATAATCGTCGCATCCGAGCCGACGCACACAGAGACACACAGAGACGCACACATACATACATCGGCACGAGCTGAGCGTGCACATCTGCAGCCATGCATGCACAAGGCGATGGAGGGTGACCTGTCGACGTGACCCTCGAGGACTCGGTCGTAGTCGTCCCCCCCGGCCGGCCGTAACGCATGCGGCGCAGCTCAGCGATCTAGATCGATCCTGGGATCATGCACGTCAGCCCATTGAAAGAAAATCGCAGTGGGCACTGCCCGCGTTCCGCTTCAGCGCGAAGCCCTCTTCCGATGATGGCACGACAGAAGACTTCCACGGCACCGCTAGCCACGAGCCTCTTCCGTCATGCTTGTCCTCGTGGCGCAGACGGGCAAGAGCGAGAGCCGGGGACGCAGAGCTGGACGTCGACCACGATGAAGACAAGGGGCGTGGATCCAGCAGTCTGGGTAAGACATGCCGGCTCGGACAAAACCAAGGAGACTCCGGGACGACCCCAAAACTCAGAGCCTAGAAGCCCCTCCTCGGATATCTGTCAATCAAATCAACGCAGATGACCAGACTCTGGGCCATGTCACTCGTCATACCTCCGGCGTCAGACCCAGCTGTCATCGTGGTACAGCAATCGACTGGCACATTGCCTGGAGAACCGCCTGGAACTACTTGAGGCGCAGCAGCATGGGGGTGTGTGTCTGACACCCAGCCGCAACCACGATACCAGCGGCGACGCGACAAACAGAGACAACAAGCACACCGAACACTGGCACTGGCACTGGCAGCGGCACCCGACCCCTGGCCGAGCGGCAAGGGGTAAGGTAATGCTGAATGATTGGGGCTTGGGGCTTGGGGGTTTGGAGAAGGGGTGCGTGCGGCGTCATCCATCTGGTTTTTTAAACAAGACAGCACGTTGCACGCTGTAATGACAGTTACTGAAACAGCCAATCGCAAGCTCGCCTCTCAGCTTGACAACGGAGACATACCCGCCCCCCAAGCCCGATGGGCCCCGAAGAATCCCATCTTGGGGTTCCCGTTCGATCGACAATAAGATCAGCCCAGCCCGGTGCCAGATCTGGCCAGCCAATCGCAAGCTCCCCTGACCCAGATCGCATCGTCAGCAACCGCCCGCCCGCGCCCCAACAAGCTGGCGCCCCCCTGGGCCCCTTGAGCCCTGCCTCACTTCTCGACAGCGACGGGTTGGCAGGCGTCCGAGTTTCTGCCCTTGCTGTCGTCGTTGGCATCCAATGGGACTGAACTGGTCTGGACTGGGGAGTATGACCAAGGAGCCAGCATGTCACGAACCCACAACCGCGTCAAAACGTGCCCCGTTGCTCGGAATCGGTCTCTTCCAGCAGCCGCTGCCCGATGTTTCCTCTGCGCCCAAGCTCAACCGTTCATCGCTCTGTGGGCGGACTCACATCACGTCACAACGACAGGGTATGTCCACTTGCATCGGGGGAGGAGGCGGCTCAACACCGCAGCCATCTTTCGCTCGCCATTCTTGCGGTAGTCTCCCGACAGACAGATATGGGGCGCACAGGCAGGCAGACGGCTGCGACCGCGGTCTCAACCAAGAACGAACGTACTCGGGCGCCTCCGGCTTTTGCCTGGAGTTGCTGCCAGATACGAAGATTTGCACACGACCCTGTCGAGCCTGCACGTCAAGGTTTGATCGACGCCAATCGCAGCGTTGGATCTCTCACTCTCGTGGATCATCGTTTTGCATCCAAGCAAACACTGCCTCTTTCAGCGCATGCACAGTTTCCTGGACCGTCAAGCCGATTTTGCTTTCGCATTCGAGACTCACTTCGTTCTCCTCCGCTCCGACATTTCTAGGCCCCCCCTTTTGCTCAGAGCGTTTCATCCACTAGGCCACACCCACCTGGCCAAGAGAGCATGGCATGTTGACGTGACGACTTTGGCCTCTGATACAGTCCAACCATCGTCCATGCGCCGCCCTCTGACAGGTACGGGAAAAGGGCGGACCAGTGCAAAGAAACTCGTCCTGTTTGAGGCGAAGAGATCTCCTTCTCCAGCAGCTGCCAAGATGTCCGGTGACAGCAGTGCACTGGTCGGGCAGTGCACATCATCCGCCCCCTTCCCCCCACGACGGCTAGGACACGACAGGCCCTGCCAAATCCTGCAATGCAAGATTGTCTCGGTCGGTGGAGGGAGAGACTCGAGACGGGGGGCGCCGGTGGCTCGTGTCACGTCGGTGGCGGTGCCGAAGCCGTTTTAGCGCTCTCAACGTTCAGTCCAACCTGTCGAACTCTGCTGCACAAACCGGCGAACCACTGGGTCCTGTGCGTTTGAGGGATGGGACGGCCATGAGACCACCTCGATCCCAGGATTCCGTCACGATAGCGGCGACGTGCTCCAAGCCGAGACATGGCTGCGAACAAAGGGGGCGCCGGAATGAACGTCGCCTGGGTTAATTACTTTCTGCGCGTACGCCGTCATTCACCCTCCAGCGATAGTCGGTAGTCCCAGGCGCCTGTCCCAGTGCCCAGGACAGCCGGGAGCTCGCGTCGCGCGCTTGGCAGCGCCAAGCCGAGTCAAGGGAGCGAAGTCAATCCAATGGCCATGGAAAAGAACCATTCACTCAGCTGTTCGGATAGCGACCTCCACCGTGTACGTACTCGGCCACGATGGCCGCTCGCTACCTCTGGACCCTACATCGGTGGAGGATGCGTTTCGCCGCCTGCATGAAAGACAAACATGATCGATGAAGGGTGGCATTACAACCCGGGTGGACATTGGGTAGACGTTCTGGGCCGGGGCTTCAACCACTGTCATCAAACGGCAAGCGTTGGGTTGCATACTTGTGCAGTACGAAAGACTGATGTTGTAGTGCAGGTGAATATCTCATTCATCCCCCCCCCTCTCCTCACCCGATCACAACGCAGGCCGCCCCCTTCATCGGGCAATTTCATCTACGCAACCGCCTTGGCCTTCCCTGCCCAGGACCAGGGCCAGGGACAAGGACCAGGACGAGGACCGGCCGGTGCCAAGCGACCCCTGCCCACCAGCTCAGACATCGACACCCCCAAGGGACACGCCCCCCCCTTGCTCGCCCTGAGAATACACCCTTCCCTCTAGTGGCTGTTCGTGTCACTGATGGTAGCCCCTAGTGCTTCTGCCATCTTTCCACTCTGCTTCTTGAACCCACCCTGCCCCCGTGTCCTTGCGCAGGCCGTCGGTACCCTATCCCTGCCCCTGCTGCCCCCTGCTGGCACATCCCAGTACTACCACGATCCCAGCCTAGCCCGCCCGCTTCCCTCCAGCAGGAACGCCACTGAAAGCATCCCAAGCCGAAGCCTGCCCCGGTGGGAGCGGAGGGCCTCTCACTGTAGCTTGTCTTGTCTGTGGTATTCTCGGGCTCTTACTCGCACCCTGATCGACCTGTTGCCAGATCATCCTAGCCCATGCCTCGCAGTTTTGGGCCTCTTCAGGTTTAGTTGCTTTCCCCGTTAGAACCGCTCCCCACAAGACCTGAGTCCTCCCTGCTGCCCGCCTCTGCCCGCTCATCATACCACATGAGGTGCGACTACTCGCTGTGTAGCGGCAGAGGGGGGGGGGGGGCCTCCCCTTTTTCCCCCACCTGCACTTTACTTAGAAAGGCGTTAAGCCATCGAGGGCACTGCGCTTCCTTCTTCAGTTCGGTTTCTTCATGACAAGCACACGCTCCCACGCCAGGCCACGGTCCGATTCACACGGGCACTGCTACTAGTCGAAGGCTCTTTTCGTCTGAGCTCTTGTTCATGTCAGTTTCACTATTCCCAGTGGACCATCTTAATTTGTCAAGTTTGACTTCTCGCCGGGTCCCCCTCCTCGACACTTCCAACCCACTTCCTCTTTGGGCATCCCATCTGTGCGCCGCTTCCTTGGTCTGCTTAAGCTCGTCGGCCATCCTACGTCCCGGTCACCTCGATTTACAAAAGGAAAAGCCATCCCACCTCGTACTGCCATCCCTCGATATCGATCATCTCACTTGACCACCCACGACCCAGACACAAGACACCACACACCACCAACCTCCAACGACGCAACCTACACCATTCACATCAACATCAACAACATCATCAACACCAACACCAACTGCACATTCCCCCCACCTCGGCCAGCATCGCTTCACACCAGTGCCTATCCGCTGTGCGGAACCTCGACTCCAGTGCCTCATCCGGTTATGGGATATAGTCCTTCGTGGTCTGCCCAGTACACTGCCCCCCCCAGCACGTCTTCTTCTTCACACGAACAGCAGCCCAATATGTCGATGCTCGCCATGGCTGCTCCGTCCCAACACGCAGGCTTCAAGAGAGAGTACCCCTGGGAAGGCGGCAGCTCGATGGAGTTTGGAGGACGCTCACGATCCCAGTCTGACAGGATCGAGCTGCCCTCCATCCGACAGGTTTGTGTCCTGCCTCCGCCCACCCCTAGCCTCTATGCTGACGTTGTGCTCCAGGCTTTCCCAGAGATCAAACTCCGTCTCCAGCCACCAGAAGCACCTGCCCGGACAACATCGTCAACGACTTCGCCGGTCGTCGGCCTTGCAGGTGTCATGACCCCGCCTGAATACATTCACTCGCCAAGTTCCTCGTCCAACAAGCGCCGTCGGCTGTCAGTAGAGGATGAGCAGGACATGGAGAGAGCGAGCCGAGTCCCCAGAATGTACGAGAGCCAGGGCCCCGCACACCATCAGCGCCAGCTGTCGCCTCAACGACCAATCTCCCGACCAGCGACCGAGGGTTGGGCGACCTCCGCAAGGACCAGCCCTTACGCAGCCCACGCCCCAATGCCTCCCATGCGGCAAGCAGCTCCCATGGAGGTGCACGAGCGGCAGGATCCCCGCCCCACTCTCCCCAGCCTACCTCACATGGCTTTTGAGCGAGAGCCAGTTCACATGCAGAGGCAACGGGGGCATTCGAGCGAGGAGTTTCAACCCATCCGGCCAGCGGGAGCAATGGCCATGCCTAGCGCCCCGGTGATGGAGGCTGCACCAGCGTACCGAGCGGGGGGCTACCCGTACGGCTACCACCACCCCAACCGGGCCCAGTCCCTCTCCCTCGGTGCCATCCCACCGTTTGATCGCACACCCTTCTCCTCTGCCGCTCCAGGTTATGGCCCGCACTACCAGGATTTCATGAGGCTCGGCGAGCTGGGCGGCATGGGGATGCATGGCGACAACAAGCAGCGAAAACGCCGCGGCAACCTGCCCAAGGAGACTACGGACAAGCTGAGGGCGTGGTTTGTCGCCCATCTTCAGCACCCGTACCCCACGGAGGACGAGAAGCAGGACCTGATGCGCCAGACTGGCCTGCAAATGAGTGAGTGATCTTCCTTTCCACGCCAAGACCACCTTAAACCCGGCGCTTGCGAGCCACCGGTCCCGACCCGTTGGGGCGCCCCCCAAACCTTCTTTCTTTGAGAGAATGAATGATGAACCGCGAGGCTAACCTGCACTCCCCTCTAGACCAAATCTCCAACTGGTTCATCAATGCCCGCCGTCGCCAGCTTCCCGCCATGATCAACAATGCCCGTGCCGAGACGGATGCCACGTCCGGCCGAGCCGGCGCCGAACACGGCAAGATCCTGCCGTCCACGGAGCGTGGCGAGGGCGAGAGGGCCAGCGTGCCGCTCAGCGACGGTGAAGCCAGCCACTACGATGAAGATCTCGAGGCGCTGCAGCAGCAGCGGCACGTCGCACACATCAACAGGGGGAGCGTCTGAGCAGAGCTCGGCAGGCAAGCCGGGCGGGTAATATTCGTTTTACTTTTGCAGCGGGAAGCCTGTATAATCAGCGAGGCTCCAGGGGGAGCTGGTCTGTACAACCTAATACTTTGTATCTTGTTCATATCTTTTTTTCCATCTTATCACGTTGCGAGGAGGGCATCGTCCAGTACCAAGGCAACAAACACGGAAGGGGGGTTCACGACGTGCAAAGACGAGGAGGAGGCGGCTGGGGAATTACTTGGAGAATGGCCAAGACCACGCCAGGGAGGCTGAGCACCGGCCGGGGAGGAATTTATGACGATACACACGATACGTTGAGCGAGATCACTGGATTATTGTATAAGTTAGACTCAACAGGGGGGGAGGGCCCGCTCTAGTTGATAGACACAACAAGCCCACGAGGCGTATCCTGGTATCCAATCTCTCTCCCACTCTCTCCGCTCGGTGAACGAGCGATGACGACGATGATGATACCCAGTCCGTAGTGACGATCCAGCGAGCACACCAGCCGCGCACCAGCGAGTCATCAACTCGGCCCCGCGAGCAAAACTACGACACGAGCACAAGGGGCCTTGAAAGCCAGAAAAAAGTAAACATGACACCATTCATGGCACCACCCGCTCCGCAGCGCTCCCAGCTGACAAGCCGGCGCTGGGTCCGGAAGAGAGGGCGGGGGGGTGGGAGACGCCGCTGATGGTGAGGGCCCCGGACGGCCCAGTGACGAGGAGCCCTTGTTGCTTTCTCTGCCCTGGGACCTCAGGTAGCGTACGTAGTAGGTAGGTCCCTCTGCCCCCGTTTCCCTCGTCTCATCTCCCTTCCACGGCGGCAGCATTGCTGGGTCTAGCGCTGAGCCGGCCGCTGTCTTAGCGGCGCAGGGCGAGGGAAAAAAGGGGGGGGTGGGTGTGTGGGCGTGTGTGCGTGAGCATAGGTCGTGTTGTCACCCAGGCCGCTAACCACTCGACTTGGAACTACGAGCGTCCATCTGGGAGACGTCTTGCTACTGCCAATAGGAAGGGGCGTATGTGTGTGTACGTCCGTGTTCCGTACCTGCCATGCCTGGCTTGACCGCTTTTCTGGCCCTTTTTTCTAAACCCCCTCTGTGAAACAGAAAGGGGGGGGGGGGGGCGCGGGAATGCTGTCAAGTCATGTCATGTGTCGGGTTCACGGACGGGATGGCACATCGTCGGGGGAGGGGGGGTTCAGGAGGGAGAAGCAACGATGCGAGAACAAGACAAGGGCGCCCAGCTCTCCGGTCGAAACTTCGAGGGTCAGCCTCTCATGGGACGGCGAGTGAGACACGACTGCGCGGGAACGGCGGCGGCCGCTGATGATATGACACCCGGGGCGCTGGAAGGGGGGTTGTGAGTGCCGTTTTGCGACCTCGAGGTCTCACCTGTAGGACTCTCTTGTGGGCTTGGCTGCCTCTCTGCTCGTTTCTGAGCTTTCAGGGTGGGGGTGAAGGGGCCAAGCAGGGAGAGACGTAGAGCCGGAGCGAGAGGGCGCGGGTGGCGAGAAGGAGAGACGGCGACAAGACGTTGGCACGGACTGGACTGGCGCGCGGACGTGGAGAGAGTGGGAGGACGTGAGACCTGGACTGGAGGGGGTTGGTCGAGCGGAGGAGATGAAGGCCAAGGACTTGATAGGAGGGTATGGAGCGTGGGAGAAACGCTGGTCGGTGTCTACGCGCGAGTAACGGTGGAGGTGGTGTATCGTAGCGTGGGCGCTGGGAAGCTGCTGCAGAGACATTCCGTGGCCACGCCGACACGCCGGCAGAGCGCAGGCAGACAGGCATCCCAAAGGTAGGACGAAACAGGAGATCGGGTGGCGTGGGCCTGGAGGGTGGTTAGATCGCGGTTCACAGACCTGAGGCCGGCGCTGCAGCCGGCTGGCTTGTTTCTCCTCTACGGAATACGTGCACGCTTCAGGTTGGAGGGTCTCGTCTTCTGGGGACTCTCCTGTTTGGGAGGCAGGCAAGACGTTGTCACGAGAGAGGGGAATAGACAAGAAGTGGGCTCTTCCGGGCTGGCGTTGTCCGGTTTGGACGATCATCACTTGGGTCATCATCTCACGGGATGCGCCTTCATCGTGCTCGACTGGCTCTGGACCGGAGGGGGTTAATTAGGACAAGGTAGGGTCAGTGTGAGGTGTTGTACGACGGCCGTTGCTGTTCGCCGCCTGCCGGGCTCACTCCCGATGCCGATGAACGAGCGCAGATCGCATTTCTTGGTTTGTTTCCCACATCAGTCCCTGCATACAAGCTTCCTGGTCCTGGTGAGATCCCAGCCGGCGGTGGACGGGGTGCCACAGCATGGTGCTGTTCGTATTCACCAGAGGTGCCGCCCCTTGTCCCCTTGTCCAACACTTGTGCTGTGCGGTAGATCTGATCTAGATACATGCTTGCGCTTGTCAAGGCCAAGGTCGATGTGGGTTACAGGTCCATTTCCGGTGAGTGTGGTTAAAGTGCCTCAGGTTGCTGCCCATGTCTGGGACAGCGCTCGACGCGGGGATGCGTGACGATGTTGGATGGCCGGGCGAGGGGGCTAGCTGTTGCATAGATGGCCGAACAGCACCAAAAGCAGCAGGCTCACTGACAAACAGCGGCCGGCGCGTGATGGGCCGGGAATATGCACTCGCGTCCAGATCTGGATGAGATGACATGTTGTTGCCATGCTAACAATGAACCCATGCTCACAGGGCACGCACGTCCGAGGGTGCTCGTCACAGGTGAGCGAGCGTTGGCCCACGAGGGGGCAGCGTGCGTTCACCGTGACATTCAGCATGCCGGTCAACCGGCCGTCGAACCTTGATTGCGAGGTGTGCGGCGTTGATCCAAGTCCCCATCTTTGCATGCCGGGGATGTCACGGGAGAGAGGTATGTCAGAGAGGATTGCTCAGGTACCTAATTAGCAGGATGATGTACGGTCTAGGATGGGTTGAAAGTTTATCTGTAAAGGCCCGGCTGCAAATCTTCGGAAGGGTCTGCCTAGAAGGGGCTAGGCACGGCACTGTAGTTTTGTGCAGAGGTTTGATATCCGATGCAGAAGGAGCAGGCGGCCCAACCATGAGTACGGCGGGATCCGGATCAAGGCCGGGGGTCGAGGCGTGGTGCTGGCCGGTGAGAGGCTCAGAGGGTCAGCCTAGCAGAGGGAGGGCAGGTGTCATGACGGATGCCGGAGGCGGGCGGTCGACCCTGTCTGGAAGGTCAGGACACGGGCATGGAGTAGCGTTGCTGATCAGAGAGTCAGACGTCGAAGCATGGGCCAGTGAAAGGTCGTCGCGTGCTTGGACGTTGCCGCAGCCAGGCTGCAGGAGGCCAGGATAGGACGAGGTGGATGGAGACGGGACCGGGACTGGCTGGCTGGGATTGGGGCGGGAGCGTAGACCGAGCGTCGGCATATCAGGTAGAGGCTAAAAGGACCGGAGGGAGGGAGAAGCCTTGTAGCGTCGAACCATGCTCGCCCTCTTCCCTGCTGTCCTGTCGCTGTCCTGCTGGGCGGCTTGCCCTGGGCCGCCAAGGAGGAGTGATCAACCACTACTCGGCCTGGCGGGCTAGTCTAGCTGGGCTAAAGTAGCCGGGAGGGTAGCTGAGCAGTTGAGGTAAAGGCAGGCGAGTAAACAGGTTGCCGGCCTTTGCTTGGGCAGAGCTCTCTTCTTTGTGCGCGGAATGTGGGCAGCGCGTGCCGATCAGCGGAAAGTCGTGGGAATTGGACGGATGCTCGAAAATGCGAGGGCAGGCAACGTGTGCGCGTGCCATCCAAGACACTGGCCTGTCTTGGTTCTGTCTCGGCCTAGGTCTTGGATCCTCATTTTGGTCATGGCCCGAGGGCGTTCGACAAACCCTCGTGGCGATGGCCAAGACATGACGATGGATTGATCGTGGGCCGAGTATGCAACGGGATGGATGCGCGGCTGCCTGACTCGAATCGATCGCCAGCCGCGGCACTGGTCATCAGACGCTCGTCGTCATCCTCCTTCTTCGTCTTTGTCTCCGGGACTCATCGCTGGACTCGGACTTTTTGAATCCAGGGGGGGAGGGGGTGTCGTAGTGAAGAGCTACCAGGCCGGTAAGCGGCCCCAGGTCAACTGAACTGAACTGAACTGAACTGAACTGACAGCAGCCCCGTTGTGGCTTCGCCGGGCATTGTGGAGGTTGATGGCTTCGCGGTCCGCCGCCGAGAATTTTCGGTCCCGATGTGCCCGTTGATGTCTGCTCGATCTCGTCGGTTGTGCGTGCTCTGGTGGATAGTGCCTGGCTGGTGCGGCTGTCAAAGCATTGTTTCCCTTGGTGTCAGGCCGAGGTGCGGTATGACGCGGAACTGCTGGGATAGACCTAGCCAGGCTGCGTCTAGCGGCCTGTACGTCAAAGGGGCAGCAGTGAGGGAGGGTGAGGGTGTGGGCGGAGGAATTCGTGCAGACAGGACCTCATGTCGTGGGGATCCCTGGTTGTCTGGCGATGCTAGCCTGGACCCGGGCCTGTCCTGTCGTTTGGAAGCACGATGTTGGGTTAGGTTGGATTCGGTGGACGAAGGGGGGACGATGAGCAAATCCCACTCGAGGCACCTACCCATCCTCGGTGGTGCCTGCTTGATTCGATGGTCGTTGAGGGGACCATTGTGGCTCGTGCGCCGGGGCAGGGGTGGCCTGGGTGCTGTTTCCTGCCGTGCCGGAAAATCAGTGGAGGTGCCGGGCCAGGGTACTTGGTACAGGACAAAGTACAAGTAGGGCAGGGCAGGGCAGATGATGCGAATTCCGGCCATGAATCAGGGAAGGCGGATCAGCAGCGGCGTTCAGGGCGCCTCAGGGCACCTCGGGGCAGCTGCTACAGGGGTCCATCGCTGTAGGGCGGCACGTCAAGCCCCTACCTTGCGGTGAATGGTCCGAGCCACAGGAACCCTGACCCAATCACGCCGGCCCACAGCCGATCCTGATCCACCCCCGGCTCTTGACGCGACACATCGAAAAGACTTTCTCCATCTTCATCTTGACCTCCCCCATCACGCCTTTTCGCCCTCCCTGGACCACCACCCAGACCACACCACCTGGATCGCCGAGGCCGCCTGGAGCGCCCTTCGCAGGCCTTTCCCTCCCTCCAGCGGAAAGAGCACCAACGCTAATCCCACGACGGTGCCTCGACCATCGCTGGCTGACTGGGTTGGCTGTCGGAAATTTCTGCCCTCCTATGACCGTGGTTTGGCGTCGTTTCCGCGCAGAGTCCGTCCGCCTGGCAAAGCGGGCAAGCGCCTGGGCGCGCCCGTCGTACGCCCCCATGCTGGGCCGCTTTGCCTTTTGCTTTTCTCTGCTTTGTCTTTCCCTCTTTTCCTTTTCCAGGGCGATCCGACCTTAGATGCACGCCCTGCATAATTCTGACCTTCTGGAAGCATGACAGGTGTCGCCCCTCGTCCCATCTACACGGTCACCACCCGGGCCGCGACATCCATCATACACACATAGATACATAGCTATGCACAACTACGACGACACAACCAAACATGGACCAAGGCAGGGAGGGCGGGCAAGGCAAGACACGGAGCTCAACTGCCCGAGCAAGCGCGATAGGCACTGCACACCTTTTCGCACCCTCCACCTCCGCTTCCCAACCCGGTCTCGCAGAATGCTCCTTCACGTCTTCCCGCGCCGCACACCGTCTGTCCGGGGACCGGTTCCAGCCCCGATCTGCTGCCTGCAATATGTTTCGCCAGCCCGACATAGCACAGCCAAGGCACCTGGGCTTCACCTACCTCCGTACTCATCAATCAGCTACCGGGATCGAAACGGCCGCGATCTGCACTGCAGCTGTGGCATGTCATGCTCTGCCCTGCCACTTCTGCATGCCTCAACCCCAACCCCATCTTTCTCCACGGCCCAGACCTGGCTATCGCTGCGCTTCGGCCGTCGATCCCTATTATTCCGATGGCTATGCCCATCATGCATCCTATTGACAGTCCTAACTTCTCACCATCGTCTTCGCCCGTCCCTTCCCACCGCCGTGGCCCAGAGCACGCCGTGTCCCTCTAGGCGCATCTGCCCGTACCCCCCTCGCCCATTCCCCCAACTCGAAGCCGCACGATGGATTATTGGCGCCAGCAGCTGGTGTTCAACAAATGCAAGCACCACGGCTCATGTGAAACCAGCTGGAGCCCCGTTCAGACCCCTTTCATCATAACTCGAACATTGGAAATGGAGAGCCTGTGCGCTCACCATCAAGGCCCTATGGCAGGGTGCTGCCAGCACCTCTTGAACCAGCTAGGTCCAGCTGCCGGGCTGACCCTGCCGAACTCTTTACGCCAGCGATCCAAGATCACCCATCGCCGCAGACGCCACGGAAGTCGGATTCATGCAGATTGACAACAATAGTCTCGAGCCCGTCCCTGTTCCGCCCCTACGCCACGCCTGGCTAGCCATCTGTCTTCCGGGCTTGATTCGCCACCTCCGCGTCCAGCGCTCGTCCACCGCCCGGCTCGGCCCCGCGCGCTACCCTCAAGCCAGGCGTCAGACCAGCACGCCAGCGCGCCATGGCCAAACACGGACTCCTCGCGCGGCCCGTTGGGGATGTCTCTCTGCGAGGATTTCTCGGTTGGGATGCTTTGGGGGCGCGCCAGGCCGTCTAGGGACGCCTCACCATGGCGCCGCTTCGTGTCAATCACCGGACTGCCTGGGCTCTGGCCAACATGGAGCCCGTCCGTCAGACCGTCAACATGGCCTCGGGGTCGACACTTTCGAGCCCTAACCCCGAATTGGCCATCCAGCTCATGCACGCTAACACGGGATGGGATCTGCGCGTCTGTCAAGCACTGACCAAGGTCGCACTTGTTTCCGACCACCGTCCGTTTTGAGCTTGGATGGCCGCCCGCTCGCTGTCCCAGTTCCATGACCAAGGAAAAGAAGGGGGCGCCGCCAGCCGGTGCACTAGCCTTAGCAGCAAGAGCGTGTTTCTCTCTCGACTTCTAACCTCTCTGGATTTAGTCTGACGAGCCCTTCAACCAAGGCGGTGGCGACTGCCCATCTCAAATCATCCTGCCTTAGCGTCCTGCAACGTCACGCGTCGTTTTTTTACGCTGTGAGGGAGTAAAAGGGGGGTGTGGTGGATGTCAGCTGGAGCTACTTTACTGGAGCTCCGTCCATTATGGATGGCAGAGCTCCGTCATGGCACATGCCAAGCTGACATTGCCCGTCATTCTGATAGGCAAACCCTCAATGATCCAGGGCAGCCCTTGGGGACGAAAGTTCACGCTTCGGGTCGCCCGATGAAGGGTCCTCCTGATGGAGATCGGGCATTTGTGCTCATCCACCAAACCGGCTGGTACCAGCAATACCTAGCTCGGCGGCGGCTTTTTCCTCACCAGGGAAAGCCTCCTTTGCCCCTACGGAGGTCGTAATGCGCGGTGTACACGCCTAGCGGACCGCGCAACGGTCGTGCGCAGATCGTCGGAATGCATCGCGACGACAGCCTCCTGGTGCCAAGAGCCAAGAGCCAGCCAACCACACGCTCTGACATGTCGAGGCTGGTCTCTCGGAATTAACAGAGTTCAATGGTCGGCGGTGGCGGTCCTCTTAACGTACCGCGATCTCGGGGCTGTGCAGGCAGATTGTGAATCTTGGGGCTGTTGAAAAGGCGGTTCCGTCGAAGATCCTCCTGGTCTCGGGCTCCTCACGTTCCCCATGCAGGAGGAGAACATAACGACGGGCCGATAAAAGATGTTGAGGTTCACGCCCGGCACACGGCGTCGAGGCCTTGGCAGTACTGAAGATTTCGGCCGGGACGACGATCAGGACGTGCGCCACACGTGGCGCTCATGTTCCAAGATGAATGTAGCATTTGATCAACAAGCCTCGGCGTTCGAGCTGATGAGCTGGAAAGCGGGTGAAATTCCACGGAAAGAGCCTGGCTTGGCCTCTGGTGCTCTTTTCCCTGGCATTTGCTGACTGTCTAATTAAGCTCGGTCAACGTCGTCATAGACTTGCAAAGGTCAGCGAAAATTGTCTCCACCTGAGCCCCTTGACCACCCGGCTGAAAGTATCTCCGCCTCCAGGTCGCGTGGTACGTACCGCAAGCAGAATGCCTGCCCATTCCTCGCCAACAGCCATCGCGAGGCGTTAATGCCTATCGACGACTTGATGACGGCTTTGGCGTCTCCTTGCTACGCTTCTCGATATCCGCCTCTGTGTGTGGGCATCCTGCATCCCGAGCCGCCGCCCCAGCCGCCCAAGCCGACCGCCTTGGCATATGCCGCGTCCGTGCCGCGATGGACTTCGACTCCGTCCCGGCTGAGCTAGGGAGCTCCGGAGCCGGAGCCCAGAACCCCGAGTCTCTGGCCTGTGTCACCTGTCGGTCGCGTAAGCTGAAATGTGACCGAGTGAGACCCTCATGCAGTCGCTGTCTGAAGGTCAATGGCGATTGCGTGTATCCTGAGTCGAGAAGGAAGCCGGCTTTCAAGCGCAGAAATGTGAGAGAGTTGGAGGAAAGGCTAGGTATCTCATCACTCTGCCCCTTTCATTTTATCCTCGTGGCATCGTGGCTCATCTCCCGTCCCAGCGCAAGTCGAAGGCCTCTTAAAGGACAGCGGCTCGAGGCCCGTCAACCCCGCCAACTGGGCCAACCTCCCCCCTCAGGATCAGCTGCCGACAGGGGTTTTCGACGACTTCCTGATCGATTCCGAGGGTCTCATGGCTAAGCAAAATGCCTCCATTCCTGGATCAGAAAGCCTGCTTCGGGATTCCGCCGTTCCTGGACTGGAGATTCCCCCAAACTTTGCACCCTCTGGAGAGTTGATGGCACTCGGACTGACCGAGCCTCTTCCCCCTTTTGAGTTGATGGAAGAGATGTAAGTCATAGCACCCTTGCTTTACCTGAATGCGATGCTCATATTCACAGGAACAACACGTTCTTTCAACGCCAACACCCCTTTCTCCCCATGATTCACCCAGGACGGTACTTCCAGTCCTTCTACTCCGTGCCACACAAACGGCCTCCGATGTGTCTTCAGTATGCCATCTGGGCCACGGCATCAAGCGGTCACGAGAAGTACTCACAGTATCACGATGTCTTCTATAAGCGTGCCCGACAGTACGCTGATAGCGACGAGATGAGGGTATGTCTACAGCTAACAATCCCTCCTATCGTTCTTCCATGCAGCGGCGAGACTGATACTGGATAGGGCTACGGCGAACACTTCGTGACGATAGCCCATGCGCAAACATGGGGCCTTCTCGCCATGGATGAGGCCCGCAGCATGTTGTTCACACGAGCTGCCATGAGCTCAGCCAAGGCCGTCCGACTTGTCGAGATGATGGGCCTGCATCGCATCGACGGCGCAGGGCACGAGATGGCCCCGACGCTGGCCCCGCCCAAGGACTGGACCGACGTCGAGGAGCGCCGAAGAGTCTTCTGGGCTGTCTTCACGATTGACTGCCACGCAAGCATATCCACAGGCTGGCCTACGTTGATCGACCCCGGCGACGTGAGTCGACGGATGTTTCGTGGCCTGTTTCCAGTACTGACGTGTTACTCATAGATCACAACACATCTCCCGTCGTCGGAGGAGGCCTTCAATGAATGCAGAGAGGAGAGGACATCCACTCTCGCAGAGGCTTTCTCGGGAGCCTGGTACTCGACGTTTTCGGGTGCCATCATGATCTGTCATATCTTTAACGAAATTCTGCGCCATGTCCACCGGACCAAGCCGACCGATCGCCCAGAGGACTTCGAGTATGGAGGGTTCTGGCAAAAGCATCGTGAGCTCGACAATACCATTGCCAGCGCGTTTATGTTTATGCCTGAGAGGTTTCGGCTGCCGAAGAACCTGCGAAACCCAACCGCGGTTCACACCAATCTCAACCTACACGCGGGCATCATCTGCCTGCATCATGCCGCTATTGAGAAGATTGACCTGCACGACCTGCCCGAGCCGCTGCAGATGGCATCCCAGTCGCGCCTGCGGACGGCAGCCGAGGAGATTGTCAACATTGTTCGGCTGTCGAGCCATGTCAGCCCTGGATTTGTAAGCCAGCCCCGTGCCTCGTCCCTCGTACTTCTTCCGATTACTGACAGCCTTGCAGAAAAGCCCGCTCGCGGCACTGTCCATGTATTGCGCCGCATCCGTGTACATCTACGTTGCGAAGCTGAGTCCACAAGCCGGGCTCTCGCCGGGCGACTCGGGCAACCTCGAGTTCCTGATCCATGCCATGGAGTCCATTGCCAAAAACCACCTCATCACGCAGGCATTCCTTCAACAAATCTGCGCCGACGTTGAGATGAACGGCTTGGCCTCGGTCATCAGAGTACCGAGCCTGGCGAGCCACCGCAACGCGTTTGGCTGGTCGTCTCCCAACATTCCTCTGCTGGTGAAGAGCTATCTCACCAAGCACACCGGAATCCAGCCGCCCCTGTCCGGGAGGCTGCCCCCGGGCAACCGCCACCAGTTCTCCGCGGGCGAGGAGTCTTCGAGCGACCCGCCCGGATTCAGTGACGTGCTGCCGAACAACGCGGCGCGGCAAGAGGTGCCGAACAAGAGAAAACGAACAGCGGCAGCGGCGGCCTCGGCCTCGGCCTCGGCGGCCAACAGCGGATTTCCGGAGAATCCAGGCTCCGAGTACGACAACATCAACTACAACGACATCGGCACGCACGAGACGTTCAGCGTGTCCGGGCGGGGCGTGTACGGCAGCGGTCTGCTGCGGGCCACGGGAATCGCGCCGCGCGCCAACGTGCGGCCGGTGGTCCTGCCTCACAGGACGAGCACGACGGCGTCGCCCTCGATGTACAACATCAGCACGCCGTCCCAGGCGACGAGCGGCGAGACGCCGGGGCCGAACCTGGGGGGGCTCGTGGACGGGGAGGAGATGGGCAGCAGCGAAAGGCAGCACACCCTTCCGTCGGGATTCAACATGACGAGCCCCTTTGTGTTCTCGCACAGCGCGAACGCCCTGGCGGACCTGACGTTCGACGGGACAGGGGCCGGGATAAACATTGGGGTCGGCCCGGCGGGGGTAGACCCGTGGACGATGCTGGCGGAGAGCAACGACATGACGTGGCCTCCGGGGGGCGACGCCGGGGCCAGCACGCATTGAGAAGGTGGTTTGTCTTCATTCATGGCGCATTGTGCGGGTTTCTTGGCGTCTCGTATGGAGTTGAGTCTTGTATCGGCGGGCAATGGGGCGGGAGGGCATGACGGGCATACCTGCTCAGGGGATCTATCCACCCTGGGGTAAAGGAGGGCGCTTGGGGGATAAAAGGCTTGGCTCGACGCAGCTTACTTTAATCGCATTGGCTCATCGCGACGACTATGAAGGCATACGGGGAGGCTCAGACGTCAGCTCATTACGCAGTGCCTAGTTTGATGAGTGATGCATTGTGGCAGTGTTTCCAGGGCTTTGGTGAGAGAACAGCGGAAGAGAGGGACTACCTAAGGTAGCTCCTAAAGGGGAGTACTGTACGCACGTGACCTGCTCCTGGCGTTTGCCGATTCGGCACCGACGTCCGGTGCTGCCTTATGACGAGAAGAGCACCACGCTTTTGAAGGATCGAGATGTGTACTGATGGTATTTTGATGAGGTAGAAAGACGAGGGGCTCTCGTATACTTCGACCGGGTTTACAACTGTCACGGTGTTGGCGAATTGATTCACGGATGGAGGGTCAACTGCCTTATCAATCCGACCACAGACACAACCGCGACTACAAATACGACTCCTCGGAGCCGAGTGCCATGTCCACGAGCCCGGGCCCGGTGCCGACGCGCATCAGGCGGAACACGGCGTGTACTAGCTGTCGCGATTCCAAGGTCCGTCGGCCCCCGACCCATCCGAGCCCTTGCCGCTGAACCGCTTGGCTGGCGAGGTGCCGTTGCCGTTGCCGAGCTGATGCGCCACAGGTGAAATGCAATGCGAGCCTGACGCCGGATCAGTCGTGCCATCGGTGCGCTAAGCTGGGGATCTTGTGCGTCGTGGACCGGTCGCACAAGCGCACGACGAGGCGAAGGTGGGTGGCTAGTGATGGTGCTCGCATTCTCGAGCCTGTGCCCTCACCCGGATTCCCTCGACGTGACTGACTGGGTGACAGCAAGCTAGAAGAGCTCGAGAGGGAGGTTCTCACCATCAAGAACGCCGTCAACCGAGAGTCGGCGCCGGTGCCGGTGCCGTTGCCAACGCCGAGCCCGTCCTCCCGAATCCAGCCGGCGGGGCCGTCGCCGGACCTCGGCCCCGCCGCGTACTCCGGCCTCCCCGAGCGGCCCAGGATATCCCTACCTGCTCTGGCTTCGCCGCAGCACCCTGATCACGAGAACGTGTCCTCGTCGGACCCCACCGCTTACACGACGCCGACGCCAGAGCCACGTCTGCCGGCCCAGCCGCGGGCCCTGGGCTCCAAGGTGCTCTCCGGAGAAGAAGTCGACTACTACTTTGACCAGTACTTTGAGCATTTCCACCCCTACTTCCCCGTCGTGCGGATACAGGAGCCCGACAGGGTATACGACGCCAGCCCCATCCTGTTCTGGGCCATCATCGCCGTCGCCTGCCGGATGTACGCCCGCGACGCCGAGCTGTTCCCCTTCCTGAAGCAGAACCTGCCGCGGGAGGTATGGGGCGTCGTCATGATGCCGCCCCTGGACCTGTCCACCATCAACGCGCTGCTCGTTTTGTGTGCCTGGCCCTTCCCGACGCCCAACAACTCCAGCGACCCTTCGTCGTCGTACATCGCCATCGCCATGAACGCCTGCCTCATGCTGGGGCTGCACACGGGGCGCGGCGCCCACCGCGAGTTCTCCAATGTCTACCTGCCGAGGACGTCGACTGATGAAGAGGCCTGCTACACGTGGACGGGCTACAACATCCTAGCTCAACGGTGCGGCTGCCCCGGGCTCCCCCCGACATGACCCCCCTTCCCACTCTCCCCTTGCTAAACTCGCGCAGGATCGCCTCCATCAACGGGTACCCGCCACCCGCGGGCTTCTTCAACGAGGCCGCCAGCAAGGCCTCGGGCGGCCTGCCCCTGCCGGCCACGATGGGCTACTTCGGGTTCCTCTACGAGACGCAAAAGTTCTGCAACCGGCTGAGCCACACCGTCTCGGCGGCCGTCGAAGACGCCGACGGGATCCCGGACGCCGTGCTCCGGCTCCTCGAGGACGACTTTGCCCGGACGACGGCGCCGCTGGCGCGCGACGCCACCGACCTCGAGGCCTTCGCGCTGCTCTCCGCCCAGCTCGAGCTGCAGACGTACCACCTCGCGCCGCTCGCTTCGACGCCGCGCGCCGCCTTCCGCACCAACGTCAACCGCCTCTACGGCACGGCGCAGCAGCTCCTCGCGGCGGCCCTGCGGCTGGACGACGACGCCCTGCGGCCGCGGTTCCTCGCCCACGCGCCGTACAACGTGCACCGCACCGTGTTCGACGCCGTGGCGGTCGTGTTCGACGTGCTCATGTCGGGGCACGCGGACGGGGTGGCCGGCGACGACGAAGCCGACGCCGCCGTGCGCGGGGCCCTCGAGCCGGTGCGCCGCTGCGTCGTGCAGGAGGGCGACCTCGCGAGCTGGGTGCGGCGGCTGCTCGAGACGTGCTGGGCGCGGCGCCACAGGCTGCCGCCGCTGGAGGCGCCGGTGAGCGAGTACCCGCACCGGGTCGGGGCGCTGGGGGCGTTCGGGTGCGTGAAGCGGTGGCGGCGGCGGCTGGACGCGGCGCGGGGGGCGGACGCCCGCGGGAGGGGGGAGGATGCGCGTGAGTTGATGCCTGCCCGTCATTTATGGACTCGTGCTAACGGTGCAGCTGCCATCACGGTGGATGCGTATCCGGCGGGGGATCCGATGCAGGATGTGGACTGGGCGATGCTGATGGATGTGATGGATGATTTCGACTGGGATGTGAATCCAAAGGTGGGAGGGGAGCCGAGCTTCCTGATGCCGGGGTGATGATATTCTGCAGCAGGATGGATTTGGCTCGTCGGGCCTAAGCAGAGGGTGTTCTGGTATGACCTGATATGTTCAGGGGTTGAGAACAGGTCAGGGGTTGAGGCTAGAGATGCTGATAAAAGGCTGGTGTTGTTTTGTGATGTACGAATATGATAGACGATGTGGAGACTATGAAGGCATCAAGACAATATTTTATGGCTAGAGCGCAAAATGGCTATCTTATTTCTCTTCCGCCTCACTCCCTTCATCACGATACCTAAGAGATGCTTCCAGAGGCAAGATCAAAGATCTATCTGGCTCTTGAACTCACCTGCCCGCCTCACAACCTCTTCCACAAATTGCCCGGGGATTTGATAAGATGGTCTGCATGTGGATTTCTTTTTTTGATAACTTATGTATTGGGTAGGCGGCGTTGTGTCTTTGGGGTTGGTGTTTTTCTTGAACAGTAGTGGTGATTTCAGAGTGGAAAGGACGCTTTGCATTTGGCCTCTTTTATAGCAAAGATTTGGTCTGGACCTAGCTTCCCACACCACATGTTTAACCACCAGTCAGTACTGCCTGAATTAGGCCATGTGACCTCTGTTGCGAATCATAGTCCATAGGATGCACTACACAGAGACGAGAGTTTCGCACCACCTTGGTGGTCCAGATCGGAGGTTTCATTGTCTATGGGGGTATAAAATAGGGCCTCGCCAGGTGTCTATAAGAGGCTTCAAACCATTCTCAAGAAATATCCTCCCCGTGCCCAGCAAACATCAAGTGGTATCATTCACGCCCATCGCCTCTCGCAGCTCGCCGTCCACGCGCCCCAGCCCAGGACCAGCCCCCGGATGGCCATCGCATACTGTTCCCTCGCGGCCCTCGACTCGAGCAGCGCCAGGTCGAGCGGCTCGCTGAGCGCGATCACCTGAAACGAGTCTACGGGGGAAAAAGTCAGCCTATGCACGAGCGCCACCACGACCAAACGCCGACTCACACCTGTGCATGCCGTGGTTCAGCATGGGCTTCGGCGCCGCGTACACGCTGCCCCTGCCGTTCTGGCCGAAGTAGAACCCCCCCTCGAGCTGGGCCACGGCGCCGTCGAAGACGCCGAGGTCGTCTGGCTCGAGGCTCGTCCTGGCGGCGGGGAGCCCCGCGTAGAGACCGAGCATGGCGGGCGTGCGCTTCGGGGCGTCGAGGTCCTCGATGACGACCAGCCACTCGCGGACCTGGCCGGCGACGGAGGCGGGACACGCCCACGAGAGGCGGGGGATGCGGCCGCTCTCCTTGAAGAAGTCGTTGTGGAGGTACTCCGGGTCGAGGGCGGCGGGCGAGGGGCCGCAGTCCGGGGAGGAGACGGCGATGGTGGGGTGCGGGTGGACGACGAAGGCGGGGCCGCGGTGGAAGGCGCGGGCGTCCTGGTCCTGCGGTCTGCCCTTTGTCCTCTTGAGCAGGCAGCCGAGGGTCTTCTCGAGGCGCGGGGAGATGAGGTGGATGTTCGAAGTCATGGCGGACGGAGACGTGCGCGAGCGGCGTGTCGTGGTTGTGATGGACGCAGTAGACGACTGAGCCCCTGGCGGGAGCTGATCGTTGGAGGCCGAGTATAAAACGACAGTCGAGAGCGGATGTGACCACGCCTGATGCTTGATTCGGCCCTGGCGATGCATCGTCGCGCTTCGTGCTCCCCGCCTGCGATGGAGGTGCGGCCCCCGGAGCGGTGCCGAGTCGGCGGCTGCGGGACCCGACGAGGCTTAGCCCTGCCGAGTGCGAATGCGTACGACGGGGCGCAGCCAGCGAAAGCGCGGGCCACGCGTAAGGCGAGGTATCACCGCATGCTCAGCTGCTGCTGCCTGCACCTCGTATGCAGGGTGATTGAATTTGGTAGATGATGATCGGTGAGTTCTGGGAAGGCCTCGAGGGCAGGAGACGTCAGTTATCGACTGGCCCGAGCTCGAGGTGAACACACCGAGGTGAACGCCCACTGAAGCCTCACCGACGGTGAGAGTCGGCAGCACCTGCTCGCTCCAGCCCACTGGCCCACCAACCTCTACCTCGGTTGCCTTCCTCCTCCTCGTCTCCCATCTCATCCACAACAACACCTGATCTCCACGATCTCGCCAATCCACCTCGCTCCGGTGTTCCTCGCTGGCTGTCATGATAAGGCTGCACCGAAACGCCAGGGCGGCGTCTCGACTTGCTGTCCGACCCCCAGCGCCCCCTCCGCCTACCAGTTGCCGAAGGCCTTTCTCGTCGTCACCAACACCCTCATCCCAGCCAGCGAACCGCAGCTTCCCGGCCGTCTTCGTCCGGGGCGGCACGTCCAATGGCCTCGTCATCCACAGGAGCGACCTCCCACCAGAGAAGGACTGGCACACCGTCCTGCCCGCCGCCATGGGATCCCCCGACCCTTACGGCAGGCAGCTGGACGGCATGGGCTCCGGCATCTCCTCCACCTCCAAGATCGTCGTCCTCTCACCGTCGTCCCGCCCCGACGTCGACGTCGACTACACCTTTGTCCAGGTCGGCATCAAGGACGGCACGCTCGACGTGGCCGGAAACTGCGGCAACCTGTCCTCCGCCGTGGGACCCGTGAGCCTCGACGAAGGCCTCGTCGCGAACCCGCAGCTCACCGCCCAGATTGATGGCCACACCACGGCGTCCGTCCGCATCTTCAACACCAACACGGCCAAGACCATCATCTCCCAGTTTCGAGTCGACGGGAACCCGCCACGCTTCGTCTCCCGCGGCGACTACCTCATGGACGGCGTGCCCGGCCCCAGCAGCAGCATCACCCTCCGCTTCCTCGACCCCGCTGGAGCCAAGACGGGCAAGGCCCTGCCCACCGGCAGGCCCGTCGACATCCTCCACCTCGACGATGGCTCCTCCATTCCCGCGTCCCTCGTCGACGTCAGCAACCCGGGCGTCTTCATCCGCGTGGCCGACCTCGACCTCCCCGACCCCCGGAGCCTCACCCCAGACGCGGTCGAAGCCGACCAGCTCCTCAAGGCCAGGCTGGCACAGATCCGGGCCGCCGGTGCCGCAGCCATGGGGCTCGACCCCGCCGTCGAGAGCGTCCCCAAGATCGTTCTCCTCTTCCCGCGCGATACCCTGTCGGACGCTGACTCGGACGTCGACGTGCGCTGCCTGGCCCTGTCCATGGGTCAGGCGCACAAGGCCGTGCCCCTGACCCTGGCCCTGTGCCTGGGCGCCTCGTGCCGCATTCCTGGGACGCTCGCCCACGAGCTCCTGCCGGACGCGAGGAAACACGCGCAGTCTGCTGTTGTGATTGCTCATCCCAGCGGCAGGGTCGAGATCGGAACCACCATGGGCGCCCGGGGCGAGATTGTCTCGGCCGACCTGCTCCGCACTGCGCGGGTTCTCATGCGAGGCAACGTTTATTACTGAGCGGTCAGCGCCTCTTGCAACGGCTTGCAACGGCCGTGACTCTTCCCCGGCAATTCGGCCCCCATCTAGACTCTCTGAACACCCCAGCGTCGCTGCGCAGCTGTAAATTCCAGGGAACCCGCCTGTGCGGCGCACTGGTTACGGCCGCATGCGGTGCGCATTAGCGATCAACAACCGCTCTGTAAGCCCTTGAGCCCGGTAATTCAAATCAGCTATGCGCGCTATAATCTGACATGCAGCGGTCAACGCCGACAATCGCCGCGTACCCTCAACGGCTCCCTTTCCTCGAGAGTTGTATGGCTGCGGCACACGAGCACCCCGGCACCCCCATCGCGTCGGGGCGCTACCACCAGAGCGCTAGCCCTACCAGCCTTGTAGCCGCCCCAGCTCCGGCGTTGACAGATCTAGTTCCGGCTGACTTCTAGCTCCGGCTGAGCTCTGGACGTTGCGATGGGTTATCCCCGACCGCAGGCGGCTCGTGGGCTGACGTTACCACGGCGCCATCAAGTCTCGTCGCAAGGGTGCACATGTCAAATGCGATCTCATGCCCGCCAGGTAGCAAATAACGAGGAGGATCCGTGGGCCTAGAACAGACCTCAGCACAAATCTGAGGACTCGAATCTGCGACGACATCCCAATTGGTGCAGTAACTCTGGTGATCACCACACGTTACACGGGACTACTTGCCGCATACATTACGTTGGATCTCCTCGTCCTGGTCCTGTGGCCCTTTGTAGACAGTCAGAGAGCAGGAAAAGCAGAACTTCCCCCTTCTCCAGAGTCTAAGATTCTTGGCCGCTTCCATCACGCAGAACCGCACAGGATGAACCACTTCAACTCCACCATCACGGACGGAACCCTGGTCACCACAAGGCGGGGATTTCAAGTGTCAAAATCAAAACACAACGGTACTTCGTTCGTGAACGTCTCTGCAGGCTCGGAGCAGCAACCGGACAAGCCCAGAGGCAGGCAGCAGCGCGGAGCATCCGAGATTGTGGATCTGACGCAGCCCCTGGAGCGACGCTTCAAGTTTGTCACCAAGCACCAGGAACCCAAGACATCTGCGGCGAACTGCCGGCCCAAAGTGGCCATTCGCTTCATCAACACCACCACCGACGAGAAGAGGAAACCGCCCAGGACGAAGACGCGAGGCCACCGCAATGTACCAATCAACATTCAGCACCACGTACCGGACGATCCGGCCGCCTCGTGCCCCGAAGATTCGGACATCTCGCTGGACGAGGCTCTCGACGAGTTCAAACGATACTACCTCGGCGCCCCGTTCCTTAGCATGTCTTCCTGGCGAGCCGAAGTGTGGGCGACGCACAACTACGCGGTGCCCCTGTCCGTCAGCAAGCAGAAGCTGCTGCACCTGTACATGAGGTACATCCCTCTCAAGATGTACCCGCTTGAAGGCATCCTGAGCCACAACCCCACCCGGTCGCCGAAGTTTTTCGAGAGACTCCAGGTCACCCCGAACTCGCTGGTCTCCGTGACCATGACGGGGAGCCTGATGGAGGCCGTCATCAGGGGGCAGAGGTGCAGCGACGACATGCTCAAGCACGAGTCGCAAACGTGCGGCGTCATCAACAGCGAACTGAAGAAGCCGACCGGCATGCGAGGCCAGGAGGCCCAAGGCGTCATTGAATGCATCGGCTCGATGGCCGTCGGCTGTGTAAGTCGCACGAGGAAAACTGTCTCAGCACTGAACCGCAGCTTACTGATATGAACACAGGCCCACCTGGGGCGGTACGACCACTGGCGCATGCATATGAAGGGACTCAAACAGATCATCGAGATGCATGGCGACCTTGACAAGAGCTGGACTTACGTGGTGAACAAGGTGCGGCGGTAAGTGCCGTTCTTTCCCAGGGCCATAGCGAAGGTCATGGTGAATTGTCCGTCGAAACTAACGGGCTGCGCAGGGCCAATGTCAAGGGAGCGGTCGTGCTCGCCACCATGCCCTACCTCGAGTATGACAGGACGTACGGCAGCATATCGGACTTCCTCCCCAGGACGACCCGCACCCGACTGGCGAACACCGTCAAAGGCATCCTGGCTCTCTGCAACATCCAACAGGTCATCCTCGATTCCATGGCCAGCCTGTTGCTATTCACAACCGCCGTCACGACCGCGCTCGCCGCGAGGAAAGGAGAGATCCTCGTCGACCCGGAGGCATTCATCGAGGAGTGGCTCTGGGTGGAGTACCAACTCGTCAAGTACCCCGGCGTGCTGCGGGACGAGAGCACGCCGATACCGAGCATCGAGCTGGACCTCAACATGGGCGAGCGGCGCTACAAGGAACCCATGGTCCGGCGAGCCCGATACTGCGCGCCCGGCAGGATCGTGCCCGCCCCCGCGGACAACATACTCGAGCCTGCAGTCCGCGTCGCGGGCCTGCTGTACGTCGACGCCCTGGTACCCGACGAGCCGCGGACGCTAAATGGGTATGCCGTCCTTCTGGGACTCCTCACGACGATCATTGACGACATTCTCACGCGTCTGTCGGTCCGAGAGGCAATATATGACGACGACGCTGCGGCCGCTGACGACGGGCTGCCGCCCATGGCGGCCCTGAAGCCGGTCATGATATGGATCGGCCTAGTCGGGTTCGTCGTCGCGTGGAACGGCGATGGGGAACGGTTCTGGGGGCTGGGGCGATACGACCGGGGCATGTACACGGAGTGTCTGGTTCGATTTATTGGGCCGACGCCAGAAAGCGTTGACCAGCTGGTCGACGCAGACCTGGCTCTGTGTAGTCTGATGGATGCCAAGGCTCTTCTGCCTAAGAACGTGACGACGCGGACGGTGCTCAAGGCTATTTTGAGGGAGAACGCTTATGGAGAGGCATTTAGGTGTTGACTAATATAAACAATGAGGTACTCCAGATACAGCATGCATGTGGCGCTGTTGAGGAGGCAAATGAAGTGGGTGCTGGCTCTCACAGGATTATGACTGTAAGGCAGATTAGAAAAAATTCAACTCAAATCGCTCAGACGATCAAGGTTACGATGTTTTGTCTCATCTTGTCGTTCTCAAGTGTCGCCATCATCAGAACTGGCAGTCAGCACGTCCCAGCCCCTTTTCTCCACACCGATGCTCACCGAGGTTCCAGTGAGATGCTCCACCTTTTACCTCGCCAGTCTGAGGCGAGCAACACCTCGCAATCTCAAGACTCCTACTCCACACATCAGAACAACCTCGAACAAAGCCCATTGCCACAACATTTCCGCTTGTTGATGCAGTAAGCTGGGCGTGTTTCCCTCGACATCTAGACAAATCACTAAGGCGATGGCAACCCATCCCGACGGAGGCGCCGCCCTTCCCCAACACCCCTACTACCCCCTAAACGTTCCCATCCCGCACTACGCCGCCAACGAGACCCCCCTGCCGCTGGTCCTGGCCCCCTTCGTCGCCCTCCTCGGCCTCCCGATCGCCGCCGCCTTCACGGCCACCGCCTTCGCTCGGCCCTCGCTCGGACGCCTCGACCGCTTCGCGACGTGCTGGTTCGCCCTCTGTAAGTCATGACCCGCGACGACGTCTGCGCCGCGCTGACTGCCCCAGGCGGATTCCTGCACCTGTTCTTTGAAGGTGAGTGCCCCCCGCAGGGAATTGCGAGAAATCATGGTTGTTCACAGCGGCAGGCTACTTCGTCTGGAACCACGCCCGCCTGGCGGGGCTGCAGTCCCTCTTCGGCCAGGCGTGGAAGGAATACGCCCTCTCCGACTCGCGGTACCTGACCTCCGACCCGTTCATGGTCTGCGTCGAGGCCATCACGGTGGTACGTCCGTTATCTTCCCCCTCCCCCCCAAGCCTCGCACCCCGAGTTCGAGAACTCGCTGACCGGTCCAGCTCGTCTGGGGACCCCTCGCCGTGGCGGCCGCCGTGGCGATCCTCGCGCGCGGCAAGCTCCGGCACCCGCTGCAGCTGGTCGTGTGCGTGGGCCACCTGTACGGCGTGGCGCTGTACTACTCGACGAGCCTGACGGAGCGGGCCATGGCCGGCACGATGCACAGCCGGCCCGAGGTGCTGTATTTCTGGGTGTACTACGTGGGCTTCAACGGGCCGTGGGTCGTCGTGCCGCTGGGTGGGTTTATCCTCTTTCTATTCGCCTCTTCTACACATGCACACAGGCCGTGAGGAACCGAGATGGCGTGGGAGGACGTGCTGACGCGGTGCAGTGCTGCTCGTGCAGAGCCTCAAGGCCATGAAGAAGGCGTTTGCGGCGCTGGAGGAGAAGGAGCGGGCTGAAGCTGCCTCGAACAATGGGCTGGCGGCTCTGGATGCGAAGAAGACTCGATGAGGGCGGTGGATCGATACGGAGGATGAGGTTCGGTGGTGGTCCGTGGAGGTCGGACGAAGTGGCGGCCCAGGCCTCGCCGTGTGCTCTCTCGAATAGCGGCGCGCGACATGAGAATAACCAGGTGAACTGAGGACCTGACCTGGCCTTCATAGATGGACGGTGCTCGCGGTCGAAGCGTGACTAGCCGTGCCATTCGTGCGGCCTGTGGAAACCCCGCGGGTGATGGTTGACCACGCCTGAGCCACACTATGGCCCTTCGGACGGCACTTCTGTTTGTGTTCAGATTTCACCGTTATGACCACGGGCTTGGGCAAAGGGAATGCACCATGATATATCGTACTGATAATACGATAGGTTGTAAATTCTTCGCCGTGGTCTAACCTGGATATGATGATATCGCAGTCTACTTCTATGGCCCGAGACGTCCCCTTGCGCTCCACTGGCGCACAAAGGCGGAGGAGCATGTTGCCAGTCAGCCGGCCAAATCTGCTGACATGATATAGTCATAGAGGTAGAGGCAGGTAACCAGCTTGCGATGTTATGGCCGATGAGACAGCAGTACCAAGTTGGTAATATTTCGGATCAGTGTATCAATCCTGGATATCTAAACAAGGTGATCTAGAAGCTCACGCCTCGGACTCTTCAATAAGCACCTTTCTGATCCCGTCTGCCACAGCCTTGTGAACCCTTGTTCCGCTAAAAAAACGTGTCAGCTAGGTGGAACCATGTCGGGAATGACCATCACGCTTACATGTGTCCGCTGTCAAACCAGAAGTACTCGGCCACGGGCACTGGGCAGCCAAATTGTTGAGGGTTCTCAATGACCTCTGGCCACTGTTTGCGGGCCTCGCAGAAGTCGGTGGTGTTTGTGATGCCGTAAGGTTCCGGGTCGTCCAGAACTTCGTTCAAGAAATCGTAGGTGTCAAAGATGATCGTTTTGGCGTCCTCGTGCGAAGCCTGGAAAGCCGCGGTCCGCGAGTGAAGCTCATCATACCACCAGCTGATCATGGTGGCATTCGGCAGGGGCCCCGTGCCACCGAGACCGGCGTCGAGGTTGGCCTGCTTCTTCTGGTTCGCTGGGTTGCGATCGAGAGGCGGCAGGCCTACGAACAGGAAGCTGCGGTAGCCCCTGTCGTAGAGTCCCTCGACAGACTCGTCCAGCATGGTTTGGATGTGATCCGCGTACATCTGGCGCGAGGTAAGACTCAGCAGATACAGGTCGTTAATGTCGTTGATGCCTATCCAGATGGCGACCAGCGAGCGGGAGCGGTCCAGGCAGGTTTTGCGGCGCAACACAGGGTCGCCGTACGTGAGAAACTGCTGGGTCTGGTTCACGAGTGGAATTGTGAAGTTGTGATGTAGAGGTAGCCTTTCCATATGAGATCAGTCAATTGCAGCGATTCAATGTCACGGCGGAAACGGCGAGAAAGGGGACTTACAAGGCTTCGGCCGTGTTAGACCCGGCAAAGGCAAAATCCCAGAGCTGGACGTCGCAGTCAAGCGGAGAGTGCCTGCCCTCTTCGACGGCGCAGTCCGTAAGGTGTTCAATCCAATTTGGCCCTCCGGCAGATGTGCCTGTGTAATTCTGCCAGATATCGTTCTCCAACAGCTCCTCGGGGCTGTAAGCGAAGTTCCCCGGGAGGTAATCACCGATGAAGCTGTACGCTGTACGGCCATGCGTTCCTAGGACAAACGTGTAGGAGTCACCGAATGCGATACTTGAAACGTAAGCTCAATTGTTTGCACAGACTCGCCATCGTCTTGGGTACTTACACATGCTTTGTATCATTCCAATTGAACTTAGGGTATGGAGCAGCCGGGCTTTTGTTCCCCAATGACGAAGTTGCGGAAACGAAAGGCAGAAGGCCACAGCTCATGAGAGCGGTCCGTTTCTTCCAAGAGCACGCCATTTTGACCGACTCGTCCTTCGTGAGGCTAATTACTGGCACATAGTTCTGTCCCGCCTGTGCCTACGACCTCTGGCCTGGCTCTTATACTTGACGGTTGTTTCCCCCCTCTTCGATGGAGTCGCATAACCGGCATATCTAAGAGCGAGGCCAGGGTCGACCATTGGTGGGTTATCTGATTAATAGCGCTAACCACACTAAACGCGGCAGTCGGCTTCTGTTCTTTACCTAAGTTTCGCTTGTTTCCCCGCATAGTAATCTGCCTAACCCCGGCTTTTACAACAACTAGCCTGATCAGACGACTTGGGGTCAGCCCATAGAAATGGGTCGCTATCCTTTTCGCGTCCCGACTGTCAAGGAAAGCTCATTTCCAAAGGATCTCTTGTCTAACCCACAGGCTTTTGCTGAATAGCGATCGCGTGACCTGGGGCCGTATCCGGGCCACAAGGTGTTGTGCCACTCCGCCGTCATGGAAGCCATCGCGAGAGTGATTTGGGATTGCACGGAGATTCATCAGCAAGCCCGAGAGCTGACAATCTCGGAGTATCTACTTAGTTTCTGCCCTTAAGTGATCTCTTACAGCTTAAACAGAGCTTGAAACCCGAATATGAAATGCTTGAACTAGGATGCTAAGCCTCAAAACAGTCCGTAATCCATCGAAAGGTCTCGTTGGCTGATGACCTGCTGCATATGCTGCACAGTTCGGCCCCCAGCCTTAACCAGGATTGGCTCAGTTGCTGCGCCGCCTTAAGCTAGGCCGTAAGTATTCCGGGTTTGTAGTCAATGATATTGATTGGGTACTGAAGTTGAAGGATGGTGCGGATCGCAGTGTTACAGATCAAGGCGTCTGAGTCTTGAGATATACCAATAAGTACGCAGATGATCCGTCCGCCTCGATGAACGCCAATTGTCTCTGGTATACTACTGTTCATTCGGTCATCCGTAGACACAGGGGAGTAATTATCAAAAAAGAATGCGTTTGACGCTTATCGTATGCTGGTATTACAACCTCTTCACCTGGAAGTCAGGATCCAGTTCTAGCGCTGTCCTCCCCAGTCCGACATCGACGAAGCAAGTGAATCCCCTCAAAAGCATTTGTCCAGAACATCACTTGACCCCTCAATCGAAATGTACATGATGAGTTATGAACTAGCGCAGAGGATGTTTCAGCTTCTTGAACGCATCAATGTCTCAAATCGCGAGTGTCCAGCCATTCTATATCCAAATCATGAGGGGTTCAAAGGTGTGCCTGACGTAGCAAGCTCAATGGCAGCCCGCCTCGCCCTTCTCTTCTTTTTGCAGCTCCGCACGCAGCAGAAGATACACGAGCTCATAAGCAGCGCCCCAATGATAGGCAAGCCGATCATGAGAAAATACTGTAAGCTCTCGGGCAGATGAAGATTCACGCCGTCGCCAGGGTGGTCTCTGTCGTACTTGCCGTCTGGAATGACCTCGCCGGGGGTCCAGGTTGGTACCCACATGCGGTTCGTCAGCGTCGGGGGCTGGGGGGACAGAGTTGATGTGTCCGAGGCGGCCCAGCCGATGACCCAGGCCTTGTGGACGAGAAGGGTAGCTTTAGCGTCGCTTTTTGTGTTCGTAGTCAGGCGGCCACAGTTCCAGATCCTTTCAGACTCAAAGAGCTCACTATGCTCAAAGTTTACATAGGTAAACCCGCTTTATGGGACCATGTTAGCAATTGTCCCACTTTGCACGGCCGGAAAGGGGATGGCGGGCAGACCTCTGGCAGCACCAGGCCGACGAATAATCAGTGGATTCTTCAGCCATGATATTATATGTCCAGCCGCGGGGGCACACAGCGGGACTAAGGTATAGCCTACTCTCAAGGACGGCGGCGGGCCAGCTCGAGGGTAAGCACGAGGAGTCATCAGAGGACGCCAGCACGGCTACGGGTACACCGTTAGAGCCAGTTAGGGTAGACGCATCGATGCCAGCGGGCGTAAAGTGTGAGCAGCCGGGCGGTGGCACAAATGGGGTGGTGAGAGCGAGGGGCGCCGTTGAAGTCGCGGATACCGATGAAGTCGGGCTACTAGACGACATGGCGACTGGCAATGACGTGTCGCTGCGAAAGACTCCGAGTATCTTGAACGCTCGACGACAAGGCTGTAATGGCAAGTTGTAAGGGCTGATTGCAAGTCAAAAGTATGTTTGGTTTGCAGACGGCCTTCCTCGAAGGGGGAAGCCTGCGAGGTAAGGACTTGTCAGCTGCTCAGGCGTCTTGGAAATCTTAGTGGCGCAGAAACGTGCCATGTAATGCATGGTTGCATGGTTCGCTTAAAATAATGCGGTGCAAGGAGCAACGTCCATGGGTCAGGCGAAGCTTGCATGTCTTGGCAATGTCAGGGGGCAATGTCGGGGAAGTGGGAGGCATCATCGTCTTTTCCAACCATGCGAGCGTTGCCCCTCTCGTACACACAATACAATAGGTTGAAGGTGCGTTATTAGGTGGGCTTCCCTGAGAGGCACATTATTCTCGAAATGCTGTGCACGGCGACCCCACAGCGGTCCGTGAAGCCGGGCGCAAGGAACCACCATCAACCAACAAGCATTTGTCTCGGGCAAGCTGGGCCCGACCCTGATCTGGGTCACCACTGGCACAGGCTACTGTTCTTCCTTATTAGTGGTCGACTTTCGTTTATACCCCAATCAACATCTGGCGTCTGCGAAGATACCTATCGCATGGCTACGCCAGTAAACGCCCACTTGACCCACAGATTTTCTTCAGGTACCTTGTACAGGCTTGTACAGTTGGTGGCTACTCCCCTGCAATCTGAGTCGTTTATTGACCCTCGCCCAACGGCCTTGTTCTGCATCTCCCGATAGAGGTCATGATTAGCACGTGGGTGGATAGCTGCCATCGCCGGGTCTGGACCTGAGCAAGGTAGCCGCTAAGTGAAGGCTGGAGCTTACATTGACGAACCGATGCCAATGTAGGTGGAATTGCAGAACCGAGGTGATTGCTGATGGTCTGATTATCTCGCCCTGTTGGAACCAACAGCATAACGACCTGCATGAAAAGTTGCAAGTGCTCCTGCCGCTAGACCCTGCAAGGCAGGAGGATATCGTTGCGAAGGTAGGGCTCAGCCGACCGAAATTGCCAACGGTCAGAAGAAATGCAGGGTAAATGGTTCGGTCACGGCTTATCATTGCCTCGACCTTTCGCACGCGTGTGGTTAAATGGCCAACGTTCTCAAGGTGACGCCCTCCATAGTGACCACCTCGTCGGCCTTTGTACTGATGACTACCTACCTACAGCAAGTCAATCTTCTTCAAACTCAAGTCACCTAATTTTGAACCTCCGGGGGTTCTTCATACTTTTCTAAGACTTTAAGAAGTTAAACTAGAAGCAGTCGAACGCCGCCGTTGAGGGCGGCAAGTCTCTCGAGAAGACTGCGGAGTACTGTATCACCTGATGGCTCGCCTGGCGATAGCATCCATGTTGGTGAGCCTCGGCCCTGTCGCAGGGCCCGAGGGCAAGGCTAGCTGCTCTGCAAAGGACCCTAGTCGACCAGATGCTTTAAAGTGTTGTTGGTGCGTACCTCATGAAGGACCGACTCCTGCAGCGCAAGCCCATATCTAGGTCTGTTCATGTTGCCGAGTGGAGTCGCTTGAACCCTTGAACGCCAGCTCAACCCCCGGTCCGGTCTGTAGACGAACCAACGACACTGAGCTCTTCATCCAGCACTCAGGTCCTCGCTTTAACAGGTCCCGACGAAGCACCAGCATGGTGAGAACAGAGATCCTTCGGCTGGGATTCAATGAGACCAACGGACATCCCTCGCTTGCTCCTTGGCAGGCACATGCTGCATGTGTTCACGTTACGAACCATGTTCTCTTGGCAGTCATTAAGGATCTTCCAGGCTAAAGGGGACGCCTGCGGTCACGGCAGGAATTAGACGGAGGCTACATATAAAATGGGCAGTCCTTCTTGGGTTCTGTAACGTCTGGAGCCATTCTTTAGGCTAGATGATTTTCTTGTCTGCTAAAATGTTCATATCATGTGCTGCCACAGCGCGGACGATGCTTCTACTCGCGGCCTTTTGTTCGTGGATATGCTTCTCTTCGGCCGCGGGCAATTCGCGCTCGTTGGTTCGTAGAGACCAGATTGCCGATGGTGTTAATCTTAGGGTACTGCCTATTGGCGAGTGAGTTCCCTTTCCCCCCTCTCGCCGCTCTGCGTCTATACTCCAGGTCTCTGATATCCTCGTCAAGCTCCATCACCCGCGGCTCCGGGGATCCCACCAATGGTGGCTATCGCAAGAGCATATACGAAAAGCTCTCCGCGCGAGGCAACAAGGTTGAGTTCGTCGGCGGCCTCAGCGAAGGAAACTTTGCCCAAAATCACCATGAGGGCCATCGTGGCGAGATGATCACCGAGATTGAGCAACTCAGCAGGGGCGTAGGCATGTTGTCACGACCAAATATTGCTCTGCTCCATGCCGGAACGAACGACATGAACCATGGCTACCTCCTATCGGAGGCACCTGATCGGCTCGAGAAGCTCGTCAGGACAATCATCTCCAATTCCCCTCGAGTAACCGTGTTCGTCAGCCAGATCGTCCCTTCGAAGACCTCTAGCACTATGGCAGCCATCAATGCGTTCAACGGAAAGATTCCCGGCATAGTCAACAAACTTGAAAAGGAAGGCTTCAAGGTCATGCTGGTCGACATGCGGCTGCTGACCAATGACGACCTCATCGACGCACTCCATCCTAACACCAGAGGTTACGAGAAGATGGCCAATCAATTTTACGATGCGATTGTGACAGCCGAGAGGAAGGGCTGGATCTCGGCCCCCCAAGCGCCCGGCGTCCTTGACCCCGAGTCCTGCCAGAATCCTGATTCCTGGCACGGTCCTGTCACTATCGCCCAAGGTCCCAGAATGTAATTTGCCCCCTCCTTCCAAAGCATACGACAAGTCACTAATATTTCCTTTTTTTTTTAGAGCTGTTGGCGACGGTGAATGGACTGAACACTGGATCAGTAGGGGCGTGGTAGCCAGGGGCAACTGTCCCCGTTCCCGTCTGCACTTCATGGACCTCAACGGTGACGGCATCATGGACTACGCCTGCGTAGACGCAGACACCGGCGCGGTTCACGTCAACATTGGCAAAGTCAACGCCACCGGCGTCAAGGAAGATTCTTGGGGTCCGCGGGAAAAGATTGCCACGGGAAAGCCTGGCCGCAAGGGCAGTGGTGTCAAGTTTGCTGAGTGAGAATTTCGCATTTTACTCTTCGCCTACCTTGACCTTACTGACGATGCCAACAGCCTTAATGGAGACGGTAGAGCTGATTACGTCTACCTCGACGAAGATACTGGAGTGGTCTCTGCTTGGATCAACGATGGTCCCGGGGCCTTAGATGGGGGATATCGATGGCGGCCACTTGGCTAGATTACTTATCGCGTAGACGCGACAAGCGAGAATCTACATTTCGCTGACTTTACCGGTAAGCTCTTATTTCCAGGTTGATGATTCGGTTTTGAAGTCGTTGAGGAGGAGAAGCTGACCATTTTGATCAACAGGCGACGGGAGAGACGACTTCTTGCTTATCAACCAGGACACCGGAGAAGTGAGAGGGTGGGTGAATAGGGGAGACAAGGACTTAGGCGACTTTCCTTCCTTCCACGCGCTCGGCGTCATTGCCAGCGGCCGGTCGCACGAGGATGGAGTCGACAAGGTCATCTTAGGCGACTTTACCGGTAAAGGAAGAGTCGACTACCTATTGGTGAAGGCTGGTGGCAAGACGACAGGCTTCATCAATCGCCTGCAAAAAGGCTCCATGATCCCGGCATGGGGTCCAGAAATCACAGTCGCCGGCGGACCGAAGGGTGCAAATGCACGGCAAGCCATGGTCCGACTCGTAGACCTGGATGGTGACGGTGTTGTGGACTATCTCCTCGTCGATGAGGAGTCAGGCGAGGTCCGGATGTGGCAGAACCTTGGCACTGGCGGCAAATACCAGGCGGGAGAGTTTACTATATTTGTAGACTTAGACGGTGACGGGATAAAAGACTACCTCTGGGTTGATAGTGTTGGAAACGCCTACGGCTACATCAACGTCGGCAAGGGTACCGACGCCTGGGATAATAAGGGCCTCCTCGTCCGGCCTGGAGCTCCCTGGGTTTTACCTCGTAATGTCCGTACTGCGGTCCTCACGAAGAGCGGTCGTGCTGACTACGTCGCTATTGAGGAGGTTACGGGTAGAGCGGTGTGGTGGAGGAACACCGGACCCAACGGCGGCTTCAAGTTCGAGTACGCAGGCCAGGCTGCCCGCGGCGTGTGGGAGCACATCGCCAAGATGGAGGGTTTTGGATGGAAGTTCAACACCAAGAACGTCAGGTTCGCTGATCTCGACGGCGACGGCCTCGACGACTACATCTACATCAGCGACTTTGGAGCCACGCTCTGGTGGAGAAACATGGGAGTCGAACCGATCAACTTCCATCCGTATAAGATCGTCGCAGATGGTCCCGGCATAACGGCCGTGGATGTTCAATTTGCCGATGTTAATGGCGACGGGAGGCTCGACTACATCGTGACTAGCCAGCTCACTGGCGCAGCTCGAGTCTGGTTCAACAGGGGATTCGTTGCCGACGGAACTCACATCCGCTGGCGTCCGCCTGTGAGGCTTGCAGTCGGCCCCGACGGCGTCGTCGGCCGCGACGTCAGGCTCGTCGAAGTATCGGGCGACGCGCACGCCGACTATGTTGCCATTGATCCCGCGAACGGAGCCGCCAGGATGTGGCGTAGTCGCTGTGTACTAGCGCCCGCTCCGGACGACAATGACGATGACGAAGAAGAAGAAGTCGACCCGAATGATTCTTGTAAAACGGAAGACGAGACGTACAGCTCGACCAGTCCCCGCATGGGCGAGTACATGCGCTGGTTCCTTATGGAGCCCGAGTACGCGGGATCGACGGGCAAGCAGTACATCACCATCGTCAACCTGACGCCCCATCCTTTCCGTCTCACGCGGACGTCGCAGCATCAAATGTCAACGTTTGACTGGGCGACCATCCCGCCGGGTAAAGCCCGACAGAATGTGGCCCATTACTCGGAGAAGGTGAGCGATTGGCCAATAGACACCAAAGGCGAAGCCTACTACGACATTGGCGACACTGGCAAGAAGTTCGTGGTGCGAGTGACGAACCACATTCCGGACACGTACCCTAGACGCGTAGTCTTTGACCTCAGCGGCATGGGCAAGGGGCAGCGCGAGTACAATGTGCCGGAGCAGGAAGTGCCGGTAACGCTGGTGATTACGGGTAGCGACACCTACGGGTTCATCACCTCGCTGCGACACGGGCCTGGTAACTGGATGAACGCTATAGAGGACGTCATCAAGGACCGGAGGCTGAAGGAGGTGGTGGTGCCGGGGACGCACGACGCAGGCATGAGCAAGATCTCGTCGGCCATCCTGACGGGTGCCACAGCGTCCAACACGCAGACGCAGGGCATCAACACGTACAACCAGCTGCGGGCTGGGTCGCGGTGGTTTGATCTCCGTGTGCAGACTGTGCACCAGGCCTTGGCGCTCAACAGGTACGAGTTCTGGACGACGCATATCACTAACGTGAAGGGCGAGGCACCGATCGGGCGGTCGGGCGCGAAGTTCCAAGACGTTATAGACGACATCAACCGATTCACCGACGAGAACAAGGGCGAGGTTGTAGTGCTACAGTTCCGCTATCTCATTGGCATCCGCAACGTGCCGAGCATCGGGCCTATCTACTGGAGTCCCACGATCAAGAACGAATTCTTCGACATGCTCAAGCAGATCAAGAATCGTTGCCCAGATCTTGTCGGAGCGAGTGAAGGCGTAGGCATCGAGTCGGAGAGGATGGGCGCCCTGATGAGGCGCAACAACGGCAATGGATGCGTGCTCATCTTCCTGGACACTGCGAACTTGGAAGAGAATAACGACGCCGCCAGCAGGATTTCGAGAAAGGACGGCATCTACCCCAGGGGAGATCTCTTCTGGACGGATGGCTGGCCGGACAAGGAGGCCACCAAGGACGTTGCTGAATGGAACGTGGACAAGTGGAAGGAAACCCGGGAAAATTTGCTGGTGTCCCAGTGGCTCTCGACTCCTCATTTCTTGACCTCTACTTTCGTATACAGCATTGAGGCCATCGCCGTCTTACCAACGAATCCAGCCCTCTACTGGCGCGGCGTCAACGAGATCTCGCCTTCCAAGTTCCCCAACGTCCTCATGGTCGACTATATCGGCCAAACACTGATAAACGCGGCAAGCTGGGACGACCTCAGCGCCGAGCTGTACACGCTCGCAATCGGGCTGAATCTGTACACGATCAGCGAGAACTGCAAAATCAACAAGAGACGCTCGCCGCTACTCCCTGCGCGCAACAGCCGCAACATGCGTGTCGGCGACGACAACCCGCTGGTCACCTCATGGAATGGAATCATATTTGCCAACGGTACCATCGTGGACAACCCACCCGAGCACCTACACGTGGGGCAGCCTGAAATCCTCAAGAACGGGACTATTTTCAGCAATGGTACCGTGCTCGAGGAGGATATCCCGAACCCAGAGTTTCAGGGGGCGCAGGCTCACTTCAACTCAACGAGTCTCCGGTCTTAGATTGCTGAGAACGTACGTGCTCTGGCGGCACTCGATTGAGTACATTATGTGATCACGATGCTGATACACGAGATAGCTAGGCATTTAACAGCAGCGATTTATATCGAACAGGTATTTTTCAACCTAGGCTACAACGACACCATTCACTCAAGAGGTCGCCAATGCCAGGGTATGGAAACAGGGTATGGAAACACCGCCACTGTATGCCATCTGTCGCCGTGCACGAGTTGCGTGCAATTCAAGCACCTCAATTCCGCATCAGAACGGCCTGTCTCTTCGAAACGCCTTACACACCCTTGACAAGCTGGCGCTGCTATGGTACATCCCGTCTTGACCTGCATACTATTTTCTTCAAATACGGATGGGTATCCCTTCTTTCCATCCAGATTGCCACCATATCGAACTTCAGTCGTTCTTGAGCTTGAGATTTAATGAAAGAATGTTTAATCTGATGTCTCATTGGCTTGCCACTGGGTGAGAAGGTGCTAGCATCTCCGTGACCTTCGGCCCCATTTCTATACCACCACCATCTTGGGCTCCAATCACCATTATCTACCTCCCATAGTATTCGGGACCTATCGTAGATAACGGCGTTTTCTACCCCCAGGACATCATAACTGACGAGGATAAGTTTCTGCTTTACCCCGAGTCACCACCCATGGAGCCTGAACCGAATAGAACATGTTGTCAGCAGGCAAAACGACACCCACCAAAAGGAACTCGAGCAGCAGTCTGGCACAGAGATCAACAATGATTTCATAGCGCGAGGCTTCCTTCCCTAACATTGCTTACTGGTGACAGAGGGTCTGCGAATCGCGCAGGAGTGTATTAAACCAGGACCGAAACGCACCAATCGGGGCGGCTCCTCGGGGGTGATGGATCCCACCGCCATGAGGGGTAGGCGGGTCGGTCAGCTCAGTTGACCGGTCGACTCATCTCGTCCATACAAGAATCAGCCTAGAAAAACGGTTGACTCTCGCCAGCCGTCACGTCGAGATTATACTACGCAACCGTCTGTCGTGCAACCTGCCCTGAGTCAGCGTCACTACGTGACGACCCCTTCGTCAGCGCCACGCACAAAGCTGAACGGTCAGCACCACATATCACTCAGCATGGGCGACGCAGCAGCAGAGGAGGCCCCCTTCCCGCTCACCGAGGTGGACAAGTGGGTGCTCTCGCTGACAGACGATGAGTTCAAACTGCACGACTGGGATGATCTGAAATCGATTATTGGTAGGCTGACTGGCTGATCTGCCCTGGCAAAAAGCCCCCCATCCGCTGACACACCGCAGAGGCCAACCGGCTGGAGGTGTTCAAGCGCAAGCCGTCCGACCTGCGCAGGTACATGAAGTGGACGGCCGAGACCAAGGCCGAGTTCGGATCCATGACCAACTATCTGCTCGCGAACCGCCTCCCCAAGAGCTGGGGCGCCCCGCCCTTCACGCCGACCTCGACCGTGCCCTTTGCTGAGCCGGCCGACTACCGCGTCCTGGTGAACGACTGGCCCTACGGCCTGACCCCGGACGTCACTCACATTGTTGTCTGGTCGCGCACCCCCATCGAGACGGACCCTGCGACGGGCGACGTGACGGCCGAGAGCAGGCGTCTGATCCAGGAGTTCGTGGACCGGTACTTCGTCGACAAGCTGGGCGCGGATGGCCGAGACCGCGTCTTGTGGTTCAAGAACTGGGTTGCCCTGCAGAGCGTCAGGGCGCTGGAGCACTTCCACGTGCTGGTTCGGAACGCGGACCCGGAGCTCTTGAAGACGTGGGCGGAGGAGAAGCCATGGCACAGGGGCGAGTGATACCGCGAGATGGACACCCTAGACTTGACAGACGCTCGCATGGTCGATAGAAATAGAACATGAGCCTAGTCCCGACGACGTGTCTTCCCCCCTTTGCCCGGCGTCCCCGAGCACCTAAGCAGCGCGTCGCTGCCTCCTGTTGCCGGCAGGCGCCGCCTCGGCCGCCTCGGGGTTGGCAGCGCCCAGGCCGGCCATGCCCTTGGCGGCGCCCATGAGGCCGTAGCCGGCGTAGGCGCCGTAGGCGGGCACGGCGAGCCAGAGGATCCAGCCGCCGTTGCCGAAGAGGATGACGAGCACGACGCAGGCCCAGGTCACCCAGATGACGTCGAACATGTAATCGGTCAGGCCGGCAGCGGCAAGGTCCTCGCCGGAGGTGCGCAGGGCGCCGGCGGCGTCGTAGCTGGGACGGCCGGAGCGCTCGAGGACGAACTGGCAGATGAAGGCGGGGGCGGACAGGAGTATGTACCAGAAAAGGGACCGAGACCTGAAGAGGAAGTGGAAGAGGAGGAAGGTGACATTGACGGCGGCGGCGCCGATGTGGAGATTGTTGAGGGTGGCCGTGTTGGCCTTGGCGCGGTCCTTCTTTGCTTTTTGAGCCATGGCGGCGGTGGTGGTGGGATGAGGGGATTCCGGGGAAGGGACGAAACGGCGGCTCGGAAGTTCAATTGGTGTCTCTGATGGGTGTGAGACAGCGTGGAATACTAACCGAGTCTAAAATCGAGGGGTCACCCTGCGTAGGTCGGAAGTGTATAAAGGCGATGAATGTCGCTGATGGGATGTCGCAGGTGAGTGACGACACGAAGGGGGGGTTTTGGCCAGCAGGAGCAAGCGAGACGGTGATGTGGCGCAGAAACCGCAAGTCGGGTGGCTGGAGCCTGCCCGGATGCATCTTGTCTGTCCTGTCAGGCACTGCAAGCGCCGGTCAGCCCGCGCGTGGCAAGCTGCCTGGCAGCTGGGAGGGCGGCGGGTGCAGCAAGTGCGAGGTGTGAACCCCTGTCGGAAGAAACGGGGCACTCCATCACCGTTCCAGCGGCTGGGCGGTTCCCTGTTCACGTCTCGCTCTCCAGCCTCCAGGCTGGGTCGTGGCGTGGTTGCCCTGTTGCCAGGGGCGAGCTGACTAGCCAGGCGCGTCAGCCAATCACAGCCACCCAGCCACAGAAGCACAGCGCGAAGGCAGTCGCCGCCGTCAACACCAACATCCCACGAACCCGCCCAAGCCATCTTCACGACCTGGCCTCCCCTTCTGTGTTGTCCCTCTCCGAGTGTTGGGTGTGCGGAAGATCGAGACTCTTCATCGGAGACGCACTGCAGCCCTGATACCGAAACCCTTCAATGGGCCCCTTTGTTATTTGCTCCTGCCTTCAGCCCATAGCTCCCTAGCTGTCTCTTTTCTGCCTCGAGTGCGCCTTCACCTTCCCTGCCTCCCCTCGCCGAGAAAACCCAAACAGAACGGGCCCCACCTCTGCACGAACAGCCTCCGACCCTCGCTCAAGCACCACGACCGGCGAGCTTCCTCAGAATACGCCATTCGCCTGTGTTGGAAGCTACTCGCGACCCCGTTGCACGACTGCCCGCCGCATACCCGAGCCGACACAGATCACGACCGACCCACGATTCTCACCCTCGGCCACCCTTCCGTGGTGATGCGTGCGAGTAGCTGCTAGACCTTGCCGCGATCAGAGTCTACTGTGTGCATGCGATCTACTGCCGCCGGCCGCAACATATTCGACCAGAGTACCACACTGTGACTTCCTTCGCATACCTAGCCGCCTGTCGCATCCCGGCACACGATCGATTGCTGGTTCCAGTCGCCTCGACTCGCCCTCTTCCCCGACGGGCACAATCACACACCGGTGCCTATACACTTGACGACAATCCTCTCCATCGAGCGCTCTCATGGCCGCGGTCGACGCTCAATAGTAATAACCCTTAATCCCTTCGACGAGTACACCGGCCGTCGACATGGCGCCGTCCAGTACAGCCATAACGGGTCTCCTCCGCCAGGTCGTTTACTATCACCTCGACAACAATTCTTACGACAATGCGCTCTTCTTTGCCGAGAAGCTCGCCGCTCAGGACCCCAAATCAAGCGAGTCCACACATTTACTGTCCTTATGCCACTTCCGTCTGGGCGACCATCGATCGGCCTTCGACTTCAGCAGAGCATCCGCGAACCGGGGATCCAACTTGGGCACAATATGGGTTTATGCACAATCATGCCTTTATCTAGAGCGCTACCGCGACGGCATCAGCGTCCTGGAGAAGACGCGTGACCGGTGGGCGAACAGGTCGCACCTCGGCAAGCACACCGCCGTGGCGCGGTCCCTCTGCCCCGACGAGGCCACCGTCCTGTGCCTGCTAGGCAAGCTCTACCGCGCATATGACGATCGCAAGAAGGCGGCCGAGTGTTTCGAAAATGCACTCAAGAACAACCCCTTCATGTTTGACGCATTCCAGGCCCTGTGTGACCTGGGCGTCACCGTCAGGGCAGCCAACATCTTCCGGGTCAATGACACCCTGACCCAGGCCTTCTCGCAAGACGCCGCCGCCGTTTCGGTGGATCTCAAGGAGAGCTCGACGGCTAACTTCCTCGAGCCCATCACAAAGAAGTCCTCCACACGGAACGTCATGGAGGCAACCGACCCCTTTGAGCTGTCACGTGTGCCTGGGCACCACGACCCAACGTTGGCTCCGAGCATGCCTTCCACGGAATCCGAGGAGAATGACTTCATGTCCAAGATAACGGCAGCCAGGACACGCTTGGCGCCGCCCGCGGCTGCCAACGGCGCAGTCGACGTAATGGAAACGCCCACCGGCCCCATGGCGGACGCGCATGCAGCCCGCTCTGCCTCGAACTTTGCCGTCAGCGACGTGCCGCCCCCAGCCCCAACCCGCAGAACCCGGACAGCTCCAGCGCCGCAGGCAGAGAGTACCTTCATGGAGGCTCCACCTCCGAGGATGGGCTACCGCCTCGGTGCGAAGCGAGCGATCCGATCCCAGGACAAGGGGCAGGAGCAGCAGGTGGACACGCTGCCTGACCAGCCGTCTGGCCTATTGCGCTCATCCGCCGCCGCGGCTGAGAGGAAACGAACAGTATCAGGACACCCCGTGGGCTCCAGGCAGCAGTCGGAGGAGCCCGTCACACGAAGGAGTGCGCGGCTCAACATGTTCAAGCCTTCGGCTGCCAAGACAAACTCTGGCGCATCGACCATCGGTGCTACCGCCACCCGGGAACTGAAGAAGGCTAGGCCCCCCATCTCTCGGGCATTCCGTCCCGGATCTAGCGGGTCCAGCGTGGGCAGAGTTGTTAGCGGCAACCGAAACCCCCGGCTGGAGGAGAATGGCATGGATATCGACCATGCCGAGACCTCACGGGTCAAGGAACCCCCCCCAGCGCAGCAGGCTGTGGCCAAGCCGCCCCCTCCGGAGCCGGACCACATCAAGATCGAGGAGTCTCTGAAGTGGATCATGGACTTGCTGAGGAAAACGGGAACCGGGTACTTTGCGGCATCTCAGTTCCGCGGACACGACGCTGTGCAGTCCTACAGCAGCCTGCCTCGGAGTCAGCAGGAAACCCCCTGGGTGTTGGCTCAGGTCGGAAAGGCCCATTACGAGCAAGCGGCGTACGCCGAAGCCGAGAAGTACTTTAGAAGACTGCGGGTCTTGGCTCCTTCGCGAATGGAAGACATGGAGGTCTACTCTACGATTCTCTGGCACCTGAAGCGCGAGACGGATCTCTCCTTCCTGGCGCATGAGCTCATCGACTCGGAGTGGTTGGCACCGCAGGCGTGGTGTACCTTGGGTAACGCGTGGTCCTTGGCAAGAGAGCCCGACCAAGCGCTGCGGTGCTTCAAGCGCGCGACCCAGGTCGACCCAAAGTTTGCCTATGCCTTTACGTTGCAAGGCCACGAGCACGTCGCCAATGAAGAGTACGAGAAGGCACGCGGGGCTTACCGACAAGCCATCACGGCCGATCAGCGCCACTACAACGCATACTACGGCATGGGCAAGGTGCATGAGAAATTAGGCAACTACGACAAGGCTAGGATCCACTTCCATACTGCATCTATGATCAACCCGACGAATGCGGTCCTCATATGCTGCGTGGGCAATATCCTGGAGAAGCAGAAGCAGATGGGCTTGGCACTCCAGGCATTCACCAAGGCGACCGAGCTAGCCCCTCGAGCTGCGCAGACTCGGTACAAAAAGGCCCGAGCTCTCCTGGCTGTCGGCCAGCTTGACGCGGCGCAGAAGGAGCTCCTGATCCTCAAAGACCTGGCCCCTGACGAGGCCAACGTGCACTTCCTGTTGGGTAAGATGTACATTCGCACGGGCGAGAAGCAGTCGGCTGTGCGGCACTTCACTGTCGCCCTCGCACTGGATCCGAAGGTAAGCTGGTTGCCTCGTTGTGACTCACGAAGAACGCCACTAACGTGCATGCAGGCAAGCCAGCAAGTCAAGGAGGCGATCGAGAGCATAGAGGATGATCAGGGGATGGAAGACTCCCTTATGACGTGAACACTGTCCATAGTTGGACAGTCTCACGCCAAGCGCGATTTTGATTGACGGGAATTGTCTCGAAAGCCTGGAGGATGATGGTCTTGCAGTCATGGGTTTCGGGAGGGTGGCGCGATCGTCGGCTGAATGTTGCGGTACGGACTAGGACGATGGAAATGGGTGGGCTTTACATCGAGGGATACGGGTGCACATCACCCCAGCACGATGGCACGACATGACGTTACCGGCACGACGCATGGCATGGTTTGGCGTTTAGGAAAGCAACAATTTTTCAGGCCGGGCGAGCCCGAGTTGAGGCGAGGTTCGAGAGGCGAACAGGCTCTTTCTGTAGCCGTACCTAGCTAGTCATCGTGGGCTGGGGCCGAGAGAGAGACAGAGGCAAAGGAAGCATCCATGGTGCGTAGGTAGCATTGTATAATACGCCGAATGAAGCCACCAAGCGTGCACCGAGTTGCAGTGACCTCCCATGCAGTTGCCATGAGTTGGTGGTACATCCCATGGCAGGCCTCCTTCAAAGTGGCATGGATGGATAGATCATGTCGAACTCGTTGGCAGTCGGGCCAACGTCTGACCCTACCTTCCTATTGGCTGAATGAGGGAGGTCCTGTACTGTGTGTTCAAGCAGGAGAGCTCCGCCTGCATCGAAATGGGTAGAGCTCGGACCACTAGGCTGCCCCCCCACACCACCTTCCTCCACCCTCCCTCGCCCCGAAACAAGCACTAGGCTGGTGCGCGCACCCCAGGCCCCGGCAGAGAAGGAGACGCAGAAACGCGCCTTCCGGGGCTCCCAACCGTGACTTGGAAAATACCTGCCAGAAAATAGGAACATTACCATTTTCCAGGTCCCTATTTTCTGACCCCACCCCAATCAGGCTAGCGCAAACTGGCTGATCTGGTGCACCACCTGCACCTGCAATCAGTAACTGTTTCCCCCCTGCGCGCCTTTATTTGCCGCCCTCCCCTCTCCTCATCCACCCATCTCTCTCCTCTCTTCCACTCCGCTATCACAACACCGCGTCTCCATCAACCTCATTCCATCATCGTCAACTCGACGCGTCTATCACCAAACCACTAAGAAGCATCCTCTTCTCTTCACACATTCAAAATGACTGGACGTACGTATTCATCCTGCTCTTTTGTCTCGTCGTTGCTATGGTCTCGTCGTCGCCGGTCGGGTACGCGTTTGTCGACCCGCCCGCGCGACCGCGTCCCAGCTCCGTCACGATGCATCACCAACTCTCGTCTTTCATTCTTACTAACTTCTCCCAGGCGGCAAGGGCGGCAAGGGTCTCGGCAAGGGTGGTGCCAAGCGTCACCGCAAGATTTTGCGTGACAACATCCAGGGTATTACCAAGCCCGCCATCCGTCGTCTCGCTCGTCGTGGCGGTGTCAAGCGTATCTCTGCCAGTAAGTTCATCCCTCCGACGTGCTCTACACACCCCAGCATGCTAACGCATTCTCCCCCCAGTGATCTACGAGGAGACCCGTGGTGTCCTGAAGTCCTTCCTTGAGGGTGTCATCCGTGACGCCGTCACCTACACCGAGCACGCCAAGCGCAAGACCGTCACCTCGCTCGACGTTGTCTACGCTCTCAAGCGCCAGGGCCGCACCCTTTACGGTTTCGGTGGTTAAGCGTTTGTCCTCTCGGGACATCGCTGGCTGCATCTCTCTTGTTACCAGTTCTACACGCACATACAATACCCCCATTGCTCGGGTTCTCTACCGCACCTGTCTGGTCTTTGGTGATCGGTTGGCGCGGCTTGGACTGGGCGTGACGTGTAGATTGGTTTGGTCTGTCTTGGCTCCCCAGGTTCGGTTATGGTCCGGCTGGCGGGGTTTGGTTCTATATGGCGTTGGGGGATCATGAAACTCAGGGACACGATACTTGGAGGCGTCGGGGCGACGCACTCCGTATGAATACCACCACTACCACAATTGGTACTTGACCATACTGCCTGACTTTCTGTTCGTGATGATGTTATGATGATGACGCTAGGAATGAAACGAACGCGTGTCTTGTTTACATTCGCTGCATCTGGGTATCTGTCTGTTCGTCTTTCGTCCGTCACCATCGGCTACAGTACAAGACGGAATCACAAGTACTTCCTCCCCGCTGCCGCCACTCGTTGCCTGAACACCGGACTCCTGACCTCCATGTTGACCTGATAAAACGGGTTCATGATCGCCTTGACCCAGTTCTCATACACTTCTGTGAAGAAGTTCCGCACCGCCTCCTCCGTCGCCGGGCTCGTGGGGTTGGCCCCGATGGCCGTCGACGAGCGCGACGTCGGCGGGCCGGGCGGCAAGGCGGGCTGATGAAGGAGGAGGAACTTGACGTTGCCGGCCGTGACGAAGCACGAGACGTAGTTGTTGAAGAACTTGTCGACGACCTTGAGGTACCTGTCCAGATGGCGTCAGCAGACGAGCGAGGCGACGGATCGCAGAAAGAATGCGGGAACGACAAAGGCAGGGCAGGGGAAGGAGAGGCGACGCACATCTGGCCCTGCGCCCACTGGACCTCCTCGACAATGTCGAGACTGCTGTGCAGGATGAACTGGTTCAGGTGGCGGACCTGCTCGTTGAAGCGCGACTGGCCGTCGCCGCCCTGCTTGGAGGTGCCGAACTCGTGCTCGAAGAGGGGGTTGTCCTGCGTGCCGACTATGACGAAGTAGTACGACATGGCTGCGGTCGGGGGCGAACCATGGGTCGCCTGAGGTCGATAAAAAAGTCGTCGCTGTCGAAGCCGAGTCGTATGCCGTGATTCTCAGCCGGTCGCAGATGTTCGTCGAGTGTGTCCGCGACGGGGCCGTGTGCTGCTGCGATTGACGTGCTGCCGCTTCTTCGCCCTGTCGGTGTAGCACCACTTGGGCGCTGGAGGCTTCCCTCGCGCACCGGTCGGAGACGCGGGGAGCCTGCGCCGGGGTGGAGCTAGCTCTGCCAGCAGGCGGCCCCTGCAGGGCGAACGGAAAAGTCCGCGAGTGGTCCCCCCCCCCCAGCGGATTGCCTGACTGCCTGACTGCAGCATGCGTGCAGCCCCGTCCAAAATTTAACCAGCTCGACAATCCTTACGACGACGACGACGAACCCGCGACCACCACCGACGACGCCGAGCGAACGGCTCAATCACCCCATCGCCTCATACGACCCTCCTCGGATCGATCCTCTTCAGTCCGTCCGCCGGGCACGCCAGCCCACAACTCCCAACATGTTCGGCCCCTTCCGCATGACCTCCCCCCTGTCGGGCGGCCTCCTCTGGAAGATCCCCTGGAGGCTGTCCAAGTTCCAGAAGCGCCGGCAGCGCGAGCGCCTCCGCGCCGTCGACTCGGTCGTCGCGACGGTGGACGCGGCGCTGGCGCGGCACGGGGCGACGGTCGCGGCGCTGGAGCTGTGGAAGGCCGAGATGCCGACGGAGCAGGAGATGCTGCCGAAGGACAAGTACACCATGTTCGACCGCAAGGAGAAGAGGTATCGCAAGGGAATCCACAGTGAGTTCTCCCCTTCTCGCGTCCCGCCCGGGCGAGCCAGCCCTGGGGGGCGCTCTAGAGAGAGTATGGAGGCTGACGGTCGGCAGAGCTGCCCAAGTGGACGAGGGTCTCCCAGAGAGTCAACCCGCCCGGTTACTAGATGGACGTTTCGGGGGGGGGGGGGGGCTGTATGCCTGGCTGTACGAGAGCAATGGTGGGACTCTGTTGGTGGCTGTGGCTCTGGCGGTATCCGAGCGGGATCAGTCGTGGATGGCACCATTCCGACGTGTCGGACGACGGGTGGCCGGGATGTGCTGCACACGAGCCGCGAGTCTGCGTCGGTGCTGGCTGAAGGGAAGATTATGCTGTACAACATGTATGGGTTTGCTGGAATACCCTCAACCAGCTGGAGGTCGGGAATTGGACTTCACGTGGAACTACGCTTCGCCATCACTTCACACCGCCGCATCGCGTCCGTTGATATCATGCCGTTTTGAGTCTCGACTTGTTCAGGGTATATCTGCCCGGGCCCCCGCCAGCCCGCTCCCCATTTCGCGTTCATACCGTGCCGGCCCGCCTATCTCGTCCGCCCGTACTCCGCCTCGGGGCCCCTGTTGTTGTGCACGTCGCGGAGACGCTCCTGCTCGAGCGCCCTGCCGTGGCCGCCGCGTCCCTCGTCGTAGTCCTCGCGGTACTCGTCGCGCACCTGGCCTCCGCTCTTGCCGCGGCCGTACTGGCGGCCCTCCTCGAACCCGGGATCCAGATCCGTGCGGATGACGCGCTCGTCGAGCTTGGTCCCGCCAATGTACTTCATGCAGTCGAGGGCGTCCTGGTGGGTGTAGTACTCGACGAAGCAGAAGCCGCACGGCGTCTTGTTGAAGCGGTCGAGGCCCATCACGAGGCGCTTGATCTCGCCGCACTTGGCGAACAGCTCGTACACCTGCTCCTCCGTGGTGTAGAACGACAGGTTGCCGACGTAGAGGGTGGTCGAGTTGGCGAGGGGGTCCTCCTGGGGAGCAGTGGGCTCGGCGTCTTCTTCGCGGTCGTTGTGTCTTCGGCGCTTGTTCTGTGGACGGTCAGATCCCACACGCGGAGAAAGCGGTCTTGGTGGTCAGCGTACCTTGTTAAAATAGGCGCTTGGCCTGTCAAGACGCTCGACGGTACTGCGGACGTGCTGGGTCATGGTGGTAGAGGGGCAGGAGCGCGGTCCCGGCGATGCGTGCGAGGCGGGTGTGCCGGCGATGGTGTAGACTTTGTGTTCGTGTTCTGACCGATAGAAAGAAATCTAGGCTTTTGTTGCAATTGGCACGATGCAGAGCTGGAGATGGGCGTGGGCGAAAGGCTCTGGGGATGTGGATAGCAGACTGGCTGATTGAAGTCCACCGACGAAGCTCAAGCTCAGGCAGAGGCAGAGGCAGAGGCAGAGGCAGGCGCACGAGAGTGGAGCCGGTCTCGGTGTGTGCTTCCCTGTCAATGGGTCGCGCCTGCCCGGTCAACTGCATCGCGCTAGGCTGTGTTTTTTGGACTTGGCCTAGAGCTTCACCTTTGACAACCCCGAAATCCTGGCGCCTGCGCTCCAAACATCGCATCGCATTCCGACCCTGTTCCATCGCGCCGAATTTGCTGTACAGAGGCCTGCAGCTGTTGGACGACAGAACGAGAGCTCCCCAGACCGCAACAACCCAGCCACACGGCCGCCATGCCGAAGATCAAGAGCTATACAGCTCCATGGTTGGCCCAAGGGCCCGGCCAGCGTTTGTTTGCTCCCACGTCTGACGCCGCCTCGCCCTACAACACCAAGAAGCAGAACGTCCCCGGAACGAAACGCACGATCGTGCGACGCGGTACTGAGGTGTTTGTCGCCGTCGGCAAGGAACTGAGATGGGGCGACCTCGCGTACCTGAAGGAGAAATGGACTGCCAAGTACCCAAATGGACGGTCCGCCAGCAGGGTCAAGAGGGAGGATTCAGATGATGTGCAGCTTTCTGTCGAAGAGGCCTCTGCGGCCGAGGGCTTTCGGGTAGGTTCTATTCGGCGGCGAGTGCGATGGCCCAGGCTAACATACAGACCAGACCATCAAGACGCCCGTCGCGATGGACATCCGGCAGCTCATCATGTCCCCCGACTCGAACTACCTTGCGGTCCTGACTTCGCATACCATCCACGTCTGCACGCTGCCCGACCCTGCGCACCTGACCTCGGACGATACGGGACCTCTCAAGACCAACTTCCGCATGGTGGGGCCGACCACCCACGTCTCTACCGCGACACCCCTGGCCTCCGCGGTGTGGCACCCGCTGGGAGTCAAGAGCTCCTGCGTCGTCACTATCACGACCGACGCCATCGTGCGGCTCTGGGAGCTGTCTGTGGAGAACCGATGGTCCACCGACAAGCCTACCGTATCCATCGATCTGAAGAAGCTCGCCGACGGCCAGACGCTGGACCAGGACTTCACGGCGTCCACCTCTGCCGGCACGGCTTTTTCGCCCGACAGCTACGAGATGGAGGTCGCCTCCGCATGCTTCGCAGGGCGCGGGTCCGGCGGCTGGAGTCCGATGACTCTCTGGGTTGCCATGACCGAGGGAGACGTGTACGCGCTGTGCCCTCTTCTCCCAGAACGCTGGGCGCCACCGCCCACCTTGATCCCCTCTCTCTCGGTCTCGATTGTCGCCAAGGTCGCCGCGATAGAAGACGATCCTGATATTACGGAACACGCCAAGCTCCTCGCTCAGCAACAGCTCGAATGGATGGGCGAGATAGACTCGCAAGAGCCCCGAATTGTCGACGCAGGTATCGGCGAGCCTTCTGTTGAGATCTACAATCGGCCATCAAAGCCGGGCGCGGTGCCTCGCCTGCAAGGTCCCTTCGACCTCATTGCCGACCCTGAGGGTGATGATCTCGACGGTCTCCTGACCGACATACATGTGATCGGCAAGAAAATCGACACGGAGGAGCTCATGATGGGCGAGGATGAGCTGCTGGACATGGACGAAGGCGAACAAGAAGGCCTGTCCCTGTCAATTGTCTGCTTGCTTTCTTCATCCGGACAAGTGAGGGTGTTGCTTGATCTGGAAGGCGTCGAGGCCCAATGGCTGCCGCCAAAGGGCAAGAGGTCAAGGATCGGCCGCCTCGCGCAGGCCGCCGATCCCCCATCCCTGCTGACCTTCCAGTCCATCGACACTATGGGGCCGGCAGAGGTCGCGGAAGACAGTTGGCCAATGTTCTCCGCGGACGTCATGTCACGCTATTCTTTCTTTATTTCTCATCACGCCGGCCTCACTTACATCTCCTTGGCGCCGTGGGTGTTCCGCCTCGAAGGCGAGCTGCAGGGCGACTCGGAGACCGGGGCTGATTTTAGGCTGGGTCTCCTTGTCAACGGTCAAAACTCAGCGCGCGAGAGGCTGTACACGCAGCCATCCGCTGACGTCCTGGTACCGCTGGCCGCTGCTGCCGCCATCCGGGACCCAGACCTGGGCTACTTCCTCCTCTCGGGCACAGCATATGAGCCCATCGCCCTCACCTTTGAGACGCCCGAAGACGACTTTACGCCCATCCGCGAGGAGACGCCGTTCCACGAGGAGAAGATGGCGGTCATGCAACCGCTGGACTTTTACGAGCCCCGCCCGGCTTTCCAGCCGTCACATGCTTTTGGCCAGCAGTCCGGCCTGCCGGAGCTTCTGGCCATGCTTCGAAGCTCGCGCCACAGGACGATCCTCAACCACGAAGTCCGCCTTTCGCCCGTCACGCTGCAGATCCTGACGGATGCCCACCGGGTGCTTGGTGATGACACGCACAAGCTGGCGATCGCGGTGGCGGAGCTGTTCCGGCGGTGCAGCACTTTGCAGCAGGAGCTGAAGGACCAGATCCACAAGGCCAACGAGGTGAAGGAGAAGATTGACAGGATCTCGGGCAACGACAAGGAGGGCGAGGGCGAGGGCGAGAGCGACGAGGCCAGGTTCGAGCGTCGGATCACGCGCGCGCAGGAGCGACAGCGCGAGCTGGGCGAGCGTCTGGAGCGCATCAGGCGGCACGCGGGCAAGGTCGCCACGCGGGAGCTCAGCACCAAGGAAAGGGCGCTGGTTGAGGAGGTCAGGAGCCTGGAGACGAGTTTGTTGGGCTCAACATCGGGGGATGCGGCGGCAGCGGGCAAGTCGCCGTCGCAGTCGCAGACGCAGACGCAGATGTCGAAGCGAATCGAAGCGGTGCAGCGACTGCGCGACGAGCTGGTGAGCGAGGTGGAACGGGTGCAGAAGGACAACGAGGGGGCGGAGAGTGCCGAGGACAAGGAGGGCAAGGACTTGTCGGCATCACAAACGGGCGACCTGAAGATCCCGTCGGAGGTCCGTAAGGCCAAGCTGAGGCAAGTGCGCGGGCTCCTGGATCGCGAGACGGCCCTCGTGGAGGCCGTCTCTGCACGGTTGACGGCACTGCAGATGTAAGTAATACCGAGTACGTACACTAGGATACGGGGACCCAGGAGCAGAAGGCCTGGGCGAGTCTGAATATCACGAGCGACGAAGGCAACGACTTGTCGGCCGGGAGGCGGTGATGCACTGTAACACTGAGGTAGCGATCCCGTGTTCCCTGGGGCAGGACGGGATAGGATGGGACGGAGATGGGATGACTGAGGTGTCGAGCGACGCTCGCCCCGTCAAGGTGAGCCCTGGCGGCGAGGAGGGCGTCGGGCCGGACCTTGCTGTCGGTCGACCTATATGAGAGGGGGGCGGCATTCAGTCCGTCCTTCTCTTTCGCTCTCCCCCTCTCCCATGCGTCCTTGGATATCGAACTGCCGGTGAAGCCGGGGGCACGGTGGAGGTTGGATGAGGGCAGACAGGTACGAGAGGACAGGGCAGGGCTGGATCTGCATAATTGGGGGAACGATTGGCCACGACAGGGGGGCCGGAGTCGAGGCTCTCTCCCGCTTTTCCTTCGATATGGTAAGCACGTCTCTCGCTCTGAGTCTCTCTACTGTCACGTCTTGGCTACCTACGTTCCTTCTTTCACCACCCCCCCTCAGCCCCTCAACGCAGCTTTCTGAGACGAGACGAAAGCCCTGGTTGATCTTTGCTCTGCTCGACAAGCGTCAGTTGCAGAAACAGGGGCCCGGCTCTCGGGGTGGTAAGGGGGGGACCTTGCCCCAGCCCTGCCGGGGCGATCGATCTACCACGTCCAAGCAAACAGCAACCCGAAGCAAGCGCGTCGAATTTACCGATGGACCTGTCGATGGTGCCCCGATTCCCAACACGCCAGTCGACCGTAAGGCCCTGTCCACCCAGACATTACGATGAGATCCACCGGGGAGGGGGGCTCTGGTCGCTGTACGTGCGCCTTGCTCGCGGCAGGCGGACAACTGGCTTCTTGCTGCCCGACCTTCGTGGACGTGGCGAGCAGTCGCCACATCCCTCACGAGGCGCAGAGAGGCTTCGTCGAATTCGAGACAGCGAGGCGATGTGGGCAGCTATCGGCTCGACTGTCGTGAGAGACGGGTACAGACAGGACAGGACAGACGACGCGGCTGACCTGGTTGCCCTCCATCAATCCAGGCAGCCAGCCATCCGTCCATTCATCTGTCTATCCATCCATCCATCCCGATGATGAGCATGGGACTCTTCCGGCCCAGCTCAGGTCGCACACCAGCCACCCACCCTCCCACCAGCTCGTCCCTTCGTTCACGGGCTCCAATCTCCGAAACCGCCGCCCGTTTCTCACCGGTCCTCACCGTCGGTCGTGAAGAGGCAACAGCGGCATGGCGCTGCAACCCTATGCGCATGCAAGGTGAGTCGGTGTGCGGGTTTGCTCTGGGCGCCACCTCTCACTGTTCTTGTCGTTTGTTGGCCTCGCTGCCCTCGCTGCCCCTCCTGTTTGCCATTGACGGCGGCATCCCTTGCCCCCCTGGCTGCTTGCCGCCTCTTGCGCTTGGTTGGCCCTTTTGACTTTCTGCTTCCACCCGCGTCAATTCACACCCGGCCGGGAACGGCATCGCTCCCGACAGGCGGCGGAAAAGGACGTATATGGCGCTGTGGTTGGCCGTCGTCTCGTGATGGATAGAGGTTGCCAGCCGCCGCGGCGTCCTTTGCCTCACCGACTTGCGGACGAGACGCGGGCGGACTGGCCCGGTCTCGTCTCGTCTGGATGACAAGCAACGGTCATGGGCATGTCACGGCATGCCATGGCATGTCATGGCATGGCCCCCTAGTGCCTCCTCCTGGGAGTGCCGGGGTCATTTCACGTTCCTCAGCATGATGGTACATGTGGCATCCGTCTGAGACTTGCCGTCCACCTACGGGCCCTCTGTGACGAGGTAGCCAAGGTACTCATGGGGTTGTGGTTCGCCTCACTTTCAACGACATGCATCTACTGGTCCATGGCCCGCGCACCACCACACTAACCCCGTCGTGCTGTTGTTTGAAAGGGGGGCTCTCTTGTCTCTCGGGCCCGTTTGCCCTCCCAGGATATAATTGAAGACCGTCTCGTCTTGACCCCTTTCTTTGCCCTGATGCTTCCTTGCTCTGTTCGTCCTCGGCACGGCACTCGACTCCCTCGATCCTACCTACCCTTGCCTGCGCTTCACGTCTTGCCGCCGGCGAGTCGACTGTCACACACGTCCCGCGATGCCGCAGTGCCCGTCGGCATCTGTCTATGCTTGTCCCGATACCGTCCTCTCTGCCCTCCACCGTGTCACTGCGCCGAGATACCATGACGTCCCCGTCCGGAGCTCCAGCATGGCTCACGCTCCGAGCACAGATTCTCGGTGTGTATCTCGCTTTGCTTCTCATGCGGCTTCTTCTTCCTCGTCGTGGTCGTCGCCGCCGCCGTCAATGGACTCCCCTTGCTGACCAGCAGCGCAGATAACCTCCGCTACATTTGTCCCATGGGCGCCCACGCCAGCGTCGTCATCGCCCAAGATCCGGTCACGGGCATGTCGCGTGTGATGGCCTTCAACACCGTGTGTAATACGAACAAGGTCATCACGGCCATGACCGCCACGGGGCGCAACACCCTGGAGGCGATGCAGAATCTCTTCCTCGACACGGCCAAGGCGACCTACCATCACATGGCCGCCCGCGGCTTGCCGGTCGCCCCCTCCAAGATGCCCACGGCAGACTGCCCGTCCCCCTTCAAGGGACCCGAGGACTCGTCCGACGATTCTGACTGGGAGGAACTTGATCTCAAGGGACAAAAAGCTGCCTCTACGAACAGGCTTCTCAACAAGTACAAGGCGGGCCACAAGCGGCCCCAGCCTGCCTCTCCCCGTCCTGTCGCTCCCCCTCCTGCTGCTCCCCCTCCTGCTGCTCCTCATCCTCTTCAGCAGCAGCAGCAGCAGCAGCATCAGCAGCAGCAGCATCAGCAGCAGCAGGGCGCGCCACCACCTCCTCCGCCCCCCAGGCTCCCACCGCCCGGCGCAGGACCGGTGCCAGCATCCCAGCCTCCCCATCCTCCGCCTCCCCCTCCGCCCCCACACCCCTTCCACGCCCGCCCGCGCGTGCCCCCGCTCATCCCTCCCCCCCTGCCCGTCCGCCTCGCCATCACCGCCCACGGCGCCTCCCCGTGCAACGTGCTCACGACCCTCACGCGCCCGAGCCTGAGCCAGCTCCTCCGCGCAGCGATCGAGTACGTCGAGGACGCCGACGACGCCGACGACGATGAGCGTCCGTCCCGCGGCCTCGTCGCGCGGGCCCGCCGCGCGCGCATCGACAACGTCATGTGCGACGTCGCCGGCTACGGGACGGACGACCTGCGCGTCTTCTTCGGCAAGGGGGCCGTGCCGTTCTTCGAAGTGGAGGTCTGGCGCAGGGAGAAGAGGGACGATGATGATGACGACGACGACGAGATTGTGGATTAGATTGTTTACTGTGCTTGTCTTTTGCTTTGGGGGGGAAAAGCTGGACGGGGTGCTCGGAGTGCTGGGCGCGTGTGTGTGTTTTTTATCAGTCTTTTTTTTTTTTTTTTTTCGGCTCTTATGATGGGCTCGAGGGTATGTAGAGCGACTTTGAGGGAATAGATGTGTGTCTCTATTAGACTGCCGTGATGTTGATATCCTGAGTCCGTCGAGATGGCTCCGACATGATGAGTTCACGTACGTGCCAGCTGCGATAACGGCAGACATTACAAAGTGCCATTCGTCCAAGTTACTTCAAGCTCAACTTCATCACTTTGCAAACCCCCATCATTGTTATCTACCATCCACCAAATCGAGTCAACCGCGGGACGCAAAGGGCACGAGACGCACACCTGCGGCGCAGCACGTCAGCTCTGCCGTCCAGCGTCGCCCACGCACGAATGGCAACCGCCAGCAAGCCCATGTCCCGAGAGGCGACCCAAAGTCAGGCTGCGACCGGGTTACACGTCGAGGCAAATGTCCACCCCAAAACGCCACCGCGACCCGTCCGCCCGGGAACCAGCGCCTCCCCCTGAGACGATACGACCTCGTGATCCCCGGGGGGTTCAGGCCTGGCCCGGCGGCGTCGCTGACGGCACGCGCCTCGAGCTGAAAAAGAAAACTCGCACAGAGCCACCGGGCGAGACAGATCGGGGACTCCCTGCGACCTGACGCGACAGGAGCGGAAGACTCGAGATGAGGCGGCCACCCCGGCCAAGCCACCTCATCACAACGGGCGCGAGGCGCGAGGCTGTCCGCCGCCAGACACGAGCGAGACAACACAGCCATCCTCCTCCAGACGCGAACGGCCTCACCAGCAGCGGTATCCGAAACGGCTCGCCGTCAATCAGCTTCATTGCGACGGGTCGTCTGCTCCCGGCGTCTATCCAGAACCGCCATGCTACTCGTCTCCTGCACAAAAAGAAACCGTCCCCCTCCTCTTTTGGAATATACGTCTCCCCCCTTTTCACTCACTCGTCGAGTCGGGCCCAATGTCCCCCACCTCTATCCGTCCCCGGAACGCCGCCCAAAAATGCGTGGTGCCCGCCGGCATGGCCTAGTAGATCCCCTGCGTCCTGTACTGGAAGGTGTCGTAGCTGCAGCGCGTCAGTGCATGTCCCGCGCAAGACGAAGGAGCGGGAAAAAAAAAGAGAGGGAAAGAAAGAGAGGGAAAACGTACAGCCGCGTGTAGTAGCTGCCCAGCGACTTGCCAATCAGGTCCGTGTCGACGTACTGCTCGGCCTCGTCCGCGCTGAGCTGCAGCTGGAACCGCTGCCGCAGGTTGTGCGTCGCCTGCGCCACGCCCGCCGAGAAGCACGGCATCTTGGACTCGCGGCCCATCATGGCCACGAGGTCGATGATGTTGTCCGCAGAGCGGCGTAGTGCTGGTCCTCTCGTCAGTAACTCGATAGCCTGATCACCGCCGACTCCCGCCGGGGGCTGGCTCGACGTACCCTGGAAAGCCTGCTTGCAGAGCTTCTTGAAATCATCATAGTCCTCCGATCCGATGCCCCCGAGCACGTCCACGTACTCGTGCGTCAGCTTGAACGGCGCCGCCTCGAACCCGACCGAGCCCGGCGAGTTGGAGAGCATGAACCCAAAGTCGATGTGCACAATGTGGCCCTCGCTGTCGATGAGCACGTTGCCGTTGTGCCGGTCCTTCAGCTGCAGGATGTACGAGATGATGCTGTACGCCGCGAGCGACCGCTTGAAGGCGTCGACGCCCGCCCGGTGCGGCTCGCTGTCCGGCGGCCCGAACGCCTTGATGAAGTGGTCCTTGAGCGTCGCCGGCCGCCTGCGCTGGTTCGGCACCGTCTCCATCATGGACATGGTCAGGCTCCTCTTGATCGAGTGCAGAGACACGCCGTTCGTGATCGTCTCGACCAGGCCCGAGCTCTCGCCCGTCACCAGGATGCGCATCAGCTTGACCCACACGTTGACACCCGCATCGACCCACGTCTTGTGGCACACCTGGATCAGCTGGCACGCAAACGCCTCCTGCCGGAGGTCATCGCCCGTCTTGATGATGACGCTGACGAGGTCCCAGTTCTTCATCCAGCCGTACGGCGACGTCTTGCGGATGCGCTCCTTCTTCGCTTGCCACGCCTCGCCAAACACGGCCGCGCTGGGATCGTCACGGTCGCTCTTCCGCTGCAGGCCACCCGTCTTGATGTCGTTCTCCATGCGCGCCAGGCCGGCTCCCGTGTTGACGTTCGCTTCCGCCGGCGCCGTCTCGTCGAGGTCCGGGTCCATGGCCGCCTGCGCCGCCGAAGCCTTGGCGATGATTGTGTCGAACGTCGGCCCCGTCCCGTCGTCCAGGTCGAAGCTCTGCTCCTCCAGCGTCTGCATGCTGGCAATGATCCTCGTCCGGATGGCGGCCACCTCGCCCTTCGGCCTCTTGCCGCTGGTGGCGTCCAGCTGGGCGAGCATCTGCGACGCGGTGCGCATGTGCGTCGCCAACGCCGAGATGTCCGGCTGCTCCACCGACGTGTTGGCGCGTGCCGCTAGGGTCATTTTCCGCGACGGCCCGGGACTGCTGGATCTCGTGGAGCCCCCGGAACTTCGAGGGGTCGCCATGTCCGACACGGTGCTAGACATGGTGGTGCCGCCGCTCGACAGCCGCTGCGGGTGGCTAGGCGCGACCTGCTTGCCCTGGTACTTGTTCGTCGGCTCTTCGTCGTACGGCCTCAGCAGCGGCGAGCTGCCGAGGTCGCCCGATACGGGCTCGAACACGCTGTCGACCGCAGCATCCGTCGGCTCCAGCGCTCGGGCGAGCGCGGGTATCCGCCTCTTGGACTCGGACAGGTCGAAAATCCGCCTCGAGCTCCCCTCGTCGGTGACAAGCGTCGCTAGCAGCCTCTGGTTGTCGACCGAGTCCGGATCGAAGGACAGGTCGTCTCGCAATATCTCCACCATCAACAGGTAGGGCACCTTCTCCGCGCTGTTCAGCACCGTCGCCTCCGCGGGGTTCAGTCGTACGATTCGGTGGTGTCGGCTTTTGCTCGGAGATCCGTTGACGAGCGTCGGCGGGCAGATGACCGGCACGTCCACCTCCGCCGGCAGGTCCTGTGCGATCAGTGCAAGCTCGGCCCGCAGCGCGCTGAGCCGCGCGGGCTTGGGCACGATGACCAGGCGATGCGAGATCCCCTCCAGGGCGGTGAGCAGCTGGGTCTGACATCGGAAGTAGTTTTGCCGCAACAGCCTGACTTTTTGGTTCGAGGTGAGGTCTGACACATCGCGTCCGTTTTTGGGATGGTGGGAATGCCGCCTGGACATGGGCTCGCCCGGTCGTGGCACGATCCCGGCGGACACGGGGGTCGACGGCCGAGTGACCATCCTCGGCGACCGCAGCTCCGGTAGAGGCAGCGAGGAGGAGCTCAGGCGGGCCTCCAAGGACTTCATGGCCAGGGCAGACGGGCGCTGGGGCTCCGTGGGCGTTTTTGCGGAGTCACCTGTGTCCTGGCGGACAATGGCGGGCTGCGAGGCGCTGTGCGGGAGTGCTGTCGGTCCTTTCGGGTCAGGGGCGCTGGTGGTCCGGCTCCCGTCCTTGATGCGCTTCGATCTCGAGCTCACGGCCGTCACGGTATGGGCGCGGGCCGGCGGCTTTGCACTCTCGCGCGTCTCGGATATGAGGTCTTCGGACGGCTGGGGCTTGCGGGCCTGCGCGACAGCTAACGGGCCGGCCCAGGAAGGGAGCATTGGCACGGCGACGCTGGCCAGCACGAAGCTGGCCAGGACGGTGACGGGCAACGTGTTCTCCTTGATCCTTTCGTGGCGGGCAGCGTCGGGGAGGCCGAAGACGATGTGCTGGACCTTGTTGTACACGCGGCGGCATGTTTGGAAGGCCTTGGCTTGCGGCGTTAATGAGAGGTCGTGTAGATACGTCTGGAAGAGCCAGAACGTCTGCACCAGAGTCAGCTGCGTGTCCGTGTGTTCGATTCCTGCCGAGGACGACGAACCAGTAGGGCGGCCGTGACGGACTCCTCGCACAGGTCCAGCAAAAACTCCTCCAGAGCCATGGACTCATTGTCGACGCTGATTATAAGGTGGCACAGCTGCGGCAGGAAGAATTCGATGTCCTCGTAGGGGAACTGCCGCAACTTGTTGCAGAGCACGTAGTGGATGCCCACATGATCGGCATACCGCCTGGAGAGGAGCAGAGAGCGCCGAGGTCAGCGATGCCAATTGACGGAGAGGACAGCAGGCGGTCTTACGAGAGGTACGAGACGGAGAGGAAGGGATTTGAGTTGAAGACATCGGACTCGAGGAAGCGTTTGAGCAGGTCCCACGACATTGGTTATAGGCAGCGAACCGGCGAGTCGAGACGAGGCGAGGCGAAGGGAAGGGGGGAGGGGAGATGCGAGGCTGAGCTAGGGCGGCCTCATGGGTGTTGCGCATGGACCGGTTGGACGTTGGGGTGGTTGAGCATGGCTGGGTGGGCGAGCTCTAGGGGTGGATGTCGTCGATGTCGCGGGAGAGGGGGGGTGTGGTGGTGGTGGTGGTGGTGGAATTGAATCTCGAAATGCGATCGGAGTGGGATGGGAGAGCTTCGAGCCGAGTCGGTCAAAGTCACGGACACAGGACAGACACCTCAGTCACAAGGGCCAGCTGGAGGCATGAGGTTGATTTGTCCGCTACCTCTCTCTACCTGCCCGCCCGCCTGCTTCAGAAGGGCTTAGCGGGCGCTACAGCGATAGGACAGGCGGGGGGGGGGACCACTACAGTGACCTACCGTCCCAGTGCACAGCACCCGCACTTCCGTCTACGGGCCCCGTTCAGTGCCCGCCAAGTGGATGTCGATTCCGCACGCCTCCACCCGCCGCCTCAGAGCCACCTCGCCCGTACCAATTTTTACCTCTGCACACGAAAAGATCAACCCCAAAAGGGGCAGTCAGCTCCATGAGGCTCCGCTACGTGCATTTTCAACGGCCTCGGATATCTACATGGATCGTTGGATGCCTCCCGGACGCCTTCTGCAACCCCATTCCATCCGGTCTCACCCATGTCGATCAATCCAACCCCTTCTTTCACCAGGTTATTGTCCGCTTGGCGCGGACCCTCCGGCCCTCCGGCGCCCGAGGACGAGAGAGAGCCGCGCTTCAGTGACAGTAAAGTATTGATGTCTTCATTGCATGTCATCTAAGGTGTCAAATGGCCAGTGACCTCAACGCGCGCTAATCCGACCCCAAGTCAAAGCATGAGAAGAGAAGCGTCAGATGCCGTACCCAGTACACCTCTTTGGGGACATGAGCAGACCAAACGCCGGTGTAGATGCTCCAGTCGCAGCAAGGGTAGCCTCCCAACGCCAGTCCGTCCGTCCGTCCGTCCGTCCATCCGTCATAAAAAAAAAGCCCGTCATCCTTCGTTACCTGCGCCGAAACGGGGGGTGTCATTCGTCAGACATGATCATCTTCGACGCGTGACGCCTTCACTTCGCGCTTTCACGCTCAGGTCGCCGCCGCCTTCTTCTTGCGTCCGCCGCGTGCCTTCTTCTTCGGCTGTTCGACTTCCATCTCCTCTTCGGAACTCGTCTCGGCCTTGACGCTGTTGCCGCTGCGCTTCTTGTCCTCCTCGCCGACCTTGGCGGCAATGTCCGCCAGAAAGTCGTACTGCCCGTCCGTCTCGATGACCTGCTTGAGCATCTGTGCCGTGACGCGTTTCGAGTTCTTCTCCTTGGCGATCTCGGCGCCGCGGGTGACCACGTTGATCATGAAAATCTCCAGCGCCTTGCCCACGGCGATGGGCGTCTGCTGCGCCACCTTGCCGACCTCCTCGTCGGCCTGCATGATGCGCTTGATGCGGGCCGTCGGGAACTTGGTACGCACCGGCGAGGGATCGATCTCGGGAGGCGGCGGCGCTTGCTGGGTGTTGCGTCGCGGAGGCATGTTGTCTTTGTGCTGCTGCTCCTGCAGCGAGGGTGGTATGTACTGTGGGTGGGAGAGGGTTCGGTGATGGGTGCTGCCGAAGTGCGGCGCGGCGCCAAAGAGCTCCTGCTTGATATAAGGTTGGTGCGCCGAGGGTAGCGGTGGCGGCTGCTGGTAGCTGAGGGCCGCGGGAGGCTGATGGCCGTAGGAGGCTGGATCTGGAGCTGCCGAGCTTGAAGCTGGGGGTTGGTTCGCCGGTCGCGGTGACAGCTGTTGGGGGTGCTGACTGTGTTGCTGGCGAAACTCGGAAGGAAGATACTGCGGCTGTTGCTGGTGGTGGGCGGAGGCCTGTGGCGGCGAATACGGCGGCTTGTGGTGATATTCACTCTTGATGCCGGCAGGCGGGTAGTGGAGCTCCTGCTTGATGGACCTTGGGCCAAGGTCGGGAGCTTGTGCAGGTGGCGCTGGTCCCGAAGCAGGTGCAGGCGCGCCTGGGTAGTGCTGTGGTTGGTGATTGTTGGGTGGGCTGGGTTGATGCTGCGAGTGGGCCGGGTATTCGTAGGGCGTGGCGGCGGCCTGCAAGTGCTGGAGCTGTTGCTGGTGGTGTTGGTGCTGCTGGTGCTGGTGCTGGTGCTGGTGCTGGTGGTGCTGTTGCGGGTGCTGTTGCTGGTGCTGGTGCTGCTGATCTGGGCGCAGGTATGGTCCCGGTGCGTGCAGCGGTGGTGGTGTTGGATTTGGAGGGGTGCGCGAAGTGGGGGCTGCCGAATAAAAAGAAGAGAGGTCGGGGGACTTGGGGGCGTACGCTTCCTCTGCCATGTTTTAATGTTTTCGGGGGACAACTGGGGCCTTTGACCTGGTAAAAAAGCGCGCCTCGATTTTTTTTCGGAGGGGCAGGCGGCTTGGTGGATATTGTCCAGTCCAAGTCCAGTTGGGCTTTGATTTGATTTGATGAGCCGACCAGGGGGAGCTCGTGCTTGCTGGAGCTTCCAGATGGAGGATACCTGACCACCTCGGTGGTCCAGGGTCTCGTCCCTTTTTTTTCTCGTCTCGTACGTACGTGCTGCGACTGACGGGCGCTTTGTTGGCGGTTGGTGTCCCGGGCGGGAAACCAGGACTCGGCTGCCGGCCGGCTGCTCCGGGCCTGATGTGGAGAGGAGAAACACCGTGTGGCGATACGAGAGCGATGCGCCGGTCTCCCCTGACTTTACAGTGCAGACGTCGCCTGACGTGACGGGGGGGGGATGTGGAAGCAAGTCCGATGGATGCAAACACACCGCTCCAAGACAAGACAGCCGTCTGCTCAAGGAGGACAAGTGCGCTGCAGGGAGCTGGCTGGAGGCCCTATCAAGAGGTGTGATGAGGGCGTAACTCGCAGGACGCAGCAGTACTATACCTCAAGTACAGTACTACGCAGCACGACTAGGCGCCGAGTGGGACTAGGGGGTGGATAGAAGGTTATTCTTCCCAAGGGCCCGATGGAACAGAGTACCGGCGTCGCTGTTCTTACAACCAAGGAGTCGAAATCCGACAGTCTGGATTGCCTTCAACGACCGAGTGGATTCGGTCGTGTGACGGGAGACCAACCAACAAGCCAGACGCCAGACGCCAGATACCAGTCGCCAGTACCGAGCGAGCAAGAGAAAGCTCGACGGGGGGGGGGGCCGCGTACCGAGTGGTGCAGGCACGAAGGCAGTAGGTGACAGGGCTGATGAGCAAGAATGGACGAAAGATCCGAGTGGCAAGTCCGTCTAGTCCTATTCGGGCGGGTGTTGTGTGGTCGGTGCGCAGGCGCGTCTGGGTGAGATGACGGCAGGGTTTGGATCGCGACTTGTTGGTGGTCTTGGTGGTGGGGGGTTCCTGTGGTGGTCCGTTCGCTCGGGAGTTGAGGTCGGCGGGAGCAGCAGCAGCAGCAATGACAAACAAAGGAAACGAAGAAAGGAGAGCTGATGAGATGGGGATGTGGTGAGCTGATGAGTTTGCTCGGAAAATGAGATGAGACGGTCGGTCTTCTTGAGGACTCGTGGTGATGACGCTAACCCCAATAGTTGATGACGGCGGTGGTCAAATCAGAAGTGTACATCGTCATGACAGTGGAGGGCAGGCAGGCAGGGCCCCCGGGGGCGGGCTTTGGCGAAGGGACATGTCCCGTTTATATGCGCGTCGCGGGCCAGAGCTCCCCCCTTCTCCCCCCCTCGGGCCCCTCAAACACCTCACGACCACCAGCAGGACCAGCTCCCGCCGGCAGGGGGGATGTACTGATGCACCAGCGCAGCCGCCATGCCACAACCGGAAGGGATCCGCAGGAGCACCACCCCCAGCCACTCACAGCTCACTGACGGGTTGTGCTTGCTTGATGCTAGGATTCTGACGCGCCAGGTAGGCAAGGCACGACCGAGGAGCTCCTGGTTATTTGTCTGCACAGCAATGAATCCTCTTCTGGCCTGACGATGCTGCATCTCACTCGATCTCTTCCCTTGCAGACAAATTCTCTTTTTCCCGAGGTGCATAGGTTTTACCTGACCGGCCTGCATCACCACAACCACCCCCTCCACCACACTCTCACGGCGCATCATTGTGGTCGTGTTCCGAAGGTTGGGCCTCTCGCCCTAGCCTCAACCTGTCTCAAGGCTCCCTGCAGCGTCAGGCATCCTACCATCTCACCTCACCACACGACAGGCAATTAGGCATCTCACGCTCACAGCCACTCTGGTCGGGAACAGTCATACTCGCCTGCTGCCTATTCCGACTCGCCTAGCACGCCTTTGACCTCGGACTGAGCCTACGATCATCTCTGTGGGACTGCCTCGCCTGGCCTGCGAAGGATTTTTCCGTCCAGCCACAAGCACCAGCCATACCCACATGCCTCACTCAAGGCCGGCCTGGAACTTCAACGTCTCACCTAGATTGTGCCTCCGTCACGTTCCTTCTGGACACCACGGCTCGTGCTCGCATTGGATCAGCCGCCCGAATGTCACCTAGAGGCGCCCTACCACGCGTCACGCTCACTTGACTGGCCGCCCGTCATCAGCGGCCAAGCCATCCACAGCCTCAGCTCGCGCGACACGACCCACGCAAGCTCCCTGCCGTTCAACTTTAGCGCAACCTGAAGAACGAACGACGCATACTATATCTGAACGAAAATGCCTCTCTAGCATGAGCCAGCTCCTCTCAGCGACGTGGATGCCGCGGTCGTTCTAGAAGAATGATTCTAAAGGTAATGGCGCCCTGCCCTCTATCGCATCCCAAGCCCAGCCCTCCCTACGCATGATGATACAAAATGAGCCTAAACGCCCGAGACCATCCATCACCCGAGAACCACAGAAGCCGAATTGGCTCACTGCCAGCTCTGGTTTCGAGGTCCCTGGCTTGAGGTCTGAGACGGACCCCAAAATAAACTTGATCTAATCTGACGCCATCCCTTCTTGTCCCTTTTCTCCCGTTCGACACCTATCCTTAGAGAATGTGTTTTCTAATCGATGTTGTTAGCGTCCTCAGCCCTTTCAGCCTTTGCTCCTCCGAGCTCGACAAGAACAACGACGCCACCGGCCACGCATGGATACCGCCCGTCTCCCTACGGCTGTCCACCTCGACAGCCCGGACTGCTGTCTTGATGAAGTCCTGTATCTCCGGCGCGAACACCTCTTCCGACCCATACATGACGAAGAAGCCGCACGTCGGGCTAGCGCGCGCCCACAAATCATGATCCGTACACAGGCCTGGTGATGCTGTCTGATCCGAGATGTGTTCTCGACCGGCGTACTGCATGGCGTACTCGTGCAGCTGGTACTTGTCGAGGTAGTCACTCGTCGAGTTGTCGTGTTTGGCCGAGATGAGTGTCACCCACGGTGAGATGAGAACGGCCAGGCCCGGCAGCGGCGTCTCAGCGGCGCTGAGCCAGTACTGTTTCCGTTCATTATTTTGCACCGCCTGCTCCACCTTCTTCTTGCACGCCCTTGTGCTGTTCAGCTGACCGAGCTCCAGCAGCATGGTGAGCACCAGTGTGCCGCCCGCCGAGTCTCCTCCCACCACCACCTTCTGGGGGTCTCCCGCCACGGACAGAACGTGCCTGTAGCCTCTCAGCGTCTCGTGCACCTGGGTAGGGTACTTCTTGTCTGGCACAAGCGAGTATTCAAGTGCAAAGATGGCCGGGTTGCGATATCCGGCCTTGCAGAGCAGCGCGTGCCACGCCAGGAGGAACTCTAGGTAAAAGTACGTCGAGCCCATAGCGAAGCCGCCACCGTGCACGTAGTAGAGAACCATGTCCGGCGCCAATGATGGGTCAGCGCTGATCCAGATACCACGGAAGCCATCCGGTCCCTGTCCCCGTTAGTTTTCGGGCGAGTCACCCTGCGGCCGACTCAACTTACGTCTTGCTTGTACTCGCTCCACGTGACTGGCGACCTCACGAACCCGTGCCTCCCCATCCTCCACCGTAAGAACGGCAGCGCCACCGCTTTGGAGAAGAATACGCGGCCGACATGGGCCGGGATCTCGGCAAAAGCGTAGCGAACGCACCGCACGACCAGGTCCTCGAACAGCGTCGCCCGCGCCACGAACGGGGGGCGCTGGTCGCGCCGCATGATGAAGCGCTCCTTGGCCAGCGAGAAGGGCATCCGCAGGAGCAGGAAGGGCAACGCCCGCAGCGCGACGAACGTGGTGCGGAAGAGGCCGACATGGAGGATGAGCTGCGGGGCGAGGAAGAGGCAGAAGACTGCGCAGTCGAGGAGGGAGACGGGGCCCAGGATCATTTTTGCGCTTTGGCGGCGCGTGCCCCCGCGATACGATTGTCCAGCGATAGTTATGCAGCAGGTGTCGAGTGTCGCGAATGTTTCTAGGTCGTCGTGATGTAGGGTGGGTGTGCAGATCCGTTCTAGAGCGCCAATTGAGGCGTGCTTCGGTCCGTCGTGTGTCGTCCCATTAGTGCGCAATCACCATCTTGACTGCCAGCAGAACACACAGCGCGCGCTTGGAGAAGTTGCAGTCGACGGATTTGAGCAAGCAGCAAGCACGAAGGGTGCCCGCGAGAGCGCGACAAGTGGTGAGATGAAGTCGCGACGGCGCAGGGTGGTGACGTAAGTTGCTCCGTACGGGGGCCCGTGGCTTCCTTGGGTCTTAGTCGGCACGCGGCGCGGGCTTGGCTGGTACGACTCAGGACTGCTGCACGACTCCAGGCGATGAAGCAACCCGCACATGGCAAGGCAGTGCAGGCCAGCTCGCCACATGTCCTGGGCTTCGAATGGATCCCAGTCATGGTGGATGGTGCCCTGCACGAAAAGAATGATGCTCTTAAAATATATCACTTGCTGTAGGAATCACGCCGCCTCTCGTTGATCCAACCACCGCGACCGATCGCTCAAGGTATCCCATACGCCACGTTCCCAAGCCAGAGAAGGGCGAGAATACCGGCAACCTTCCATTCCGTCTTTCGTTTAGGGGCGAGCTGGACATCATCCCAAGCCCCTGCTGCGTCGAGCTCGACATCCTGGCCTGGGCGGTCAAGGGCCTCCTGACTCGACCTGCCCATCTCGAGTGACGATCGCTGGCTGTTCGTGGATCTACCCTGGCCAACTTCATCTGCCCCCCATCTCAGCCACTCCATGACTTGTCGCGTAGAGCTTCGGCACTTGACGGCCGCCCACAAGAGCACAATTGTCAGAACAGTCAGCTCAGCCGATCTCGCAAGCGGGCTGGGCCATGTGCCACGTCGACTCGCCGCGCCGATCCGAAGAATGCTGGATCCGTCGCCTGCTAACCAGATGTGCGACTGCAAAATGGACACCTCGAGTGAGATACGTCCAAGCGCTATCGCTCCAGCCACCTGGCGCTGCCTCAAAGCTTGATGACAGTTCCGCACCACCATCACTGCCAACACAAGCCAGGGGCTTACATACGGGTGGTAGGTGTCGTATGCGTCACTGTCGCCGTAGACTTTGGCGGCAAATCCAAGGATACAGAAGACGGCCAAGTACGCGATGGAGAAGAAGATCCCTAGCGCTTTGAGCGGAACCGCATCTTGGGCCGGGTAGATCATGTCCAGCAGCCCTCGGTCGAAGGCCGTGTTCAGTCGGCCAAATGGGGCGCCTGCGGTGAACAGCAAACCCTTCTCTCCAGATTGCCGCTGTTGCAACACCGTGAAGCGATGAACCACCGTTGCCACGAGGATGCCGAACATCGGAACGAGTCTGTCGACTGACAGGTGGAAGTATATTTCGTCCAGATTCCAGGCGATGCCGAATCCCTTGTTCAGGGCTAGAAGAATGCCACCAAGTATGCCAGGGGTTTGAATAACGACCGTGGTCGCGACACCAGTTGCGAGTACCTTCAGTAGGAGTATTGTTGGGTTGCTGTTGAGATTGCTGAAAGTAGCCAAAGCGACATAAGTAACGCAGAACCAGAAGCTGACCAGAGGTGAAAAGTATCGCACAGTCCAGTTGCTATTCAAAGTGAAAGCCAAGATACAGCTGAGCAGGTTGAGTCGACACAAGACGCAGGCCACCCTTGTGAATGAGTAGTCCGCTGTCCGGAGAAAGTATCGCGCGTGGCCGTAACAGGAGAGGAAAATGTACATCGACATGGAGAATCGAAACACCATGTACATGGCGGGTGATCCTGAAGCGCCATGGAAGTTGTAAAGCAGCAGGAACCCCTGCAACCAGCCCTTCAACTCTTCGGTCTGGTCTCGGCCCAGAAAGATTACGGGCGTGCGCTGCCTTGGTGCCGAGAAACCGGTACGGCTGGGGCGAATGGAACTTGCTGCCAGGATGCCCAGGGCGCCGATAGACCACGCAAAGCTGGCCGCGTCGAGATGCCTCGCATTCTTGTCGAACAGATGTGTACGATCAGTGATAAAGCAGTAGCCAGCCACGAGTAACATGGAGGCCGTTGCTATCAGAGTTGCCACAGCACACCGTGCTTCGGCAGTCTTGAAGGCGCACTGATCTTGGTCCAAAAGCAACCACGGTAGGCCGAGTAACGCCAAAACCAGGAGCAAGACTTGGACTCTCGTCGGAGGCGGATATGGGGCGCAGCATGTGACTTTGTTTGCAGCTGCGTGGCTTGTAACGAGACCTGCATTGCAGCGAGCATTCAGGACGATGTTGAGTCTCCAGTCCGCGACATGGTCCAGCACGTGGAGCCCATCTTCGTCATGGGCGTCGTTGGGTCCGTCAGTCATTAGGTTGTAGCTCCACATGACATGGGACTGGTCAAGCGAATTGGTGTTCTCAAGGTTCCAGTTCATGGCGTCGATCTTGCTCGGCGTAATCTTCTCATTTCTGCCAAAGGAGAGTTTGTCGTACGCCGGGACCGGGACCGGAGTCAGGAGCACGTAGTTGGACAACTCGCCATACGCCGCCTGCGCTCGTGCCTTGGGTAGCAACACGCTGGAATCGATGTCGCTTCGGAGATAGTGCATCACATTGTTGATGCCTTCACTAAAAGCGCCGAGGTATCTGGTGTTGGTGTTGCGAGCGGCCCACAGGCCCGGAGTGCCCAGGACGATGACCGCGGGTGAGTCCCTTCTCTCCTTCTTCGCACGCTTCTCGTCGTCGGCCGTGCCGGGGCGCGATCTGAAACGAGACAGTTGGCCAAAAAGCGATGTCGAGTTGAGCCATGGATCCCAAACGAAGTCGATTTCGACGTGGTTGACGAGAAAGGAAAGGTCGACAGCCCTGTCGGGGCGCACCGCGAACCTGCGCGTTTCTCGCTCATAGGTCTCACGATCGAGGCGCCTTACAGCGGCCCAGAAAAGCTGGCGGGTAGTTGAGTCGCCGGCAAAGACAAGCCGGCGCCCTACCAGACATGTCTTCATGTCCCTCACGGGATAGGCGTGCATGATGCAGCTGCTGGGTTGCCAAGCTTCAAAAGCATTTTCGGGCCGGGGTGAGTCGCCGCGAGACTGCCATGTGCCTTCAGCGAGCAAGCTTCTGCACTTGAAGGGGTCATGTCGCCCTGGACGTGTCAGCCTTGGCGGTCAGGGTTGGAAGCGGACGTGGTACCGTAGTGGTGATACTGGTAGGCTGTCGATATGATGAGGATTGCAATGGCGATCCGGGGCAGATTTTGGAGGAAGGCTCGCACGAACTTGGCCGACGGCGCCCATTTCTGATGCCGGCGCATCTGGTAGCTGGGCTGTATGGGATGCGGAATGATGGATGACACAGAGAGAAGAGGTGCGATGGTATCATCGGCGTGACAGTTGGGGCCTCAGAGGCTGAGAGGTAGCAGAGCGGGTGTAATCACAATTCAGCTTCATGGCTTGAGGTCATGTCTTCCGAGGGTTCATCGACGCAGTCGTGAATTCTCGGCCAAGGCAGGCACTGCCGGTGTGCGAGGAAGGGATGCATGATCGACGGGAACCATCGAGACACATTCCAAGCCACAGAAAAGCTTGTTCGTGCGGCAGGTGCCTTCCACGTAAGACGCATTCCCCCATGTTACACAAAACTCAGGTTCGCGCGGGAGCCGAGAATAGGGTCACTTCAAGAACGCAGGAGTGTGATGCCTCACGAGATGAAGATTGACATGGAATATCAGGAATAGACGTCCAACAATGGGGTCGGTATGCCGGTTTTGTAACGGGAGGGGCTGGCTTCCGTCTCAACGGTGGCTCCCAGGTGTCCGTTTCGACTGCAGCATGGTGGGGCCAGGTCCCGTCAATCCGAATGTGCCGAACTTCTGCCGCCCTCAACCTCAATTTTTCCTGCCACACTTTTCCTCACCTTCAACTCAACTCTTCACACCCATCGCATGACGGCCAAATCCAGCACGAGACGTCCCATCACCATGAGACATCATGGCCGGCTTTGCCACACGTTAAAAGTTCTCAATACGGCTTCAACCAAGCCATCGAACTGCGTGCATCCGAGCAAGTGCTCGGGAGGATTATCACAGCCCTGTCGTCTCTCCCTACACCTTCCTCCTCGGCCTTAAGCCGTCTCTTGCCATGCTCGGTCAGTTCAGCCCCCAACGCCTGATCTTGAGCCGGATACACCCAGTCGTCCTCCGGGGCGGCCGGGTCGTACGAGACGAGACCATCCTCCAGGCAACTATCTTTGAGTGCGGAACCTCTCTATTCCACCATGGAGGCTTTCGCAATTTATCAGTTGGCACATCTCATCGCCTAATGCGGTCTTGGCCTACACGCAGACGTCTATCAGCCCATCTGCCTGCTGCCCGTGGCGCCCCTCTGCCCCTCTGACCCCCGTGATACGTGCTCGCAGCCAAGAGACGCAGACTCAGACCCCGTCGTCTTGGCCGCACGCCAGGCGAAGGCTTCATCTCTGCACCCAAGCATCATCCGAGCATAACACACCCCTCCCCCCCCCGTGTCCCGAGCGCCAAAAGGCTTGACCGTGGAGAAAATGGACAAACCACCCCCAAAGCCAAGCTGTGCGCGCTTTCCATCCACCAATCGATCGTCCCCCAAGACCGTCCGCCGAGCCCTGTCGTGATGCTGTTCCCTTGGCCTCCTCGTCGCGAAGCGGAGGGGTTCGGCACGGGTGACAGGCAGCTCTGCCACCAACAAGAACAGCACACACCTGCCTGACGTCCACACAAGATTTGACGCCGTCGCTCCCGACGGCTGCATCTCCTGACGCGCCTTGCCCCGTCGAGTAAGGCTTTCACCGACGTGCTGTCTGTCCAATCAATCGGCTTGCCTGCCCTCCCACCCTCCAGCCACACCCACGAAAGGGGACTTCCTGTCTCGTCTCGCCCTGTCTTTTTCCGTCTCCCTGCTGGCTGCGCCGGTGGTCTCTGTCTGGCCTGCCCCTTGCTCTACTTACGTCCTCGGTGCTCGGGCCAAGGGAGTGGGGAGGCATGATCTGATCCGGGAAAAGGGCACGTTGGTCTGCCTGCACTCCGCAAAGACGGGGAGGAACGGGTGGGCGACGTGACGTAAAAAATTGACCGCTCCAGGCGGGGAAGAGATGCAACAGAAGCACGGAAGCCGAATCGAAGGACAGTAGCACGATGGAGCGGGATGCAGACGATTAGTTTTTACTGTTTTGATTGTGTCTCTAACTAAGGTTATTAGATTCCCATCGGCCATTAACTGCCCCAGACTGTGCAACGTCCGCTCGACCGCCGGGCTGGCAAAAAACGGGCGTCTCCGCACCGCCACAGGCGCTGTTCTGGTTTTCCCCCATCGGCGTCGTCCGTCAGCTCCCACTTCCGGAAGCGTGTCGAGGACTGCCGATCGGTTCCAGAACAGCCACCCGGCCAGCCCTCCCAGCCAAACAGCGTTCGCAGCCACCCCGTCCTGTTCCTTGCCTTAGCGGGCTCGCCCTCGAGGGCGGCCTTTCGCTCCCAATTCCGGCAGGATGCACTATGTGTGTCCTGTCTAACAATGCGCTCGATCTAAAGCTTTTGGGTGGTTCGTTACGTCCTCGACGGGATCGAAACGGGTAAAAACAATTGGAAGAAATCAATCTGAAATCATGTCCGGTTCCTGAACGCCTCGCCTGTCCGATGCTGCAAACAGAAAGGAAAAGAGAGAGAGATCGACTTGATTGGTGGTGTTGTCGTCATATGCAGTGAATATGGTGGGAGGTGCCGGGTGTGATTGGCCCCTTTGTGGCGTTGCGTTGCAGCGCTGCATCCTCGTGGGTTCGTTTAATTCGCATCCTTGCTGAGCGTGCAGGATGGTCTCGTGACATCGTTAAGCTCTCGGTTTTGAGGCCCTCAATACAGAGAGAGGAGGGTTCGCTCAAGCGAAGAGAGCGGGCCGCCTCTGCGCGGCGGCGGGGGAGAGGAAGTGCTCGTCAAAGTTGTCGAGAGGGTCCTGCTCCTCGGAGGCGGCGGAAGGGGGCATGGGCCGGCTGCCGCCGTCGAAGGACGGCATGCGCGAGGTGCCGGGGCTGATGCCGCCGTGCATGCTGGAGCGGCGGCTGTCACAGCGGTTGCCGAAGGTGAAGGTGAAGCCGGAGAGCATCTCCTGGTGGCGGAGGTTGACCTCGGTGAAGGGCTTCTCGCGGGGGTCGACGACCGTCTTGGTCTTGGAGGCACGACCGGGCAGGTTAGGCAGGGCGAGGCCGGCGAAGAGGGGCTTCTTGGCAGGCTTGTTCTTCTTCTTGAGCCAGGACGGGACGCCCTTCTCGGGGCGGTCGTCGGTCATGCAGGGTGCCGGGGTGTCGTCAGAGGACGAGTCGGTGTTGCTGCTGGCGTTGCTGGACGAGTCGGAACGGGGCTTCCAGGAAAAGGTCTTTGCCAGGCGCTGGAAGGAGGTGGTGGAGGAGTTGGAGTGGTGGCCGGAGGTTTCGGAGGCGGCGTCCGAGGCGTCGGACTTGCGGACGCTGCGGCGGAAGTGGTCACGAATGGCCATTGTGGTGGTGGTGGTGGTTGGGATTGGTTGATTGGATGTGATGATCTCGAGGCGAGGTGAGGACCGAGTAAGGTGTCGGTCGTTGGGCCGATGTGTTGAGACGAGTCGAGGTGAGGAAGGAGCTACGGGCCACTACGGTGCACAGGCAGGTAGAATGTAGGCAGGCGTGTTTGGGGGAGTGATCAACAGGGGAGCTCGATTCATCGGAGAGAGCAACGTGGTGAGAGAATGCTGAGATAGGCAGGCGAAGGCAGGTTGACTGTCGATGGGCGAGGGCGGGATGTTTAATAATAACACAGCCCCGGGGAAATGGGCGGACGGGGGGGGATGGGCAGCCTTAAGACGACCATCACGCAATGGACGTCGAGGGCGTTTCCGAAGTGGTGGCAAGGTTGAAACCGGCACAGCCGTCGTCTTACTGGAGTGATGTGATCTAGATGGGGGGCAATGGGGGCGGCCGGGGGGGGTGGGATGTTGGAGTGTGGTAAGCGGAGACTGGAGTCGGGTCTGCCCCAGACCCACATTCCCTCGACAGTGATCCAGGTCTAGAGTTCCAACCACGTCTTGGAAGATGGGAAGCGGCGACCGTATTGGCGGAACGGAGGGCAGGCGTCTCAACCACACCCCCCCGGTCCATCCGTCGGTCCTCGCTCTTTCTCCAGGTCGATTTCAACAGGATGCTTCGGCAAGGTCGCGCACCCCGGACGACCCCCCCGATGGCAGCCGAAGGGCGACGGAGAGTGGCACGATGGATGCGGAAGGACGGATGTGGCCTGCTTCGTACTGTGTATACGGTTGGTCGTGTTGCGCTTCCAATTTTCACTCTCGCCTGGGTGCCTCCTGTGCCTCCTGCCCGGTGCATCAGGCTGTGAGGAGCCTTCCCAGTGGTTGGGTAGGTAGGTAGGTCCTGCTGTCCGCTGGAGGAGGAACCTAACGCCGCCCGCTGCAGCGCGCATGAAGCCCGCCGGGCGTGGGTGGGCCCCCGCCCGCGGGCAGGCCACGACACAGTGCATGGGCGTGAGCGAGACAACCTGCGTGGGCGCTCGCGGGTACTGTAGCCCAGTGCGCTCGGCGCTACGTCATGCTAGTCCGCGCCCCTCTCCGCCAAGCGGACCGCCAAGCGCCGCCCTCGGTCTCCTGGGCGGGCAGCTCAGCGCTCCTGCTCCCTGGAGAGGTGGGCCCCCCTCCCCCTTCGGCGGGCCAGAGGGGCTAGAGGGCCTGGCCTCAATGGTTGCGGGTTCTAGAAAGCGCTAGCGTGGGGCCCGAATCTTACTAGCGGGCGAATGGGCGCGCTGATACGCCTAACACGGCCGGTGGGTCGCTGCCTTGGCGATAACTGTCGCCGTCACAAGAGGAAGGACCGAATCCCACTCTCGGAATAGCGAGGAAAACCGCGCAGATAGTTGCTGCCTTTCATTTGCGCCTGCATCGTGTTAGGTTGCCTTGGTCGCCCTCATCAGGCTCCGAGCGAAAGCCAAGAAGGTGCTGGACTGGATCTGTATCTGCATCTGCATCTGGGAGCCGGCCACGCCATGGCAGCGGCGGCGGGGCTTTCGCGGGGGACCTGGTCGACAGGGTATCACGATGAATGATGATGCCGTTGACGATGGCCGTGGGAGATTAGTCCACGGAGTTGCAGGCTGCATGCACTCTGCTCGAACCGTCTCACACCCAACCCGAGCTCTCCCAGCAATCGGGGCGTGCGGCCCATCGATATTTCCGTCTCTCACACGCACGATCGGATGCTCTCCCAACTCCGTCCCCGACTCGAACTGTCTCATCACGCCACGACTAGCTTGTGCTGAACGGGAGTGAAGGCTCTGTCTCTCCTTCGCGGCTCTCCGGCCCAGCCGTCGCCCCCCGGCACCGACGCGGCCAAAACGGCATCGGGCGATGGATTCTCGTTGTCCCCGAACCCCAGTGCCAGCCGCTGCCCCACGTCGCCACTATCTCTGCGTCTGGCTCGCTCACTGCCGTTTATCTCCAGCACACGCACACGCCCACGCACGCTGGACCACGCCATCCCAGAGCCGGTCCTGGACGCCGGCCTCGCCGCAACGGTACCACAGGCACGTTTCGGGTGTCTTCGTACATAATAGACCTGTCTAGTCCCGCCACCGTTGGCAGCCTGCCTGGCAGAGGTGGTGTGCAGCCTCAACAATCCGGGCACCACTCAGAGCCTGGCGTTGGAGCACACGCCGCCGCTCTCCCTGTGCCTGTGCTCGTATCGCGCCGGTTGCCGGTTGCGAGGAGAGCGAGCTGACGAGCGAGCAACACCCCTGTTCGTCCGACTTGTTTCCTCTCCCCGAAAGATCGTCGTCGCTGTCTGCACCGTTCGTCATGCAATACGCGGATGGTTCAAATCGATCGCCCCTGTTTAACTTTGCTTTCTTGAGCAGTGCAGAGGTCTAGAACATCACGCCCATCAATCACTTCGGCTGGACGAGATGAATCCTTTTCGAGAGACATGTCCCACGTATCTCGCTTCACTTATCTCGCACCATCTCGATTAACCCCACCAGATCCCAAGAGCCCGCCCCATCCACCGTAGCGTTGCTTGGAGCAGTGCAAGTCATGTCCCGACCTGCACAAAAAGGACCCTGCGAATCAGCCCGCTCCATCGACGAGGCTCCCCTGCCCAGCGTCTCCTCCATCCCCACGTACCGGCCTGCAATTAGCCGGTCGTTGGCTGTCGGACGGTCCTACTGACACAGTGACGATGATGCCTCATCCACCCCCCCCCCAGGGTCCCGTCCCGCCGACGTCACCGACCGTCTCGGTGACGAGTTCGACCGTCAAATCCGTCATGTCGCCAGCTCTGACGTGACGTGCGAAGAATCCATCGTGCCCAACGCATTGCCCACCCGTCAAGCCCGAAGCGGGGAGGGGGCTTCGAGAATGAACTCCGGCTCACCCGATCAAGAGCCGCCCTTCCCGATTGTCGAGTCGCAACCCGGCTGAAGCGGGTGAGGCTGGCGCGCCGCTCAGCCCGGTCTTACCTAAGAACGCGGCTCCCTCGCTGAAGAACCAGGGGCGCAATCCGCCCTCGTGTCCCGTCTCTCCCACCGCCCCAGCTCGTGGGCGCGCATTCCTCCCGGCCTCCCCCAGTCGTGCTCGTGTGCCGGGGTGGTCACCTGACTCACGGCTCTTCCGAAGCTGAGCCTCGTGACGCTGCCACGGGGTCTGCATTCCTCTCGCGATCCTGGGCGAGAGCCAAGTCTCCCCCGTGCCAAGCTGGAGAATACAGGAACTGCGAGCAAGACACCCTGAGGCTCTGTTAAGCGAGCGATTGCTGTGCTGCCCTGCCTGCCCTGCCCTGCCCTGTGCCGTCCTGCGCCCTGCCCCGGCTGGATATGTCTTATCACGTTGCGCCCCCCTCTTGGCGGGTTTGCACAACCCGACGGAAGCGTCAGCCCAAACGGCGACGGGGCTGGCCGGAGGACGTCTCCGGCTCCTGCTAGCGAGACATGATCTCAAAGTCAATAGGGGAAGTGGACAGGGCCGGAGAGTTGCCCGCGGCGGGATAAGCCACCGCGGCAAAAGGGCGCCACGCGTGCATGAGTCGCGGGAGCCAAGTGCGAATTGACTTTTTTTTCTACGTTTCGCGGGGTGTGGGGGAAACTGCGCGTGCGAGATCCTGGAGCCGAAGAGAATTCGACGGGTTCACGATGAGGCAGGCTACCTGCCCGAGTGGGCGAGGCGCGCACGCCAGCTGGGACCTGCGGACGTAATGATTACCTCGCCGATTGCTTCTCCAGGAAATTGGACGTTGAAAACGTAATCTGGGGTATCTTGTATTGCCCTGCTACCCCGCGAACTAAACCTCCCCCGTCCGGGCTGGAAAAGTGCCAGCCTCAGGTTGAACCCAAACTCCTGCGAATCGTCCAGCTTCATGTCGTACGTTATTGGGACAGCGCCTGCTTGCCGTGGCGTTGGTTATCTCGAGATGCACTCGGCGCCGAATACGCCGGAGCTTCCCAGTCCGAGCCCGCCCAGGGCATTGAGGCCCCATGTCAGGGCGGCGGCCTCCCAGTCCAGGTCTTCCTCCGGAACCAGGTCCCCCTCAACGACCGCCGCGGTCTCAGCAGGCGAAGGGACGTACGCGCCGTCGGCCGCATCGTTGTTCTCCGTCTTGATCTTGCGACCCCGTCCGCGGCGTTTCGGGGCCGGCGTCTCGGCCACGGGCGACGCGCTAGCCGCCGACGACCGCGTGGCGCGGCCACTGGTGCGGACGGCGACGGGAGACGACTCTTTCTTGTCAGCAACAACCGGGTGGGCGTCCAGCACCCTGCTCCTGAAAAATGGCGTGGCGGACGCCAATATGTCATTGATATCCAGAGGCCGAATGGCGGCCCAGATGGTCAGGCTTATACCGCTCAGCAGCACGTCCCATGCCGCGGCGGCCACCACAGGATGGTCGGCCGTGGACCCAAGGATCTTGCTGAACGCCATGGTCGTCTGCTCGAGCGTCGACCGCGTCTCCCTATCGAAGGGGAGGAACTTGCTGTGGCGGTGGTAGTGAGCGTCGGGTGCGTTGTAGATCAGGCCCAGAATGGTCGCCTTGACCTGCAGACCGAACGTCGCCATGGACACGAAACGGAAGAGCTCGGTGAATTCGCCGTAGGCACTGTGAGGATGAGCATGCACGGTACCCCAGCTGGTTGGCACGATGGCCGGGATCACCAGCGGTGCGAACGTCAGCGCCCGTCCGCTGATCGCCAACGCAGGGAAGCCGGCACTTCCCGCCACGGTAGGAACGCAGAAGAGCACACCGAAACTCTGGGTCAGCGCGGCCATGAGAAGTGCAGGGCTCGGCGTCCAGCCTGCCGGTTTGGGAGGCAAGAGGCGGTATCGAAGCCTGCCGAGCACTGACGTGGGGGCCTCAGCATCGCCGGTTGAGGGGATCGGCGTGGGCGTGAGGAGCAGTGCCAGGTAAAACAGGTTCTGGGCGAAAGACAGGTTGACGAGGTGCGCCAGGGCGAGGTACGCCCAGACAGACGGGATGTTCCTCCTGCGGCCTTCAATGGACAGGAGCAGACTCCAGGCGATGGTGGCGAGGTCGACTTGCTGACCCCACCAGAAGCGGCGGGCCTTCTCGGCGACGATCTCGAGGGCGTCCAGGTAGACGGGCGTGTCGGTCAGCCACCGGGCGACGTAGACCTGGGTCGAGTTGTCTCCGTAGGGGAGGATGCCCTTCTCGCCATAGGCTCTGTGACGAGGTGTTAGCAGACCGTGGAGGTGGATCGGCGGTTCGGGCGGCTCCGTACCTGGCGGGGATCTCGAGGGCGCGCTCGTCAGCCCAGACCTTGTAAGACAGGGTCGCATATTTGGAGGTTGAGTACCCAGCCAGGGCGAGGCTGAGGAGGGCAAGGCCCGCGAAGAGCGGTGTGAGGATCGACCGTCGCGTGAGCCTCTCCCTCGTTCCTTGGGCGGGTGAGAGGGACGAGTACGATCGATAGAGGCTCCGTGCGACATATGTTGTCAGGACGACGATGGCGGCGACATGGCTGCCGACTGCTGCGACGGGGAGATAGCTGGTCTGTTTGTTAGGGCGGTGGAGCGCAAACCGAGGGCACGGGGTGGACGCACTTGATCTCCGGTTCAATGGGTACCGGCGCCATTTCTGGGGATGGTGGTGACACTACACAGGAGGCAGACTGATGAGGGGTGGCAGGGGCCGTGTCTTTCGTTGCGAGGTGGAAGCAGATGGGAGAGCAGAGGGAAGGCTGTCAAGAGCTGAGACGACCGAAGCCGCGGCCAGTGTTGTGGAAGCTTGGAGGCCGGGGCACCTGCAATGACGTGAGGGCGTCATACCTGGTTCCTGCCTGTGATTGTTGTGACACGGCAGCAGGCTGGGTACTGGTACATGCAGGCAATGCGCTGTTTGGTCGCTTGGGAAGTAGCGCTACCGGGTCGAAGGTTTTACGTTTCTGGGCCCTGTCCACCACCAATCCCACGCTTTGTTTGAGCTCAGAGTGCCTATGAATTCCTCTGGTACATATATCATGCTCAACCCCACGGCCTCGGCTTACTGGCATCGACTCTAGATTGCGAAGCCCGATGAGGAGTCTCCGTGTTTGACAGCTCGCCGAGCTAACCTGACAGACGGCAGCTTGAGCACAGGCCAGGCTGCCACACACCCAGCGGCCGGCTGAACCGCGGCAGTCAGGGCGAGGTGAGGCACCCAGAAGAAGAGGAAACTGATTTTTTGGGGCTGGGCACGGGCCCCCACCCCACCCGGCAGCAGCATAAAAAGATTTCTTGTCGTTGCCCTTTTGCTGTTTCCCTTCTTCTTCTTCATCATCAGTATGGGTTAAAAAACACCGTCATGTGTATTTTAATTCTAACGGCGGCTCCGCTATGCGGCTTGCTGAGGGTTATCCGTTTCGATGGGTTTTCTTCCGTTCCCGGCCCCCAATAACAAATGTGACCATTTCTACCTGCCGTGGACGTCTTCCAGTCCAGGACGCGGGGGTGGTTTCAGACAGATTTGAACCAGATGCTCGGTTGGAGCAGCTTGTCGCGGGCCAAGTGAAGGTCCTGCGGCGTGCCACTGGACCGTACCTTCCATGTCGTCTCGCTATGGTGCGATGTCGTCTGGTCAGGTTGCTGGCGAAAGGCAACTCTGTAAACGATTTGCGCTTTGCCAGAGTGTTTCCGTCAAGGTGCACGTGTCGATGAGTCAGCGACTGCTGTCCTGTTCGCACCGCAAGGTTCCGCTACACTGCGTGGCATTCAAGACGGACATTCACGATATCCTGGCATTGCTGTCGACGGTTATCACTGTCCAGTCCAGCGGCAGTAACGTGTTCGAAGACCCCGAACTCGTCACCGACCACCTGCACGGTCAAGAAAGCGCAAGATACAAGCAGCCTCCGACACCCTTCGACACTCCCGCGCCGATATGACGTTGTCAACTACATGACTGCTTCAGACTCAGGCAGTGCTGGACGTTCGCAACCCCGAGCCACCCCTCTTCCACTCTAGGAAGCAGATGAACGCCGTCCCCAGGGCCGTGACAGCAGCCACAAAATGCATGGCCTGGTCCGCGTACGCCTTTTGGCACCTCCCGAAGTCCGGTATATCGGAGCCCTCGTAGCTCAGATCCCACCCGGCATTGACAATCGGGTTCTTCCACCAGTCGTCCGCCTCGTCCAGGTCGTCCCATCCCGTGTTGATGCACTTGATGCCGCCCAGGCCAACGGACAACGCCTCGGAACGCCGTCAGCTTGAAACCTTCGACCGAAAGACAAGTCAATGAACGCAACTCACGATGCCGCCGCCGACGAGCAGGAGGGCACTGATCCCGTCCACCGTCATGACCACGTTTTCGGGGATCTTCTCGATGAACATGCCGGCCAGCCCGAGCACGGCCACGGCGAGGCCCACGGACCCGGCGAGGACGGCGAACTGGATCGAGCCCGGCGGGCTGCCCTGGATCTGTCCCCTCAGCAGGTCTACTGACAAGGCCAGCACGACGATGGTGAAGATGGTCTGCGAACGGAGTCAGCACCGGCTGCCGCTCTGTAGGAGGAGGTCCCCACCTGGAGGCCCCAAGCACCCACGCCGACGAAGCTCGAGATGGCCATGTTGATGAGTCGTGGTTGAGTAATAACTTCACTGGTGGGATGATAAAGTACGTGATATGTGAACGGCGACGATCCTGATCAGTACAATCTTGCTGTAGCAGCAGAATGGATCCGAGCCGGGTCTTGGAGAGATCTAGAGGTTCTTAAGGGGGTCGGCGACGGCGATGCCGGACCATGATGTTACACCCCTGACTGTGCACAAGCGGCACCTGGCATCGGTGTCGAGCAAATCTCTGGCCATGCAGCGAAAAGCAAACAAACTGCCAACCTGTGCTACCTCGACGGGGAAGCAAACAGGAGCTGATGGCGACCTGACTCTCGATCCCTTGCCATGGTTGGACATGCCGCTGTAGGGGCCTCGGCTGCGTGCCTCGTCAAGAGAGACGGCAGCCCTGCCATCACGGTAAGACCACTCTCGTCCGAGGCATAGACGGCGGGCCATTGTGCGCCGCAAACACTCGACAACCACTCGTGACTCAAACTCAACGGCCCGGCCGCGAAGAGCAGACCATGATTCGTAACAGGATTTCTGATCCAAGGAACAAGCAACCAAGCGCCCGATCTGCAGTGCAGCAGCAAGAGTAACGGCGGAAATCGATTTTCCACCAGAACTCACCATTTACTAAGTCTAATGGTAAGTGAATATACAATAGTATCTCCTAAATGTAGGATGTATTCAATGTGGGGGAGGTACGGCATTGCATTGTAAGCCGCCTTCAGCCCTCAGCCCTCAGAAGGCCCGTCTGGCGCTGTCAGTTGGGGATAACAGCCAAATGTAGACAGAAGGGTGCTGAAATCGCAGTCAAACTGTAGCTCTACTGGCTGCGACCTCTATGGCCAGCTCCAGCCGCTGGTCTACTATAAAACACCGGCTAGCCGTTTCCCCGAGGCCCTCAAGGTACTTTTCAAAAGCCCACTCACACCTACTGGGACTACCAGCAGCTGTGCCGTTTCTACGAAGTCACTTTCATAGGTGGACTCTTGGCACCAAAGGTTGAGACGACCACACCCCAACTGCCTCAACCGACTCCTAACCACGAACTGCCCAAGATACGACCATCTGCAAATACACCCACAGCCCTCTGCAAATGTATCAACAGCCCAAAGTCGACCTGTTTTGACCCTTCCAGACATCGCCTACGCGCTATCCGAAGCCTTCGAGATGTCTCTCTCGCCGACAGCAGCCCCCCACAATGCCAGGCCTGTTTCCGCCGTCTCCGTCAGGTGACTCGAGAGTACAAGGCAAAGGAATCGGTACATCGATACCACAGCCGGTTGCAGGCGTGGCGGTGTTTGTGGGGCCTTTCGCCTGTCTTGGTTGCACGCTGAATAGCCGTGCTCGGCACCAACCAGGTGGGTGTGGATCAGAAGTCAGTGCTAAGAATACCGAGGTTCGACCCCATCTCCGATCCACCCACGCCATCGATCAGACCACCATCCCTGCGTCATCTCATCCTGATATCCATCGTCCTCGAGGGCCTCATCACCAGCGCAGGGCGCCCCCAAACCTGCGCAACCCAACTTCATCCTCGACCCACCAAACTGAAGCCCCGAGAACCACGGCCGCATCACACCAACCACGTACACGAAAGCGAGCCATCTCCGTGACCATCCACCACGATGCTCTTCATCGGCCTCACGGGCTCCATCGCCACGGGCAAATCGACCGTCTCGTCGATCCTGTCGCAGCCGCCGCACTCGCTCCCCGTGATCGACGCGGACGTCCTCGCGCGCGAGGTCGTCGAGCCGGGCACGAGCGGGTACGCGGCGGTGGTGGCGCACTTCGGGCCGTCGACGCCCGACCTCCTGGTGCCGGCGTCCGACACGATGCCGGCGCGCGGGCCGGACGGCAAGGGCCGCCCGCTCAACCGGCCGGCGCTGGGGCGGCGGGTGTTCGGCGACAGCGCCGAGCGCAGGGCGGACCGGGCGGTGCTCAACGGCATCGTGCACCCGGCGGTGCGGTGGGCGATGTACCGGGCGATCCTGCGGTGCTACGTCGGGGGCCACTGGGCGGTGGTGCTGGACGTGCCGCTGCTGTTCGAGGCGGGCATGGACCGGCTGTGCGGGGTGGTGGCCGTGGTGGCGGTGCGGGACCCGGCGGTGCAGATGGCGAGGCTGCGGGCGCGGGACGCGCACCTCAGCGAGGAGGACGCGCGGAACAGGGTCGTCAGCCAGGGGGACGCGTGGGACAAGGCGCGGCGGTGCGAGGCGCGCGGCGCGGGGAGGGGCGTGGTGCTGTGGAACGACGGGTCGCGGGAGCAGCTGGAGGGGGACATCCGCGAGGCCATCGGGCAGGTGAAGGCGCAGTCGCCCGGGTGGTGGCACTGGCTGCTGCTGGGGGTGCCGCCGCTGGCGGTGGTGGTGGGCGCGTTCCGTTACTGGCAGAACGGGCGGATCAACAGGCGGTGGAGCGAGCAGGAGGCGGCCGAGAGGGCCAAGCTGTGAGGGCGAGGGGCGCGGCAGCGGATCACGGGCACGGTTGTGGACTTGAGCTCGCAACTCAGCGGGCTATCTCGAATGGGATGGGAGAGGCTTCAACAGATCAACCGAGAATGTCAGGGTGGCTGTCTTGATATGACGTATGCGCGTAATAGCATGTATAATTCCGTGGTAGGTAAGCCCTGGTAGGTATGATTCCTGGTAGGCATAATCCACTGGTGCTGGTAGGCATAATATCCGGCAGGGTAGATACCACGTACTACTCGATCACCAGTGGTGTTGGCGTTAATAGAAGACTGCCGTCAATGGCTCTGAAAGCCCTACCAGGCAGGCCCCTTGTAACCCTATGCTGGGCACGCCGGCGCTCGGCGAGAACCCCGTGAGGATCGGACTTGGTATCGCGCCCAGGCTCGACCCATGTCGGCGCTGCGGGCAGGAGATGCTGGAGATGTCGGACTCGCGTGACCGGATGCCGGAAATCTGTCGACCGTTCGCTCCAGCATGCTCTCCCGCCCGTCTCACGCCCTCGCGTCTCACGTCTCGTCTGACGGGGCGGGACGAGGACGACACAGGCCCCGACCGACGCAGGTACACAGTCCTTGCACGTACGTGCCTTACGGCGAGAGAGGGAGGGGACTGACTGGCTGATTTGATTGCGACGCCCAGGGGCTGCGCCTCGAGCAAATTCGACTATGTAAAAAGCGCACGCCGACCAATCACGCACAAACGATAAGATGGCCTCGCGCGCACGCAGCTCGAGGAACCACCAGCCTGACCGTCCGATCCAATGCGCGATGTAGGACGGGCGAGCTAAAAAGAGGGTTTTCGAGCTTGTCATGTACTCGTTGGGACTCTGGGGCCGCTCTGGAGAAGGGGGCCGTGGGGTCTCTTGCTTGGGTCGGGAAACAGAGACCGAATCGTGAGCGACGCATTTGCGACCCAGGTACGTTACTTGGTCCTCGTCGGCCCTTGACCCTTGGCCCCTCTGGCGGGCCGTTTGCCCTCTGGCGGGCCGTTTGACGTCGCACGAGGTCCGTATCGCGAGACGCCACACGACGCAGAGGAATGAGGAGAGGCAGAGAGAAAAGCAAGCCAGGACACAGCACACGCAACACATGTGCCGTGCCGCCCCGCCTATCATTCCGCCATGAGGCACCGCCGTCCAGGAGGTACCGCGAACGCGCCCGGCCGGCATCGGCCTGCAGGTTCCGAGACGAAGGCAAGGCGGAGGGAGGGGTGTCAATCCTCTCGGAATAGATACCACGAGAGAAAAAAAAAATACCTCCCAGGATACAGGCCGACAGGGACACAGGGGACACAGGGCCACACGGCCACACGGCCACACGGCCACACGGCCACACGGCCGTGGAAATAGGCTAATGCGCCGGCGACCATTGGCTGCTGACGAGGCGGATGTTGGCGCCATCCGCGATGGGAGGAGCATGGGACCGACACCTTCGGGGGAGGGGCCTGGGGAAGGGGAGCACAAGGCTCGAAGGTAGGTGCCTCGGCGTCCCAGTTCTCACGAGCTGCCTCTCTGTTTGGGACGGGAAAAACAAAAGTGACCTCGACGAAAAGCAAGTCAACCAGTCAGCACTCCGTCACGGCGGGCAAGGGGACCAACCACGCGGCTGACCTGACTGACCTCGGGTCACCCAGACAAGCAAAGCAAGAAGAAGCCAGCCAGACAGATGACAGGTAGACAGGCAGACAGGCCGACAAGGTGAGAGAGACGTACCAGTGGGGGTACACCGGAGCAACTGACGACCTGCATGCCAATCCCACCCCCCCCGAAGTGGCATTCGGGACCCTTATCTCGAGCTCACGACTGGCCAGCCGTCCGACTTGCAAGGTAGCCATAGCCAGGTTGCCAGGCTCACCACGCCCCTTCGCACACACCCCACCACCTTCCCCAGAGCACGAGCACGAGCACGAGCACGGAGCACAGAGCACAGCCAGAGGCCCTCGTAGATAAACCCGTCCTTGCCCCTCTGCTGCCCGCTCCTCCACGATCTGCCTCTCCCTTTCCCTTCGCCTCGGTTCAGAGACAACAGACCTCTTCTGCCTCCCTTCACCCCATTTTCCCCGTCTCCCCCGCTACCCACGCGAACCATACGCAAAAATGGTGAGACAGACCACTTTCCCCACCGCCCGCCCGCCCACCGCCGTCCGCTCCACTCGCCCCGGCGCCGGACCGGACCCGTCCCACATTTCCCACCGGCATCATCGTCGACTTGGCTAACACGGCGTCTTCTCGCAGGCGACTTCCTCGTCCAACATTTCCAGGACCGACACCGTGAGCGCAGAGCACAGAACCCCCGCGTGTGCCGGCCGACCATGCTGACGCGACGTTGTAAAGCTGTCGAAGTACCTGAAGCTCGACCAGAAGGGCAACATCATGGCCGAGTACATCTGGATCGACGCCGCCGGCGAGACCCGCTCCAAGTCCCGCGTAAGCTCCCCAGGCTCCCACGTCGGCCCCAGGGCGGTGCAGAGCATCTGGTGACTGGTGACTGGTGACCAGGGACGAGAAGCTGACAAGGAACCCAGACCCTGAAGGAGAAGGACTACACCCCCGACGACCTCCCCACCTGGAACTTCGACGGTTCCTCCACCGAGCAGGCGCCCGGCGACAACTCGGACGTCTACCTCAAGCCCGTCGCCGTCTTCCCCGACCCCTTCCGCGGCACCCCCAACATCCTCGTCCTCGCCGAGTGCTGGGACGCCGACGGCTCCCCCAACAAGTACAACTTCCGCTACGAGACCGCCAAGACCATGCAGGCCCACGCCGAGCTCGAGCCCTGGTTCGGCCTCGAGCAGGAGTACACCCTGCTCGACCTCGACAACCGTCCCTTCGGGTGAGAATGCCACAACCGCGCCACGACGACGTCGAACCCACGAGCTGACCGTTTCTCCCAGCTGGCCCTCCAACGGCTTCCCCGCGCCCCAGGGCCCCTACTACTGCGGCGTCGGCGCCGGCAAGGTCGTCCAGCGCGACATCGTCGAGGCCCACTACAAGGCCTGCCTGTACTCCGGCGTCAAGATCTCCGGCACCAACGCCGAGGTCATGCCCGCCCAGTGGGAGTTCCAGGTCGGCCCCTGCGTCGGCATCGAGAGTGAGCCCCCTCCCCCTCCTATCTGCCCTGCCCTGCCGCTCTCGGCCCCCTTGCTAACGCCCTGCAGTGGGTGACCACCTCTGGCTCGCGCGCTTCCTCCTCGCGCGCATCGCCGAGGAGTTCGGCGTCAAGGTCTCCCTGCACCCCAAGCCCATCCCCGGCGACTGGAACGGCGCCGGCCTGCACACCAACTTCTCCACCAAGGCCATGAGGGAAGAGGTAAGCCCCCCCCCTTTACGAGTCGATTCGCGGCAGAGCACGGAGAGCACGGCTGACAGCGACACAGGGCGGCATGAAGTTCATCGAGGAGGCGATCAAGAAGCTCGAGGGCCGCCACAAGGAGCACATCGCCGTCTACGGCGAGGACAACGACCAGCGCCTGACGGGCCGCCACGAGACGGGCGCCATCGACCAGTTCAGCTGGGGCGTCGCCAACCGCGGCGCCTCCATCCGCATCCCCCGCGAGGTCGGCGCCAAGGGCTACGGCTACTTCGAGGACCGCCGCCCCGCCAGCAACTCCGACCCCTACAGGATCACCGGCATCATGATGGACACGTGCTTCGGCGCTTCGGAGTAAGAGAGAAGAAAGGCAGATACCTTAAATATACCTTTATTGTCCCATCCGCTGCGGCAAGACACCATGTTGATGCCCGCCCCATTTGTAAATCATAATTTGTAACGCGCCACACATAGGCTGTAGGGTGGTGTGGCTGGTACCGACAAACATTGCTAGTACTTATCAGAGCGCCAGGCCATCGAATAGATGGAGTTAACTTTCATGTTGCGAACTATCCGCGCCTCTGATCAGATGTATCCGGAGTAGATATGGCCAGAGTGGCCCCCCTCGCCAGATCGAGGACAGGTCCGGCGGCACCTAATACTGGGGTACGTGAAATAACCGTACTCGACTCTTGGTACAAAGTGTGAGACGATCACACTCTTAGAGTCAGGGCACTGACAGCAACGGGCGGTTTATCGTCTGGTATCAGCTGGCAGGAGTGCGTAATTTTCGACCGTTTTTGGTCGAGAACTTGAAGTACGAGGCAAAGGAATCGGTACATCAACGCCACAGCCAGTTTTGCAGGCGTGGCGGTGTTGTGGGCCTTCCGCCTGTTGGTAGAGGAAGCGCAAAACAGCGAACAGGTGCCCACCTGTGCATGCTGACTCACATGGCTGGTTCTCCCGGTGAATAACCGAGGTCGCAATTCGCCGTGCAAGGACCAAGTCGCGCTGGGGCGGAACCCAGACGAACCTGGCCCAGATGGGCGGCCAATTTTTTTCGACATCCCCAAATCATCATCGGCCCCCGACAACAGCCGCGCTACTGGCCTCCTCTCCTGAAACCACACCTCGGGCTCAACATCAACCACCGCGGCACTCGCACAAGACCAGGCACAGATAGCCTCCTGTCCATCCCCCCACGCCATCATGTCGTCTCTCTGGAACACATTCAGCGGATCAAAGTCCTCCCAGAAGGACTCCGCCTCCGCCCCGGCGCAATCCTCCCCTCAGCCCAGAACGACCGTCGAGTCCACACCCTTCGACCCGTCCCAAGGACAAGGCGTCGAGTCCTTCCTCCAGAGCTCCAGCTTCTCCGACCCCTCGCAACTACACCCCCTCTCCGGCCTCAACAAGGACACCCTCGAATACCTCTCCCTCGAAGACGCCGCCCTCTCCGACGTCCCGGGCGGCCAGTCCGTCCTCCCATCTCGCGGCTTCACAGACGACCTCTGCTACGGCGCCGGCGTCACATATCTGACCGCCCTCGGCCTCGGAGGCGCCTGGGGCCTGCAGGAGGGCCTGAGGCGGTCCGTCGGCCAGCCCCCGAAGCTGCGCCTCAACTCCGTCCTCAACGCCGTCACCCGCCGCGGCCCCTTCCTCGGCAACTCGGCCGGCGTCGTCGCCATCACCTACAACTGCTTTAACGGCGGAATTGGCTACTTCAGGGGGAAGCACGACGCCGCCAACACCATCGCCGCCGGCGCGCTGAGCGGCATGCTCTTCAAGAGCACCAGGGGCATCCGGCCCATGTTGATCTCGGGCGGTATCGTCGCTGGCGTCGCTGGTGCCTGGGCTGTACGTTCATCCTTCTTCTTCTTCCTCTCACCCACCAATCCCTCTCGCAACTTGATGCTGATGATGCGCAGGTCACCCGCAGGACTTTCTTCACGATCCCCGAGGTCAGCGAGCACGAGCACGCCACCCTGTAATACCACAACGACGAAACGCCTTCATCCCCATTTTCTTCCCATACCTTCTGATAATAGACCTTGAGATCTGCGGCACGAGGCTCTTCCGTCCCGTCGAGCAGAACGGGCGGCCCGAGGCGAGGCACAGCGAGGCGGGGCGCGCGCTGAGCATGTTTGAGTAGCGGCGGCGGCCGGAAAAAAAGAGAGCGCTGAGGGGCCACCGAGGTGCCCGCGGCGTGTTGCGGTCGGGGGTTTTCAAGGAGCATTGCGACGGAACGATCTCTCTCCTCTTGGGCACAGGGAGCTGTGTGACAATTGTATAGTAAGGTAGACGTGGGAGAGCAACTAGAAGAACGCATCGGACGGTAACAGGCGTTCGGATTCTGCCATTGACGGGCAGGACGGTCGAAATGGCAGATTTTTGTTACCTCACTTGAGTAGGCTGTTCGGCAGGATCAGTGGTGGCCGCGGGTGTTTCCTGCCTTGCCTCGCATGTTTTGACAACTGAACCCCCCGACGCGCCTTTGCCCGCCTAACGGTGTACGAGCGTGGATTGTGACGAGCAGCCATAACCTTGACACAGCCAAGTTTCATTCCTCACAGAGTAAGTGCTTTGACTTCCGTAGTCACCCTCTTGGGCTCGTTCATTCGCATATCAGGACCTCGACGACAACCTTGACGAATCTCAAGTATCACCATGACGAACCCCGCGAACCCGCAGATGTTCACCCCCGAAGCAGTGCGCGACAGACTCGTCAACCTCGCCATCGACCTCTACCGCGTCCGAGCCACCCACGAGCACTATGACGGCGTCGATATCGGCAAGATCATGCGCTACAGTGGCCCTCCGGGCTACCAAGCCCGCGATGGCCTCGACAACCTGACCTTCGTCCCCTGGGACCTCAACAATGAGATTCCGGCCGCCAACCGCCACATGGAGGCGGGCCTGCAATCACGCATTGCCGCCGCTCACCACATTGCTGCTGCGTGCACCGAGCAGGTCAGCTGGCAAATCCACGATCTGCTCGATCAGGAGATCGAGGAGAAGTGCAAGGACGAGTGGGAGAGCTTTCCGGAAGTCATCTTCCCTCGTGTTGTTCGGTTTCTCGACGGATTGCCCCCTCTTACGAAGGTGTTCGACAGGGAAGAGAAAATGGCGGCGTTTCAGGCGAGAGCGAGGATCCCAGAAAAGGTACCACCCACGACGATGTTCTCGCTATCCAGGTCGCTCATCGATTCCCAGGCAAAGCTGGTGGCGCGCTGGAGGCTTCAGAACGGAGTGTCTCTCCCGTCGTTCGAGTCTTTCTGGGTCCACGTCGCCAGCGTCGTCGATGGCGTCGACACCATTCTGACCCGGAAGCATCTCCGCAAGGACGTGCCCCTTCGAGACTTCCTGGATGTCATGGACAAGTTCCTCGAGAAGTACGGACCCAAGGACGATGGCTTGGAGAGGAAGCTCGAAGCCCGCCTCCGGACCATCACTTACATCCTACAACATGGAGGCATGGAGATGCAGCAGGAGGCCATCAAGCTGAAGGAAAGCTTTAAGGAGATCGAGCACCGGCGGGGCCTGTGGGAGATTCAGACCTCGTTGAACGGCGACGACCAGCCCACCATTACTGCGCGGGGCTAGAAGCTCGTAGATCAGGTGTCTGGCTGCAACGTCTTCGATGAGGTGATGGACGTCATCTCGCGTCGGGACGAGCTCTGTCTCGTTGCTCGAAAGGTATGTCGAGCTGGCTGAAGCCCTCTGCGAAAAGATGACTGACGCTGATGCTGTAGGCCTGGCATGGCCAGATGGCCCAGCGCACAAGAGAGCTCGTCGCGCTCGAGGCAACCATGCCTGGGGGTAGGGTGCCTCTGGAGTACTCCGCTGCCCGTCTTGAGAACTGATCCTATGTTCCTGCTACGAGTCGTCTGTGTTCTAAGTACGTACTATTTGGAAGGCTCAATGGCATTGACTAAGACTTTTGCAGGACGTACCAGCTGAGTCCGCTGCGAGATTCTGTGGCCTACGATCTGGCGGAGGGAGTCCTTGGTTCAGGACACCAGGCGAAACCACAAACCGAGCAGTCGGCCGGAAAGAGTAAACTGGACGGAAATGGACTGCGTGATGTCTGTACGTCCACTATCCAGATACTGTATTGGAGTTTTAGGGTTGAGCTGGGTATCTATACAGCTCTACCGGTCAATACCTCGGCACTCTTGCCAGGCGATTGTCCAAGCAGAGCTCTCATTGCTGTAGCAAAAGCGTATGCAACACCTGACATCAGCAGTACTGCTAGGTCATTTATGATTCCGGTTTCCCGACGGTGGTGTATTAATGATATGGTGTCAAGCGCCCCCACTGATGAGCTGTGCCACGCACCCCTCGAATGAACCTGCCCGGCGTCGAATTCTTCTGCAAGTAGAGAAACCTCACATTAGGAAGACCTCCCACCCTTCCATCTCTTCCCTCAATACGACCGCGCAAACTTTCACTTTTGACCCGCACCGACTGATCTCTCTTGCACTCCCCCTTCTTGACAGTGTCTCTTGACTTCAGAACGAAAACTGCATCAGCAGACAGAAAACATGTGTTTCAAGTTCACCGACATCACGTACGAAGAGGACACGCCTCCCCGCCGGTGGCAGTACGTGCTCGAGAATGGCCGCTATGTTCTCAAACGTGTGAGTGAAGAATATCCTCTTTGTTGGACTATACTGGCTTTCCCCTTCATCTGTCTGTGTCGTTGTTCTTCTGCCTTGTTCGGAATTATCTTGAAGCCATCCAAGTGGATGATGATTTCGCAGAGGGCGAAAGATGAGTGACTAGCAACCCATCCAAGCCCTCGAGATCACTATCCCAGCTATTTATCCTATCAGTCAACCAGCTCAGGGGCCTAGAATGCTTTGGAGATGATTACTTCAGCTTGATCCAAGGGGCTTGATGTGCACAATCTCTCATCATGTACCTGTCTTGTTGTCATCCAAGGGTGCCTGTGTGCCTCTCTCTGCACTCGAAACTGCTCACGGGGTTTTCCGATCACCCGCCCCGGTGCTGTGGGCACAATACTTGCCCTCGTCAGATCCCACAGGTATCTCGTAGTGACGACTAAGCTGTGATCGTGAGGGAGGCCCCACGAGGCTGCGAGGCCGCGAGGCCGCGGCTTTCCACTATCCCTCCTAATTCCCTCTTCCAACAGACCTTAAAAGGCACTCAACAAGGACCTTACCTCTATTGGGACTTCTCTCAAGAAATCTTTCTCCTTTCAACCCACAACACGTGACCAAACCTCTCAAGTCACGCACCTGAACACCACACACCACCGCCAGGTCCTTAGAAGGCTGCACAGAAGCGCACTGGTGTCATGATGACCAACCCCGGCATATCTGGAAAGGTTTCCGAGGGAAAAGATGGAGGCCAGCACCAAGTTCACTTTTCAGACGAAAAGGACAAGGCAAGTGGCTCGAGCTCTGCTTCTGTGAGCCAGAAGGGCACACAGATGAAGAAGGAGCGCATCGAGCGCATCAAGCGCGTTCTTACCTCGTCTGGTCAGCGGGACGGTGCCGGTGAGGGCAACAACGACAACAACGACGGAAACAACAACAACACCCGCCCTGCTCCCATCCACGGCGCGAATCCCACTCACGGCGTCAGCTACGGAACTCACTTCTCGACCACCCCTGGCCGCTCAGTTGGCCCCGCTGGCTACATCAACTTTTCTGCCAACCTTAAGAATCCCGGCAACAACCTGCAGCAGCCAGTCAACCAGATCCCTCTCAACACCAACCCCTATCTCCCTCCGATCCTCGATCCCGCAATGGCTGACTACCAGCACACTGGTCCTCGGCCCGCTGGCCTCAGCTTCCAGCCCCCCGTTCCCGACACGACCTACGGACCCATGACCCACGTCTACCGCCCTCGGTTTGACAACGGAGCCTACTTCGTTCATGGTCAGAATGTCCGTAACACTTCTCTCCCCTTCGTTCCCCGCACTGCTGTCCAGACTGCTGCCTACATCGTTGATCAGCCTGTTCTCCCCGATCGCCTGGCCTACTACCATTATTATGCAAGTCGTCCTACCGAGGACCGAGGTTTCCGTCTCGCCGAGTGGCTGGGAAGTCTCGGTCCGATGCTCGAGCTCCTTCTCATTTCATCTTGGTAGAAATTCAGCTGACCTCTTCTCTTCGTAGCAGCCCGGCAATGTCACCGTCATCGGACAGCACATGGGCCCCCAGCCCCCCCTCGTCGTTCCTGCTCAGCCCGGCATGATGCAACCCGGCATGATGCAGCCCGGTGTGCACTGCAGCCCCGGCATGGTCCCTCAGCACATGGTCATGAACGGCCCCATGGTCCAGCCCGGCATGCCCGGCTACCCCGTCATGGTCAACGGCATGATGATGCCTCCCCCCAACCCCGCCATGGGCTTTGGCGGCGCTGGCGGCCCCCCGGGCGCCCCTCCCGGCATGCCCATGATCGCAGGTAATCCTCACCTCCCCCCCGATGTCTCCGGCGTCGGCCGCACCGCTGGCGAGGTTGCTCTCGAGAACGCTCAGTTCGCCTACGCCAACGGCCTCTACGAGCCGCAGGACTTCAAGCCTGCCGACGACGACCCCTCGCGCTACTACCCGGTTCGTGAGGTCGATGGTAACTGGACCCAGCGCAACCGGTATACTATTGACAACCTCGGCGACTGCCGCTGGTACGTCTCCGAGTCGGGCTACTTCTACGCCGTCCGCCTTCCCAACTAGGGAGCGACAGCACGGTAGGTGGGTAGATCTACTTCCGCTGTTTGGGTACGGATGTTACTGACGCGCTCGCTAGCCTGACCATACGACATGACCGATACGCTCCGAGCATTGCGTCCTTAGCATTTACGCCCTAAGGTGAGCTCTCCAACAGATTCGGCACTCCCTACCTGAGAAGTCTGCTGACAGTGGGTGATGACAGGAACTGATATTTGTTTTGGTGATGGTTTCCCCGCGGTCTTCTCAGGACCCATCAGTCTCTTCATTGGCAAGAGTTCCCCATCAAAAGGTATGACTATTCCGAGAGCAATTTGCTCGCAGTGTTGACTGAAATTGACCGCCAGGTACCGATCGTTTCCTTTCCATTCTCGACTTGGAGACCGACTTCGACTCGTCAGATTGGGGAGGTGGACCGGGTTCTGGGTATGGATTGGAACAGCCGCATAAGGATGGATGACGGCTTTGAAGAAAGCCCTACGATATGCAGTCGACAGAAAATTCACAGAAAAAGCCCCCTGTTCAAGGGGAAAACGGAAGGCATATGCTTAGTGATGATGGTCGTGCTGAAGTGTGACAGGGACGGGGTGGTGTTGATGAAGACCGAGATCCGACAATGCTTCCGGGAGGGACGTCCGTCCGCGTTTCACTTGAACAGTGCCTTATTTAGGTAGGTACCTATCCATTGAAATTGGGTATTCAAGCAAGGCAGGACGTGAGGTAAACAGGGAAGGTGGGTAGGTAGCAGCCATTTTCTGGCACCATTGTCAGGCAGGTGGGAGTTTCGCTCCTTCCTCGAGCTCAACTCAACTTCCGATGCCGGCATCCGACTCCAGGCACTTACCTACCATCCCTTTGCGCCTGTCACAAGAAATCATCGTCTTCCGAGTCCTCGCACCAGAACCCTTCCTCTATTGACTTCTCCATTTCAAGAGTGTCAGCTTGCTCCTAAGCTGGACGGCTTCATCTCTAGGACTACGCCCTCAGGAGGTGACCGCGCCTTGCCATCCTGAAACCCTGGAGTAAGAACCATACCCAGTTATGGGGCTCCAGTGTGGCCTATTGACCTGACTAGAAGCACAATTAAGGCTAAGGACAGCCTCAGATTGCTGGCACAAAACTCCTCGAAATCGCTGGAACCAGCATCACTCATGCCAATTCCGCTCTGACCCAAAACATCATTATCCCTTCGGCAGCATCAAGAAACGCCATGGTCAAGAAACAGCGAACGCCCACCCTGTGCGAGTGGGCCCTCGGCTTCACCGTTGAAGAGATTCACGCCCAGCAGCAGCGGCGCCGGCAGAGGCGCGAGGGCCGAAGCAACCAGGAGCGATTCCGGGTCGAGATCTCCACCGACGACGAGTCTGAGGAAGACACGCTCAGGATCACGTACCCCCGCTCCGGCGGCCCCAAGACCACCAAGACCAAGGTGAAGAAGGTGCGCTTCGACCGCGAGCCCACAAAGTCCTCCATCAAGAAGGGTTCCGACTCGGAAGCCTCCGAAACCGAGGCGTCCGGATCCGAGAGTAAGAAAAGGTCGGATTCTGCTAAGAGCTCTGACTCGTCCAGGTCTTCTAAGAAGACGTCTGGCGATAAGTCGACCGACGAGGCTTCAGGTGGGAACCTCCTCGATGCAGCCTGTCTCTTCTGTGCTGCCATCGGTGGGGCAAAGCACTGACGGACCACAGGCAAGAACAAGAAGGCAAAGTCAAGATCAAAGACGGCTGGGGTTGACGACTCATCCGAGGACGAGGAACTGAAACTCAACAGCAAGAGAAAGCAAAACGGAAAGAAGAACAAGTCCAAATCCGCCACTGTCGATGTGTCCGACTCGGAAGACGACAAGTCCAACAACAAGAAGCAGAAAAAAAAGGGAAAGAATGCGGACAAATCAACATCAAGCAAGGAAGAATACGATGCAAACGACGCAAGCGACGAGGACTCCGAGAGCGAAAAGGATATCCCCAAGGAGGAAAACAAAGGAGGTGACAAGACCAAGAAGGGTGGAAAGACCAAGAAAGGCCAAGATGCCGTTAAGGACAACAATGTCGGGCCGACAGCCATGAAGAAGAAGACAACGGGTGAAACGTCCAAGAGCTCAAAGAAAGGACCTTCGTCCGTGGCTTCAAGCATTGAGAGGCTTCGGCCCGAGTGTTATCCTTCCCCTCACCCTCGACTTCCGAACCTCATCATGCCGATCCGCGCTGAAGTTCTCCAAGTAGAGCACACCATCGAGGGGGAAGAAGATCCCCGGCCAAACGCTTTTCATAGTGGCGAGCATGGTGTTGTTCGCGTCTACCACGGCCCGGCCTATGGCAACCCCCACGGCATGCTTTATCCCCGAAGAGACCTGTCCAAAGCAGCCTTGCCTGCCGGCATGCCTCATCCTGCGAACAACCCCTGGCAGCAAGGCTTTGCTCACCCTTCCAACCCGGGAGACTTGCAGCACCAAGGCCAGCCACCTTGGAATTCCGTCCCCTTTACTCCTGGGCCTGGCGGCCCGCCACCCATGGGCACCGACCCTATCCGGTCGGCTCCAGCCCAGGCTCCTTGGGCACACGATGTGTTTGCCGATAGGCAGAGGGCGAAGGGAGCACCAAAGCCCATATCGCCGCCCTTCATGTCCGGCGCGCTGAATAGCGAAATGCCTCCGATGACGGCCGGTGACAAAGACAGAGCTTGGGACACCAACGTTGGGCCGCAGATGAATTCCAAACCGGTACGTCACGGTGATAGCATACCGATAATGCGAATGTGAGTCTAACAAAGTGTAGTTATCTCCTTCGCTCCCCATCAACATCAACATGTATTCTTATGGTGCTCGTCCCGATCCCTGGACCAAGGAAGGCCGGGAGAGGTACGCAAACCTTGGCAAGACCTCAAACAAGTCCAAAAGTGGCTTACCTCCTCACGTCAGGGATTACTGGGACGGCAGCTTGCAGAACAACATGGGCGCGGCCATGTACGATCGCAACGGAGGCCAGTGGGGCAGCAACACGGGAAGCAACAACGGAGACAACAAGCATTCGAGAGCGAAACACAAGGATCTGTCCTGGGAACCGCAGCACATCGAGGCTGCGGCAGCGAAGAACGGCCAGTCATAGAATGGCAACGGCACTTCGAGCTGGGCGCAAACGGACGGAAACGGGGATACTCGCAGTGGAAGCCAAAACGGGTCAAACAAAGACCAGTGGGGTGGAAACAACGATGCGTCCTGGGCTGGTACGAATGGGAATGACTGGGCGGCAAACAACAACACCGACGGAAACGACAGTACCTGGAACACCAACTGGGACAACAACAACACAGATCCTTGGGGCAACGGCTCCAATAACTCAAAGGGTTCAAATAACTCCAAGGGATCGAAGACGTCGAACCGCAGTGTCAAGAAACCCCACGGCGACAACATCAACTGGGGAGGTTCGACCAACAACGTCGGCTTCAGCAGTGGTAATTCGAACCACTCCGGCGGCTCCGGCTCCAAGAAGTCGAACCGGTCTCAGAAGTCGAACAAGGCTGCCGATGACTGGACAAACAACGCCGGGCCATCGGATGCCCCAACCAACTCCGCTGGTGATGGCGGCGCCTGGGGCCCCGTCTCCGGAGACGACTGGAGCAAGAACACCAGTGGCGGTAATGGCCCCTCGAACAACATGCCCGGTGCGTGGGACGCGACACCGAATTACAACGACAATGATTGCCCCCCCTGGGGCGACCCAACAGCGGCGCAAGTCGTCCCGGATTCGCAGTGGTAGTTGGCGGTGAGTCGCAAAGGGCGATATTCAGCGCGCCGTCCCATCAGATGGTGATGTCGGGGTCTGATTTGGGTTTTGCGATTAAGTTTCATCTCTACGTTATGATTCTCAGGGGCAGTGCGTGGCATTTTGTGCTGTCTCTGCGGCTTGGTTTGGCGTTTCCGATGCTTGTTGGTCAGGACAGCAGCTCTATGGGGCAAGACACAGAATAGGGGTTACCTCTCTTGGCGGGAGGCGTCTCCTGGAAGGACTAGATGGCGATGCCTGGATGGGAGACATGGATGGGGGAGCTGGAGGTTGGTATCGCGCATGGGATGTTGTGCTGGTTGGTGACATGCATCTCATTCAGCTGCGTATTATCTCCTGCGTGTTCATGGCACAGACAGTCATAAGCCGCCCAGCAGTATCAGGGTCATCATCACTCAATTCAAGGCAAGCATTCACCAAAATAACGGAACCAAATAGTGACCGAGTCGAAAGAAGTATGTTGCCAATCTAAGCCAACCCCGACCCAGTCGCCCAATAAAGAAGCGAGCAGAGATGCAACTACAGCATGAGGTCCGAAATCCTCGTGTACCAGACTAGACATGACGGCCCAGAGGTCGCCAACCGAGAGATCGCCAAGGGCGAGTCTACTCTTCGTCGGAGTCCTCCTCCTCAGACGCCTCGTTGAGCCAGGTCAGGAAGGGCTCGGCGGCCTTGCGGACCTTCTTGGAGGTGGCGAGGTCGACGTACTTCTTGCTGGCCTTGCTGCCCCACTTGGTGGCGACCTCCTCGCTGAGCAGGTCGTGGTTGTAGTAGAGCTGCAGGATCTTGACGACCTTCTCGAGAATGTCGGAGTGCTCGCCGAGGAGGGAGCCGATGAGGCGCTCGGTGCCGCCGAGGAGGGCCTTCTCGTGGCGCTCGGACGTGACGAACTGGGATCTGTCAGCACATTGTTTCTTGAGGTGTGAGTCAGAGGGGGTCTACAAACCTGCTTCATCATGGGGGCGCGCTTGGTGATCTGGGCGAGAATGTTCTCGTCGAAGATGGTCTGGACCAGGACGAGGACGGTGCGGTGCTTGCCCTCGATGCCGAGCTCCTTGGCCTTGACGAAGATCTCAATGGAGTCGACCTTGTCGACGCTGCCCTTCTCCTCGGTCTGCTCGATGATCCAGGCACCGAGCTGGTCGTAGACGGTGTTGCCACCGCCCTCGCCGTCCTCGTCCTCGTCGTCGCCAATGTTGAGCTTCTGCTTGAACTCGCCGGGCAGCTGGGCCTGGCGGGCCTTGACGGCCTCCTCGCTCATGTCGACGGCCCACTCGTGGTCCTTAACCTCGATCTCCTGTTCGGCATCCTGAGCCTCGTTCTTCAGCCTCTCGAACTCGTCGTCGCTGCCGGCGTCGATGTCGTCGTTCTCGTTGGAGCCGTTCTCGGAACCCTCGCCACCGCTGCCGCTACCGTGGCCGTTGGCGCCGTTCTCCTTGCCGCCGTTGGCCTGGGCCTGCTGCTTGGCGCGACGGGCGGCCTTGCGCTCGGCCTTGTCCTTCTTGCCCTTCTTCGGCTGGTTCTTGAGGATGAAGCCGCTGAGCTTGAGACGGATGTCGACGTCGGTGCGCTGACCGCAGGCCTTGCAGTCGAGAATGATGTGATCGTCCTTGATGATGACGTCCGTCTCAGGGTTCTTGCACTTCTTGCAAAGCACGAACTTGCTGATGAAGCCGTCGAGGTGATCCTGCAGCTTGGGGCCATCGTGAGCGCCGTTGATGATCCAGCGGTCGTCGGCGGGATCAATGTTGGTCTGGGCGCCGAGCTCGAAGCCGAAGTACTTGATGAGGTAGGCACCGGGGCGAGCCAGGGACTGGGCAACGCTGGTCAGATTGACGATGACGGTCTTGATGCCGTTGCCTTTGCCCTCAATCTTGGTCTGGAGGCGCTCCATCTTGTAGCGGTAGAACTGGTCGGCGACATCGCGACGGACGTTGACGAGAGCCATGATTGCGGTTGTGGGTATAGAACGGTCGGGACGACGAGTAGTGGGATATAAAACGGTTCGTTTTTGAGGTGAGACGGCTGGCTGTGTAGGCGGCGAGCGCGTGTTCTAGAGGTTCGGGTCTTGATGCTGGGAGGCGAAGCTGTTGGTGCTGGCGCAGGATCTTCCTAAAAACATGGAAGATGTTGATCGTGTTGGTTATGGGCCGAGGCGAGACGACGGGGCTGTAAGGTAGAGCAGGAGAGTAGCTTCAGTGCTCAAGAGATCGTATAATGGACATGGGGTATGCTGTGACTGGATCGTCTTTGCTGGTGGGACAACATGAACTCCTTGTTGTGCTTGGTTCAACCGACAGAGGTACTGATGTTGGGGCTACTGGGCTTCCGTTCTATACGAAACGGATGCAGCTTGGTGGGGAGAAAGTGTCTGATGACGGCGGTCTGGTCGTGCTGATACATAAACAGCTTTGTGCTTCGCGTACCAGGAAAAGGGTTGGTGGTCTCGTAGTGTTGGAAGTGAATGGTGGCGATCGTGGCTGGTAGAGCCAAAGGGTGTAGGCAGTGGTTGTGTGGTTTTTGAAGTGGTGAGGGGCAGCAGAGCGCTGAGGTGATGGGTCGAGGTGTTTTTGCGCGCAGATGCAGGCTTTGAAGTTGTCGTTAGGTTAGGTTGGCAGCAGGGCACAGGGAGGGGGGGTTTAAAGTGGGAGGATTGTGAGCGAAGAGTTTTGAGTGTGGTGGGGAGAGCCAGGAGTAGAGAAAAGAGGAGCCTCGAGAGAAGTGGAAAGCCCGATGCTTGGAGACGCGACGTTTGAGGCACGTTACGTAAGCCATAGCGCCTGCCTTTTATGGAATGTCTCCCTCTGCAAGGTCGCGTGAATCAAAGGAACCCGCCACTCGGCCAGGCAGCAAGGCGCCGTGCGAATAACATCACGGCTGGGCATGTCTTCACTGTGACAGACCACCGGGAGACGCCTGGAACATAGGGCTGATTGTGGAAATGAGTGAACGTGACAGTGCGAAGTTCAAGCTCTGTACGGCTGACCCTGACTGGGCATCAGTTTTGGGGCCTGAACCTCGACTGCCTGAACCAAAGGGCATCTGTCTGAGGTAAGGGGGAAAGGACGCCTCCAAAAGAAAGGAACGTCCCTCCTCTCAGCAAAAGTGGGAGACATTCAACAAAGCAATGTAGATCCTCTCGCTGTAATGAAATGCAGGGCTGACCAACGAAGTTACATCTTGCCCTGCATTGCTCCCAGCCAAGTCAGACTTCGAGAGCTACGCCTCGGAGTGAGGCAGCGAGTGTAATGTTGAGGTTCCCCGCGATGGATGGAGTCAGCCTGTCGCAGCCCACGTGTCAGCCCTGCTTCCCTGGTTGGCAGGCAGGCGCTTTGATCTCACTTTGGTACTTCCAATGCTTAACGCCATACCAGAATCTCAGGGACATGCTGCACCCGATTCACTAGGGGTGACGGACCACTATGAGACAGTATTGATCATTGCACACACAATGTGTACGCTGGGCTACATATCGGAAACCTCAACCTCAGACCTGACCCTTCCACCATCGACTACATACCGAGCATCTCTCAGCACTTCCTGCATCTGACCAGGCGAGAACGACCCGTCTACCTTTCAGCAGTGGGGACAAATCGAAGCAGACACTTCTGCCCAACGGGACGCGACGAGACGAGCTGGTCTGACATCTCCATCGACTCGGCAGTCATGGACGGATCCGGCAATGTCGTGTATCGCGAGTAAACGTCCCGAAGCAAGATTTTCATCTCAGCGAGCGCCAGGCTACACACACGCGCGCACACGTTAGCAACGACCCCGGTGCCTCGGCAGTTCTCTCAGTGATACGTACTGTTTCCCCACGCAGCCTCGGCCTCCGTTGGCAAAGGCGAACATCAACCGCTTCCTTTCCACGTCACCCTCCGCGGCGGTCCATCGCTCCGGATCGAACTTCTCTGGCTCGGGGAACACCTGACTGTTGATCGTGTGCACAGAGTACGCCTGGCAGCTGACAATGGTTCCCCCAGGGACGAATAAGCCGTCGACGATCTTTCCGCCCTGCGGCACCCGTCGCGGGAGCGACATGGGGATCGGAGGGAAGCATCGCAAGCCTTCCTGAACCACAGCGTCCAGATATGGCAGCTTGTCAAAGTCGGCCCCTGGGTTGTCGCGGAACTCCTGCTGCAGCCTCTCCTGGCAATGCATTGACGATGGCTGCGACAGCTGCCACATCAGAAAACAGAGCCCATCGCCCGTTGTGTCGATCCCTGCTGCCATATGGTCGAGGCACTCGCCCGCCATGTCCGCCTGGTCCAGTGAGCCGCCGCTGGATGCCGCCTTCTCGTGCAGCCGGCTGAGCAGTGTGAAAGGCGACGGGTCGGAGCGTTTGCTGGCGTTCATCACGTAGTTGTCGGCCAAAGGTGTCTCGCGCGGTTTGGCGAAGAAGTACAGAACGCCTGCCGCGAGTTTGTGCAACGTCGGGTTGTAGTGCTCGATGAGGCGGTCTATACTGGTTGGTTATCCGTCGCCGCTGAGATGAGTTACGTGTAAACTTACTCTGCAGGCTGTCATCGGCTGCCACCTGGTGCATCATCTCCTCATCATTCTTGTCCTGGAGACAATTGGTCCCGTAGGGGTTGAACAGGTGGTGAGTGACACAATCGCAAGCGTACGCATGGAGGGACATCTACTACCGTGAGTACGTGGTCTTGCTGAGGATCGGGCACGTGGCACGGAGACAAGGGTTCATACAAAGATGTCATGGCCTTCGCTTCCAGATGCGAGACATCGATCAAGAAACCTCCGTGACCGCTCCTGAATACCCGCCAGCGGGGCCGTCTTCACGACGTTGCTGTTGGCATACCGATCCGCGATGATCCTCTTGCGCTTGGCATGCTGTCTTTGTTAGCCCAAAAAGCCTTCGCACGAGGCATAACACTCACATCGTCCCTCTTCAGGGTGGTGAACATAGTCCTCCGGCCATACACCTTGAACAGGTCATAGAATTCGGTCTTATCGTATCCGCTGCCACCGGAACCATAGATTTCCTTCACGGCCTCGTACGAAGTGTACGACACCTCGTCTGGTGCAACGCGCACAACCGGGCCGTACTTCTGGTGCAGTTGGTGGATGTACTTGGTCCGGCTCGCCTGGAAGGCGTGCCACTTTAGGACGAGGCCTGTGAAGATGGTGTACCACGGCCCGGGGATCTTTCGGAGTACGGACGTGAGGCACTGGGCGAGATAGACGACCAGCAGCCCGCCGCCGGCTGTTGCCAGCAACGCAGGAGAGAGAAGCGCCATGATGATAGTCGATGGTAGATGATCAGAAGAAGAGAAGAATGGAAACTTGACTCATGTTATTAGAGTTGAACCTCGGGTCTTCTCTTATCTAGGCTGAGGGGATGGGAATAATTGTTAGGTAACATGCAGATAAGCACAGGGAACATAGTCAATTGGCACAGGCACGGTAGTTCTGTTTCTGGGACATCGGAGCCAGTCCTGGTGTTGCAATCTGAAATGTCCCAAGCCGAAGAATAGTCTTGACAACTTGAGGGACCCATGTTGTAGTCATTCCAACACATCAAGATCGAGATCAATCTTCCTCAACGTGCAGCTGTCGAGCAGACAATCATCACGACACTGGAGGGGAGACGGATGGTGGCTGGGAGCTAGGCCATTCGAGGAAACTTCGGAACCAAGATCCAGGGTCACGAGGGGAGACGAAGCCTTGGTGAAGGAGTTGATGAGATGCCATCGGACCAGCACCGGCCTGCCCGGTAGAGAGCCAGTCCACCGGGACAATATCGGAGCTTCGGCAGCTGGGTGGCAGCCGGGTGGCAGCCGGTGCCAGGCCAGCCCGGTTTACCCCTCCACTCCCGACGCTGGGCTGTTTGAGTGCCCCGCCATAGCTGCAGCGTGCGCAAAGCATGAGCTGACCTCAACCGACCTACCCTACCGCTGAGGCTTTTCTCCCTTCTGCTTCTTCCTACCTACACTCAACAAGCCTGCGTCATTTACTCTTCTTCACGAAAAGTTCATATCGATTCTGCCTCGAGCAACCCTTCCTACTCCCAAGAAACCAAGATACCCCAATTGCCCATCATGGCTCGCAAGTTCTTCGTCGGCGGTAACTTCAAGATGTAAGTGCGGGGCTCAACGTGCATCATCGACCCTGGGTCGAAAATCATCTGCCGAGCGGGAGCAAGGGCTAACTGCGTACCCCTGCGCTCCAGGAACGGGACCAACTCGTCCATCAAGGAGATCGTCAAGAACCTCAACGAGGCCAAGCTCGACCCCAACACCGAGGTCGTCATCGCCCCTCCCGCCCTCTACCTGCCCCTCGTCCGCTCCGAGCTCCGTCAGGGCCTCGAGGTCGCCGCCCAGAACGTCTTCGACAAGCCCAACGGCGCCTTCACCGGCGAGATCAGCGTCGCCCAGCTCAAGGACAACAACATCTCCTGGGCTATCCTCGGCCACTCCGAGCGCCGCACCATCCTCCGCGAGTCCGACGAGGTTGTCGCCTCCAAGACCAAGTACGCCACCGAGGAGGGCGTCAGCGTCATCTGGTGCTGCGGCGAGAGCCTCGAGGAGCGCGAGGCCGGCACCACCGTTGAGGTCGTCAGCAAGCAGCTCGCCGCCCTCAAGGCCAAGGTCTCCGACTGGTCCAAGATTGTCATCGCCTACGAGCCCATCTGGGCCATCGGCACCGGCAAGGTCGCCACCACCGAGCAGGCCCAGGAGGTCCACGCCGCCATCCGCGCCTGGCTCAAGAAGGAGGTCAGCGACAAGGTCGCCGACGAGACCCGCATCCTGTACGGCGGCAGCGTCAGCGAGAAGAACTGCAAGGACCTCGCCAAGGAGGCCGACATTGACGGTTTCCTGGTCGGCGGTGCCAGCCTGAAGCCTGCCTGTGAGTGTCCGAGCTTGTTGCCGCAGAGAGTGGAAGCTAACCCGTACCAGTTGTCGACATCATCAACAGCAAGCAGTAAGCGTCTGGCTCGAGGCCACATGGGAGGAAAACTGGTGATGAAGGCATGGACCGTCGAGCAGCCCCGGCACCATCCTAAGGCCTGGACATGATAGCAAAACATCCCTTATACCCAATGATCATGCGTCCGTGTATCCTCGCCCCCGCGTGTCTTAAACTTCGTAGTTGATTCTGTAAGGGTGTGTCGCCCCCCTACTTGGCGTGAATAGTGTACAAGCACCAGGGGACGCCGCGCTCCCGGTGATGCCAATCCCATGCTCCCCGCTCTTCCTATGCGTACAAGTTACAGCCCCGTCGCGCTTCTTCCATGGCGGACCATCGTCGCTTACACCGCCTCGCCGTTGCCGTGGTACGGACTCCAGATACCTCTCACACTGGGGTTGATGCTCGTCACGGGCTTGTTGACCCTCCGCAGCTTCTCGCCGTTGGTGTCGCGCAGGGACTCGGCGACCTTGAGGACCTCCTGCGGCTGCATGTTCTTGACGAGGAGGGACTTGGTGTTGCCGTTGATGTAGTGGCCGACGATCGTGGGGTGTTTCGCGGGTCGGGGGGAGACGGAGATTTCGATTTGGGGGTGGGCGGCGGCGAACTTGGGGAGCTGAGACTTGATGAAGCCGCTGCGTCTGTTGTCAATTGACTGTTCGAGTGAGAGGCCCGAGGGTACCTGGGAACGTACTTCATGCCCCTAGAGCTTCCGGCCCAGTCGCAGAAGTGGAATTCGAGCTTCTTGCACTGGAGGATGAAGGCGCCGAGGCCATTCTGGGGAAGAAGGGTTAGGCCTGCTATTCGGTCTCGGCATTTGAGGAACGTCCTACCTGGCCGGCTGACACCGTCTTCAATGCCTTGATCGTCATGGTGTTCTGCCGAGCGCACCGTATTTCAGAGATGTTCGTTCGTCTCGTCGAAAGGGACCCGAATCATCGATCGAGGCTCGCGTGAGATTTCTTAGCGCGAAGCTGGCTGTTCCGATGGATCGGCAGAACATCGGTAGCTAACACGCCCCAAATTAATTTTTGGCCCACCCCGTCGCTCAAGGGCCCACTTGAACCGCTGTGATTAATTGTTAACGACCCCTTTCCTCTCTGCGCGCATTCTCTTGAGACTGTCAAGATGATGATCCCGTCTACTGGAGTTCGTGCTGGCGCTACATGCAAGAGGCCCAGTACCATTAGGCTAGAGGGCCTGATATTCTCTTTCAGATCAAGTTGTAGCTGTAGATGTCAAATAGATGAACTGCAGCGTTCTCGCAGAATCCAGTCCTCCATTCAGAGCCCCGTCCTCCATACAGAGCCCCGTCCCCCATGCAGAGCCCCGTCCTCCATACAGAGTCCCGTCCCCCATACAGAGCCCCGTCCTCCATACAGAGCCCCGTCCTCCATACAGAGCCCCGTCCTCCATACAGAGCCCCGTCCTCCATACAGAGCCCCGTCCCCCATACAGAGCCCCGTCCTCCATACAGAGTCCCGTCCTCTATTTTCTCTGCCCTCGTGGAAGCAAACAAGTCATTCATGTCCGTACTACCTACCCAAGAGTTGAGGCCTCTATCACGACGGCTACGACCATGATTGTACCTCATGGTGAATTTTGACGCGATAACGACTGTAATTCCAATGGTCTAGCACAAGCCATTTGCCCAAGATGGAGCTCTTCCTTGATCATGGTCCTGATGTTGTATACACTTGAATCGCGCGCTGCGCACTACTTATAGATCTAGATCATGACTTGACAGCAACTCAATTCCCGGCACACACCGAGGCCACTTCAAGACGGCTGTTGTATCAGGTTGCGACTGTTCCCATAATCATGCCCTCATTTGACGGGCGTGATCTGTTCACCGCTGTTCAGCTTGACGGAAAGATCGGCGCCACTTGTGGTTTCCCCATTCTCAATTTCCTTGACTCTGCCAGAGTGCTCGGGCGCCTTCCAGTCTGCCAATTGGAGGTATGTCAATATCGTTCCTTGCAACATCAACAAGCCTTGTGGACCAACACTTACTTGCAGTACGCCAAGCGGGAATCTTCGCCTCGAACATCGCATCAATATCCTCGAGCGACTTGTTGGTCATCTCTGGCATCCAGAAAATGCCCCAGAATAGTCCAAGTGTGGCTATAGTGCCGTAGATGAAACCGACACGAGATCCAAGATTCGCAGGCTCATTCAAAAGATAAGGCAATGTGAAGGCCGCGACAAAATTGCATATGTTTGCCACAGACCAGAAGACCATGCTCGATTTGTCTCGAAGCGTGATGTGAGGAATTTCGGACTTGACCACCAGCAAGCTTCGCAGCGTTAGTAGAGATTGCACACGAGGCTTGGGACAGACCGACCATGCTCCGAACGAGTTGATGTACGTTGTGGGATACAGCAGTGACATCGCGACAATGCCCTCTCTGACAGCCACGCTAGGATTGGAGATAGTTCCGAGGGCACCCATCACCATGAGTGCCGCCGCTGTGATAAACGCGCCAACAAAGTACATAGGGCGGCGGCCCGTCCTATCGACGAAGAAGATGACAATCAGCACACCAATACAGAGAAGAGCCCTCTTAATCATGGTGGCTGTGAACGGGTCGAAGACGTTGAGACTCTTGATAAAAATTGTGCCGTACATCGACGCAAAAGACTGGCCAGTAAGCTGTGTAAGGGCAGATGCGATGACACCATGAAGAGTGCGATACTGTTTGCCGTTGTCAGTCAGCGAACTCGGACGTCGAAAGACTGAAGAGATCACTCACCTTGTTGGTGCCCTTGACCATGTCAGACCAAGTACCTTCAATCTTAGTTTCTTGAACCGCCTCGAGCAGAAGAGTTGCTTCTTCCTCGGCAGGGTAGTCCTTCTCAACACCGTTGAGGTACACCAGATTCCGAACTGCCTCGTCGTATTTACCTTTACGAACCAACCACCGAGGGGATTCCGGAACAAGCCAGCAGAACAACAGCACCATGCTAGGCCAGATGAACATGCATCCGAAAGGGATCAACCAACACCTGTCGTCCTGGTACCGACTCGTAAAATTGGTGATAACGGAAGATATGAAACCAGCGAAGATGTGATCAAACGTATAGAGGGCGACGAAAGACCCTCGAATCGCCGCCGGCACGATCTCAGCCTGGAACATGGGGATCAACCAGGCCTCGATTCCCACGTGGATGTTGATGATCATGCGGCCCGCGAGCATCTGGCCGTAGGACTGCGACGTAATACAGACGATGAAGCCCGTGAGACAGATAAAGTTCATGCCGATGAAGATTGCTTTGCGGCCGTACCGCTCACCAACCCAGGAGCCACCCATGACGCCGATGGCGTATGCGATGAGGGGGAAAGAGTTCAGGTAGGCAAGCTTGGATGAGGTGAAGCCGTACTTCTCCTGCTCAGGAAGCCACTCTCCGAACTTTCTCTCAAAGGCTAAAACAGCGCTGTGTCAGGAACTGCTCGGTGCTGTCTTGTTTTGCCCTGAGACTCACGGGTCATCGCCTGGGTCGTGGTGAGAACAGTGGTCTCGAAGCCAAAGCTGAAGACGCTCATTGCCATAACGATAGTGGCGTAGAGAAGATTCGCCGTGATGTTCTTCGTAATCCTGACATTATGATCTGAAAGAGATCGCGTCAACATGATGGGCAAGTACTTGTTTCCGAAAGTTGACTTGAAGCCCGTTGTACGTTGCAAAGAAGGAATGCACTGATCAATACGTCTGCGTGCCCAAACATGTTCTTCTGGAGAGAGCTGCTTGGAGTTTATAAATCGCCCTAATAGTACAGACGGAATTGAATCACATGGGCCATGAATTATGGTCGTTGATGTCGTTATCGACAATGTGCTGAAGGTAAAGCTTCAATTCATGCCGATGGCCGGGGACTTTCCGACGAGCCAGTCATTGCACAGGTCGCACCATTTTCCCTAGACTTCACCTCACTGAAGGTCGAGTCAGTAATCCCCTTTCTGGGGCCGACACATCGAATCACCATCGTCTCTCGGGATGTCCCCCGAGCTCTCCTGCTAGCGCACGCATCTCAGCCCTGAAATAGCTTATCCTAACTTGCCTGTGGATCTCATTTCTGATCACGCCATCCCCACGGATTGCCATTCCCGACGTCAGTCACATTAACATCTCCGAGGCCATAATGAGAACACCCATGTTCATTCTTGCCAAGTGAAGGGGTAATGTATCTCATAGAACATGGTATCTTTGCCCAGTGGAACTTCGGGGGGACATCCCGAAGCTCCAATTTCGACGGCTTAAAGGGACCCCTGAGAAGATGCCGTCTCACACCAGCCTGAATATTATAAGATCACTCCCTGAACCTGAAATATAAAGGTTTCATCGCCGATCTCTGGGTTGGGCTCTGCCGCTGCACCTGTTCTGACCTTTTCGTTAACTAGACTTCATCTTTCGCCTCGCCTCGCCTCGGTCCGCCATGATTCCCACGACATCTGGGGTTAAGCGCCCAAATTTTGTCATTTTCCTCGCAGATGACCTCGCTTGGTCGGACACAGGGTGCTACGGCGGCGAGATTTCCACGCCGAACATCGACAAGCTGGGTCACCATGGGCTTCGCTTTACCGACTTCCACACCTCAGCCCTCTGCTCGCCAACGAGGTCCATGCTGCTCACCGGCACTGACCATCACCTCACAGGGTTCGGCCAGCTTGCAGAGTTTGTGAGAATTTCACCATCCCACCTTGGCAAACCAGGCTACGAAGGGTATCTTAACGAGAACGTCGTCACATTTCCCCAGCTCCTGCAAGATGCCGGCTACTTTACCACCATGTCTGGAAAGTGGCATCTCGGGACAGAGAAGACACAAAGCCCGCCTTTTAAAGGCTTCCATCGGTCATTTGCAATGTTGAACGGCTGTTGTAATCACTACGCCTACGAACCGCCCGTCCAAAGCAAGACTGATGTGCCTCCCTTCTTCTCGACTAATACGGCCGCATACCACCGCGAAGATGGAGAAATTGTTTCTTCCCTGCCAGAGGACTTCTACTCATCAGACTATTACGGCCAAAAGCTCATTCAATATCTTGATGAGAACCACAAGGCAGCACCGAATCGACCTTTCTTTGCGTACCTGCCTTTTACTGCGGCTCACTGGCCAATTCAAGCGCCCAAGGAGAATTGCGACCATTATCTTGGTCGCTACGATGAGGGACCGCATGCTTTGCGAAAAGAGCGACTGGAGAAGCAGCAAGCGATGGGTTTGACACCCAAGGACGTGGTCCCTCACCCAATCGTCGCCCCCGAGGTCCCAGCCTGGGAAGACATGACACCAGATGCGAGAGCCAGATCTTCCCGCACGATGGAAGCTTATGCTGGCATGGTTGAAAGGATGGACATAAATGTGGGCAAAGTGGTTGAGTATCTGAAGGGCTCAGGTCAATACGAAGACACTTACATCATCTTCATGAGCGACAATGGTAAGCCTTCCGAATGTCTTTGGCGCAGAGAAAAATCAAGATCAAGCGCTCCTCTGATGCGAGCACGACTAAGACGATGACTACAGGCGCGGAAGGAGCAGCAATTGAGGCAGGTCCCACGATGCAGGGCAACACACTCGCCCACATGCAGCAATACTATGACAACTCGCTAGACAATATTGGGCGAGCAACCTCATATTGTTGGTATGGACCGCTCTGGTCTCAGGCCGGTACAGCCCCAAGTCGATTGCACAAGTGGTTCAGTACCGAGGGAGGCATCCGAGTCCCTTTTATGCTCTCCAAGCCCGGCTTATCCCGCCCAACTGGTATTGAGACCGCTTTTGGGACAGTGATGGACCTTGCACCCACGATCCTCGAGCTAGCGGGGGCAAAGTCGCACGATGGTCATTACGATGGCCGCAAGGTCGAGAGAATTCGAGGATCCTCGTGGGCTGAATGGCTCACAACACCAGAGAAGAAAGATATCCACGCTACAGACTATGAAGTCGGGTGGGAACTGATGGGCTGCGGCGCATATCGGAAGGGTTTTTGGAAGATTGACTGGGTACCGCCGCCAAAGGGACCAGGTCGATGGGAACTGTACGATTTGTCTACAGACCTGGGCGAAACGGCAGATCTTGCAGAAGTCTACCCAGAAAAGCTCAAAGAGTTAGTGGCGCTCTGGGAGAGGTATGCTGATGATGTTGGAGTGGCTGGCCTCAGGAGCGAGATCGAGCCATTCCGGGCCATGAAGGTTGAGGAGAACCTGGACAACGTCACTTGGTTGCGATTTCTGAACGCGCATGATGAAGGACATGCCTCGTAATGAAACCGATAATAAAGAAAGCAATCCGTCATCTGCCTTATTCCTGATGATCAAAAAGGCCCCAGCGAGCAGTGACTTCGAAAGCTTTCTAACCAAAACACCGTTTGGACGGAATCGAAGTTAGAACAGACATAATGACAACGTTCTGTAGCATGATCGCGGGTGCCGGCATCGTCAAATGAGAAATCAACAGCCTGAACGACATGTTGCGTTCCACAGGACCCCCTTTGCGTCAACTTCGTGGCGATGGTGACATCAACGCCCAATCAGGGGGTGGGGCTGCTCCCCGCCGCGCGCGGCTTGATAAGGGTTTTGTTCCCCGAAGTTCGGGACTTCCCCCGAGATCATGTTCGACCAAGTCTCCTATGATGGATGGAGATGTTCCGGCGACGAAGCGACGAAAGGTCCGACTTGCATGTCAGGAATGTCGCGACCGGAAGATTCGCTGCGACGGTGGCCGTCCGATATGCCATGCATGCGCGCGCAAGAAGCTGGGCTCAGATCAGTGTGTCTATGGCGACCCTAGTCATGATACCTCGTCTGAGTACGTCAAGTCGCTCGAAACTCGAATACGTGACCTTGAACATAGTTTCACCCAGTCAAGACCACAGCCTTTACCGTCTCTTGTGGATCAACGACTCTTGAGCCCTTATGAATCACCACACGAGCCATTTGTACCAGGGCCAAGTATCAATCGACAATCTCTGCACAATCCGGTTGTTGAACTAGCAGGACAGTCGGCTTTGCGTTCCTTTGAACAAGCTACATCGCCACCAGACCCTTCTCACAACACTCATCGTGAGCCAGCCAGACCGTCTTCAGATGCCATGGGCCCTCCGAAACCATATGTGGCGGTTGGTAACTCACGGATCGAGACTCAGCGGGCATCCGACAATTCTCTACCTTCTCGGGTGTTCGAAAACACGCAAGCCACAAATCGAGAATCGACTGAGCTCCCAAGCCACTCGACCTGGGATCGCAAACGAAGTCATGGCCATGACCTTGGCTCTGCCAAAGCCTTAGATGAGGTCGAAGACACGACAATTTCAAAACTGCGAAGCACTATGGGCATGGAAGGTGTTGTTTCCGATGTAAACGGCATTACCGACGCGTCCTCGGTTTACCTAGGCCGTTCCAGCGCAGCGGCATTCATTGGTGAAGTTCGAGACAAGTTTCTCAAGCGCCGAAGGCAGGATCCTGGAAACGGTCCCGGCTTGCTGGACAACAACAGCTTTTCATCTGCTTCACCGGCATCACGACATTCCAGAGCCTTAAGTAAGAAGGCGGAACAGGAAGTACTAACCCTGATGCAAGGCCTTGTCCTCCCACCTCGGCGGGTGGCCGACAGTCTTTTGGAAAACTATTGGGACCACTTCTACCCCTTCAACCCGTTTCTTCACAGGTTGACCTTTCAAAGACGGTAAGAAAGCTCCTGCCCATCCCGGTGGGGTGAATTTCCTTTCCAGGGGCAATGAGACTATGGCCACTCGCAAATAAGCTGACGTAGAATGAAGCTACGATGAAATATGGAGCCAGAGCTTATCGACCATTGGGTCACCAACCTTTTCTCACATGAACAACGAAGATGTAGACTCTGTTCGTGCCTTCTACAGCCTCTTCAACATTGTCCTTGCCCTTGGCTCTATACCCCTGACGTCAGACATCGAGAGAAACCCAGCTGCCACCACAGCAGCCACGTCCACTGCAGACCTCTTCTACGAGCGCGCAGAAACCTTAATATCTGCGAAGAATGCCAATCACAACAACCTGTTATCGGTACAAGTATTCATTCTCATGGCCCAGTATCTACAAACAACAGGCAGAGTCAACAAGTGCTGGTTGACCGTGGGAACTGCCATTAGAATCGCTCAGGGCATTGGTATTCACCTCGATCATGCCAGTGAAAGCCAGGCAGAGCGACAGGAAAGAAGACGTACATGGTCGTACTGCATCCAGATGGACAGGTAAGGATCGTACAGAGTTTTTCATCACTCCAAGTTTCAATCTGTTGACCATACCATTTTGGAAGAGTACTCAGCATGACGTTCGGGAGATCTCCGATGGTGGTCTGGTCTTCAGCAGCCTCGGCTCCAGAACTGACCGACGATGACCTGCTGTCTCCCGAGCCATATACAGGGTCCAATCCTGTTCCGGGTGTGAAAGTATCGACGCTTGCCTTCTTTATCCATTCTCTCAGATACTCCGAGATACTGTTTGAAGTTCTCAAGTAGGTCTTCTTCCCATCAACTGTCTCTGTCTGCCGCTAGGAGTGCCGCTAGGAACCTATTCTGGCCTGCACGAGGCAAGACCAGCAGCTTTCAATACAACACCTCTGACACCTAGTTTAGGGCCCTTTACCCTCAATCTCAAGCAGAAACAAAAGAGTCAGAGAGTGGCTCCGGAAACTTCAGGATCAATGATTTCTACCAGCTTCTTAAGCTAGATGCTGCTCTTGGGGAGTGGCACAATCAGCTGCCTGAATATCTGTTACTGCGTCCAGACGAGAAAAACACCGGCAGCGATGTCTATCAGCGGCAATCTACCGCCATTCACTGTCGCTACTTGCATCTGAGGATGCTGCTGTTCAGGCCGGCGACCGTCGACGCCGCCAGGAGTAATTTGCTAGGGGATCGAAATCTCACCACAGGCAGCTTCATCCTTACCGAATTACAGCGCTCCATTGTGGTGGGATGTGTGCGCTCTTGCATATCCGCGGCACAAGAGACACTAAGAGTCCTCCATACGAGGTGCTACAATAACCAGGATCAGCTTCCGAATTGGTGGCACACGATCTTCTGTGAGTCTTTCATGCGCTAGCTGGCGGTCCCCCTCATAGGCAGTGGTGTGGCTCCACACGAACCGTTCGATTACAATACAGGCCAGCCTGAAGACCATGAAACATAACTGACGTTGAACAACTTGAACCAGATATATTCACGGCAAGCACTGTGCTTCTTGCGGTGGTTCTGTCTTCCCACATGCAGCTTTTGCACTCGGACTCGAGCGATCCATTGGAAATATCATGGAAACAAGCTATGGAAATCCTCGCCCTATATGAGCAGCAGGGGAAGACTTTTGCTAGGAGATGCGCATGGACATTGCAGACTGCGTTGGACCAGGGCCTACGAGATGCCAGTTCTGGGTCAAGAGGTACGTACGAGGGCCCAGTTGCTTTCATGACGCACCCGTTTCCCCTCTTTCGTATCCTCTATTTGGTACGTCGAAGAAAAGACTGACAAAAGCTCGACTGTGCAGGGAGTGTATTAGACGAGACTGGAGACTTGCCAGCACCAAATGGGCGTCCCGAGAGATGGAATGCCGGAGCGGCAGCTGACCATGCCACCGGAAACTCAGTTCCCCCCATACAGAATGATGTGCCGGTGGAGGATGGGAATCTTGCTGAGGTTATACTGGGCGATTATTGGTGGCAGACTGCTGGTCTTGACTGGCTCGACAGCGTCCATGTGCCGGAAGACTTTGTCGCAGATGGGCCGTTGGCATTGCCCCCGGGGCGTTAATCATATACCATGCGCAGGATTGCAACCAGAGTACGGTGCTTCTGCATTAGTTCCAGTGTCGCCAGCGATTCTCGTCCGTAGCGTGCCACAAAGTGTCACGAAGTGGGATAGAGGTGACGGAGGCATCAGGGGGAGGGAGACGGGTTTCTACGGTCGACTTCAAAACAATACTCGTCAGTCGAACATTGCACCGTAGAGCAGAAGGGTAGAGGCGGCATGCAAAATGTGGAATGTGCGTCACCTGCATATGCACATAACAGGATAGACATGCGCTATGCCTGTAATTTGGGTGACCTGCAGCCACCTGTGGATACCTAAATTGGCCTCTCGGGCAGCTTGGCGACACGAACTCTTTTGTCTGCAGCGCTACCGTCCAATTTGCACCACGACGCGACGACCAAGTCATCTCCCCCTCCGCCGCCCAACGGGAGTCCCATCGCGCGCATCGCATCCCTACAGATAGTTCTATTCTCGACATTCCTTCCGTTCCAGATTATGCTTGCCGACCGTCGCCATGACTGACAAGCTGCCGCCCAATCTTCTCGCGCTCTTCGCGCCGCGCCCGCCCCTGCGATGGGTTGCGCCCCCCGACCATGCGCCTGAGCAACGGAGGACAGCTCCCGTCTCGGGCATCGCCGCTTTCCTTCCTGCGCTCTCCGAATACAAGGACAAAGATGGATATGAGCCCACCGAGAGCTGGTTGCAGATGAAGGATCGCAAGAAGCAGGAGCACAAGGCCAAGATGGAGCGACTCCTTACCGAGGGTCCTGGCGATTGTCAGTCCCGCCGCTGCCATGCCGAAAGCTACCGGATCCATGCATTGCTGACCTTCGCTTCACCAGACAAACCGAACGAGGACCCCAATATTCGCGGCGATGCCTTCAAGACTCTGATTGTCGCAAGGCTGTCCTACGAGGCAAACGAGCAGGACCTCGAGAGAGAGTTTGGCCGTTTCGGCAACATTGAGCGCGTATGTTTCGCCCAGCTTCCTGTCCCCGAGAGCAAGAGCTAACCGACGGCAGATTCGCATCATCACTGACACACACGCACATGAGAAATCCAAGAACAAGAAAAAGAAGCCCCACCGAGGATACGCCTTCGTCGTTTTTGAGCGCGAGCGAGACATGAGAGGTAATATTGCCATTGAAAATCCCAGCCCATGATGAGACTCGGCTCGATCCGGATCTCTTGCCCACAAGACACATGGCCCTCAGGCGTGCCTGTGTTCTATTTCCCCCTTCCGAGACATCAGTGGCCCTCAAGCTTGCCCGTCTCCCGTCATGTTTTCCCTTATTCATCCTCACACGACCAATTCAAGGTATGCTTAAGGTAAAGTTTACTGACACAAGCGCTTCGGCGCGCCGGTGAGTAGCTGCTCTGGATTCCTGCGATGGCATCCGAATCAAGGATCGACGTATCAAGGTAGACGTCGAACGCGGCCGCACCGTCAAGGGGTGGAAGCCTCGCCGTTTCGGCGGTGGCCTTGGAGGCCGAGGCTACACGAAGGCCCTCCCTGCTAGACCCATGGGTGGCCCCGGTGGCTTCGGCGGAGGCTTCAGAGGTGGTTTCCGAGGCGGCTTCGACGGCGGTCGCGGCCGTGGCGGATTCCGTGGTGGCTTCGGTGGCCGTGGCGGCGGCGGTGGGTTCCGCGGTGGCGGTGACTTTGGTGGCCGTGACCGTGGAGGTCCCGGCGGCCCCGGCGGCCCTAACGGTTTCCCCCGTGATGCTCCCGCAGGGCCTGGCCGTGGCGGATACGGCGACCGCGATCGCGGCTTCTCAAACGGCGGTGGGTTTGATCGTGGCGGCGGCCGCTCATTCGATGACAGATCTGGCGGTGGCCATCGTGACCGGTATGGAGACCGAGACCGTGACAACCGACGCACGGGGAGCAACATGGAGCCCGTTCGGCCCAGAGGTGAGGGTGGATATCGCGACCGGGACAACAGAGACAGCAGGGACAGCAGGGACAACAGGGACAGCAGGGACAACAGGGACAGCAGGGACAGCAGGGATACCAGAGACCGAGACTACGACCGACCTCGCGACGACGACAGCCGGAAACGCGGCTACGATGGCGGTGGTTACGAAGATCCCCGCAAGCTTCGTCGCTACTGATCGGACTCTCGCCCTTGGGCTTGAGGTCTTGTGGTGGGTGCCAGCTCTTCGCCTCGTTTCTTTCGCTACCAGAACACTCCCGGTCAAGGCAACTTCGCGCGCAACAAGCTGGGTTGCCCCCCACCCGCCGCGCAGCTCACTTTCGTCATCCTGCTGCCCTCGTTGGCAAGCGAGGAGCACCATCTAATATTACGATCCTTCGCCCGTCTCCTTGTCTGTTAGGAAGGTATCATCATTTGTCTGTATTTGCCAGAAACAATCGATCACGAGCCAGTCACCCAGGACTGCCATCGCGCCCTGTCAAGCGCCACGGCCCCCCGCAGCAGGTAAGATCAGAGGTAAGGGTCTTCGTGCCTACTGATCTGGAGTTCAGCGAGAAAAATTGGAGCAGAGCCGAGACACGGCCTGTATGTATTGTACGAATAGTGACCCTCAATTCAGCCGAGATAGCTTCGTTGCTCATTGCGGGATTCGCGAGGAGCCCAGACCGTGTCCAACCTCCCGCCCGCGGACGTGAAGACGACACGCTTTTTTCTGTATCGTGACACGAGGTGATGTGCATATTTTCCAACCAACGCCGTAACTCCATAGTTCGTCATGATGGTATCGCTTCCACACGTACGACCACTTCGTAACCGTTTCCCGCAGATGCCGACTTTGCGCACGAGGCCCCTTCTCTACTCCTCCATGGCGTTGGCCTTCTTCAGGTCCGTCACCTCGCCCGTCGCGGCGCTCCAGTAACTGCGTGAACGTTAGCCTCTCTTCGATCCACTTCAGAAGGTTGGGGGAGGGGGGGACATACGCAAGCAGCTCGACGTGGAACTCGCTCATGCAAATGCCGAACAGCTTCAGCAGCCTCGTCTGCCGGCTGTCGAGGACGTCTCCCTCCTTGCACACGACGTAGCCGTCGGCGGCGTCCTCGGCGGGCTCCTCCTCGCCCAGAACGATGCGGCCGCGGACCATGCGTGTGGGCATGCCGAGGCGGCGCAGCTCGGGCTCGATCGAGTGCTCCATGGGGACGTCGTGCTCGCGGGGCACCTCGCCGCCGGTGGCGTAGAGGACGCCCTGGGGGATGGCGTACCCGCGGGGCGCGGTAGTGCCGGCGCGGGCAAAGTCGACGGGGGAGAGGCCGGCGAAGTAGGCGGTGATGGCGGACGGGTCGCGGTTCGTCAGGAGGAGGCCGACGGTGCCGGTGAGGTGGGGGGCCAGGCGGTCGGTGCCGTCGAGGAGGGCGGTCTCGCGGGTCTGACCGAGGGCCTTGGACATGAGCTTCGTCTTGCCGAAGAAGAGGCTGCGGGAGGGACGTTAGTCTGTGGGGAGGGGGGCATTTTGTTGCCGAGAGGCAGGTTGGGGGAGGGCGACGCACCGGCAGTCGGAGAGCTCGTGACGCACGTCCTTCAGGTGGTTGTTGCGCATGTTGTCGACGCTGAAGACGAAGCAGTGCTGGTACTGGGGGACGGCCTCGCGAATGTTGGCGAAGAGCTTGTCCTTGTCCTCGCGCGTCTTCTTGGACACCTGCGTCATGTTGACGAGGCGGTTGCGCTTGGACTTGGGCATGATGGGCGATGGGTGACTTCGAAGGTTCTACGGTGATGAAATTCTGCTTGCGCAGGAAATTGACGTAGAATGGAGGTTCGGTATCGTGGGGAGGACGGTCAAAGGGTCGCTTCTCGTGGGCAGCTTGGGGGGCGAGATTTGCGGTTGAATTCCCTTATCTTTTATCGGTGAACGGGCCGCTCTTCGATTTTTTTGGAGTTTTGCTGAACTTTTTTTCTGGACCCCGCGTTGGCAGGCGGAACGATTTTCCGGGGCAGGGTCCGGGTGGAGCCCGCTCACCGAGGCTTTGACCGAACACACCTTCAAGGGGTTACAATGCACGGCCGAGGGAGGGACAAGGGTGTATTCTAATGGACAGTGGATGTGAAGTATGTACCGTTGGAGGCAAATTCCTCCAAGTGACTGCAGGCTATCTAGCGATTAAGGGTTTCATTCCAGTCATTACACGTTTGTGGCATCCGAGATGCCGATTTCCTCATGAGCTTTCCACGAGCTTTGCGTGCGCCCCGCGCAATCATGATATGTAGGTATACATGTTTCCGTCACGCTCCATGTAGTCCTTGTCGATGAGCCTGCAATGGGTTAGCAACACTCCTGGGCAAGTCAAAATCTCGGTGAACTCACGTCTCGATCAGCTTCTTGATAGAGGCGGCATCAACGGGCCCTCGCTTGCGGGTAAAGCTGATCACCTCAGCCACCAGCTCGCTGTGCCCGATGGTCTTGCGCGCCTTCATCACCCGCACGATGGCAGCCTGCGTTTCGAACTTGCGATCCTCGGCGATGCGCTCGTGCGTCGCCTTGTTCTCTTCCTTTGTCTCCTTGAGCTGGATCTGGTTGATCTTGATTCGAAATTTGGGATCCGTAAAGGCCTTGTTGATGGTGAAGGTGTCGGTCGCGCTGACTTCCCTGCCCTTCGGATGCTTACTGAGTACTCGAACCTTGCCACACGCCAGCGACTGAAGCGTGCGCTGGAGCTCGGGGCCCACCAGGCCGGTGGTCGTGCTGATCTGTTCGTAGCTGAGAAAACCCTCGAGGTCGACATCGTTGAAAAGAACAAGGACAACCGCCTGGAAGGCGCTGACCAGAAGCTCCTTCGTACCCCTAGGGAAGATGGCTTTGACGGTGCAGTTCGCCAGTGAGTGTGGCCAGGACAGTTTCCTGCCGTCGTGCTTGTGTTTGTACCACTTCTCAAACCGCTCGATCTCTATGGCTGCGTCTTCAGGCAGGTTCAGCTTTACGTCAGGGTAGGTTGGCCAAGAAGCGGCAGAAATGACCATGACCTGCATATCGACTGGATGATTGGTGCCCATTCCCTCAGACCGCTGCTTGTAGTGCTGCATCTCCTCCTTCGCCAGCTCCTGGTCCTTGAACATCTGTTCCAGGTTTCGCGTAAAGTTGGCGCCGCACTCCTCTCGAAGCTTTCGAAGCATGTTCCTCTCAGCATCTGCGCTTGCGCTTCTGCCCATAAGTAATCGCCGAGCCAGATCTTTCTTGTAGAACGCCTCAAAAGCATCCTTGCCTTCGATGAACCTGAACAACTCGAGAGCAGCGTCAAGCTGGCGGTCCAGCTCGGCGTCCTCGTCGGCCGTACTTGATTGCCCACTCTTCTCTGCGGCAGCTCGGTCTTTGTTGTCGGACAGAAGACTCTTCGGAAGAGCCTTGAGGCCGCCTCGTAACAGCAGGTCGATGTGCTTCGCGATCATCTCTCCAATTTTGGAGGTTCCCGTGCTCCAACTTGATGTCGTTTTTCGGTCGTTGATAAAGGAGCCGAAGGCTTGTCGCAGCTCGTACCCAAAGACTTCGTCTCCTCGGAAACCGTCTCGTACAATCAAGTCCAGAGATCGTCTCAGCTCCAACAACCGCATTACCATATCGTCGCCTCGGTCCACATCGCCCACTATGCCCGCCCCAGTGCCTTGAATGTAGCTTTTCCAGGGCCCCTTGAGCTGAGTTTGGATCCCCGATAGGCGCAGAAGGTCGTAGAGCGCCTTCATCGGCTCAATCTCATGGTTCGCTAATAGTTTTGACAAGCTCTCGACATTCAGAAGCTTGTTTGTATAGTTCTTCACCACAATATCGTGGCCGGCATCGAGCAACTGTTTCTTGGTTGTGCTGTCGAGGTTGTAGGCGTTACATCGATAGTCCTCGTCTTTGAGAAGCTTCTCGCCGGCAAGGATGTACTCTTTGAGGCTCAAGGTACTTCTCTCATCCGCAAACATGTGGAAGAAATTGACCGAATTGTCGAGAAAAGCGGGTTCGAAGGACTTCTGATAGACGTTCAGAACGTGGAACATCCGGACGGATTCTTTCAGCAACCAATCGTCGAATCGAGAATCCTTTGTCCGATCGTACGTCACCAAGTCGCATACTCCTCGCAAACATCGACTGAGAGTGGTCTTGTCGTTGACATCCTTGCTTGAGGAGGACGACAGCATCTTCCTGAACTGCGCGATCGTCAGGTCGTTGATGGATCCCAATGTTCTCTCCCTGAGAAGGTACGTTCTATCCAGGTAACTGAATATGGATCGTATTTCCATCTTGATAAGGAACATTAGCATCGATGGCTTGCCTAGCTAGGGAGGCAGGTATGAGGTGTACTTACCACCGACTTGTTCCAGGTCTTCCAGTGGAGCAAGACGCTCCGCAACACATCGATGTTGGCAGGACCGGGAGACCTCTCGATGATGGATCGCAGGGTCTTTTGTTTCAAATGAGCATCGCAGAGATCTTGCAGCATGCGATGCAGCTGCTCCCCTTGTCCATGCCTGCAGATGTCCTCCACGCCCCTGTATAGTCTCTCCATTGGCAGCTCTAGCGGCTGGTGGTGGAGGATAGATTGTAGCGCATCCTTGAGCTGCTGCCGTGTTCGATCGTAGTACTGCTCGGCCTGATCGACCTGTGTTGGCTTTCTCAAGTTCTTGATGACGATCTTCTTGGCGCCGGTATACGGCCGGAAGGCGCTCTGTTGCGTGAGGTCGACGACGTCGGGGAGCTTCCCCTTGGTCTTGCTCGACATGGTCGGAGTAGCGGTCGAGCCTACGTCGGCGCCAAACTTGAAGCGCTTCGGATTCGGCTTGTCTGAGTGTGCTGACGGTTTTGTGTATTGGTTCTGCTGCCTGAAGGGCGGTGTGGCGGAGGATGCGTAGACGTCGGAGTCGACGCGGGGTCGACGCCTCGACGGGCTGTATGCGCCCGTGTCAGCCGGCACGCCTGACGAACCAGGGCTTGGACGTGGACCTGAGCTTCCCGAGTCTGTGGCCCGTGGTGGCAATCCTCCGTCGGCCGGGCGGTTCGGTTTCGACGGCATGGACCGGACCGGGAGGTCCTGCAACAACTTTAATCAAGCTGTTACGCAGACCCGAGCGTCGTGGATCTTGAGCGATCGGAGCAGGCGATGGACGTCGGAGGGCTGACGAGGATGGGTTTGGGTGAGGAGAGGAGAAATTCGTCAAAGCGGCATTCGTGTGGGTGTTGTCAATGGTCTTCGTAACAAAACGCCCAGAGTGATGACCAGGAGAGTCGGAGCTGTCAAGGTGGGCATTCCGGAGTTAAGACGCGGAGAGGAGACGGGACGGCGGCATACTGGGTGCGTCGGTCGGACGGTCTGGAAAGCCTGTACGACCAGAGCTGCCCGCAACGACATCATCCACTCAACGCGGTTGTGTTATCGCGAGCAGATAAGAGGTGCTGCTGACATAGCGTTACAGTCGGTGGGTCAACTCCTAATACCCCTTGCCTGTTTTCACGGGGCTCATGGCAGCCCAAGGGTGCATGCCGACCACCTGACAACTCGGCTCGCCTTAGAAATGGTGCCAACGTACATGGATATGGATATAGCCTGGCGAGCGGGGTTCGAACCCAACTTGACGAGAACAAGAACCGCGCACCCGCCTTGAGTTCCCGCCAAGTAGTGCCTCATTTCTACTCCCGACGTTCTAAAGATGTCCGGCTCCTCACCCCCACCTGGGGACGGCCCTTCGACTGCCGAAGTCGACGCTAGCATCCTACCCGCTCAGCACTGGGTGGCCTTACAGGTACGATTTCCGGGTCGCAAGTGCGATAAATACTGACTTGTCCGTTCTAGGGCGAAAACGCTGCGGACTCGGTGGCCGGTGATACCGACGATGAGGAGTCCACGGCATCCCTCAGATCTAGCATCCGCAAATACAGAGACATACATGGCAGGACCTACCACGGGGATGTTGGGGAGGCTGAATACTGGTTGGTATATCTTCTCATGTTGGGATCCCCCAGCTAACTCGGGTTAAGGGGCCCCAACGACGACCGAGCGCAGGAGGGTTTGGACATTCAGTGAGCCTTTCCCAGCCGTGCCGAAGAACTACGCTCACTGTCGACAGCCATCACAGCTGCTTTCTCCAGCTTGGCCACAAGCTCTTCCTCGCCCCGGTGGGCGAGGGAATGCAGGTATGATCTGCGACACACGAAAGCGTCCTTTGCTAACCATCTGGGTGGCGACTTAGAAAGTCCTCGATATCGGAACTGGGACGGGTACGTGGCTTGATCCCGAACACGCATCCAGCCAACTGACAGTAGCATAGGCATCTGGGCGATGTAAGGTCTCCAAACAACGCATGTGTAGCAAAACAACTCACCCTTCACAGCGATGTAGCGGATGAGTACCCCGGCGCCGAAGTCATCGGAACCGATGTTTCGCCCATCCAGCCGTCATGGATCCCTCCGAACCTCAAGTTGTACGCTGCTCCCATCCTTCACTGCTTGCTCACAGCTTCGAATACGCATGCTAATCTTTCGAATAGTGAAATCGACGACTGTACCCGACCCTGGACGTACACGGAAGACAGTGTTGATTTCATTCACATTCGTTGGCTCGTCGGCAGCATTGCTGACTGGACGGCCCTGTTCAAAGAGGCGTTCCGCTGCCTCAAACCTGGCGGCTACCTCGAAAGCCACGAACCGTCGTCCGGCTTCGAGAACAAGGGCGATCCCCTAGACGAGAAGAGTGCCCTGAGCCAGTGGGGCAAGATCTTTGTCAAGGGAGGACTCAAATTCGGTCAATCATTCACAGTATATGAGGACGAACTCCAGAAGAAGGCCATGCAAGAGGCCGGATTTGTCGACATTGAAGAGAAGAATATCGAGGTACGACCGCTGCTACGTTGAGCGCTTAGCTCCGCGCATATCCTTGACTGACACGAGCACAGAACCCGGTTGGTAGTTGGCCGCAGGATCCCAAGTTGAATGAGATCGGTCGGTTTTCTGAAGCCACGTTCCTTGAGGATCCTAAGGGGTACATGATGTTCTTCGCACATGCACTGGAATGGACGAACGATGAAATTGAAATGTACCTTATGGAGTTTCGACGCGAGCTTACTTCCAAGAAGTATAAGCCCTTTTATCGCCACAAGGTCATTTGGGGTAGGAAGCCACTTTGAGTGAAGGCTCTGCTTCAGATAGGATCAAACAATGGTTTGGGAATGGAACAGGACGAGAATAGGACAATCCACACAGTACTCGTTCACTCGTCTAGGCATACGCTGCCCACCCTGAGTAAAGCACCGCCAGGTTCCTCTCATCCGTGGCCTGATTGATCAGGTCGTTGACGGTAGCCGTGACGCTCAACGTCTTTGAAAGCTTCTTCCGCACCACCTCGAGGGCCCGGTCCGCTTCCGACGGCTCGTTGACCCTCGCCTTTCCTCTCCCAGCCATGTCATCATCCCCTTCGCCACTGCCCCCTTGCAGCTTGGCCAGTCGTACAGGCGATATCGACCATGAGTACAGCGGATCGTACCTTAGGACGTCCAGTATCGTCATGATACTATACGTCTCCTCCCGCAGAGCGTCGAGCGTGAACTCGCAACACCGCCGGAAAACGCCCTCCTTGGTGATGCCCATTCCATCTTCAATGTCCCTCGTCAGCCTGAACGGTACCAGCTCAGGCACGGGAAGCACACGACCCATCTCGAATGCAACGCCCAGGTCGATGTGAACAACCTCGCCCGTCTTGTTGTCCAACAGAATATTGTGACCGTGCCGGTCGCCTAGACCGAGGACATGTCCCAGCATCGAAATCGCGGCCGTTGTTCGTGTATAGGCAGTTCGCTTGGCGAACCAATCATCAGGATCCACGAAGTACTCCATGAAGAAGTACTTCATGACGGGGTGAAAACGCTCTTTTACCTTCCGGTATGCACTGACCCTCGCATCTACAGACTTGCCCTGTGCTGCAGATATCTCCTTTCTGCATTGGCTGCCCTTGAGATCCTTTGGATAATACCGCTCGTGCGCAGGCATCAGAAACTCGTGAAGCGGTATTGTGTTTGGAACGAATTCGATGAGGCCCGAGGCGGAGGTCAGAGGCAAGACCTTGTACGTCCGAACGCCCAGGTTACGTCGTTGAGTCTCACGATGGAGCTTGAGCAGGGAAGAAACAGCAGCAAAGACCTGCTCCATGATGGCGTCCTGGCGTAGATCATCATTACCTCCCTTGACTAGTTGCTTGTATCGCACACCATCGGTGCCCACCGCGGTGATAATTTTCGGGGCGCTGACTCCCGAAGCAATCGTCATTTGGGGTTCGAGCTTCGCAATGATGGGGACCCTGGAGTAATCCTTGTCCGCAGACAACTCAAGCTGCATGGTAGGTGGCGGGATTTGGTACTTATTCAGAGCGGCCACAAGGTAGTTGCCCGAAGTTGTTTCCTTGAGAGTGATTTTGTGCCCTGCCTTATATTTTGGGTTGTCGCGGTCAATCGCTAGTCGGTGATAGTGTCCATTCGTCCTGTCGATGGCGTGCCAGATCACGCCCTGGGTAGGGTGCTTCTCAAGCTGATCCTTGACCTTGTTGGTCGCCTTGTGTCGCAACACTGCCACCTCGTCTTTGCTGTTGGCCTTGACCTTCACGCCCGACCAGACCTGATACATGCTGTGGTAGGGGTGGTCGATGCAGATGTTGTAGACGAGGTTGATAAGGAGTCTCTGAAACAGATTTGGCTGGTCTTGTAATCGAGAACAGAGCTGGTTCATAAGCGTCGCAAACTTCCGGGTGGGAACCTTGTCAAGGTGTTTCCGCACAGCATCGTTGGTGGAATCGTCGTCGGATCGTTCGAGCCACAGAGCAGTGAATCGCAGGGCATCGTTGTTGTGCTCGTCAGATGCTGCTAGAGAGAGAAGGTAGTTTTCCAGACTCAGTCGCACGAATTCGCTTCTCGTCTGCTCGACACGGCGCAGTTCTTGCTCATCCAGATGCAGCCACTGTTGAGCCCTAGTGAGATGCGACGAATACCTTGTCTTCGTCTGCGAGTTCCTCTCACTGGATATCAGGGATCTCAATTGCGCCACCTCGTCGCTCTTGCCTTTCTTCAAGCTCTGTAACCTGGCAAGGTCATCAAGCCCATCTGAATTCTGGAGCTGCTCGTCACAGAACATGGCAAATTGATGGAAGACCTTGCCCGCATCCTTGCCATCGGTTCTCCCTTTCAACTCTTTCAAGGCAGGCTCAAGGTACCTCTTTTGGATGTCATGTGGCTTCTCCAGTTTCGCCACGGAAACTTGGTAGCCGATCTTAGAGAGCAGATCAGAGCGACTGACTGGTATGTTTTGTTTCTTCAGAACAGAGTCGTTGTCGATGCTTTGCAGCATTCGGATCGACGAAATCATTTCCCCGTGGTCCCAGAGAGAATTGGCTGATTCCATCCTGGCGGCAGCATCAAAGTACAGTCCCAAATCTTCGCTGGGCGCGACCAAGTCGGTCAGAGATGTCGATAGGTTTAGGGATTCCTGCATAGCGCGATGGAATCGGTAGATACCCGATGACATGAGCTTGCAGCGGACTTCGATCTGTCTTGCCTGGCTAATGGAAAGATTGGCTGTGACTCGAAGCTTCGGTTGTTGGCTCAGCAAGCTCAGTGTGGTCCCACGGGAAGACAGTAGGTGGCTGACGTCGTCGTATCTGGAGTGGTCAGTCTGATTTCTTTGCGTTCATGACTGACTCGAGTGGTAAACTTACTTCCCTCGTTTCATCCACTGGCTATGGTGTTCGAAACGGTCAAGCATGGTCTCAAGCTCTCCAAAGTCAGCTACGTTGACGACATCGTCTAATTCCGTCAAGACAGCCAAGGCACCAAGATGATGCCTCAAGCTAGCGGCATTTAGGCCACGACTGGTCAAACTGAGCATCGTCCTCCCGAGTCCGTCATAAATGGCTTGCCGTATGGCCGAAGAATCGTTCGCTTGATGGATGCTCTGGAAAGCCTTGTACACAGAAACGGCGTGGTTGTCGCTCGAGCTTGGCACTGGCAAATTCCAAATTTCCAGCCTTCTGGCGGTGCCGAACGTGCTCCCGAGGGATTCGGTATTCTCGTCAAGGCTCTGCGTTTGAAGGAGGGCATGTGAGAGGCCTGACAAGCCCAGTGTGCTCAGAGCCTTGACCATCGACAGCCCGTCAGCCTGAGAGGCTGGATCCCTAGACCGGATGTGACTGTCAAACTGTGCTCCGCGAAAAGCTAAACTTTTGAATCCGTTGTTCTCGTATTCGAGGCGCGCCGTAACGTTGGAAAGACTGGAACTTTGAGGTAGGCCATAATAAGCGTCAGGATCATCGATGTTCTCGAAAACACTGAGCAAAATATCGGGAGAATCAGCCTCACGAATCGCAGATGATCTGCGAGAAGTCCTAGTTGCTTGCGAAGCGGCTACCTCAATGAATAGGAGGGCAGTCTTGTGCATCCCGCACCTCGACGCAACGCCAGCGGCGGACGAGAAGTCTACGTCAAGCCAGTTCGCACGGTCCGCGATGGAAGTCTCGTTAGGCAATTGCTGCGTCCGGAGATATAGCAGAGCATTGATGAGATGCTTCTGGTTGGAACGAGATGCCTCGCTGACAACATCGAACCATTCCTTCAGAGCGTCGGAAAGGTGCCTCCTTGCACCTTGTTGCTTCTCAAATTGCCCACAGAGGGCTAAGTGAAGGATGAAGGGGAGAGCTTCCTCGGAAAAGCCTTTCACTCGCGTGAAAAGAGGCAACAGCTCGCTCAATATGACAAATTCGGGGACAGCCTGAACCAGATATGTGGCCAGCTTTCGAATCCAGTCTGGTTCTTCAATCTGTTCCTTTGTGAATGGATGAGGATCAGGCTGCAATCCAGGACCAGCAGTGTCAGATGGTGGCGTTCTGTAGGGTTGCCAAGTCGACGCGAGATACAAGGGCTCCGGTAGGGTTCTCTGAGCAGCGGTAAGCAGGAGCTCATCTTCTTCAGCCGCAGCCTCTGAGACTATTGCTCTCAAAGCTGACTCTGCAAGTCCTGCAGTGAACGAGTCCTTGCTCATTGTCAGCTGCTGAAGGAGGGTCAAGAGTCCTTGTTCAGAGCCATTAGCTCCAGGCGCCAACATGAGGCTACTTGACAGCTTTGATTCGCGAAGAAGCTCTGGTTGAATATCGCCAGACGCAGCGAAGGATCTGCCGACGACGCGTCCCGCCCACGCCAGATACTCGCTGCTGAGAGAATGGGCTTTGCAACTCTTCAAAACCAGGCCGCCATGCTGAAGAGCCTTCTCATCATCGTTGATGACGTCTTGCCGGGCCGACGGGGGAATTACGAAGTCGCCGCACAGAAGACCAAGGGCGAGATCCCGGGCTGCTTCGTTCAGCAGCTTCTGCTCGCGATCGTCATCTTTGAGAATCTCCAGCAGTAAAGTGCTCTCATGCGTGCCATTCTCAGCGTTTCCTGACGATCGAATATTTGAGGCCGATTGTGTGATCGACTTGAAAGAACTCCGTTGGTCCTCGTTGTTGAAGGCTGGCGATTCGTATTGCGTAAGGTACTTGGAGAACCAACCGTGAAATTGTTGAGCCTTGCTCATAGTAGCCTTGAACTGGCTTTCTTGCGTTGTGCTTGACTGGCTTGATTCAAGAAAAACTCGAAGCGATGCAAGTGTCGAGAGAGCATAACCCGCGAGAAAAGACGGCACTTGCGCGAGATGCTCGGCTCCCTTGCTAATGAGGTACTGCGTGACCCCTAAGGCATCATCTGCGCACTCAGAATCAACAATGAAGGGTCGGATCGAATGCAAGAGCATTTCGAGAGCATAGACGTCGAGTGCGACCGGACCAGCCAAGCAAATGAGAACACGAACTTTTCGCAGCACAGAGCAAGCGTGCAAAGATCCCAACGCCGAGTGAACCGTGTTGAAGAGTTTCCGGGCCACCGAGACTACAAGAGCCGGTGTCCATATACTCTGCAGCTCGTACTCTGTCCGATTGCAGAGATGAAAGAGCTGCCTCAGGAGGTGCTTTCCCTTGAACATGGGCTGTTGATTAGCGGGGAGAGTAACATCCGAATGCGAGAACTTCTTGATCTCTGCCATGGCGACAGCGGCAAAAGCGAAGTTCTCGTCTTTTGCAAAGTACCTATCCATCGGATCTTCTTGATCGAAAACGTCGAAGAATATCGCGATGATGTCGACAAAATTGGCGTAGATCGCGTCAAGGTACGGTTCCTTGCCCAAAATCTTGCGGAGGCGGCTCTCCGCAGTTGTGCTCGACCCGCCTGTGCTTGTGTCGTGGGCCATCGCATAGGCTGCAATCTTTGAAAAGCCTTGCTTGATCATCATGGCTGGAGTGATTGAGAGCTTTTGAGCCAACCCAATACCGCTTTCTTCTTGGCCCCGCATGAACATGAGAGCTGCGGCTTCGGCCTGTGACACCCGGAGCATATCCTCAAGGCTGTCAAACCCAAAGATTTCAAACGGCATCTCATCGATCATGTCGCCGTCGAGCCAGGTGTAGAAGAGCTGGGGGCTGAATATTTTGAAGAGTTCCTTGGGTGATTCCAGCTGCAAGGCAACAGAAACTTTTGCCAGACATTGCGTCGCGTATTGGGTAGATTGTTGTATCTTACCCGGAGTCTCGAAGATGTGGTATGTGCATCGGCGGAGAAGCGTTGGCCACCGGCACGCGAGCTCGGAGAGAACAAGTAGACGGAACCCGATGCCTTCGATATATCCGGGATCAGTTGGCAAGCTCTCCAAGACGTCGAGGAAGACTTCGTCATGTGTCTTGAGCACATAGAGGCCGAATATGTCCGGCAACCGCATGGCGATGAAGTACTTGACAGCCATGGTTCCCCGCTGCAGAATCTCAAGAAGGGTAGTGCGGCATGAGGAAAGATTCAGATTGCTGCCGTAGTGGGGATCCTCGCGTAATAAGCAGAACAACAACTGGGCCAGCGCAATCTGAGATCGAGGTGAGAGGCTGTTCTTGGGTAGGGATGCTTTGACGAAATAATGATAGAGATCGCCGACGTATGCAGCCACATCATGCTGGTTGTCGATCCAGACACGCACGAGTCCCTTGATAATGTCGAGACTGATTGAGTGTGCTGTCTCGCAGCAAGTATACTCAGTCTCTCCGATGATTTCACCAAGCTTCTCGATGATGATGAGTGCATCATCTGGATTGACAGTGAAGTCCGAGTTGAATAGCTCAGATGTTACAGCGGTGCATAGCAGGAAGTCCTGCTTGGAAAGACTCGAAAGATGTTGGAGGAAGTCTTTGGGAAGAAGGCCGACCTGTCCCTGGTCTTTGTTGATAGCCTCGAGAAAATAGAGCCGCATTGTCGTTGACAGGTAAAATGCGTTGTTATGCCATCGTAGCGCCATGCTCCGTCTGGGTACATCGGGTATCTTGATAGAGTTGCTAGCTCGGCTGTCTTGAGACTCGAACTCGTCATCAAGGTCCATGAAGTCGACATTTTGACCTGATGACTCTCTGGCTGTTCGTTGATGAAGAGTGGCCGCAAAACGGGCAAGGAGACGCAAGAGGTACGGACTGTCTGCCAAAAGACCGCTAAGTTCGGCCGTCTTGAGCGCCGGTATTTGGAGAGACGTTGCCTTCAGTAGGAGCTCGAAGTAAGCTTGACTATCCGAAGCGTTCAGAACAGCCTCTAAGGTCGAGTCGACAAGCGCAAAGGTCGCCGCCTCGACGTCTCTCGATTGTCGGGAGTTGAGTTCTTCGAGCTGCGGGATAAGTAAAGTGGCAACAACGCAAGCTGAGAAGAGGCTCTGGAGCTTCTCGGGAGAAAGCTGCGTGCCACTCTCCTTCCTGGTCCACGATCGACAGAGCTCCTGTAGTTCTTCAATCTTGGGGAAGAACAGCTCTAGGACGAGCCTTTTAGCTGCGTGTGCGTTGGATGAGTCGTACGCAAGGACGAGGTCCATCTCCCCTGAGGACTTGTGCGGCTGATTCTTTTTCATGGGGCTGACAGGCAAGAGCAGCAAGAAGTTAGTCGTAGGAGCAGTTTCTTGATGAACGCTCCATGCTTGACTGAGTGAACCTCCCGAGACGGGTCGCTTCGTGATAGAGAGCATCTTGGCTCCACAGCAAGCTCTAATCAAGTTGGCGAGTTCGGTCGGATGCAGGTGTGACGAGTACAAAGAGGCATAGTTGAAATCAGCTAGTTGAAGTTAGCAACAGTACTAAGGGTTGTCAGGATGGAGGAACTGACCCGGGTTCCATCTCAGGAACACCCATCGAATGATGTGATGTGAGGTTGCTTGGTTCTGATTTGGTAACTTGACATTGCGCAGAAGCATGAGTTCAAGCATGAGCGCAATAGAGGCGTCCACTAGGATCGCAGGCCCGTTGACATCGGCGGTTGTGACGATGCTTGTAATCTCATCCGAGACGCTGTGGTATGGGAGAACCTTGAGGTCAAGCACCACACGCATCAAATAACAAGCAGCGCGGCAAGTGGCCGGGATGCTAGATGCCCTCGCACTAAGTTGCCAGACAGAACGCCAAGTCGAGACGGCATATTCGGCGATGCCTTTGAGGCCTTGGGCGACACAGCCATACGCCAGCATCGCCCACGAAGCCATACTCCCTGTGTCGCTCAGAAAACCTAACAGTTCAGACTGTAGGTCGATGATTTCGGAGGATGGGAGTATATCGAGGTCAATGAGAAAAGGTATCAGCTGCAAAGTGGTTCGCTGAACTGCGATGCTGGGGGACTTCAGCTTTCCATGCAGTCGATTTGTAGTAGCGCCAACGCGTCGCTTCTTCTTTCGAGGTTGTCCATCATCCTCCTCCCCATCGTGGTTGCCATTCGATTGCTGATGCGCCTGAGCCTGCCACATGATTCTTTCTAAAAATGCCAGACATTGGACCAGTGCCCATTTTCGCTCGCCGTCCAGGGAATGTGGGCGCAAGCCAAACGAGTTGAGGCAGAAAAAGTCGTCTGGGGATGTGACCGTGAAGGTCAGGTCGTCAATGTGCAGTTGTGCTCGTTCAGTCCGCCTTGTATACTCCAACCAGAGAGCCTCAAAGAGATCTTCGACGTCGCTCTGGATGGATAGGTCATCTCCATCTCGAACCAGTCGTTCCAGATGAAGATGAACCGCAAAAATGGTCTTCAGCATTTCATCTCTGACCGAGTTGAGCATCTCATCTTTCGAAACTGTTCGACCTTGCCACCAGTGACTGATAAGTGGCACGATATCTCTTGCCAAGGTCTTGGTTTGGGCGAGGTCGTCCGACTGGGTACTGGCGAGGAGAATGTTGAGAGAAGAAAATGCGAGATGGGTAATCTGGCTCAGGCCAAGGTGACGCAGTTGTAAAACCTGCAAAAGAGCTCTTGAGATATCCGTGGATCTTCTGGAAAGGGGGGCGTTGGGTGGGGCGATGAGTAGATACAAGCAGTGCAATAGGTCGTGTAGCGTGCCTCGATGAAGCTGTCCCGGCTGCTTCTGACTGGGATTGCTGGTGAGAGTAGAGCGGAAGGTAGAGAAGGTTCCCGGGGCGGGAGAGGCACGGGCACTTGCGCTGGAGTCGTGCTCGGTGCTGTCGAGGTAGGTTGCCATAGAGTCAAGGCAGAAGTCGACGCAGTCTAGCCAACCACCACCGTTACCCTCAAGTGTGGCGAGGTGCTCTACGTTTGCCTGATGCGAGAGGAGCACAGCTAGAGCCTTGATGTAGTTCTGCAAAAGCGGTTCTACTAGCGCGTGAGCGTTGTTGTCGGGGCCGGGCAATGTCTGCGTGATGTGGTCGATGACAGCCAAAACTGTCTTGCGCTTCAACTTTGAGGCTCCATGGTTCAGGGCCAGGCGGAGAGCCTCTGCGCATTTTGACAGCCGTGTCGCTGCGGAGGCAGCGGTGGTTTTCTTCCCGCTGTAGTAGGTCTGTTTCTCCACCACGGCGCATCTGAAGAGGGCCTCGAAGATCTCGTGATAGTGCTTGTCGCCGAGTATAGATCTGGAGGAGTCAGAAGATAGGGTCTTGAACAGTGTTGAGCATGGGCTCAGCTAGGAAGCCGGAGGCCCGTTGTACATACAGATTGGCCGTCTTAGCTTTCTTCTCGTCGAGGAGGAAGATCAGGTCATCCAGGCCAGCCCCCCTCAGCTTGAGCGTCCCTCCAGTGATGGCATCTGACGACGTTAGTATGGGCAAAGCCCGTGTCCAACCTAAGAGTGCCTGTTGAAGCACACACCAAGCGCATATTTGAGAGTGACATCCCCTCTTGCCGTAGAGGGCGCCATATCTACATGATAGTGGCCGACGATACACGTTCAAGTCGTTGCAAGGCTGGGAGATGCCAATGGCAACAGGTAGAGAGCTTGACATGAGTGAGGATCCACCAGGCAGCTGTAGTGGAGCCAAATATCGAGACTGGCTTACGCGCTAGCCTGTTACAGCTAGGTAGTCTCTTATCGTCTTTCTTATCGCTCCCGTCCGCCCTTTCTCTGTTGGTTGGTACATGGCCATAAACAACAACAACCACACTCACGGGCATAATGCTCAGTAACTTATCGAGCCCTCGAACCGTAAGCACCATGCTGCCATGGGACTCGTCAGGTTTTATGGGAAATTGAGCTGCATATAAATCCCGTGTAGTGCGTGACACTGAATGAGCCCGGCCGGCTCGCCGTTCTTGGTAGGGGGATTGCCCAGGCTGGGGGGGACACTGTCTTACACCCGATACTCGAGCTTCCACCATACGTGCTCGGTACAATAAAGAGCCCAACTCGTACCATTGAATGAGTTCCTTTCCAGAGCCAACGCCATGAAACCAAAAATTTCAACCATGAGCTTAATATGACGGCCTGTTAGTCCGTTAATGGGATTCGGCTGTGTTGTCAAAAAGGTACACTAAAGGAAGCTCTCGGTACGTAGGTGGGTGGTAAACGGCAGAAAATGTACCGCCTTCTCCTTTTGGACTAGACCACTCTTCACCATGCCGCAGCAACGGGGATTGGATCCCAACCCACCACCGCCCGCAACAGCTCCAGCGTGCTAGCAGCTTCGACACCTGCGACCCGTCGCGCGCCAAAAATTCCAACAAACCACCAGGCGGAACCCGCGAATCACCCTACTCAACCCACGACAACACCAGCCGGTGCTGCAAGCCCTCAAACTCCGGGGCCATTCAACAGCTGATGCAGTCCGCGCTATCGTCGGCAACGCCATAGCGCCCTCCCGCCCAGCATGGCCGAGATCACCACCCTAGTCGCGCTGCAGTCCTTTCATCGCGACCTCGTCGCAATCCGCGAAGGTCGCCCGGAAAACACCGAGTCTTGGGAAAACCCTTTGGTGCAGGATCTCTTCAAACGCGAGCTTGCGAGATTATGGCAACGGCCAGCAAGAGATGAGAGAAGCCGCACCCAGGTCAAGTCAGGTAGGCCAAGCTCCGAAGACCTTGAACGTTAAAGTTTCTGAACTGACGCATCATTGCAACAGGCAAGATCGTGATCGACGAGGAAGAGTACTCTGTAAACGAAGAATTCCAGCAAATAGCCCTCAACCTCGCGGACGAGGCCGAAGTCAACGAGATCGAAGCTGCCCGATATGTTCTCGAAGCCGAAGAAGACACCACGACGCTAGGGCGGCCACTACTCGAATGCGCCATCATCAGGTTTCACCAACAGAGGAAATATGTCTTGGACAGTCTGCGACTGTTGTTCGAGGTGGACGACCTGGACGAGGAGGAGGCAGACGCTGAGGTTGTCAACGTTATCCAGGCCTACTTGGCGGACAACGTCCTCAAAGACGCCGACCGGAAGAAGCTCCTGCCGCGTTGCATGTCGGCAATGCAAGACGTGCGCTCCTGGCTCGCGAGGATTGCCGACAAGATGACGGCGGCGGCGGTCTTGATGAACGGGCAGAACGGGGAAAAGCCCGAGGGATTCGAGACCCTCGAGTTCTCTCGGGCCAGCCTTGTCCAACAACACGAGCTGCTTGCCGTTGTTCTCTGCCGCACCGTGGAAAAGAAGGAGGCAGAGGCGGCCGATTTCCGTGGATTCCTCGACCAGCTCAAGAAGGCGGATAAATACGACGTCCTCACAGGCAGGTAGTTCATCTCCCATCATGAGAGGGTACAACTAACATGTGTCTACGCAGTCCACTTGTTTCCAGCTCTGGGTGCTTATATCACAACCTTTGGCTCGACAGAGGGCATTGGGGATCTCACAGTTGCACGAGAACTTCACAATGTCATCTGCCGCCCGAACGACGACAGTTCCTGGCCTCTGATCAACCTGCAAGCCGCCGTGAAGGCCTGGTGGGTTGCTGAGTACAGTGGCTGGTACCTTGACGACGGACTTCTTGGTGGGTTGCAAGGTGTAGACCTGGACGCAGGTATGTCAACTTGATGTGATCTGACAACGGCGATGCTGATATCGAACAGAGGACCGGCAAAGATCCAAGTCATTCTTCGATGCTCTCAGGGACGGAGCCTTTGACTTCATGCTTTCCGTTCTCGCTGATATCAATGTCACGGAACAACAGGATCCCTCGAGGGTGGCCTTGCTGAAGTGGCTTGCCCGAAAGACGCCGTCGCTGGTTCCGGAGAGTGTGCCATTCTCAGACTTCTTCAAGACCTGCCTTACCACTCAATTGGAAGTCTTTGTCGATGCCTTCATCTCCAATCTTCCCGATGTTCTTCGAAAGCTTCGTAGCGAGGAGGACGAACAACGACAGCTCAGCCAAGCGCACGAGCAGGACACGGATCTCGAGCGCTTCCTTCTCGTCATCGCCATGTCATATGAGGACCGCTCCGACGCAGCCACCAATTTCTGGCTCGACCCTGATAGCAACCTGGCGGGCTTCATGCACTGGGCCTCGCGTCGAGCATCTACACCTCTGGTTACAGCATTTTGCAACATGCTGCAGGCTGTGTCTGGAAACGATACATGCGCCACTGCTGCCCACGACTTCTTGTTGGACGAAGGACACCATGCTTCTGGCAAAATGAGGAGGTCACAGTCCCTGACATGGTATCAGATTTTCAGGGAGCTCACCTTTTTTGCCAACAAGACTCGAGATACGCCGCAAACTTCTCAGACCACGCTGTATCGGCCGGGTAGGCCGAGTAGCGTACATGCAGAGGCCGAGCCGGAGTCGGAGATGATGCTCCAAGCCTACTTGGGACTCATCACCAAGCTGACATCAGAAAGCGAGACTGCCAGGCAATTCTTGTTGAAAGAGCCTAACTACAACCTTGTCGAAGTCTGTTACCAGCTCGCTAGCAGCCCGATTCTGCCCCACATTCGGGCCAGCGTCTTTACTGCCCTGCGCGGTCTTCTCACCCACAAGTCTCAGGAAGAAGGCCACATCATGTGGACTTGTCTCGAGAGCTGGATGGGTGGTGGTTACGTTGTCTTTCCCCCTGGGCATCACCGTCCTCCTCTGAATCCCCCGGAGGATGTTCAACAGAGAATAGGCGACGAACTTGTTTCCACGCCGGAAGAGGGGATTGCGTTCATACAATTCTTAACATCTCTAGTGACACCTTCAGAGGAAAGTAGCGCCCTGAATGACTCTCTGCCGTTCCCTGAGACGCTCGGCTCTGCATTCCGAATGCCAGGTATAGAGCTCTACGTGGACTTGGTTCTCGGAACACTGTCGTCGACCAAGATCGTCGACGCCAACGATGTCTACCAAGCGCGTCTGTTGAGGCTAAGCTGCCTCGAATTCGTTTTTGTCTGCCTGGCAACTTTCAACGAGGACTTGATCATTCTGGCCAACCAAACAAATATTCAACTCGATGCCGCAATCGCCACAACCGACCTCGCGACGTACGTTCGTTTGCATCCCTTCGCAAGGGTGATGGAATGGATGTTCAACGACAGCACTGTTACTGCTCTTTTCAAAATTATTCACCAGGACGCAATTGAGGTTGGCAACGCTTCACCCGATGCGCCCATCATCACGAGCATACTGCGTTCTGTGGAGGTCATATCCAAAGTCCTCGATCTTCAATCGACCTACGTCGAGCTTGTTCGACCAGTCATCAAGGCCAAGGCAAGCCACCGCAGACCGGCTGTCGCCAATGCAGCTTTCGCATCCTTTGAAGATGGGTTAGCTAGCCATCTCAACCTGGTCGTTGACCTTGGTAGTTACTGCGGCATAGGCCACCCTGACCTTACGTTGGCCTGCTTAAAGCTTCTCGAAAGGATGTCAAGCGCTCCCAAAATCACCTCTGCTTGGACTCTTACATCGGGACGGCAAACACAACGAAATAGGGCCATTATTGCGATGGAAGCCAACGGTGACGATGAGGCGATCTCGCGTTCGCTAGCCTCCGAGCTGACAACATCTTTTGATTTGGGAAGAGAAGCAGAGTCGCCGAATTACGTGACTAAGGTCTACATTCTCGACTTTCTCTACAGCTGCTTGGCCGCGATGCCAAATCAACCCACCATCGCCCATCTTCTCCTTGGCTTTCAGTGCGGCGTTGAGACGCTGACCATTGATGCCAACGGCGCCTTTTCGGACAGGACGTCGCTTTTCCACAGCGTGCTGAGGCTGTTGCTGGAGACACCGTCCGGCGACAACCAGGGTATGCGATCATGGCTCATCACGCTGAAGTTCAAGTGCATGCGGATCTTGCGTATACTCTGGAGCTCGCCCCTGTCGGCACCGTTCGTCATCGACGAGCTGCGAGAGAATGATGTTCTGTTCCACCTACTATTGCGGGATGTTGTTATTCAGCCCGCCCTAGCATGGGAAGGTGAAGATATCAACCAGCCTCACTTCCCTCTAACCGACGGATCTACAGCCCTCATCGACTTCCTCGCCCTAAGAAGTATGACCCTTGAGTACATCGCCATGGAGCTCTGCAGTATTTCGCAGAGCCGGCTTCCATCAGCAAAGCGTCGAATCTTCGAGGCTCTGAACGGCAGGCTTCAGGGCGACGACAACGAACCCATCACGATCCCCACAGTCTACGACCTGTACGACTTCCTGCTTCCCGACGGCATGTGGGACAGCTCTGAACCTGCCGTACAGTTCTACAAGGGCCTTGATCTGAGCACGTGCTTTGAGCATGATGTAGACGACAACCCCATCGCCAACATCGAGCGCGTCAAAGATATTCTGCAGCTCAAGCGAAGTGAAAAGCGTGGTGAGGGCGTTTTGCTTACAGCGCAAGACTTTGCTGTCATTGAGCGGGAAGAGGCGTCAATAGTAGAGCACCTCGTCTCATCCAACCGACAAAAGCAGATTGCGTCCCAAAGCCTCAGAGTTCTCAAGACATGGACGAGTCTGCTCCTCGTCATGGTGGAGTCTAACGATTTCAAGGGCAGTGCGCGAACATCATTCCTCTTACAGACGTTGCAAGCTATCCTGCCCGGCCTGGAACTTTACGCATGCGACAGGCCCGCCGAAGCCGCGGAGCTGGCGAAACTTGGAAAGGTCTTGCTTTTCAAGCTTGACCTCACTTCGAGGCCGTCATCTCCCGACAGGGAGAGCCAGAACATCGGCAGTCTCGTGAGTGACAAGCTTTATCAACTCTTCCAAATCTCGCTTCAAGCCATCGGCAAATGGGCCGGCACCTCAGATATCCGAGCTATCTACTACGGCATCTGCTACCGGTACCTGACTGGCATGGTGGATGAGGGCATGCTTGTAGCTGAGCGACCCAAAACAATGCGCACCATCCAGATGTACGGCGAGCGGCTGATCAGCATCATCTGTGACGATGCCTACGGCAGCGAGCCAGACAGCCAGACAGCTGCCATGATCCTTCTGAATGCCCTCGTCAACTTTAGCCGAGCAGAAGACAGCCCCCACGTCATTGAGACGCTCAACAGGCTCAACTTCATCGGTATTATCATCGATTCGCTCCGTAGCGTACACGAGGAATGGACCAACATCATCCGGGCTGAGGATGCAGCGTCAGAGACTTACATGTCGGCCAAGCTTGCCCTTCTTCTGCAGTTGGCGCAGACGCGCATTGGCGCCAAGTACGTCCTGCATGCGAACCTCCTGAGGGCGCTCGAGCTCTCCGGTCTCTTCGCGGCGGATCCTGAGCTGCAGATCGACAGGGCCAAGCCTCGCGCGCTGGAGAAGCACTATGAGCTTCTCGCAAAGGCTACCCACATCATCGGGGCTGCGATTGTCTGCCGTGGGGCTAGCTATGTCGGCCAGGGGCAGAAGTTCCTGACGGACCACCGCATGCTCGTCACTCACACACTGAAGCGGAGCGCGGGCATTGGTGCCGTTGAGGGCGGAGACAGCCCGTTGGAGGGGTGGATCGAGGAATTGGCCGAGGGCTTCGTGGTGCTGATTGCTGCGACGGGCTTCCTGGAGGTAAGTAATCGTCATGGTTTGCAGGTGGTTTGGGGCAAGGACTAACAAAACACAGCATGATAATCAGACGATGCCTGAAACGAGGCGAGAGACAGGGCCGTCGCTATTCCACTAAAAAGGGCAAGACGACTGGGGGATATGCGGAGGAGAAATGGAGCCGCTTGGACGACGGCTGAATGTAGGATTCATTGCGGGAGCAGATGTAGACCAACCCAGCCGAAGTGGCCCGGCAGCATTGAAGCAGGCGTTTAGGGGTGATGTATACCTAGGTAGATGGGCGAAAAGCCCTTATGAACAGAGAGCTTGCTTGGCGCGAAGACATGCCACATTCAATCCTCGGTGGTCAGGCTCCTCTCCGGACGTTGACGAGATGGCGTAGGTCAGACTCTCGCTCGAATCCCCGACCGGAGACTGCTGCATTCAACCCGCTTCTTGAGATGCTGATCTCCCCACTGGCATAATGGCCCGGGCCTCTAGGTTCTTCTATAAATGTCTGTATTCTTTGCGTGCGCGATGAGTGTTTAGACATGCCAATATATCGTTCCCGTGCGCTTCCTGACTGGGCCGAAGCCCAAAGCACCATCGATGGGGTATTTACCGAACGCCTCCCTTCCCTTGATGCTACCGATAAATGATGCAAGCCCCCATCCGGCTGTCCTGTCCGTGTACCTATCCTTTGTACTTACCTGTGACGCCCAAAAAGTGACTGCCGACCAATAACCCTCGAGAGGGTCTCGAAACCAGAGTTTGAACATTGGGATGTGCCAAAATCCGGGAAGGCCTCTTCTCCTCTGTCCTGCCCCACTCCTCCGTGACCATTACGCTATCGCTGCTTCCCCTTGCCCTTCAGGTCCGCGGCCGTCATGAGTTTCAGCTCTAACGGCCAGAAGCCCTTCGTCTTCGTGCTGTACGCATTCCGGTCCTTATTATCGATCTTGGTGCGGCAGATGGGGCACTTGTTCCGGGTCGCCTCGATATGGAGCGCAGAGTGCAAACACTCAGCACAGAAGAGATGACCTGTTCGAGCGGCATTAGCATCCCGTGCCTTCTTCCACCTTCGCCTGACACTCAGGTGCTGGGCAGGGCGTCTGGACGTACCGCAGTGCGTGACCGTCAAGTCGGTGCAGTCGTCCATGCAGATCGCGCACTGAAACGCGCTGATCTTGATCCTCTTGTCTTCCTTTGGCGGACGCGCCGAGGCGGCGGGGACGTCGTCTCTGGTGGCGAGGTCGATGATGCCTTCGTCGACCTTGGCTGCTGCTTCTGCCTTTTCGCCGAAGAGGTCGTCGTCGTCGTCGTCGATGACATGCGTGACACGGGTACTGCGGCGGCTGACAGGCGTGTTTGTGCGGCTCTTGGGCGGTGAGGCATGAGATGCGCGTCGGCGTTTGGAGGACGGGGCGGGCGTCGTCTCTTGGGCTTCGGAGGAGGGGGCGCCGCGCTTCCTGGTGGTGGGGGGCATGGTGTGAAGGCTTCCTGGTTGGCGTAGGTGGAGAGGAAGCCACGGGTGTGGCGGTGATGTTACAGTTGTGTTTCGAGAAATGAATCAGTAGTTGTCGGATTCTGCATCGAGAGACAGGTCGGGTCTTGAGGTTACTGTCGGGCGGTGGGAGATGTTGTGGTGAGGGGCGTCATGGGGCTGATGGTGAAGTTGGAGTTCAGGTTAGGTGATCGCCACGCCGAGGCCTGCAGCTGGACGCTCGGACCCCATTCTTCACTTTTAGGCGCTCCGGGGGGCGCCAGTGCCTGCAGCTTCTGGGTGCGACCTGGGCTGCGTCGACTCATTTGCCAATGTCTATGTTCAACGTTTCATCGAAACTGAGCTGGACATGGTTTCTTCTGGGCGATTCGATGAATCCTGGGAAGTTTGACTGCCCATTTTTCCTTTTCCTTTTTCTATTCCTTTTTTTGGCCGTGTTCACAGAGTATCATTGCCTCCTGCCACTGTACCTCAGACTTCAGCAATCTTGACAAGTCACCGGTGTATTGTGGACAAGCTTTGACTGTAGCTACATGCAATCACTTCCTAACCTTTCAACGCTGGGTTCGCGTTATTTCCTTCGCGCATCATGCGCCCAAGCCCCTCAAAGAATTGCGAGCTGCTTTCCCCTGCCTACGCGCCGCGTCCCATCCAGGTCCTCGACCTTCGCCCTCCAGGCGGTTCCCCCTAGAGTCGCCCAGCGCGTCGCCAAATGTCCCATAGAATAGTCGACACGAAAAAAGGGTCCCGGCGAGAAGCAGTAGCAGGCTTGAACAGCTTCCAACCCCGAACGGTGGCGCACTCGTTTCCTCGAGGGCACCAGGTGATGTTGCGCATCGTCTCATCGTCCGTCATGCCCCAAGAAACAGGGTCAAGTGACGTGATCCAGCCGTAATCACCTGGATGATCGACAGTGATGTTGCGGGTTAAGCTGATTCCAGGCGAGAATGACATGCCGGTGCTCAGATCCGCCCTCGAGTCGCATACGCTGCAATCCGGATGACCCGTCCATGCCGCCAAAGTCTGATGGGGGCAGACGATCGCGTTGGTTCTGTTGGCTGATTTGAGGATTTTAACGATAGCCTCGTTGCGCGCCATCATTGTAACACCCGAGCCGAAGCGTGGTATGGTAGAAAGCGCTTGTTGTTGGGATGGTGATCCAGCGGGGAGAACGATATCCTCCTTCCACCTAATGAAAACTCTGGGGACTTCTTCTCGGAGCCGGAAGGTGATGGATAATCGAGCTTCAGACTGTCTTACAAAGCTATAGTCAGAACCAAGTACGACTGCGGTCTCGCCATGGCCGCGATTCGAGCAGGACCGATGAAAGGTCACGTTACCAGGCACCCAGTCGTTATTGATGAGCACGACGTTCTTGTTCATGGTCTGGAGCCGGTGGATATCGTCCCAGGCCAACGAGACTCCGTGGACGCAGAAGGTCAAGCGGCCTTCCCACCCAATACACATACGCTGAAACGGGGGGAGCTGGCGCTGCTTTGCCGAGAAAAAGGCCGCCGGATGCGACATGCCGCATTTGTTGCAGTGACCCAGCTCTTGCAGCGCCTCCCGCCTCTTAGCAAAGCTGGGATGATCGTGCGCGACCAAACATTCCCTGCAGTATATGACTGGTCGAACATATTGCGCGAGTTCCCACCGTTCGTGCCTGGCCAGCTTGGGTTTCTCTTTGCCAACATATGTCGGAGGTGCAGGGACAGATTCGAAATATGCCGCTTGACTGATTCGACGGAGGGTTCTGCAGCTGATGCTTGCTAGGTGGAAGGTGCAAGGGGATAGCCAGGATAGAATTTCCACCAGTATCTCTTCGGGGAGCGTTTGCAGAATCAGGTCGGGGGCTATCTTCGAGGCGGCACTGTTACGAGCGTCATTGGGCCGATCGACGTTGATCGGGAACAACTGGAAGGCCTGCGATGGCATCATATGTCGCCTAGCATAGTGCATATTAGCCGGATGAATGAGTTGAAGCAGAAACAGGAACAGGTAGCTGACGGGTCAGAGTTGGTCGGTTCTCGTAACAATCTTCATTCGGTAGGGTGGAACAGCTCTGAATCTGTCTGGCTGCCTTTAAATGAGTGGCGGGAGTCGCGGGGTCAGACTCCTGTAAGATGCTGATTCAGTCGCGACTTTGTAATGATTGCAGAACCGAGGTTGTTGGTTTTCAGAATACCCAGGTTGAGCTGCAGCCTTTTCCTTAGTGGACGGTTTTGGAAGCTTGGGGTGGCTGAGTAGAACAGACTGGATGCCTGGCAGGACCATAAGAAAGCACCTGCCCTCTGTCCTAAGTCATTTTTCACATCGACCGACCACGGAGGGGCTAATTAGGTATCAAGGACTCAACAAAACGCGGTGAATCCCAATGGCTTGATCCGAAACGGGAGTCGTGAGGAACAAAGACCCAGGGACAGAATATTTATCGAAAAGGACACCTGTCGTCTGCTCTAATTCTTGAGAAACAGTTTGCCTGGATAGCCCTCTCAAGCTTCAGGTGGCTCATACTCGGCTGCAAAAGTGAGAAAGGTAGTGTCCAACTTGTACGATATATGCGGTCATTTGTAACCTTGGATCGACCGCCTTCAGGCGGGGTGCAGCCCCGAGGGCGAACACCAAGAGAGGGGGGAGAGAAGGTCTGGCGCATGTCGCAGGCATTAAAGGCACAGCGGCGTCGTTTTTCCGAGGCCAGTCAATTCTATCGAAGTTTCTTGGTCAGCCTGTCAAGCCTTGACACTTTTCGTGAACAAAAGAAAGCATCTGGTGTGACTGAGACCATCGTTGAGCAACATGAGGAGCATCTCAGCGTCGAATTGACATGTCGTCGGCGCGGTCACGTGGTCGCATTGTCTGACATTCTTCGTGGCTCCAGTTGGTCCCCACCTCGGCAGCATCATGCGGCCATGTGCACAGACCATTCAGCCATGTCCCTTCAGGGTCCCCACTCCCCGCGTCCACGTCGTTCACGTTTTACGCCCCTATCGATGGCGTCTCTCCAGTGGTGACGCTATTCTCAACTCAATATTCATTGCCACATCTTCAAGCAACATGACCAACGATACCTCCTGATCATCTCTCTGCACTGTATCAGACATGATACATAGACACTAGTGATACAATGCTTCAGATCGCAAACGGCCACCTTCGACGGGGTCAGCCGGCAAGCTATGTTCGATTAGCAAAGCACCACGCAAGCCGTCGGTCGCAATGGCGCATCGATGCGCGATGGCAATCCGCCGTCGCCTCTCAGTCCCCCTCACATGAAAGGGGGCGCAGTCTAGCCAGTAGGTATTGCGCCGCGACTACGTGGCACACAAATACTGACAGCGATTCTCCAGTCCCTTCGCAAGCGCGATACAACGAGATCGGCGTGCAGCAGCTCAGCTCCCACATCTACGACCAGATCTTCCCCGATGGCAATCCTCCTCCGCCGAAACATCTTGTCGAGATGTCCAAGGATCACTTGCGAAGACACGACTTGCTAGGGAAAAACACCGACAATAGCGACCCGATCGCCTTCGACCTACCGAGTCTCCAAGGTCGAACCCTTGACGAACACTTTCACAAACTGGGCCTCGATGCTGCTGAACCGTACCTCAGCTTTGCGAAAGATTTTGCTCGAGCCAACTCCCCGCCAAAGCCACGGAAATGGGTGCGACGGAGCGGATGGACAAAATACTATCCCGATGGCAAGACGGAGGCCGTCGAAGCACCCGACGACAGCATGCTTTGCTTCGATACGGAGGTCCTGTGGAAGGAGAGCTCTTTTGCCGTCATGGCCTGCGCTTCCAGTCCGAATGCTTGGTATGCGTGGCTGTCGCCTTGGCTGCTGGGCGAATCCGCCAACGATCGCCATCTGATTCCCTTAGGCGACCCAGCCAAGGAGCGCATCATTGTCGGGCACAACATAGGGTACGACCGGGCCAGAATATTGGAAGAATACGATGTGCGCCAGACGAGGAACGCCTTCCTTGACACCATGTCCTTGCATGTGGCTGTCAACGGTATGTGCTCACAGCAACGGCCTACCTGGATGAAGCACAAGAAGAATAGGGAACTGCGGGAACGTATTGCGACCCAGACCGAGGATGCGCAACTGGCCGAGCTGCTTAGCAACAGCGCTATCCGACAAGAGGAGGAGGAACTTTGGGTAGAGCGAAGCTCCGTCAACTCACTCCGGGACGTTGCCAAGTTTCATCTTGATGTCACGATTGACAAGGCCATAAGGGATGACTTCAGCACGCTCGATCGAGAAGGCGTCCTTGGCAAGCTGGATGAGCTACTGGACTACTGCGCTGCCGATGTTGCAATAACCCATCGAGTATATCAGATTGTCTTTCCCAACTTTCTCGACACCTGCCCTCACCCGGTCAGTTTCGCCGCGCTTCGCCACCTTTCTTCGGTCATCCTACCCGTCAACAAGACTTGGGATGCATACATCGCCAACGCTGAGGCGACCTACCACAAGCTCAACGACGCGGTTCTCGAACGGCTGGTGGCATTGGCGGAGAAGGCTGTGGCGATCAGGGACCAGTCAGAGACGTGGAGCAACGACCCTTGGCTCAGCCAACTCGACTGGTCTGGCCAAGAGATCAAGATGGTCAAAGGGAAGAAGAAGAATGACCCCCCGCGCCCTGCCGCACGACAAAAGAAACCGGGCATGCCTCGATGGTACAAGGATCTCTTCGCCAAGAACGACGCTCCCATTAGCATTACGGTCAGGACACGGATCGCTCCGCTTCTTCTGAGGTTAGCCTGGGACGGGCACCCTCTCTGCTGGTCCGACACGTATGGCTGGACCTTTCGCGTGTCACGGACGGAGGCGGTGAAGTACTTCAACAAGCAAATGGTCCAGTGCGATATGAGCGACGAAAAGGTCGAGGCTCTCCGACAAGACATGGAGGGTGTATATTTCAAGCTGCCACACAAGGATGGGCCGACTGCGAGGTGTGCCAACCCCATGGCTAAATCGTATCTGTCTTACTTCGAGAACGGCACGCTATCTTCAGAGTACTCGTACGCCAAAGAAGCACTGGAGATGAATGCGTCTTGTTCCTACTGGATCAGCGCGCGCGATCGAATCAAGTCGCAGATGGTCGTGTATCAGGACGACCTCACTGATAAGAAGACGAAAGTGAAAAGCAAGGATATGCAAGGCTTCATCTTGCCGCAGGTCATCCCCATGGGAACCATCACGAGAAGAGCCGTCGAGAATACCTGGCTGACAGCCAGCAATGCCAAAAAGAACCGGGTTGGCTCCGAGTTGAAAGCAATGGTCAAGGCGCCACCTGGATACAGTTTTGTCGGAGCAGACGTCGATTCCGAGGAGCTCTGGATTGCGAGCTTGGTCGGAGACGCAACCTTTAAGCTGCACGGCGGAAACGCCATCGGCTTCATGACTCTAGAGGGCACCAAGGCGGCTGGCACGGATCTTCACTCCCGGACTGCTAGCATCTTGGGCATCACGAGAAACGATGCCAAGGTCTTCAATTATGGTCGCATCTACGGTGCGGGCTTGAAGTTCGCTGCGCAGTTGCTCCGACAATTCGACCCGAACCTGTCGGAGAAGGAGACGCTCGAGACAGCCTCGAAACTCTACATCAACACGAAGGGAACCAAAACGAACAGAAAGGTCCTACATAAGAGGCCTTTCTGGCGTGGCGGAACAGAGTCTTTCGTTTTCAACAAGTTGGAAGAATTTGCCGAGCAGGAGCGGCCTCGAACACCTGTGCTGGGCGCTGGCATCACCGAAGCCCTGATGGGCCGATTTATCAGCAAGGGCGGCTACCTCACTTCACGCATCAATTGGGCGATTCAATCATCTGGTGTCGACTATCTGCACCTTCTTATCGTGGGCATGGACTACCTGACCCGCCGCTTCAACATCGATGCCCGACTAGCCATCACCGTGCACGACGAGATCCGATACCTAGTGAAAGACCATGACAAGTATCGGGCTGCCATGGCTCTCCAGGTTGCCAACATCTGGACAAGAGCCATGTTCGCTCAGCAAGTGGGCATCAACGATCTCCCACAGTCATGCGCATATTTCTCCGCCATCGATATCGACCACGTCCTGCGCAAGGAGGTCGACATGGATTGCATCACTCCTAGCCACGCTACTGCTATCCCGCACGGGGAGAGCCTCGATATCAATGCCCTTCTTGCTAAAGGCGATGAGGCGCGTCTCGATCCTTCCATCGTTCCCGACCCGACCTTGGCGCCGAAGCTCGATGGTATTACCTACGAGCCACGAGTGCCTGTGATGGAGACGTTGCAAGACCCCGCTTCCAAGGACCCCTCGTTCCTGAAGGCGCAGATCGTCAGCGATGAGAACGAGCTGAGGGAGATTCTGAAGGAACAACGCAAGACGTTGCCCTTCACTGTCAAGGCCCCGAAGAAGCCAACCAGGGGCGTTTTGCCTTACCACTCCCACCCGGTGTTGGTCCCGACAGACGAGCCACTGACTGTGGCTGATGCCTTGGGCAACAAGTTTACTAGGTACGATGGGAAGGCGAAGTGGGACTGGAAGAGTCAGAAGAATGGCTACGGCAGGGGGCCGAGCTCCAGGATCTAGAAGGCCCATCCTTCTAGCGACCGGGCTCCAAGCGAAGACATGTATGATCATGGCGCGGTACTGAGTGGGCACCTTCCTGGGCCTCGTTTTCTTTGTATCACCGATGTAAGCACGCTGTATAAAGATCGAAAAGGAGAGAAAGGGGGCAAGGCTGGCTGTTTGTCAAAGGCGTTGGGTAAAGGCGGGGGTCTCGGGGGCATCTTCAGCGACGGCCTTGTAATGTGATGCAGATAATGCGATAGTAGTGTACGACCATGTGTATAAGAAACTATCAAAGCTGTCTGTTCTCTCGAATTCCTGGCGTTTTGAGCTCTTGGTCAATCTATGCTGCTCGCCTTTTCCCTATGTCGAGCAGAAAAAAACCAGGGGAGGCGATTCGCTAGAACATGGCGCATCTCCATGTTGGAACTGAGGTCATCTCAAGATACATGTCCACCACGAAACGCTACCTAAGACAATGTGATTCTTAATAACGAGGAAGCTGCTTCTACTTCTGATTGATGCCGTCATGCAGATTGCAAATTTGCCCAAGGTTGGAAGGGTAATGACCTGTCAGGCTTGATCGCCATGTCAACACCAGGAGCTCTTCACGATGGCAGAGTTGCCAGACCCACGCGCTGCACAAGAGCTTGCCCCGTCTTTCCCGTTGTCGCCCTTGACCTCTTGCCTTTTTTTAACCTCCTCTTCTCTTCCCCAAGCTAGCTGCAACCCTTCACGTGAGTACATATTCCTAGGACCAGAAGCCCAACAAGGATCGTGAGGGAAACGAGCTGACAGAGACGGGACGAAGATACTGGTTCAAATCTCACGACTAGCCACACCAGACATTCCACGCTACCACAAACTCATAGCCAACAAGCTACTCGCTCACGCCAAATAAGGACGACATCATGTATCTCTATGTGCTCTTCATCATCATGGTCCTTATGTCCATTGTGGATATTGCTCAAGGCACCCCCGTCACCAACAGTAACAACATGACGAATGTCGACTATGTCGTTAACGGAGTCAACACCAAGCTCGTCGGTCCCCTCACGATTGCCACAGTCATCACTGTCCTCAGCATGATCCTCATCGGCAAGTACATTAAGGAGAACCACGACGACATTTCCAAGCTCTTCACGAGGAAGAAGCGCCGATCTGCCTCCGTGATCGGCCTTCCGCCGTCACCAGCCGCCGGACGCTGTCAAGGGCACACGGGAAATCGGCCGGATGTCGACACCGAAACGGACGTGGGCGACGTCACTGAGCTCATCGACATGCCCGCCACGCCGACCTCCCCGAACTCGATCGACGCCGATCTCGTCTCCCTCCGCGCCTTCCTCGCCGCCACCGACGCCGGCCCCAAGAGCAAAGACAAGGAAGAAGACGCGGCCATGATGAGCGGCGCCAACGGCCCCGGCTCCGCCAGCGACATCAAGGCCAAGATCGCCGCCGCCCCCCGCCACGTCACCTGGGGCATCGGTCTCGACCTCCCCGCCTCTGAGCGTCCCCTCCCTCGCGGCCACTACACTTCCCGCCGCTCGGTCCCGCGCTCCGACGAGTCGGGGGCCGGCCCCTCGGGCACCAGCACCTGCTCCCGCAAGGACGAGGGCCCCAACTTCGTCTTCTTCTGAGGACGACGTCCCTCCCGTGAGTGCACACTGGTACTCGGACCGAGTAGAAAGATGGTGGCTGACAGTGAGGTGTAGACTTCTTGATCGCTGCTCTTAGCGGTCTCTGGTCCCTCAGCTCCCCCCCTCCCCCCCCCTTCGGAAAACCTTTCGAGTGTTGCGGTTTGGTGCGTGTTAGTTTTCAGCCCGGCTGGTAGGTACGTCTCGTGCTCTTTTTGATTCTGAGGATCTTGGCTGATGATGGCACAAGCAGTAGCTATAGTTAGTCTCGCCTCCTCACCTTGAATAGGGCGATGGAGCGTGGGGGCCATTCTCTAAGATAATTGATGTTTTCGACGTGCGCTTGGTGGCTTCAAACGAGTGACTTGCGTGGGATGACATGCTGATGGTATTCGTTGGTGAGGGTCATGATTTGGTTCATGATGAGGCCACTCGGCTCATCCTTCCACCTTATTTTCACTAGGTTTGATGGGTTGCGCCTCTCGATGGTTCGGGGGAGCCCGATCGCAGTAGTATTGCTTCAATGCGCGTCCTAGCCAAGATGAGAAGGTGGCACTATTCGGCATCCAAGGCCGGGCCAAGGTGCATTTAGGGGGGCAAAAGGAGGGTTCGGTCCGACAACACCTGCTCCCACGGGCATAGGAGGGTTGAGGATGTGAGATACGAGCGATGAGTGCACCGCAGGATCGTAGTGTCGGGCACCCACGCAGGTGGTGAGATGTAGATGACGGCGAGGAGAGGGGGTTTTGTTGGGGCAGTGGCTGGGATGAGTGAGTTTACGCGGGGCTTAGGAGGCTTGAGTTCGGTCAACGGGACTCACCGAGGCGGTGCCGCTTAGTAATAGATGCGCTCCCACTGTACTGTCGAAAGCTGTGGGGGTCGCGATGCGAGGCAGGCAGGCAGGCAGTCAGTTTTGTCCGCCCACGCTCGATCACAGAAACAGGCCATCTCGGATTGCAAGTGCATGCACGAAGCCCGACTCGCCTTTCAATCAAGCAGCTAGATGGCCAACACACCATCACACGGATGAATCAATCTGTGCTAGACCAGCGCCCCAGTGGGCCTCGCTACTGACAGCCCGGAATCTACGACAGCGACCACATGGCAAGCCCGGCACCCTGGGCGCCTCAAGCAGACACAAGCTCCAGGTTCCTGCCCACAGACACCCAAAACGGCCAGGCCAAGCAACGGAGACACCACCTATTGACAATGCCCCTTGTCAGCCTCGCCGCGTCGACCCCCCCTTCATCCGCCGGCAATATTCCCCGGCCGGCGAGAGAGAGAACTCGAAGGGGAGGGGGAGGGGGGGAATGAAGACGAAGACTGGGACGCTACGCGAGACGCCCAATTGCCTCCCCGCCAATACGCCCATCATGTCTCGCAGGAGGCCGCTAGCTTCAAGCTCGATGCCCGGTTCTAGAACCGGCCACACGGATGGCCAGGGTGCTAAAGTGTCTGGCAGGCTGGGCATCGCATGGTTTGGGTCCCGATGACGCTTCAAGATCTCTCCCGTTCGTCCCGTCCATCAACCAGTCCATGTGTTCTCCTCGAACGTCATGTCGCCTACAAGGTGTGGGAGGGGGGCCAGGGGAGGGGTAAGGAGGGGGGTGAAGCCACCCTGGACAGGACGATGGACCCTGTTTTCTCTTCGGCGGCCAGGCAAAGCAGAAAAGGTTGAATGCGAGAAACACCGAAGCGAGCGATGAACACGCGCCAGCAGGCATCTGGGCCACGATGCCCCCCCAGTGCGAACCCGGCAATTGATCTCAACCCACTCGCTCATCAATCTGCGACGCCGATGCGCACGCAACCGAGAGGCGACTCCTCACCTGGTGCTGCTTGGCCGCCAATCGCTCCGACTCCGCGCACCCGTTTTCCCCCTCCGTGGCCCTGGCTCATTATTATTAGTCTCCCCCTTGACAGCTCCCCTTCACATGGCAAAATGGAGCAGCATCGCGGGAGTTCGCATCTCAACCAACCGATCTGCCAACTAACTTCCTTGAGGAAATCTCCCGTCCTCGCCATTGTCTGCCCAGCGCCCCGGACGGAACCCTACACCTACACACGGCCCCGTCTCACTCGGCTCCTCCACAGTACAGTACGGCCGTGTCGTGTTGTGTCCTGCTGTGTTGTGTTGTGCTACCGGAGAGAGGGTAGAGGGCACGCACATACACCACTCCAACGGGCCCTGCCCTTTCTCTCTCGCTCTCTCTCTCCTTTTCTCTCCCCAACCCAACCCCTCGCACGCCCACAGCACAGCAGCTTGTCTGGCGAGCGTCACCACCCGATCGCCTGCCCTGTGCCCATCGGTGCCGAATCCAGCACCGGGTAGATCGTCTTCAATCCCCCGACAGGTACATTCGCGATGGAATCCATGTCGACTTTGAACCCCGAGGTTCCACCCCCGAACAGCGCTGGCTCGAGCGATGGGTCCCCGAACGCCCCGAGTATGGTGCCCGACACCACGCCGCCTGATTCCCGCGACTCGCCCAACACCTCGTCCTCGGCGAACAGTGAATCCCGCGCCCCTCAACCGCCGACCACCCCGGCGGCATGTCTAGGTTGTGTATGCCAATCGCCCTCCCCGAGAGCCGTGTCATTGTCCTTGCTTCGCTACTAGCTCAAAACCCCGCTTAGCAATCCCTGTCGTTGTCGTGTCTTGAAGCTCTCCTGCTGACCCAGCCGGCTGTAGCGCAGCAAGCATCTCAAGTGCGACGGTCAGAACCCATGCGGCCGCTGCAGGACCTCCGAGTCGGAATGCGTCTACATCGCGTCCCGCCGTGGCTACAAGGGACCGAGACGAGGCAACGCCGCCAATCCGAACAAACGAGCCCGTTCCTCTTCGCCGCCGGCCTCCACCGTGGGCATGGTCGACAGCTGTCCCATGCTGCTCGGCGCCAGCACTTCAGCTGCCATGCCGGTATCCATGGCCCCGTACGTTCTTGGCGGCCCTGTCCTGCCCAACACGCCTCACGCGACATATGCAGGAACGCCACATCTCAGCGACGTTCACAACCTGCAGCTCTACCGGCCCTACGGTAGCTCCAACGGCTACCAGCTGAACCAGCTGGCCCTGAACAACCACGGTCTGATTCCCACCCAGGCACCCACTCAAACGCCCGCCGAGCGGTGCCTCGATTCCTTCTACCGACACTTCCACGCCGGCCATCCCTTTGTCCTGCCAAAGGAATGGCTGTTCCGGGTTCTGGGCGATACCAATATCGAACCCCTCCTGGCTGCCATGCGCTGGGTGGGGTCCTTGTTCGTTGATGTCGGGCCGGCTCGCGCGGGCTTCTTCGAGGAGGCCATTCGACTCGTGCAAGATCCCGCGACCAAGAAGGACGGCTTTCTGGTTCAGGCACTGATCCTCCTCATCGTAGGGACCGACGGAAGCTGCCAGCAGGAAAAAGCTCGACAGCTGCTTGCGGACGCCGAGCGCCTCGCCCTCGAGATTGAGCTCAACGGTCGAGCGTACGCGAACGTGCATGGGCGTGGCATCCCGATTCTCGAGGAGAGCTGGCGGAGGACGTGGTGGGACCTCTATATCGTGGATGGCATGGTGGCCGGCGTCCATCGACAGACGAACTTCCTTCTGTTCGACGTGCCTGCCGACGTGGGCCTGCCGTGCGAGGAGCATCAGTTCCTATCTGGTGTGAGTAGAGAGATGGCCCCGTTCTCCTTGCTACCGCCGTTGACTCTCGCGTCTGCAGACTATCCCGCAACCCATGTATCTTGAAGACCTCGAAGATCGCGAGTTCTCCGGCGAGACTCGGGAGTTCTCTTCGTTTGCGTATCGCATCGCCGCCGGGCGCAATCTCGGAAAGTTTATGCGCGTCCCGCCCATCTTTGGGCCCGAGGACGAGAATTTGGCACGCATCGAGGCGCTTTTGACCAACTGGAGGATGCACCTGCCCGGCGCCAAGCGAGATGCGCTCAGCCAGAAGCTGCAGTCGGACGAGATGATCTTTCAAGCCAGCATGATGACACACGCGTGAGTAAAGCAAGGTCGGCAGTTGGGCTTACGCTGACGCTTCTTGGCAGCACCTCCATTATGCTTCATCAGCCGCACTCCCAGCTCGATTCATCACCGGCCCGGTCCGTCACATCGTGTGCACCCCATCGCCCTGTGCCGTCGGGGGATTACTTCAACGCCCACACCAACCACACCGTGACGTCGGCGGCTGAGATTAGCAAGATGATCACCCATCGCGTCCCGCTGATATCGCACACCCACTTCTTCACCTGCGTGATCACGCTGTCATCCATCGTCCACCTGAGCCGGTGGGCGCTCGTCTACATTCCCCACGACGACGACGAGCTGCGACAACAGCTTCGTCTGAACATTGGCGCCCTCAGCGAGCTGTCGCCCGTGTGGAGGGCGGCCGGCACGGCTTCGGGCCAGGTCAAGGGCGTCGCGCAGGAGATCTATCGCGCCAAGAAGGCGTCGCGGGTCAACCCCGGCTACTGGGCCGGATACACCTCCGAGGAGGTCATGACTAGCATTGCTACGGACGAGACGATTATGAACGAGATTGAGGTCGGGTTGCCGCCGGGCATGCCTTCTATGGATGGCATCTGACGGCGATGAGATGATGATATGATGGAGCGCCGAGAGGAACCTGCCGTTCCTTGCGAGAAGACAGTAGTGTTTGGGGTAATTTTTCGAGAATGGCTAATCTCAAAATAGAGGAGCGGAATAAAGGTTCTGATTTGACGATCACAGCGGGAGTTCGGTGTCGCGGCTGTTGCCTTGGGGCCGGCTTGCAGGGTGCTCGCCTGGTGTTCAATGCCAGCTTCAACTCACTATGACTTGCACCTGAGTCACGTCATTACATCGGTATAGACAGTCCTAGGATTCTTGGTGACACCTGCGGCTATCGACGTCCGTGGATTCGGGACCAAAGTGGAGATCAAGGATCGGGCCGACAACATTGACGCTCGGGGCGGGTGATCGCATCTGCTGAAAGATCTTCGATCGGCGAGAAAGAATCGGACGAACAGCGATGGTCATGGGAGTAGTGAGCCTCTCTGAGCATGACGGATCCAAAGACTGCCCATGGTGTCGGCAGCTGGCCATGGCCATGGCCACCATGCGTCGCCTGCCGCCAAAGGCAACGCCCGCCGGAGGGGCTGTGATCATGAGGCTTTCGGATCGTTGGCGACGGTGGCTGTGACTGCCTGGTCGTCGTCGCACAAGGAGCCCGCAAGAATGGACCAGTTTGTTCACTCCAGTCGTGGGGATCAACGACTTTCTGGCGCGACGTCCCATCCTCGAAGGATATGTATCATCGCTTCAGATGCTCGATCGACAAGTCGTCGGATGCTCGCAAGTACCTCCCCCCAACCTCACCACGGAAAACCAATAGTGAACTGACCCTCCGGACGTCAATGGTAGCTTCCTCGGTTGGTGGCTCGCGCAATGCCCGCATCCGTCGGTGTGATCAATGATATCGTGGGGTCTACCTTGACCGCAACTTAGATCATCTCCGGCCTCCTGAAGGCCTGCACCCGCCTGCATATTCAATCAGCATCTGGACTTCAGCACCGTGGCCATCGCCTGCTCAGTGCCTCAGCCGGAACATAAACGAAGTTCAAGGTCGACAGTGGCCGTGTCTAGCTTGTTCGCTAGTCATTCTGCTCAATGTCGTTTGGGTCGTCATCAGTGTCGGCCCCATCGTGCATGAAGACACCCTGCCTTCCTGACCAACCGTGTCGGTGAAAGGCAGTCTCGTTGCAGGTTCGAGGCGACTCTTGTTGAATTCGCCATCAGAAGGCTCCATTGATACCTGGAACGAGTCTCACTTCGCAGGTACTGAGATTGGAGCCCTTGACGATTGCGTCGGCAGCCCTGCTACTGAGTCGTTGCTCGCCAACCGAGAGATGTAGCAGAAATCGAGTAAGTGAACGGAAGTAGAAACCTCTCATGTTCTTAGACAGTCGGCTACTGGCTTGGTCATTCTCCCGAGGAGGGCATCGGCATGGTGGAGGCACTGGTGCAGCAACACCAGCATCGTGAGAAGGTGGCCGATGGAGGTCCAAGCATGGATGGACGGCTTCGAAAGGCATTTGCCCTATCCGCATCAATTGAAGACTTAGGCATCGCCGCCATCATCAGCTTCTTGGATCGAGTGACCTCGTCGCCTGGACGAGCCACGGGTTTTAAGGTGAGGCGAGCGCAAGCAGAACGGAGGGCCGTATTGCACTCTCTCGTTGGGGATACCCTCCACGCAACAGATCAAGCCCCCTTCCCTTGGCGCGATGCCGAGCTCAAAGAACATAGTGCCGCGCAACATTCGAGACCTATTTTTAAACTGTTAGCTATCCACATTTCCACTGACTATCGAGAAGTACAGGTTGTCTCGCGACATGACAGCTGGCGAGAGTCGCCTCGCTCGCCACAGTCCCCGATGATGCCTGTCATTTCGCTTCCTGGTGCTAGTCAAGCCACCTCATCCCCCGGCGGCCGTTACAATGTCGCGAAGCTGTGCCCCCAGCGAGAAGCGGGCGGGCACGGCAATCCATTGTGGTGGCCAATTTCGGCAGCCCAATTCTTTCCCTCCATGACCTGATTGTGCTCAGGCATTTCGTCGACGTGGCTACCGCCAAGGTCTGGTCGACTCCCGTCCGCGGCGGGGGGTTACGCGGGCGTTCTGCGCCCGCCCAGGGGGCCTGCAACAGCCTGGGCTGAGGGCCGAGTCCTGAAGCTTCTAGAACATCGTTCATCTCGATCAGCAGCAAGGATGCCACTGAGATTGATGAAGCCTGCCAGTCAGCGAACAGGGTGGCCACGTGTGGAAGCCGGGTCTAGATGACGGTAGACTGTGGTCAGACGTTCGCTCGGACAGTTCCACCGGGTTGTAAGGTCAGGGGGGGAGGGGTGGGCTTCCTGGTGTCGTCGATCTGCTCCGCCCGTCAATTGCGACTTTCGCCCCCCTGTCCTTCTTAGTTCGAACGTCAAGTCGTTTCTGCCGCTGTTCTTTCTTCCCTGTTGATAAACAACCCAGGCCGTATACGACCACAGATGACTCTGGCCCACGCAGCGGTGGCGGTCAGAGACAAGTAACAGGGATGCACTGATGCCCAGATGCCGGCCGAGTGGCTTGCCCCTGATACAGTAACGGGTTCGCCCCCGGATGAATGGTCCAGGGGTGTCCCCTCCCGGTCAGGTCTCGGATGCGAGCCAGTTCTGACGGCAATGAGGGTGTTGACTAACACGACCTCCTGGCTCATTCAGCTTTTCTTCACCTATCACGCTGGAGACTGGTTTCATGCGCGATTATACACTCTGAATCCAGAGGCACAGTGATATTGAAGACGAAAAACCGACTTTTGTCCAGCCGTTGCATTACTTCCTGGTCTGACCCCTTTCAGCCTGTCACCGATGTAACCCCCCCCCCAGCCAACTTCATCTCCACGTATTACCCAGATCGACCTCCTTACCAAACTAGAGACTGTCGATCAGCTGGTGTTAGCTTTTCCAATGCGCGACATGGACAGGGTCACTAGACGTCTCACCTGCAGGGTTCCTAATCAATGTTAAGCTCACTGGTGTCGAAGGTTGGCATGTCGCCGTCAAAACCGCTTCCAACTCCAGCAATCAAGGCTTCGATGTCTGCGGCACGGGCCGAGGTCTTCTTGCTAGCGGGAGATTGTGAAGTGACAATGGTGGCGGGGGCACCTTGGTCCACCGACTTGGTGGACTGAGGGAACAAGAAGGCCGACTGGCTGGGCGGCCTCGATGGTGGGCTTGGCCGTCCGACGTTGTCAGCAGGCGCCGAAGGTCGCTCTGCCATGGTGCTGATTCGTGGTGGTGTTGAGTTCTGTCTTGAGGGGGATGTGCGTGGGCTTGGTGCTCCGTGTGCGTGTTGGAGGTGACGGCTGATGGACTGGCGGGTGCTGGGCGTCAGGGTACTGAGGTGCGGGTGGGAGAAGCTTGTATGTGTGAAGAGAAGACTGTTGGATGGTGATGTGACTGACCTTCTGACGAGCAGCGAGGGCGACAGCTTTATACCCTCTACGGTCTCAACAGAGACTGGGCAGTCGCCGCATGTTGTACCCTGTTGCCGCTGACCGAATGGCGTGGGAGCGGTTCCGTACTCCTCGTACGCGTCCGCTCAAGACCAGCGATCAAAATGGTTGAAGCCAGCGATCATGGCATGCCGCCCATGACACGCAAACAGGGCGGCCCCGGTCGTGGAAAACGACACCGAGGTACCAGGCCAGGTACTGGTCCAGACCACACGCCATGAGCAAGTTGTGGTGAAGACTCCCACGGGTGGCTCGTTCACCCCCGGCACTTCTTGGCTGAACATCCTGCCCTGTCCTCCCCTGGGAGCTCGCATCAGTGCCGACTCATGCCCATGCTACTAACCGGGCAGGATAGGAAAAAGAAAAGACGGTGGGAAGGGGGTGGGAAGGAGGCTCAGGACTCGAATCATCTCGAATCAGGAGCCGGGGAGACGACAGGTTCCGTCGACCGGTAACTACCGAAGCGGGAGGTCATTGGACTCGGATGCGGAGGGCGGAACGAACAAGCCAAGCAGCGATCCCTTGCCCGTCTCCCTTTCAGGTATCAGGTTAGTGCTGCCGTCAGTCTCCCTTGTCTCTCGAGACGAAACAATAAAGATTCACCCGCTAGCCTGGGATCCAACGCTGTGCCGTATCCATGCAGCCCACTGCCGGAACCGCACCCCCCCCCCCCCCCCAATAACTTCCCGCTGTAGGCTCTGGGCTACCGGGCGGTACATCTCGACGTCGGGCGGGGCATTTTTGCTTCGTTCCCATCTGGTTCCGTTGTGCCCTTCTCCCTTGCCCAGGTGCTAGATTTTGCCGACCTGTACAGACCCCCCAACTCCAACCTCGCCAGGCCGGTAAACAGCCTCACCGGCAAGCCATGCAAAGAAAGGTTGCCACGGGGCTCTGCTTTCGGCACCGCATGGATACCTAGGCACCTCATCACCCCATCTGCAACACCCAGACAGGTACCGCAGCAGTGAGAGGCGCTGGCGGCATGCGCCTTCCTTCTCCCACTCCTGGCGCTAGAAAACTCGCATTCTTCACCGGTTGAGTGCTTCCTCCTGTGCTGGGAAAAGCAATGTACTGCAACCTCTCAGGTTCTTCAGTGGCATGTCTCGCCGGGGAGAGGCAGACCAGGGTCGGGCATCCTGACGACGAATGTTGAGGCCGGTCCGCACGTGCCCGCCAGCGTGAGGGAAGAATGACGAGCTTGGCTACATGTGCTGGATAGCCATGTTTCTGGGTGAGCCTTGGCAGGTATGTGTTGCGGTGATGGGCAGGATCCCAGGCGGGCGACCACAGAGGATGGTTGTGTGACTCGGGGGCATCGTGTACGGAAATTTGGTCGGAGGCACAAGGGTGAAGGTTTGTGGTCGCGCGGCGTTTTGTCTGAGCTGCAGCAAGCGTGCAGCCTGGCGAAAGCCACACCACCACCACGGTCTTGTCATCCGCACCCAAGATGCGAGGGACTCGCCAGTTTGGTGATCCACAGGCACCGTTGCACCAATCTATGAGCACCAAAGGGGCCCCATCGTGTCTCGCACAAATGGTACCTTACCTACCCACCTACCTACAGAAATGGAAGTTGGGAATTGGAAGTTGGGGCATGGACCAGGGAGCAGTCTCTTCCGAAACACCGCCTACATCGATCGCCGCGGGTTTCTCTCGCCACTTGCCCTCCGGTCTCCCTCATCCAAACCCCAAGAACCAACCCGGACGAAGTCGAGGCGCAAGGTCCTTTCCCACACTCCGAGCTTGAGGACCCCACAAAGCTGACAACGCACCGTTGGCAAACCCTGGCTCCTCAACAGAAATGATTCAGAGGAACGAGCCCACGGCCGACGAGACCGTCCTCCTTACCCCTTTCTCCGACAACCACATCACCACCATCACCACCGCCGCCGTCAAAGCACCCCCCGGCGGATACGGATACGCCCAGACCGACCCGCCATGCTGGCCTGGTTTCTGCAGCCTCACCTCGGGCTGGATGGCCATGCGTTCGACCGACAGTGAGAGGGCCCCATGTCACCGTACGGCGTTGCCTATGCTGCGAACTGGTCGTAGTCATCGCTGGGGCCTTTTCGAGACGGCCGGTGCCTGCGGCCGCATGATGCGGGCCTCTTCGCACGAGACCATCTCGCTGACGCGGGCCAGGCTGCACGGCGAGATCACGCATGCGCCATGCGACCATTCGGTTGACATGCCGCCCTGCGCCGGCCAGGAACCGGAACCTCTTCCTGACCAGAGGTCTGCGGCGGAAAGTTGATTCGACCTCCACCACACCACCCACCTCCTTGCATGCCGAGTCAGTCACTGCAACCGGACATACATGATAGAATGGACTGATGTAAACCCGCTGGGTTGGACATGACAGAAACACCAGCCAGCTTTGCCACCCTCGGCGCGGCACTGCACGTCTCTGCCGCCCCTACCTCTTCAATCAACCAACCGGCGAGCTCTGTTGTTCGCAGCTGCCTGCAGGTGAAATGAGTTGGGGGGCCCTCATCTGGTAGGCTCTCCACCGATCTCGAGGTCAAGGTGGTTGATGGTGTCCTCGCTCTCGCCAGTCCAGCCATCCGCGCCATGGACCGAGGGGCCGAGTCTCGCCAGGCGGCCGGGGCATGCAGCTCTCTCGGCATGCATGGTTCAGGCGGCAGTGGTGGTGGAAGTGCCGACTCGCTGCCTCCTTCTCGCTCTGAAGAAATGAGAAAGGTGGACGGACTGGAGCATGGCGACGTGGACTCGACGCTGTCGGCTGCCGCCTCCTCGGAGACAGGGGCAGGCCGTCCCGTCTGACAGCCCGTGTCGAGCTCAGGCGGCGGTGGCCCTGCGATGCGGGACGCAAATCGGGCGACAGGCGTCGACTGATGCTGCAGGAAGGGCGTCATCGGGGTGGTGTTTGGAAATGAGCAGCACAACACGCTGTCTGCGCTGGCAGTAGACCGCCTTTTTGGGGGGCACTCGTAGGGTGGAGGCCGGCCTGCGCTGTGCCACCAACCCATCAATTCGACCGGCTCGCTGGGACTGGGAGTAGCCCGTCTAGCGCGGGCTCCTAGAGGGCCATGGAGGGCCATGGCCCAGGGAGCTGGACCCAACAGGCATGCCGGCTTACCATGTATTTGGGTTCATGTCAACGCAGACGGATTCCGGCGAAGAGGGAACCAAGGTGCCTACTACCACCTGCCTGCCTGCCTGCCTGCCTCCTCGATCGCATGTATGGAGGTCTGGCTGCAAGCGCATCGCCAGCGCGCAGCGGGCGGCGGCAGGAGATGCTGCTCTGGGTCGTTCGCGCCAAAGAGCACACATCCATAGCGGAGCGATGGAGCCAAGTCCGTTTCCCAAGGATATGAGGGGTGAAACGAGAAGGACAAAAAGGGGGGGGGGGGTGTGTGTGTTCGGACGACGTCTTTGACAGGGCCCCTTGCAAGGCCCTTGTCGAATGAGACCAGGCTGGATCTGCTGGGTAAAGGGGGTGGGGGCGGGGAATTCCGCCCTGGCGGCTAGGTGGGACGCAAACTGCCAGACATCCCCTTGCCAGGTACGGTACACTACGCCTTACCTTGTGGACCGACCAGGCTCCCACGCCGCACGGTAACGTCAGCAGTACCTGGCCATGGTCTAAAGGTCCACCCTAATCGCAAAACACCAAGCCAACCTCGCTCATCATCACCACACCCTCCTTGCCTTGCCCTGCCACCCCTGCCCTGCCCCCTTTTCCCTTGACAGAAAGGTGAGACTGGAGAATATACACTTTCCTCCTGCCAGGTACCAGCCAGGAAGGGCCTGTACTGGCACCCATCTTTTCTTTCGCTGCTGAGGGTCCGGATCAGAGACAGTGCGGGCCTGATCACGCTACGCTTTCACGCTTTCACGCACCAATGTACTGCTACACACGAGTCCAGTGTGAAGATACCGATCGCCCATTCAACAAAGGAAACCAGCCTCTTGCTCAGGGCCAGCACCGACCGGACGCGTCGTACGGGATGCCCATGTAAAATCTCTGTCGAGTGCGCCCGTCCGCCGGCCCATCCGAAATGAGATGCTTGCTTTGGGAAGACTGCAGCTGTGAAGCATCAAACTGTTTCTTGACTCGTCCTCGATGCCGTGTCGAACTTGTTCGTCGCCGCACACGCTTCCGTCACGTCAAGCCCCCGGCGCGTGTACGCCGGTGGTGCAGCCCCGCCCAGTGCACAGCTTTTTTTTGGGGGTCTCCGCGGATGCCCCGCGCCCCCAGACGCCGCGCCCCAGATGAACCGCCCAGGTGCGTTGCGTTGCGTTCGTGAGGGGAAAGCCCTCGCCGGCGTCGCAAGCGCAACGGTACTGGGCAGAGACGTCAGCTGTTGAGCCCGCCAGACTGCGCTGTCTCAAGGTATGCCGTCTGTCTGTTTCGAGCCATGCAAGAACGGCCGGGAATCCTAAAACAGCTCGTGGATCCCGCCCGCTGTTCCAGTCACGGGTGGCCGAGGACGGGGGTGGGGCAGATGGCCGGACACACGTGTCCCTCCCCCCCGGGTGCCTTGTAAGGCACGCTGGACCCAGAAATATCCCGCCCCTGCCTGGACCAGGACCAGGCTGACCTTTACGCACAGCGGTCGCAAGCTGTGACCCCAACTAATGCCATATCCCTGTGCCTCGCTCTCAGCCCAGCCGTGCCGCGAGTCGAACACAATACCGCGCGCTTGCTGCCGGGTACCCACGGTACGTAGGTTGAGCGCGTGTCGCAAGATTAACCTTTGATCCGACTGGGCCCCGATAGTTAGCGCCGCAACTTGCACTGGCTCGAGACCATGCCACGACGGCAGACAGGGAAGCCACTGCCCCTCCCTCTGTGCGGACGAGCATCGCGGAGGGAAAGGCCGGCCGACTCGCGACGGGTCCGTGTGTCTGTTACATGGTGCCTGTCTTTGCGGTTGGGCGAGGGGATGGATACCAGGGATTGTCAGGCGGCATGGTTCATGATCATGACTGGCTGGAGTTGAGCTGGCTACTGCATGAGGTGGAATGGAACCAGATGATTGCGCCTTGGACCGGGCTGCTGGTGCTGCGCGAGAGTCATCGCTCCGCCGGAGACGTGTTCGCTCCATGGTTATTGCTCTCAGCGCGGGCGGCGTTCCCTCGGGTTGGTCGTTTGTCTTGCGGACGGTGCTCGGTGCTCGGGGGGTGCTCAGAGGACCAAGAGGTGCTCAGGGCCTGACAGGACTCGCCACCTGGCGTCACTCCCCAGCAGCTGCCCTGCGAAGCCAGACAGATAGCCAGCCAAGGTAGCTCCCCATGATGACCATCTCTGCGTGCAGACTAAGGCCATCAGTATTGGTAACATGTTGTTTCTCGTCGAATACGCCCGTTTCATAGAGTTGTGGTTCACATGCACAAGCCTAGAATGGTGGGTTACGAGGGATGGAGCACCAAAGACGTGTCAGCTTATCAAGGCACAACCTGCGGCCACGCTGCGAAGCAGCTGCGATCGGAGTGCTGGCCAGGACTTGGGGTCTGCGGTGGCATCACAGTCGCTCTACGGACAGTAGCCTATGCTTTCCTTCTCGCGGAAAGAGGTCATATATAACTGTCCCATTACCACAGACTTCGAAGTCGATGCAGACCGCGCTCTTGGGAGACGTCTTCATTCTACTAGCATCTATGCTTTGACACCAGTACAGCCCAGCTGTCTCTACAGACTGCAGTCAATGCTGAAGCATAGGTATCTTTGAAAAGCCCTGGGTTTTCCTTCTATTGTACATGTTCGTCTTGAGTGTAATGCCGTGGGCGACAGCGCCGTGGTCTCGCGTGTTGCATCGGACCACTGCTGAAAGTAAGCAGCGTCCTTGTTCTTCTCCAGACCCATCACAACCAAGGTCGTCGAGGAAGAGGGTACTCTGTGACGACCGCCGTGCTCGTGTTGAACCGATCCGTACGGGGCAAGGTGTATGTAGGTAGTGTCGGTGTCATCGCTCGGTTCGAGGGTCGTCCGGGTTCGAGGGGAGGGTATCGGTCGGTCTTTCGATCCTGTCTAGAAGTTACTGCAGCGTCATCGATCCGACGGTCAAGCGTGAACGGTTTTGGCCTCGTTGCTGACTGTGATGGCCGTCCTCCGACCCAGAGGCCTTGGGAAGCGCTTCGTGCTGGGAGTTGAGTCGAAGGTCAAGAAGGCGTCGAGAACCAAATCCTCTCAAGATGGAAGAAACGTACCCGTCTGGTGAAGACAACAAGGACAACAGATTGTTGAAAGGCAACATAGTCCAAAGAAATAACAATGTGGTGTGCGACAGTACGGGCGTCAAGGCTGTTGCTGGCCTCAAAGAAGAGGAATGCGGGTGAACCGCGCCCCCGAGACAACGTTGGTACACTTCGGCATGGCGAAATGGTCCGCGGACGGCTAGGCAGCCAGCTGGTTGCCTCCTTTAACAGCATCCACACTTCATCCCTTTCTGATCTTGTCACGAGCGATTGTCATTCTGCCTCGCGTTGGCCAACTTTGGCGGCCTAGATCGACACCTAATCTGGCGCGAAGCCCACCTTTGCTTGGCGTAGTCGGTGGCCTCGGAATGGGTCGTCAATCCAACACCACATAGCCAAAGAACAAAGAACTTCGAGAACAGCCCGGCCACACCTGAATTTGGAGCTCTTGTTTCACGCTTGAAGCCCACGTCTTTCCCGGACATCCTCACCTTCTGCTGACCGCCAATCGCGGTTGCCGTAGGTGGCTCGCGGCCCAGCCACGGATTCGTGACGACACCGAGGCACCCTCTATCTAGCCAGCCATCTTCGCGTGTTCAGGTGTTTGTTTCCATGGCGTCGAAGCTGGTCAAATGGTCTGATCGCGCACGCTCACCGCTGCCGCAGTCAGGGGTCATGGGTCTTGACACCCTTTTCATCTTGCCCAGGTCTGTCAGCGCCCAGAAATTCCAATGTGCCCAACAACAATGTTCAAGATGCCAGGATCCCTCGGGGAAAGATGCTAGGTGCTCCCGCCGATCCACCCGGCCCCCTTTTGCCATCCACGCCCGTCCACACTGGGGTGCCGCCAGGCTACGTTCCAAGGGCAGCTTGCTGCTTGGGCGCCTTTCGTCAACCAGGCCAGGCGCCTACAACGTTGGCGGGGCGTGAGTCCATCCGTGTTGGAAACGAGATTGCTACGCCATCGCTCTATCTCTCCTCCTGCAGCCTCTAGACCTTGGCCGGATGTCATCCGGCTGTCTCGATTCCCCCGACGCCCGGTTTCTTCTGGCCGGTTCTAGACTGTCCAGTGTGCTTGCTGCACAATTCATTGCTTTTCAAGCCAGTCCAGGGGGAGCAATATGTTGAGAAAAATAGTTGCATCTGCAGGAGACCAGTCACTTGCGTGAAAGGTGAGGCACACATCGCAGAGGAGGGGTGGAGGTCAGCACAATGAAGCCCCTGAGGCGCATCAAAATTTTCCAGTGGTGCATTTGTGCCGTGATAAGTTCCCTCCTATAGGCTTCCTGTTGACGGGCACTCCGGACCAATGCTCCCGCAAGAGGTTACACATACTCAGGCGTGCGTATCATCCGTCTCAGAATTTGTGCTTTCTTGTTCTCACCATTTGCCACAGAGCAACGCCAAACCGTCTGCGGACCTCTCTACCTACGGGACCACGGTTTTCCAGGCCTGCTCATACCTCCACTACATGGTCCCTTCGCTTCTCTTCAGTAGCAGAAGCCCAACCTGAGCAGCCCCATGCTCTGCGGTGATCCGACCTCCCCCTCCCTCTTCCTCCGTCCTCTACGCCAATAGAGCAGGCTGATCCAAGTTCAAATGATATTCTGGCCTCAAGTAGAACTCTCATTACCCTTCCGGCTCGCGTCAGGCGTCGAACTCGGGAGGAAGTGTCGAACATGGCTAGGCCCGCTGTCACCTGCGCCAGCCTGGTTGAACACGAGCTGAGATGCAGGGGAGTGGTCGCCCCAGACGCTGAAACACGGCCCATGCAGAGGGACAAGTCGTCAGGGCCTAACGCTATCCAAATCTCCTGGCCTCTTGTTTCGTAAGGGAGAAGGGAGAGACCCGGGACACTCTTCTGGGACGGCTTTCGCGTAAGGCTGGGGCGTTCTCCGTCGTTCTGGTGACTCAGGTCCGGCTGGCTTGGCGACACAGCTATCAGCTGAAATCTGCTGCGCAACGGAGGGTGATCACCGCTTATTGTGCACTTCGGCTTATGAAGAGGATAAGTTGCAGAGCTGCTACTTCACATCTCATGACTATGAGACGCTGGCCAAAGGATCTGTAGACGACATTCCACTGCAGCGTGGATATCTGCATATACGCTGGGGAGCGAACTCTGGAAACACCCCAAAATTGGTCGAAGCAAGACAGGCCCTCACCGTCGGTGTGGATTTGTTGGCTTCGTTGCACAGAACGGTCCCAGCTGAACAAGGCTATGGCAGCTGTAGGTGTACTAACAGCGGCTACTTCGTTTGAGAAATTAGCACCGAACTCATCAGCCTCTTGGTTAACCCTCTGATTTTCAAAATCAACTACAAACTAGGTATAATTCTCCGTGATTTGCCTCTGTCTTTGCTCTTGGTCTTGATGTCTAATTGGTAGCGAAATAGCGATGTCAAGATAACTGAACCCACCATCTGGCCGCGTTAGGTTGAAAGAGCCGTGGCGATTACGACCCGGACCCAATGAGACCGGCTCAGTCAGAAAATCAGCAGTCGACTCCTACTTCCATAACAGCATTAAACTTATTTGATAGGACAACCATGACCAAAGTCCCTTTGATGGGGGTTGCCTGGCTATCATATGTCAGCGGGGCACACACTGTGGGCTATCGTTGGCCCGAGAGGTAGGAGCGAGCACGTCATCGCTTTAATTGAAGCTAACATTCAATTATGATGAATCCTGTTGCCTAAAAACTATCACATTCCGTCCAAACTTCTTCCATCAACGTCAATTTCCTTCCTCCTGCTTCATATCCGGCGCCGTGTAAGCTGCACTTCCTTAGCACGAACCCATGGGGCACCCGACGCTGGTTCCCTTGAGATCGCCAGAAACGCCGGCAAGCTGCAGAATGGCGCCAACCACACCACCCATACCCTCGCCCGCGATCATACCCGCAGCAATAGCGTACGCGTAAATCTCGAAGCTCTCCGGCTTCCAACGACGCCACACCGCCGAGATGATGGCGCCCAGCAGAGCGGCGTTGGTGAAAACAGGGCCGGGGATGACGAACGACAGGGCGATGGCGCCCCAGTTGGGCAGGTAGTCACGGAACTTCTCGCGCTCGCCGACCAGGTAGTAGTGGCGGAAGAATACCTGCAAGATGGAGAAGACGCCCATGACGATGGAGAAGATGCCCGACGACAGCGGAATGCTGACGTTCGGCTCGGTGACGACCTGCGCGACCGCCGCCCAAGCGCCAACCGACGGCGCTCCGAAGGCGCAATGGCCGCCATCAATGTCCGGGTTGATGATGCACGGGTAGGCCGTCGTGAAGAGCACGAAGAGACCCGGGGCGAGCCAGACCGACACGAAGGTGCCGATGGACTGGGCGATGAACTGCTTGATGGGCGGCGTCCCGAGCAGGAATCCCGTGCGGAAGTCAGCCGTCAGGGCCGTGGACACATCAGCAGCGCCGGAGGCGAGACCACCGGCCACGAGGTTGATACGCTGCGCGTGCTGCACGCTGAGACCCATGCCCGAAGTCGCGCCGCCGATGACGAGCTGCGAGGCCTTGGATGCCGCCGTCAGAGGCGTCTGGTCCGTCACGGCACCGATCTGGATAGCCAGGAACGAGAAGAGGAAGGACAGCACCAGCGCCAAGATGGTAAGACCGGCGTTGATCTTCCACTGCACGGACATGATGATGATGGCCATCACGATCGAGGCCAGGAGGCCGCTCGTCCACATCCAGGTCCTGACCTGGTCTTCCGGCGGAGACGGGTCCTGCACCATGTCGTTTCGGGTCTGTTGGCCGTAGGTCTCAGACCGCTTCGCGAAGAACTCGATGCGCTTCCCGCGCTTCTCAGCGAGGGAGTTGATCGAGGCGCAAGACGAAGACCAAACAGCCTGGAGGCCGTAGGCGATGATCCTCCAGTGCACCATCAGCTCAGCCATGGACGCGCACACCATGATCATGACGCCGGGCCACAGCAGCCAGTATCGGGGCGACGACGGGCCATTGCCGATATCCGACAGAGAATAGAAGGTGTACAGTCCCTTCCACTTGGGGTCACCCTCGGAAACATCAAGACCGATACACTCGCCGTAGTGGACGAGAGCAGGACCGATGACGCCCCACGCGAGGACTGAACCGCCAAACATGGATAGGGCCGAGTTCATGCCGATGAGCATGCCGGAACCAACGAACGCCGTGGTCCATTCAAAGTACCATCCCCACGACTCAATGTTCAGCGCCCACGACGAGTAGCCGCTCCAGATGTGAATCCAGGTGAAGAAGTGCCAGTCGTACAGGATGCCGACCGCATAGTATGAGACGACACGGTGAACGATGCAGACTACAAAAGCAGTCGACACAGCCTTGAGCTTGCTCACGGCCTGCCGGGCTCCCGTCAGGCCGGCGTGCATCGACCGGATGGTCAGCGCCGCGGCCGTCGAGGTCGGGAACATGAGGCGCAGCTCTCGCGCCACGCGAATGACGAAGAACTTGCGCAGGGGCGTGACGAAGAAGATGCCGAAGAAAGCGCAAGAGATGGTCAGCGTGAAGATCTTGCCGATGTCGTGGATGGGCGAGTCGCTCATCAGGCCCAGACGGTACATGGCGGGGATGCCGGCCACGAAGATGCCGGCGAAACCACCAGCGCCTGTGGCAGCAGCCTGTACAACGCTGTTCTCTTGGGGACCGAACGGGCCTCCGATTATGGGAAGGTTGCTCTGCGACATGAGCTTGAGGATACCGTAGCCGAACAGGGCACCGAACATGTTGGCAAGGAAGGTGAAGCCCGTCTTGAGACCTTGATGGAGTCAGCACATCACTCCTCACGCAACGTGGATGGGGAGCTGGAGGCGGGCAACATACCCAGATACACGTTGGACGCATTGACCAACGAGCCAAGAATACAACCGATGACAACGGCCCGGATGGTGAGAGGGTTGCCCTCAGGGGGCAAGTCAGCGTCCATCTTCAGGGGACGGTAAAGGTCCTCCTCCTCAGGTTGCTCATCATCACTCAGCTTCAGGGAGACATCCTCAGTGGCCCTGTTCTTCTCATCGGTGAGATCGATGGCACCGATGCCATCGACGGCAGAGGCCGCGGTCACCGTATCCTTTTCGGCAGACATGGTGCTTGTGCCGTGGTTCGATCCTGGATAAGAAGTTGGCTGACAAGGAACACCGCAGGGTATATTTCCAAGCGGAGTGAACTGACAAGACTCCGAGATGTGAAGACCCCAACGAAGGGGAGGAGGGTTGGGCGCCGTATTTATCTCCAAGGAAGGTATGGACACCATGTGACAGTCCTCGGCCGGGACGACCACCTCCCTCGCCCAGAATCGACCCAGGAGCCAGAGACCTAGTCTGTTGCGGGGTGGTTGGTCTGGCACGCGATACGGGGGCACCCTTCTTCGGGGGGGTCCCGTTCTCGATGAGGCGTCGTCCACAATCTCGTGCGTACGATTACTCGTAAGAGGAACTGGTCAAGGGCGCGCTCTCCGGGGTCCTCGAACGTTGCTAGACCCCACAAACCCCAAGATAAGGCCAAGCAGGATGGAACCAGTCGACACGAGATGGGTGCGACACTGCCAAAATCCGGGCAAGCCTCGCGCAATCCGCCACCTACTCAAGACTACTGGTCCAGGTCGGCCAGACCTGTGGGTGTCTGTCCACCAAGTGGGTGTACTCGCCTCCGCATCTCCAGCATTGACCTTCCCGTTGTAGGGCAACCGAGCAACGATCTATCCGGCAACGACGGCACCTCTGTCACGATACCCTATCGTGCGGCATAGAGGCCGAGAGGGACTGGACGAGAATGGTGTAATGGCGACCCTCGTACACAAGCCGACGAGCCTCTGGCGACACATCAAAACTCCTCGCCCCATGGCTCCTTGAGCCAGTCAGTCGCCTGCGCACTCGACCTCCTCGAAGAGGATTGGAGCGTGTCGAACCAGCGCAGAGCCGCCAGGGGTTGGTCTGCCACGGGACGGCTCTTCGGCAGACGTTGTTAAGTAACTATCGCATTCGCTGGGGAATGAACTGACTAGCCCGCCTAGTAGCGGCGGAAGTCGAGCTCAATTCGATGAGTGGCGCTTCCAGAATCGCACCCGATGTGCCGATCGTGCCGTGTTGGCCACAGGTGTTCCCGTCGGAATGCCAAGCTATGGCAGCCGCTAAAAGGCTTAACCCGGCGACGTTGCGAACCGCCGCCACGGGGCGTCGACGACCAACAGCGGAATTTCTCCACGGTTGTGCTCCAGAATGGTCTGGCGGACGGGGTACCGGCAGAGACGGACCCGCTGCGCGTATTCGGCCGAGATATCCTGGCGGACGGTCCCGGTTTGGAGTCGAGACACACCACGTTGTCTTTCGACCTTCCTGATGCTCTCTAATGGCTTTTTTCTAGCCCCAGATAGCCTCCACACCTCTGAGATTCCTCGGTCTCGGCACACGTGCTGCCGGCGGTGGCACCTCACGTCATGGCGAGGCTGTCTGGCCTCCGCGAGGCGCGATGCTCGCGCTTCAAGTGCTGGTGCGCTCTCAATCGCATTCCGCCAGACGGAAATGAACCTGTTCCCGTTACTCCCATCATCAGCGCAAGTAGCCCGCCACGCGGGTCCCGGAGAGAAGGCGCCATTCCACGTCTCCGCATAGCGATTCCACCCCTCCGCGTAGCGCAAAGCTCTAAATGGAAAGTGTAACGTCAAATCCTAGACTAATAGTGAGTTGGTGGAGATAGAACAGGCCTTCTTTCAAACGTATAGCCTAATAGTTATATTAGGTACAACTGACAGTGACACCACCTAAAATATGCCTCCGTGAAGATGGGACCCACAGAAAAGGCGACGATGATGCGACCGACAATCTGTATTGAGTCAACATCAATTGTCAGGCTCAGAGATACCCCTCGTGCCTTGCCGCAGTCACATCATCGCCAGATTTGCTACAAACAAGAGCTGCGGAAGGAGTGATTTGAGATGCTGCGGCGGTACCCCAAGGCCTACTGTGATCCTGAGTGTCCTAGACTGGCGCACACAAGCCAAAAGCGAGCAGGCAGCAGGCTCGGCAAGACGTCGATTATAAACCACGGGATGACCCAGGTGACGCTGTTGGTGATGATGTTGATGCAGGCCACCAACACATACGCATCATTGGACGACCGTTGGCTGCAGCGTAGGATCGGCGGCTACCGCGTTGAGAAGAGAAGAGGAGGGGCTGTGTTGGACCAACCTGACATGCGGCCATCTCTCGGCATCACGTCTCACGAGTCGCCTAACTCCAGCTTCCCCGCTGCCAGCTCCTCGCTGCCTTGCTCAACTCCAGATCATTGACTATTGCACTACAGACGTACGACAGAGAGGCCCTACAATCGCTGCCGAAAAGCCTTTACCGAGCGCAGTCGAGGACGTCGGTCCGCGTCACAAAGCTCGAATAGCTTCTGAGCCCCTGTCAGTCTGGTTAGCCGTTACAGGTAGTCACGAAAGCCTTGACATGTGGAAAGCGGGGTCGCTGCCCTCGGGGGCAGCAGGAAACAGAATTTCGAAAGGTTACAGGGAAGACAACAAGTTCGACGACCGTTTGAACGCACAAAGAGATCAGGCAATGTTGGACGCCATTCGCGATCCAATACCCAGCTCAGCGGTACCTTCGGTTGCAATCAGGCTGTCGCGCGATTCCTACACTGTTGGTTGGGTGTCTGCTCTCCCCATCGAGATGGCTGCTGCGAGGGCAATGCTCGATCGCGTTCACGAGAGCCTCGACATGAATCCAAGCGACACCAACACTTACTCGTTTGGCGAGATTGGTCCTCACAACACCGTCATTGCCTGCTTGCCATCAGGGCAGTATGGCTTGAACAGCGCGGCGGTCGTCGCGAACAACATGCGCTGGAGCTTCCCTTCGATTCAAATTGGTTTGATGGTCGGAATCGGGGGCGGCGTTCCCGGCAAGGTCGACATACGGCTCGGCGATGTCGTGGTCAGCAACCCGACAGGAACCTCGTCGGGTGTGATTCAGTACGATTTCGGCAAAGCTCTCAAAGGGGGGCGGTTTGAACGAACGGGAACGCTCAACAAGCCTCCTCAGCCAGTCTTGACGGCGGTGTCCAAACTGCGCTGTGAATACGAAATGCGGTCAAGCTACATCCCAAGCATACTAGAGGACATGGAAAGGCGCCACCCTGCCATGGTGGGATTTTTGTATGAGAGTGTGGGTGAGGATCGTCTGTTTGAGGCAACGTACGAGCACGAGGGAGACACCTGCGATGACTGCGACCGATCCAGACTGGTGCAGCGAGATGTTCGCCTCGATCATCATCCGAAGGTCCATTACGGCATCATTGCCTCTGCAAACCAAGTTGTGAAGCATGCTCAAACAAGAGACCGTCTTGCTCGAGACGCCGATATCTTGTGCTTCGAAATGGAGGCCGCTGGAATGATGGACAACTTCCCATGCTTGGTCATTCGCGGCATCTGCGACTACTCGGATTCTCACAAGGCAAAACGCTGGCAGAGGTATGCGGCGGCGACAGCAGCAGCCTACGCCAAAGAGCTGCTCTCAGTCACGCCGCCAACTGGGGTTCATCAACTATCAAGTCAAAGCGAATCATTCTCTTCTGGTGAGTGAAATCCACAGTCCGCCGGCTTGGCCAGGCTAACGTCCAGATAGACCACGAACCTCAGATAAGCAGCGTACATCAGACAGAGCGCCGGAGGTCCCTTTTAGAATCACTGTCTTTCGCTCAAGCGGACAAGCGACACGCTAATATCAAGGACGCACGAGACAGAACATGCGAGTGGCTGGCTGAACATCCGGCATATACTGATTGGATGGACCGGCAGAAGTACTCCCAACATCATGGGTTTCTATGGATAAAGGGAAAGCCTGGGGCTGGAAAATCGACCATCATGAAGTTTATCTTCACTCGTGCAAAGAGAAGAGCTCGGACACAAGGCACCGCCATCTCATTCTTCTTCAACGCAAGAGGAGAAAGTATCGAGAAGACAACCATAGGGTTGTACCGATCTCTTCTTCACCAACTCCTCGAAAAAATACCCGATTTGAAAGCTGTTCTCGACAACCCGGACATTCCATATGTACCTGGTAAAACTACGCCATGGAGCCTGGGTCTACTCAGCACACTATTTTCCAACGCAGTCTCAAAGCTTGGCCAACGGCGACTGACCTGCTTCATTGACGCCCTTGATGAATGTGAAGAGCAAGAGGTCAGTGAGATGATGGCGTTCTTCGAAGATCTCGGTCAGCGTGCTGTTCAGAGCGGTACTCAATTCTATGTTTGTCTCTCCAGTCGGCACTATCCCCATATCGACATCCAGTACGGCCAGCGCCTCATTCTGGAAGATCAACCTGGACATCAAGAGGATATAGCAGAGTACGTGAGAAGCACTCTAAAATCCGACCACGATGAACAGAGTGAGCAGATTGCCGCAGAAGTGCTCAATAAGGCTTCAGGTGTCTTCATGTGGGTGGTACTGGTCGTCGGCATACTCAACAAAGAATATAACCAGGGCCGCCTCTTCGCAATGAGGAGAAGATTGAATGAGATACCTGTAGGATTGAAGGATCTGTTCAGAGATGTGTTGATGAAAGACAACGAGAACATGGAGGACCTGCTCCTCTGCATTCAGTGGTTACTCTACAGCAAGAGACCGTTGACTCGGCTTGAGTACTACATTGCACTTGCGACTGGTTTGGCATCTATCGAAGAGTGGAGCAAAGTCGACATCACCGAAGATGCCATGGACCGTTTCGTCGTCAGTTCATCCAAAGGACTTGCCGAAACCACAAAGTCCGAAGACAAGACGGTCCAATTCATTCACGAATCGATACGAGATTTTCTTCTCAAGGATAACGGGCTACACGACCTTTGGCCAGATCTGAGCGACAATTTCGAGAGTATAAGTCATGAACGGCTGAAAAACTGCTGCAAAATCTACTCACAAGTAGATATTTCGGACGATGTGGCGCCAAATGTTCATCTCTTAAGGGCACCCCCGGTGACTGCCTCAAGGCTCAGGACTCCGGTGAAGGCGAAATTTCCGTTTTTGGAGTATGCAACAAACCAAATCCTGTTCCATTCAAACGCCGCGGCGAGGACGGTTCCCCAAGAGTCATTTCTTCAAGAATTCGAGGTGGATCGCTGGATTCAGGTCAACAACTTGTTCGAAGAGACGGCAGCCCGTCGACACAAACCCACCGCAACAAATCTCTTGTATATTGTCGCGGAAAAGGGCCTCACAGCTCTGATCGAGACGTTGCTTCGTCAAAATCCTGATGCCGTCGACATACGCGGGGGACGCTTCAGTTATCCGCTGCTCGCAGCCACGAGAGAGGGCCATGAGGAGGCTGCCGAACTTTTGCTGAAGAGCATCGCGGGCCAATCCAAGCAAGGCGGAGACGCCCAATCCGATGAGCCTTATCCAAGTGCCAGTATCAACTGCACTGATGAACTTGGCCGGACTCCTCTGTACTATGCAGCGCAAAGAGACCAGACTCAGATTGTGCAACTATTACTGAGCTTAGGTGCGGATCTTGGCTCTGGAGAAAGCAACATCCGCTCTGATCCGCTCGAGCAGGCCATCAGAAAAGGACACGAAGCCACCACAAGGCTTCTCTTGAACGAGAGGCGCCGTCTTAATCGAGAACACTCTCGGCACAAACAGAAATCAGTCTCGCCAAGCCCAAGTCAGCCTGGGCCTACAAGAAACTTACACATGAGATCTGAGTCGAATCCCGATGTGTTCGTCAGAAGAGGCAGCCCATATGCACGCACTCCAAAAATGGCCCGACGGGACCTTCAGAAAGGATTGGAAGCAGCCGTGTCTACAGCGAACAGGAAACTCGCGAAACTTCTCATTGAAGAAGGCGCAAACATTGACGAACAAGACGACTCTGGAAACACGATCCTACATAAGGTCTTACGTCGGAAAAATCCAAAAGCCGCGGTAGAATTCCTGCTTGAGTTGGACGCAGACGTCAACATTGCCGACGACAATCAGGAGACACCTCTTCTGATTGCTTCCCAGCGGTCCTACGTTGCGCTTCTCCAACTACTGATTGAAAGCAGTGCCAACATCCGCCATCACAACCAGCGAGGGCAGACAGCAATCCACCTCGCCTGTAACGCTTTCGTCTCACCGGAGAGTATTGCCTCTGTAAGGGAGCTGATCCGCAGAGGCGCCGATATTCGAGAACCCGACGACTCAGGAAATACACCGCTCCACCTTGCTTGCAGGTGGAATTCCGACGAAGTCGCCAAAATGTTGATCGAAGCAGGTGCTCCGATCCAAGAAATGAATGCCGTAGGTGAAACGCCAATATTCATCGCTGCCTACGAAGAAGACAGTTCCAAGTGTCTCGACCTCTTTCTCGTTCGAGACTTCGACATCAATCAAAGGCACAAGAACGGAGAGACATTGCTCTTCGGCTTAGTGGCCACAACCAAGAGATATCATCTTGAACTATTTGTCAACAATGGCCTCGAAACCAGGGTTTGCGATGACCGTGGTCGAACCGCTCTTTTCAATCTACCAACCTCAGATCGAGGGAAGGACACAGTCGAGATAGGCCAAATTCTACTCAGAGGGGGAGTGGATGCCATGCATAAAGACAGCTCAGGTCAAACCTTTCTCCATCGGGCATGCTTGTTCACAGAGGAGGTCGGACCTGGGTATCTTGACTTCCTTGAGACAGTGTTGCAACCTGACTGTGGGTTTGACTGGCCCGACGACAGCGGGAGAACACCATTGATGAATGCCGCCAGGTCGCTCAACCTAGAATTCGTCAAGTTTCTGCTCCATCACCGAGCCGATCCTAACAGGGTGGATAGAGAAGGTCGCACACCAATTTCCGAGGCTCTGAGTAACCAGCACGCCATGTTGTGGTGGGGGGACAAGTCCAGACCACGGATAGTGATTGAACTCCTCAAAAGCCACGGGGCAGATGATACCAAGGCCGTGCCAAATATTGAAAGCATGTCAGGGCTGGCTATCCGACTGGGCCGAGGCGATGCGGAAGCCGGTCCAAGGGAACATGTGGGAAACGACAATTCCGTTGGACATCTGCGACCATCTGCAGTCGACTCATCTGGGACGATGGCATTTGCCAACGATGTTCGCGGAGAGGGGCAGGCTCAGGTGAAGTTGAGCTGACCAGTGTGATCAGACTGACAAGAGCGGCGGGACGAAGACTAGTGCCTACCTTGCGATGAGGATTGCCGGCTGGACGGTGTTTTGTTGAATACTTGCGATGCCAAGGGGTGGGAGTCGGGCTTGAGCTTTTGTATTCCTTGATTTAGCTCGGTATGCGAAGACAATGTCTCAAGGCCTAGCAAGCCGTCTCGCAGTCGTTGACGAGTGAAGTTGAGCGAGACATCACGTGCCACTGGGAGGCTGCAAACTGCTGTGGAACAACCATCAGCCCTGTGCCTAGTGATTACTATTCCGTGGCTGGCTGTCAGGCTTGCAGGTGGCTTGATGAAGTACACGGTACAAAGACTCATCACAAGTGCCGGGACACCCTGCGCTCGCGTGTGACTCGATCTGGAACAGGGGAGACGGACGGGACAGGGGGAGGAGGGTAGGGTGTGAGTAAGATCCGGCAGTCGGCCGCTGGATGCACAAGACCACCAGGGTGTGACATCCGCAGGCATACTCCTTTCCAAGCCCGCATACGGCACGTGGCGACAGGCCATGTGGTGAGCTTACGCCCAGCGCGGCCTTTCCTCTACCGACCTGTCCCCCACAGAGGGCCGGTTTGTCTGCAGGCGGCTATGCCACGGTTTCGATTTCGATGGCGGGCTGGTGCAGACATAAGTCCCCAATGACCCCCACTCCCCGCGGGATGGCCCCTACCCGTTACTTGATCCGATGTCTAAAGTGGCTGGAGGATCACAGTCCGTCTTGGAAGGAAGCAGGATGGACGCCCCGAGCGCTCGATCCCCTGGAGTGACAGTTACTCAGCATTCAGGGGGTTCGTGAACAGAACAGCCCTGGGGCGTAATGGCGGAAATGGGGCAGGGCCTGATTGTCCTGTCGAACTGTGCCCGGTCAAAGGCAATAACCTCCTACGTGGGTGCGATTCGACACCAACCCGACAAATCAGAACACGGTCGCGTCTTGCACTCCATGAGGAACCCTGTGCAGAGAGTGTGGCTGGCTCTAGATGGCGAGTGCTTGTCGCCAGGGGTCGCAAAACCCGGCCCGATGCCTAAGGGATCTCGGACCAATCGTGATGCACTGCCGCGGAGGGATGAAATCTGCACTTGTGTCAGTTCTCGGCATTTGGCTTGTGAAGGAACAAGAGACAAACATAAATAGCAATGCAGGCGAAGTGAGCCAGCGCCGGGGGGAGGGGTGTCAAAGAGGCAGCTGCCCCGGAATGGTGTGGATCGTGCCTGCCGGTGCTCAGGTCGATGTCTGCCATTAGGCCCACGCCATAAGGCACCCCATGCTCCCTAAAACTTTCTTTCAACAACCTACCCAGCTGGAGATTCCTCGAGCTGGCGGTGAGCCGCCGACTGCTGCCGTCCATCATACGAGGGCCAATCGATGCGCGACCTCGCAGCTCGTTACGCCGAGAATCACCTGTCAGCGATGAGGATGGGTGTGATTCGCTTCTCCCCATGTCTGCGCCGAGGCCCATCATGTCGCTTGGATTGGCCTGCCGTAGAGCCATGTGCGACGCCTGACCAGACTTCAGCTGTCGAAAAAGCTGTCGAAAGCCTGTCGAAAAAGAAACCATGAATCTGGCTTGGGTTCAAAAGCGTCGCGAAGGACCTTCGACGACACATCGACGACTGCGCTGGCCGTAGGCCGACTGTTACCGGACGTCGATTGCCTGGAGCCAGGACATTGCAGCGCCCACAGCAACGATTCGCAACACCCTCCATTGGCGCCTGAGCATGTCTGACGACGATTGTCAGTCCGATATCTTGATTTCGGGGGGTTGGAGCTTACTCGTCGACAGATATCTTGGCTGATCAGACCACTGCTCGTCGTTCCCTTGAATCGTCCCCTGGTTTGAAGAGAAAGCCGGCACAAGCTGCCCGTTCGCTAGGGAGTGGCGGCAGGCCGGAGCATCTGACCATGCCACTGCTTCCCACCGACATATGATCATTCTCGGTCTCAATCTAGGTCACGGCCATGGCCACGGCTGCAAGGTCCTCGTTGGTGGCCCTGGAGGCCACGTGAAGCTCCAAGGACCGCCGGGCCGTTCTCTCTGCTCTTTCCGATGACACCAATGCCCAGCATGTCCAGACCCATATCTTCAGAACAATAGACCGTGTTCATCAACAGCCGACCAAGCGTCGTCGCAGAAAGTCGAATCACGCCTGGCTGGAGAGGGTGGACGGTGTAGACGGCGTTCGTCGAGTCGAAACCATCGCGACGACTGGGTGGGCGCCGGAGCCCTGGTGGTTGGTACGCCCCGACAGGGACAGTCGAGCAAGCAATGCACTGCTCACAATGCATCAGTCGAGGTCCTTCAAGTACGCGCAAACGGAGCGGAAGGACGACACACTGGGGCGGGACGAGCATGCCGTCAGAAATACAATCTTACCTCACGTCGCACGCAGCAGCACGGGGGCTGTCTGCATCATCGACCTGGGAGCAGCAAAATCGTTCATGATCACCACATCACCCGTGAAAAAGGGTGAATGCGATTCGACAGCGCAATTGAACGCATCAAGTACTGGAAGACTCGTCGACTCAAGGTGCCTTGGTGTGTATCTATGTGGCCGGGATGGAAGAAGGGGGGAAAAGCCTTGCGCGAATCGGGGGGTGGCCCAAGGCTGAGTGCGGTACGTTCGCTGTTCAGCAAATCCCACTCTTGGGGGCCCGCCTTCACTATCTGCGATTTAGGCGGCGGCATCTGTCTGCCTGCCAAGCATCACAAAGCTCGAGACCGGGATTGAGCTGCCACGTCAGGGCCTCCCAACAATCAGGCCATCGAGACTCCGCTGAATGGCAAGACCCGACGTCGGTGAAGCTGCTCTGCGGCTCACCAGCAGTCAACATAGTCCTGTCCGGCAGGCAGCGCGGCCAAGACACAGGGTTGCTGCTTACCCTGTCTTGGTCCTGGTCCTGCTCGGAAGAAAAGTCTTGCTATGTTCTGCGAGCTCAAGCCGGAATACCTGAGGCCAGTCAATCACGGCCTGGGGTGCAAGGCGCGGCCCCCCGAAGCGGCCAACCCGCCCCCAAGCCCAGGTCGGTCGCCTGGCTCACGGTGCAGGTGGAATCACATCGAAGACCATGGGAGCGGCACGAGCCCGAGTCGGGCGCGCACCACCTGATGCGGCTCTTGATAAACAAGAAGGCAACCATCCGCAAATTGCCCCTGACCCCTGGCCTCTGGGGTAACAGCTGAAGTGCGTCTGGTCGCATGCAGTAAACCCACCTGGATGCATCCGCAAGTGGAGGAGCGGTGGAGCGCTGCAACTCTGCCTTTCGTCGAGCCGCAGAGGGCAATGCATTCAGCCTTTGGCTTGTCTTTCCTGATGCCCCTTGCTCAGACTAACTGGCCTGCGCACGTCGATGGTTTCGGGTCAGATTACTTTGCAGAGCAACAGCGAGTCTCATTCGCCACGGAAAACTCTGCTGATTGCATCACCATTGGGACAGAGGATCTTCACCCCCGCCGTGGTCGGGCTGGGCTCTCCAGGAATCGCCCGTGGCTAGCCAACGACCAAGCAACCGCGATGCTGGTGACACCATGTTTCGACATCAGTCCAGCTTGCAGCAATGCCACCCACCTCCAGGCATATTGCAGAAAAAAGACACCAAAGTCGGGCGAGGAACCAAGTCGCGCCGTCAGCCCTACCTCGTCAAGAGGGGCGCTTCGCTTGGCAGTCGCAACGCTGGTCTGATCGTACTCCGCGATCTACCACGGTGTCTCGAGGCCTCCCTGGACCGGTGAGCTCGACAAGGTGGATCAAGGCGCCGTGAGTCACGGCGAATGTCCTTTTTCGGTGAAAGCTGTGGCTGTGAGCCTCACCAGAATCATCGCTGCCGAGAGCTTGGAGACATTCGAGCCAGCCGCCACAGGTCGTGATGGGCCCCAGTTTGGGGGACCGTGTCACCCAGGCCAGCCCAGCTTATTGTCGCACGAAACTCCAAGCCTGGCCAGGTCCTGGTAGGTCTGAATGTCATCATGCCCTGCAGCAAGCTGAAAGGAGCCGAGATGAGCCATGGACAATGCCCCTAGCGTTACAGTCTGTCTCGGAAGGTCGGACATGACTTTGAGGGGATGATCGCGTCAGAAAATTGGGAAACGTATCTTCGTGTCGAACTGTTGCATTCCTTATTGCTCGCCAAGATTTTGTCTGCCCATGAGGCCTTCCGTGATTATGTGCCCGGAGTTCCCCCTCTATTGATTCAAAGCAAAAGCAGTACTGAGTTTGGAAACCCTCCTATACGATGACGAACCCTTCACCCCTCACCCCTCACCCCATCCAGCATGAGAGGACCACCAGGGGTGGTCGTCTGAGATGCCACTCCTTTTTTGCCATTGACACATCCTGTGATGCCTCGCTGTCGACCTACCGTGCCATTTCTTACTTGCTCCGCGCTCCGGGTTTGGACCTCTCAGAAAACTCGGCTGAGGAGTTTGTCGCATGTACCGGATGGAGAGCGAAGAAGCAAGCCAATGCCACCCTACTTCTCGGGCTTGACGGACTTGTCGTCCCCTTTCTGGCTATTGCGCCCTTGACTGTCACCTCCCTGACTGTTGCCTCCCTGCTTGTTTTGGCCACCTTGGTCATCGACGGAAGGGGGGATCTCGTCGGCCCCCTCCTCCTCTTCTTCCTCAAAGATGGGCGTCAGCTGAACAACAGCGCGGCGGCGGGCGGCAAGGTTCCCACCCGAGCCATCCCTGACCACTGGAGTGTCGGGGCGGACAGGGGGGCTGACCTCTCTGCCGGTGTCTTGGTCAGAGCCGCTGCTATTCTCTGCGTCAGCGTCGTCGTTCAGGGTCGTAGTGTCAATCGTCTTGTGTGCGGCACTGCGAGCGATTGGTGCCACAACTTGGCTTGCGATTAGGGTTTGCCCTCTGGCGACAGCAGTCCCCTTCTGTCCTGGCTTTTCGAAGTTGTCCGCTTTGGGGTTGCTGTGCGAGGTCTCCGCCGGGTTGGGCTTCTTCGGGTCCGAGGGGCTCATGATGGAGGCAGAGAGAAGACGAATTCAGGCTTAAGGGAGGGTGCTTGGGTGAAGGAGATGTCGTGCTTGATGATGAGGTGACAACTCCAGATCGTATGAGAAGGGGGTCGGCTTTATACATGTCGTTCCTGTTCCTATATCAATCACTCCCAGTCTGGAGGCTCTCTCCATGAGGATGGCATGCCAACATCGCGATCACGACCCTCGCCAATGAGACAGGGGTTTCCCCAGATCCCGCTCCTGTTGCGCAAGCTTTGGAGATAGGGGAACTTTTGCAAGTGAGCTTCAACACACTAGCGCTTCTTGAGCCGCAGCTTGTGAGCTCTTACGCTGTTTCCTCACATTCTCTGGAGAAGCGGCGAGCACATACCACCGGCCGTCCTCATCGCGGCTGCACCGCAAGTTTGCCGCGACGCCAGGCAGGGGGGGGTGACGACCCACTGGAACACGCTTGCGTTGAGCTAGAGCTCAGGGGTTAGCACACCCGGGTTGCAACTTGGCATCCGACCGCACCGATAGCTAGTTCAAAAGACAAGCTTGGGGAGGAAAGAGGAGGGGTATCTCAAGGCAAGGTATCGTGCACGGACGTAGTCGAGAGGCAGGGGGCTGGCCTATGTCCTCGCTCGCCCCCGGACCACGGCCGCCGGTATTGCCTCGAGCAGCATGCAGGCGTGGCTCTAAAAGCCGCTGGGCTTGCCAGGGATCGACGTAGCTTGTACGTGTATGGCCAGTGTTCATCCTGGAACCAACAGATCTGCCAGCGAATCCTTCGGGGGGGAGGGGCTCACCAGCGTGTCCAGGCCAAGCCTCGAGTTACACACGCTGGCGGACGGGTAGGGAGCCTCGCCCGCGCACGGCATGGCATTCTCGTTCTCCTCTTTTCCTGCTGCGCGCTGGCGCGAAGGTTCATCTGAACCACGGACGTCACTCGACAGTGACCCCCCAAAACGGCTTTTTTTCCCCGGCAGGAGCCAAGATCTGACGGCGGCCTAGCCCGTTGCTGTGACGTGCGGGACGCTCTCGGGCGAGAGAGCACAGGCATGGGCTCGCACGCGATTCGTCAAAGACGTCGAGTCTGAAACCCAATAGTCGAATCCCTGAACTAGCAGCTGGCTCGCTTCTTTGTTGGGCGGTGATGAACCAACGACCAACACGCGTATGCTTCGATGTCTTCAGTGGGTCTCGAGCCGAGCCGATGAGTCTGACACCCAGGTGGCAGGCTCGCTATGTGAGAGCTGCCGAGAGTCGTTGCTCTGGCCGGGTGGTATTGGGCACATGGTGGCCTTGGAAGTTTTTGGGTGACGATGTCTTGTCGCGACTCTGGCAATGTTTTCAACTGCTATTCCTAATGGAGCCACCAATGGTGCTGCAGGCCCTACTAATACTACAGTAGTGAAAGCTGCAGCAAAGGGTGTGGTAAAAAGAAATGTGGTAAATCTTGGGGCGACGAGTGGGACGCCAAGGGGACCGCCGAGGGGACCGCCGAGGAGACCGTCGAGGGGGCCGTCGAGGGGGCCGACGAGGGGGCCGACGAGGGGCACGTCGAGGGGGCCGACGAGGGGCACGACAAGGGGGACGAAGGGGGTGACAGGGGGGACGCATTGCCAAGACCCGCAAGCGGGGCTGTAGGGAAAGCTGCATCAGATTAGCAAGGTAAGGTAGGTAGAGCCGCATCGATCGAATAGCAGAACAGAACAATGATCACCGAGACTTCATTTCCACCATCCGGTAGTCCACTGGAGTGAGTGTTTCTACGTTCATCTGCAGGGCACGTGCTCGCCCGTAACATGGAGACAGGGTTGGAAGTGTTGCGGTACGTCTCCATGCGAACCTGCGCATGTTGTTGCTCGCCACCCAAATCGGAACTACAAGAAACCAGCTTTAGAGACTCAAGTAAATTCATCTAGATCGATCATGTGTTCTGCGCGGTCAGTCTAAGGGTATCATACCGCACGTGCCCATCCTACGTCAACATCTCTCAGCTCGCCGCCAGAATCTCCGCCGCGTCCGGCGCCGAGCTGTGGTCGCGCTTGCCGTCCGACGCCCGCAGCAGCTCAGCCTGCTTCTTCAACCGCTCTGCCTCCCTCTTGTTCTCGTGGCTCACGTACGTCCCGTACCGCAGCGTGCCCAGCGTCAGCACCGCCATGAAGAGGATGCCGAGGACAGACCGCCGGATCAGCACCCACCGCAGGCCTTCAATCTCCGACTTGGCGTCGCTGCTCAGCGAGATGCTGATCTTGTAGTTGATCTGCTGAATCTGTGGGGACTGTCAGAAGATGTCGTAGGAGTAGGGGCCCTGGGTACGTACGATGCTGTCGACGCCCTTCTGCTCCTCGCTCACGGCGATCTTGCGGTCGTTGAACATGCCGCGAACGTTGTCATTCAGGGTCAGGACCTCCTGGCTGAGCGACTGCGTGAGAATGTCCACCTCGTGCTGCAGCAGCGTCCGCTGCTGTCTCATCTCCTCGTCCGCGATGCGCTGGTTGTTCTTGACCTCGGTGCTCAGCTCCGAACACGCCGCGCGGAACAGATACGTCTCCTACGACACACAGTCAGCATTCGCGTCTTCCCCAAGGACAGCATCACTGCACTAGGCACGCCCGGCGGCCCACTCACGTTCTCGACGTCGCTCTTGCTGACGAGGCTGTCCTGCGCCACGTCCAGGTTCTGCGCCAGGATCCGCCGCACGGCCTTCATCACCGTCGTGGCCTGCACCTCGGAGTAGCCCGCGGCCTCGAGCTGCCGCACGAGCGAGTAGCTGTCGAAGTGGTGCACGTACGGCGGCGGCGACATGTGCGGGTGCTGCCGCTCGCCACCGCCCTCAGCCCCGGGCTCGCGCATCTGCAGCATGGCCTCAAGGGGCCCGCTCTTCTTCGCGTCCTGGCGCGCTTCCTCCCTCGCGTCAGACGTGGGCGCGTCCTTGCCCTCAGCGTCGGGGTCGGCCTCGGTCTCGACGGGGGCGGCGGCGGGCTCTGCTGCCTCGGCGGGCTCAGCGGCGGTTGTCGACGCAGGCTCTTTGGCGAGGGATTCAGGGCTCGGGGGCGTGAGGGGCGGCCTCATCTCCGTGTCTTCGGCGGGTGCGGGGAGCGGCTGGACGGCCTTGCCGTGCCGGCGGGCGACGGGGGCGCTTGGCGCGAGGGAAGTTGAGAAGGCGGCGCGTTGGCGTTTGGGGGCGGCGGCACGCTTGCGACATGCTCTCGTGACCTGGACGGCTCCGCTACCGGCCCGCAGCGAGCGGAACAGGGGCGGGTAGAGGAAGGTCAGGCGCGCTGTCGACATGGTGGTGCTGTGTCGAGGTCTTGGAGGATTGGATGCCTGACCATGACGTTGGATGAAGTTGAATCTCGTCTCGGCATTGGCCTAAGGTAGGCGCTGATAGCCGATAACGGTGGTAAAGCGGGGCATCACGTGTCCAGGGGTCGACGTCGAGATGGTGGCTCCGACGGAACTCCCCGACATTGCGACGTCAAACTGCCACGCCGTGTCTGTCTGCGGCCTAGCGTAGTTCGTCTCTGCCCTTTTGTGCAATCCATGGATGAGACGGATGGCATATTCGGTGAGGTTGAGGATGGGGCTGCGCTCCTGCTCCTTACCAGAGTACTTCTGTGAATACACTGAAGCCCAGGTTCTCAACTCTTGGTCGTCTCGACAGAGCTGAAGGCCAGCGGGAGCTCCAAGTCAGGCAGAAGTCTTATCAATCATTGGGGTTCCAGGATGATCCGCGACGCGATGGAGCTGGGAGGTGGGAAACCACTCTCGTCGGGACAAAGTGCATGGGGCCCAATGCCCCCTGTGGTAAGCTGCCGTTACTCTACACCCCAGAGAAGCTAACGATGATCAACTCCACTCGCCTCATCATGACAGAACACCTCTGACGCTGAACCCTGATGATCAGTAATTTGGGGGTCTGTGCTACATATATGCACCAAGCCTCAAGATGTGAGTCGAAACATAATTAGAGTTCCACGATTCTCATGCCCTGGGGTGTCGCCAACGCCACCATGTCCACGAGCAAAACTGGCACCACTCACCAAGCTTTGGGTCAGCTGTCATTTGTGCTCGCGGCAATCGATGTTCAGTACAGTGATCAGATGTCATCATGGCACAGCATTCACAAATCACTTGGGGAGGGGGCTGTATGATCTCTGGCAAAATGTCATTTCTCGTTACTCCTAAAGCACTCAGTCCATACAGCCATCAGGCCACAATGTGTCATTCCACGACTTTGCTTTTCTCCCCGTTCACTCTAAGAAGGGGATCTGCACCTCGAAAGACTCCCCCTCCTGGATGGAGTACCTGCGAAAAATCTTGGCCTTCGACACCTCCTGGTCGTCGGCGGGCACATCTGATTCATCGCTGTCCGAGATATCCGATTGGAATTGATCAAGCTCCGACATGCGACAGTACTTGTGCGCGTTCTCGCCGCCAAAGTTGGCCTCGAGCCAGTCCGTAAACTTCTGCTTGTCCTCGATGTAATCCAACGGGACCCAGCCCGCGAGGTGGCGGACGCTTTGGGCCTTATACCAGTCGATGGGCGTGACGGGGCGATCGAGTCGCTCGACCAGAGGCTTGTAGTTGGCCGTCTTGCAGTTGACGCGAGCCAGCCTCCAGCCCAGGTAGACGACGCGGGGCTCCGAGGCGGGGTTGGTCCTGTGCGACAGGGGGCGGGAGATCATGATTTGGTTGGGGTGCATGCCGTCGAAGGCAACACCGGCGTGCTGGTGGCCCGTGTCCAGATCCAGTAGCTTCTTGATGACCAGCATGCGCTGTTCGTCGTTGCCAGCCACGGCATGGGGAACGTAAATGCCTGGTTCTCCAGGAAAAGGCGCGGAGCAAAGCGAGCCCAAGGTGAACCCGTCAATATACTCCATGAGGATGAGGCAGACAGGCCGATACTTGTTCGCAATGTTGCTGCGGATGGGCGTCGTGAACGTACCGTAGAACCTGGGAGCGTATTCGCCGTCCTTTCCCACGGCTTTGAACTGATTGTAGACAGCAGCTTCCACGCTGAGCTCCTTGTCGGCTTGGGTGACAACATCGGCGGGTCGGCGGTGGTAGTCCCGAATGAAGCCATAGTACAGGGCATCGTAGATCTTGGCGACGACACGAGGGGGAATGCCTTTGACCTTCTGACCAGGATTGAGCTTGCAGAGCACGACCTGCGCACCGCCTTCCTTAGAGGTGCTGAGTTCCCTCTCAATGGTCAGTCCAATGTGCTGCGAGGACTTGGTGCCATCGTTCGTGGGCCAGATGGTGCCGCGAGGAAGGTCCTCGAGAACAAGCTGGCTCCGAGTCTTCCGCTCGTTGACGACTTTCTGGGGATCAAACCCCCTAGGGGGGGAATCGTTGGATGGATGATAATGATGGGGATTCGCGAAGGGTTCGGGCGGCTTGTGGGGCGTGATCATCAACTTGCGGCCTTGGTAGTAAGGGAAATTCTCCCCGTGGAAAATGTCCGCGGCAGGCGTCCACACGTTTTGGGCCATGGTGATGTATCCAGTGAGTTTAGCTGAGGGAAGGAATAGATATGGCTGTGGTGCCGTTCCCGTTCGGTCTAAAGCTTGACGTCCTGGCGGAGAGTTTGTCGTTGGTGATGCGTCGCGATGAACGATGGAGGAGTTATGTGCCCGTATTGTGGAGGGCAGCCGAGGCTTTGGGGAGGGTTCAACGAAGTCAGGTTGAGGCGAAGTTGTGTGCTAGAATGGGGATCAACGAAGGGGGAAGGCACGTTGATTTTTTGTGATAGGGGGAGTGCTGATTTTTTCCAAGCTCAAGGTTGCGCACGAGGTGAGAAGAAATATTTTGGGAGGAAGGAGTTCGATCGGGCTTTATTTGTACTTGGGCATCATGCAGCAGGTGCCTGGCAAGCCCATCCAGGTTGTCTTGTCTGAGGTCACAGCACCGCCTGGACGCGTCTAGAGTTTCGGAAAGGTGCAGCTAGCTGGGGCAAAGGTACATACAGGTCTTAAACAGCAGTTGAATGCCATGCAGATCTCCGAACATGTATGCAATCATGAGAAATGAAGTCTTACACACTTGTGGAATATCCCAGGTCAAATCAATATTCATTAGAACAGCTACGAAGCTGCCAGCAACCCCTTTAGTGTTGATAGCCATGCCAGCAACTCGATATCACCGAGACCGTCGTCCTTTGAGATTCGTTTCCACCGTAACTACCTAGTCAACTTAGCACCTGAGGTTTCAAGTGAATCCACCGAGTTCTTTGATGTTGTCGTAGAGGCAGTATGTGTGCACTCTTTCCAACCCATATGCAGGCACCCCTTGTCAACCTTAGAGCTCCTCAGACACTGAGTGTTCCGTCTCCTGGCAACATCCTATTCCGACGCGACTTCCCTAGAAGCAGGCAGAATCTTCCCAAATATCTGCCTACTTCCGCGAAGAAGGAAGGACCTGTTGTTTTGTCGGTTTCCTGCCTAGAAGACGACAAAAGACCAGACCACTTACCTCTTCCTTCGTTTCCTGAAGTTGTCCCTATACATCACAACGTTCTTTCCCTACGCACTTCGGCTACACACCACACCAGTATTCACAACGATAACACAACAAGCACTCATCAACCTTCCACAAGAACATCACGACCGCGAGAACCTCAAGATGACTAGGCCGCTATCCATCCGACAGACCGTCGATGGGTCTACTCCCCTGACGCGCCTCTTCACAGAGGATACCGACTTGCCGCCGACAACCATAACACCCCCGAGCAGCATTGGTGAATCTGCCAAGGAGATGAAGCCTGTTTTGGTGGCTTTCGAAAAGCCAGTCCGAGCCTATCTGGCCACCTACCGCGACTTCCTGGCTCAACTCGAAGCAAAGGTGGCGTCGGCTCCTGCTGCCCTCGTCCTCCCTGCCCCCGCTCCCCTCGGCCTCACTTGCCCCATCTCCGCTTCGGCTGGCGCCGGCCACGTCCCTGTTCCGTCCGGCGGTCTTCCGGCGGTTGCCGCTGCCGGCGCCGGCCCCGCCAGCTCCATCGCCAACATCCAGCGGCTCAATGGCCTCCTCGACAAGGAATTCGCCCTCATGACCGACCGTACCGCCTGGATCTCCAACGAACACGAAGTCGTCTGTGAATCCGCAAAGCACTTCCTGCACCCGCTGAACCAGCACCTGTCTCTGATCGCCGCCGTCCTCAGCGACGACTTGCCCGTTGGACATCGGCCCTTCGAAGTCCGCACCCTCGGCGAAAGCCCCGTCAAAGCCGAGTCGGTGCTTCTCGCCAAGCTAAACGGAGACCCTTTCTTTCTGTCTGGCCGCCCGGACATGGTTCTTGTCCGGAGCGAGCTTGGGCAGCGTCCTATCAAGCCCACCAAGGACGGCGCCGCAGATCAGTTCAATGCCCGGTCCTTTGCGGTTTTCGAGGCCAAGAACATGCATGTCCTAAACAGAGTCAGCCTGAGGGATCTCGTCAAGCCCATCGCGGGCAGTCCCCGCGTCGCCCGCAGGCGATGGCTCCAGCGGGCCAAGCAATCCAGCCGCGATGGCTACATCGACATGTACACCATGCCTTTACTCAAACAGGCCATCCTGTACGCGATCCTCGAGCGGGTCAAGCACATCGCGCTCTACGACAACAAAACGCTTCTCCTCCTGAAGTTCTCCGACATGCAGATCGACAGCGACACCAAGGTCCAGCAACTCGAGAGGGCCAAGGTCGGCGAGTGGTGCGAGGCCACTCTCATTCCCTTTGACGAGCCCATCCCTGGCCACGGCACTCACACTAGAGGAGAGCTCGCCATGCAGGCCCTCCTTGGTTTCTACATCGAAGCCATCCGAGAGACTCCTCATGACCGACGGACGGGTGGTTCTCTTGGAGTCTGATCAGCAGATCATCTGAACGGCGCGGGGGGACTGGAGGGCACGAAGGACTGGACGATGCCGACCAACGCTGGGGACCGGATGTGCTGCACCAGGCGCCGGATGACGCCGACGATGACGGAGATGACGCTGGGACAAGGGGCTCCTCCTTCCTTGCGAGATGAAGCTTTTTGGTGTCTTTGATGAAGCTGCCAAGCCTTTTGTGCATAGGATGGCGAGATTGCCGATGGTGGTGGCAAGAACCAGCTGCGAGTGCTAGCGAGTGTGTGAAGATGGATTCAGGCTTGCAGCGGCTGTTTGTATCATAGCGACCATACCCCCGGGAGAGACTAGGCGCAGATGAACCGATCGCCACACTTCTCAAACGTGTCAGTGATGTCTACCGCAAGTGACCAGTGCAACTCACCTCAAGACATGGCCACCGAGCTCTGACCGACCACATGGCTTTTCAAGCCCTCGAAGAACGTGGCCACTGGACTTCACAAGCTTGGGCAGAAACACTGAGTCCAATTGATGAGACTGATATCCATATATTGATGCGCCTGTAAACGCTGGTGACACTGGTGGAACCGCCATCTCCCATGCACCAGACCCCATCAAGCAAAGTGTATACCATTTTGTTGTCCGCCGTTTCTCCACCCGTCTTTGTACCCAGGCACGGCCGTCAAGTCCCATACCCAAACCCAAGGTCATTATAAAGGCTGAACCCTCGATCGACATATGGAAATGAAGTCAATAACAGCGATTGAAAGACCAGACAAGGAAAGTCCCATGGGTTCCCCCCCTGCAGAAGTTTTAGTGTCCTTGCCGACCGACCAACCAACCAACCGGTTCGTAGTAGTAGTAGTGTAGTGTTCAGTTCTCTTGCAATGTCCGAGGCCGTTAAGTAATCGAAAGTGTCATGAACATGTGATTAAGAGTTGTAGTTGCGTTGTGCCCATAAGTTCGGGGGTCCACGCGTGGCCGAGAACGGCTGTCAGAGGTCCATGCCAAAGACGCACTCAAGTGAGATTGTAATACAGTGTCGAATAGACCATGGCCCAGGAAGCGCCATGTGTGCTTGTGCATACACGCACATGCCCGTTATGCTCTAGGCATCCTCAACCTGAACCTGGAGGCTGGCGCCGCCTGGGGGAAGCTGCGCCTTCCTGTCTTCATCTGCCACCTCGCCAACGGCGCTAGCGTTGGTGCTGGGTGGGCTGCTGCTCTGGGGGCTGTTGGGCTCCATGGTGAGGACAGGCGTGGGGGCCGATGAATCGACCTGCAGCGCCGGGGTGTTCTGGCCAGAGACTGCCTTGCTGCTGCCAGGTCGGGGCGGCGCTGGCGAGGAAGCAGCAAAGATCAGACGGTCGATGGCGGCAATCTGGCGACCAGTGCTGGTTTTCTTGAGAGCGATGAACTGAGGCTTCATCTCTTCGATGAAAGCTTCACGGTCGGCACCGTCAAGCTGGTTGAGGAGCTTCTGAATGACATAGTTGCCATACTGGTCCTTCATCATCAGCTGAAGGGGGCTGGTGCCATCGGGGCCCATGGTGGTCAGCTGCTCGCGAATCGACTTGCGTTCCTCGGGCGAGCCGTGCTCGATGCATTTCTCAACCACGTTGGACGCAAACTTGTGCTTCGACAGCGTCACTAGCTGGGACGTAACCAGGTGAATCATCTTGGCACGATCCTCCGGCTTGCCATGCTGAATCACGTGTTGGGTAACGTAGTTGCCGTACTGGTCGGTGATCAGAACCTGAGCAGAGTTGTGCAGCTCCGAGAGAATGACCTCCTTGTCTTGATCAGTGCCGTACTCGAGCATGCGCTGAACCACTCGGCACCCGTAAGTGTGTGCGGCAAGCTGGCTGACCTGACCACGGAAGGAATCCATGACGAAGTCGATGTACTGGCGGGGGACAAGCTCGATGACCTTCTGCACCACGTGGTTTCCGTTCTGGTCCTTCACGACCCTGACGATCTCGGGCTGAAGTTCGTCGACCAGCTCAGCCTGCTGCTCGACAAGTACGTGTTCGAGGGCCTAGACAGGTTTGGTTAGCAAAAGTAGAGCAAAAGCCATAGATCGAGCGACATACCTTCTGCACAACTCGGCAAGCGTACATCTGCACAGACAGATCAACAACCTTGCCCTTCATCTGCGCCGCGAGGACCTTCTTCTGGACCTGGTTGCCGTGCTCAAAGAACTTCTGGATGACGTAGTTGCCGAAGACATCCTTCATGAGCTGAACGGCATTCGGCTCGATCTCGCGGAAGATCTGGTCCTTCTCATCGCTGTTGGCTGTCTCAAGCTTCTGCTGGATGAATCTCGATCCATGCTGGTCGCCACTGAATTCAACGACGTGACCGTAAATGTCCTTGAGATCGTAACGCTTGTTCGACTTGGAGCTGGACCTGAATTCCTCAAGAAGCACGCTCCGCACGCCCTTGGTGGAGTCCTGGTCCTTGCCGGGTCGCACCGGAATAGACCCAGCAAGTGGGTAACCCATGGGCAGCCCGTAGCCGGGGATCATGGGGGCCCTCCCTGCAAAGTCGTACAAGCTAGGTGGGAACTGGCCGGGGAATTGGTTGCCGTAGTACGGCCCCGGGAAGAACGGCTGAGCCTGGGGCTGCATGTATGGCGCGGGGGTGCGCCGTTCAGATTCAGCTCCCATTCTCGGGTCCCGAGGCGCCGCGCGCTGGCTCCAAGGGTCGGTAGGGTGCGGCGAGTAGGACTTCGGGATGCTGGCGACCCGGTAGGCAGAAGGGGCAGGGGAGTAGCGGTCAATAGAAGGGCGCTTGCTGGCGAGGTACTGGGTCATGTAATCGCTGTACGCGTCAGGTGCGGGCTGGTTGAAACCACCCAACCATGGCTGCGACCCGGGATTCAGCTGGAACGATTGACTGTTGCCGCCGTTGGAGAGAGCCTGCGACAGCGCGGCGGTGTCCTCCAGTGTGAGGCCCTTGGCGAACTGGCTCGACAGATCCGCTTCATCCATCCTACTGTTGTTGTTCATGAAGCTCCTGTTGTTGTTTGTATTGTTGCTCTGCGAAGGGAAGGATGAGGAATGGCCGGGAATGGAGGGACGCTGGACATGATGGGAGGCGATGGAGTTGCTAGGGGTATGTCCGGAGGGATAACCGAAGGTGTCTCGGAATGCGGGAGGTGAATGGTGAGACTCCTCCGAGTGCCTCGAGGGAGGAATGCTGCCGTCTCGGGAGGGCGGAGCACCGACAGCCCCCATGTTCATGAAGGCGGGTTCCTGGGAACCGCGCTTTTCGTGCCTAGCGAAGCCGCGCTCGACCTCGTAAGGGCCAAACGTCTGGCCGTAGCTGCTGTTCTCCTTCTCCTCCTCGAGGAACGACTTGGGTCGTCCATTGGCGAAACGCGCCTGACCGAAGGCGCCGTTGGGGTTGTCGAAGAAGAGATTGTCGCGAGTCCGGGTCGGCGACGTGCTGCCCGAGGTTGACCTTGTCTGGGTAGAGTCGGGGTTCCAAGGTCTCGAGGTGCTCCACGCTGAGGTGTCGGCTTGCGAGTCGGGGATGAGGGCGCCAGAGCCGGTGGGCAGGGCGTTGTCAGATCCTGTGACGGGCACGCTGTTAGCTGAAGTGCGCAAGCGATCCATGGGGATGGCGACGTACCACGCTTGTTTCCTTGGTAAGCATTCTCCCAAATGCCCTTGGTGGACGGGCGAAACGAGCCCATCCCCTTGTTCGAGGCGTCGTCTCGCGAGTTGTTCATGTTGTTCAGATTTCCGAAGCCTCGTGCTCGTGCCTGTCAGAGGGCGCGAACGTTAGTATCGACGGAGGGACAGAGAATGAGCAAAAGATGGAGAGAAAGCGTCGCGAGGAAGCCTTGACCTGCCCAACGTTGCAGAGGTTTGGGGTTCGGTGCTAGGCCAGCGAATCAAGCCTTTGTGTCGCCGATGCGCTAGAGAACGGGCCTTGGGCGCGCGGCCTCGAACGACACACGAGCTCCTCGCTCCCTCCGCTTTCGTCTCCCTTCGTAGATGCTGTCGGTCGCGTGATGCGTGGGATTTTACTTACCGTCGTTGTCATTATGTTCTTGGTTGGCGACGGGATGAAATGTTCGGCTTTGTCGAACGAGTTGGGCTGTACTGGCCAACGGAATGGAGGTGGGTTTCGTTGAAGGTGGAGATGCGCTGGTGCGTGGGCTGCGAGTCTCGTTCTGCGACGAGCGAATGCGAGATGAAAGGACGAGATCGGGCAACCTGCGCCAAGTAGTCGTGCTTGTGAACCTCGTCGGTCAATTATGTACGGCGTATGTTCTGCGCTCGCTGCCGAGTAAGGGCAGAAAGTAAATTAATGTGTCGAAAGTGTCCTCTATCGATCTGGAGTCGCAAGGGAGAAAAGACTGTCAGCTAGGCACGACGATCCAAGAGGCGGGAAGGATGCGATGTGTGCGGCGGTGGTGGGTGTGCGGCTTCGGAGGGGCGAAGAGACGGGCGAGTGAAGACGAGACGAGATGATCGCAGGGGGAAAAGGTTTGGGGGGGGAGATCTGGTTCTAGTACCGTACCGACCTGGCGGTGCTCAGCGCAGGGCTGGCTGGTGATGCTGGAGGTTGCTGGAGCGCGACCGGGGGGCAAAGGGCAGAAGAAACGAGCCAGGGCAAGGGGCGGAGGAGGAAGAGGAGACCAAGGTGGAGGAGGAGTAGGAGGAGTATGAGGAGGGCTGGGGTTGGTGGTGCAAGAAGCGACGCGAGAGGAAAAGAATGGCCCCCGACTTTCAAGGTGCTGCGGTGTTGGAGGATGCTTGCCGCTGCTGCTGGCTGGGGGCGGTACAGGATGGCAAACATCAAGGTTGTTGGCTCGGCCGGGGAATGCAATTGTGGCCACGGGCAGAAAGTGAAAAGTAAATCTGACCAACTTACGGGATGCTGAGGCGTTCGAGAACGGGAACTCTCTTTTTCGTCTCTTTTCGCACTCTGTACTTCTCCTGGCTGTGACGCGATGTGGTCGATCTGCAGTTCGAGGACGGGCAAGTGGACTTCCGTCTTGACAGGGGTCCGAGTAATGGAATCGACAGTGGCTGGTGGCCGTGTGCTTTATGCGGCTGGAACTTGATTGTTGCCCCGTGTCGGCGTCGTTTCCGTCGAAGAAGGCGGAAATCGGCAAAAACTGCGGCTCCCGGCGAAATGTAGTGGTCGGTCGAGTGTCCTCAACGAGCGATGAAGTACGAGTGACGGGAGGGAGGGATGAAGGGCGACAAGGGCGTGTCGGTCGATGTCGAGAGGGTACGACGGGTCGATGGAGAGCCGGCTTGATGACGGGGGAGGACCGGGATCAGGGGACTTCGCCTGTATGTTGAAAAGTCTCTCTACTGGCAAGACAGATCCAGTGAAGTAGAGGCTAGTTGGCAATTCTGCTGACGTGCAGGCCTGGCGTGCTGACTTGTTCGAAGCAGCGGAAGCGCGAACGCGCAAGAGGGCGTCTCGTCTCGTGGGCTCGCCCAAACACAGGAGTGCTGATCAAGGGGCCTTGTTGGAGGGCCCAGGGGGTCGCAAGACGGCGGGGACGGGGAGCGGATGACGGTGACGGGCGGGGAGGGGCTGACTTGGGGGCTCGGAATTAATTAAGGTGCTGTTTAGTGTCTCGACAGGGGCCAAAGCCAAGAGATGGGACTGGATGCTGCCAAGGCTGAAGTATCCGAGTCGCTGCGTACGGTGTTTTTCCTGGTCCAGGTAGCGAAGGTGGGATCCTTCGCGTGAGGATTGATCGCACTCGTCGAGAGGAAGAACACGTTGGCTGGATTTCTCTCCACGTTGGTCGTCAAATGCAGGGACGGGGCCGTGTCGACTATCAGCTCCCAGACGATGTCGGGTGGTCGCGTGTCGTAGATCGTTGCCGTTGGGCTAACTTGCTTCGGTGTCTTGGCTCCGGCTGTCTGGGTGATGCAGCGGGAGGCGGTTGTCGATGGGGTCCTGGCCAAATGAGAGTGAGGTCCAGGGTGTAGATCTGTCCGATTCTGGTATGGAATATTTCGCGATGTGTCGTAGATGTCGAGGCCGGGGAATTAGATGCTGCTGATGATGTCGATGTACAGGGCAAGGTATGCGAGGTAGGTACGGGATGGCTTGGTAGGGGGGGGATATCTTGTTCGTATGGTGTGATCGTTTCAGTGGCTGATATATGGTGCGGGTGCGGAAGCAAATGGCAGCGACAGTGGCTGGGGCGACGGGAGGTACACTTTCCTCGCCCGGGTGGTGTCAGAAGCACAGAAGGCAGCAGCGGCCGGTAAGTTGAGCTGAGGAGGTATGGACAACTCGGAAGGGAGGGGCTGCCAAGAAGAAAATGGCAGAAACGTGCAAGACGGAAGACGGGCAACAGGGCGACCTTTGTACGTTGGGCAATGTCCAATTGACGGATGAAAATGTCTCGTCGTCTCGCCTCGTGTCGCCTGTGAGAGCAGAAGATCCAAATGTCGAATGCAAGGCAAGGCAAGGCAAGGGAAACAGGATAGGTAAGGCAGGCAGGTACTGTACTGTATGTGCAGTGTATGAACAGAAAAGATTGCCGACGCGTGTCGTGTGTACTCTCGATGGGAAACTGGATGGATGAATGGTGCAACGTTGACCAAGAGGGGGTACCGAGCTGCTTGGTTTTGTATCCTGTATCGGTGAAGGACACGAGTGAGCTCGAGCTTGAAAGGGTGCTATGGAAGATGAGGTCCACAAGGGGCATGCCAGAGGGAACAATATCGAGGGACAGGACGGGTCGAGACAATCAGTACTTTACACGACTATCGACAAACGTCCTACCTAGTCGAGGGTCTGTCTTCCTCCCCTTTGCATCTACCGAAGCCCCTCTGCCCGCACATGCCTCTGGGCGACAGGGACCCTCGGTTGAAGGGTCATCCCATCGCCCAGCACAGTAACCCTCACGATGTGCAGGCCCGCCTCGGAGTGAGGTGGTGAGAGGGAGGACGCAATCGCGCAGGCAGCTCGGCCTGCTGCTGTCACTGGACACAGGGTCGTGATGTCACAGGTCACTTTCCAAGGGAGGAGGGGATATGAAGGCCAAGGCGCCCCGAGGAAGCGGGAACCCGTGCAAGCAAAGACACGGACGAAGCGAACGACATGGCCACCCGTCCCCTCCAGCACCCTCCCGTCCCAGGTGCGTCTCGAACGCGGGCCAATGCCAGAGAGAGGGCGCGACAGGTTGGAATGCTGCAATGTCGTGTCTGCACCGCGCCGGCACGCTGCCAGCCCGCGTGTTTGCTGTTTGGCGCATGGCTGTTTGGCCGTGTGGGGGCTTCCTCGCCAGGGTCTCTGACCTGGAGCCGGACCGTTCAGTGATTTGAGCGTTTGGTCCGATTATTTCTTGATGGATGATGGGATGGCAAAGACAGGACGGGCCCCCAAGCCAGGCCCTTGCCCCGTCGTCGCCCGTCTCATTCAGCACCAGCACCCACTACACCCTGTCCACCCTTTTTGCTCCCCACCCTTCCCTTATCCTCGACCCTTTCTTTTACGTCTCTCCCTCGGCACCATGAACATGGCCTGCCAACTTGCATGGCTCCCCTCATGCCCATGCCATGGAAGTTGTACTGGCACGGTCACGACACCTGTGCCGTACCAGCTCTCCCGCGTGGGGTCCAACACGCTGCAAACATGTGTACATGTCAAATCGCCAAGCAACAAACGCATATTGAGCGACCTGACTGTTGCCCTTTCTTGAACAACTACACCCATTCCAACCTGGCGAGGACACCGGACAGGCCCTAGACTCCCAAACCACCAACCTGACTTGTTGCTTGTCCCACTCGCGGCCCCCCTCCCAGTCCCCAGAAACAGGTCCCACCTGAGGTCCAACCCCGGAGAGGCCCACCGGCGGCCATGTTTCAGCGTTTCAGCTCCCAGAAGATGCCGGGCCGCCCTCTCCCATCTGCAACCTGCCACGGTCATCGGCATGGGTGAAGAAGAAGCACCAGCGAAAGTAACGCAGCAGCGCAGCGCAGCGCAGCGTAACCTCGCCCCTCTAACATCCGAACCAACGCCGACATGTGGCTCTGAACGCCATAGCTAGAGCAGTTGCTCCACGTGGCCGGCCATTTTCCTGGAGCAAACACCGGCTGCCCGTCGGACACATTCTGGTCGGCCAGATGGACGGTTTCGCCTCATCGTTGTGAACTGCAGCAGTGAGTCACTGCTTGATGCTGGGCTTGCGATGTACTCTCTTGCTCCTTGGTCCTTGTTTGCGTAGTTGCTGATGTTGCGTTGCTTGCCGCCCGTCGTTGTTGGCACGTGCCCTGCCTGTTTCTCGCCTTCCACCCCTAAGATCACCCACGAGACATCGCGGCGCATCCGAGCGCTGCTGTACCACAAATCGAGACCTGTGCAACCTTGAGAGTTTCCGGTAGGCGTTTGGCTTCGAAGAATGGCGGCCCTGGGCAGCACCGACGGTAGCCCCGGCGGTCGAAAACTGTTGGTAAGTTCGGTGAGTTGGATCAATCGGGTGTCAATCGGCGCGGTTTTTGTTTGCCACGGCAGCAACATTTTTGTCGGCGTTCAAGAGGGGATTCACACCACCAACCAAACGGAGCACCTCGAACAACACAAAGCGCCATCCCGGCCAGCAGTATCGGGGCTCGCCACCGGACAAAGATGCTTGGCTGCCGTCTGAACACTTGCTCAGCAACACGCTTTAGGTGGACGAAGTCGGTCCATCTGCCGGCGTCGTGCCAACCGGCGCAATCACGGAGGCAGGTATCTCGTTAGGAACGCGAACAACTGCACCGGGCAAGACATCATGGGTGCCAGCAGGTCGATCTCGCACTCGGTACCCGCGTGTGACGGATGGTCTCGTCGGACCAGCCAGGCATATCTCTCACGGTTTCGCTTGAGATTTGGTACTCGCACATGGTCAACAGACAGTGTTACATGCGCTGCCCCCTCTGGCAGGTTTTGGTAGTGACAGCCCCCGTAGGAAGACGCGTGGAGTGCCATCAATTCATGTTGGAGCTCGCACACGTTGGTTTCACGGGCAAGGGAAGCCACTGCGGATGGGCGCTGGTTGTTCGGAGTGCGGCATCGCCTGCCGTCATCTCTTGGTCCCGAATTTGAGCGGCATGCTTGCAGAAGCGTGGGAGGCACAGATAGACGCCTGTCAGCTGGGTGGTCTATCACCCGAGAGTGAAGCGGCCCGGACGGGGAGGCGTCGAGTGTCGAGTGTCCACGTCGAGGACAGCGACGACGGAGCACAGCACGCACGTCGCTGGCATGCCAATGACGGGCAGACGGCCACACCGCTTGTTGTAAGTCTGAGAGTGGTTTTTACGACGGTGGAAAAGCAGTCTTGATGCTGCTTGGTTCGGGCGTCGGACAACATGCACCAGCAGGCCACCTATGAAAACGCCACCTCTTGCCTCGACGAAGGCTGGTTGGATGTCTTGGATTGGCACATACACCACGATACTGGCGGCATGCGAGGATGCGGCAGAGAGGGGAGGGGCGACTGCATGGAGTCTCAGCTGTGGCTCTGGGCAGGCGGCGTGGTGATGCAAAAGCGCAGTGCAAGGGCGTCACTGATGCTCCGCGGTTGGTGGTTAAAGGGGATGGGCCGCAGTCCCTCGAGGTCGTGCGATGGCGATGCGGGGAGGGAGCATCAGGCCGGTGACAGACGGAGGCAGTGGGCGAGACACCGAAAGGATTGCGGCGGGAACCTAAGCGTGCTCGGCGTGTGTTGCCAGTGCTTCCAGTGCTTCCGGTCCAGTGCTGCCGGTTAGTCGAGTTGCGAAGCGCCAGAGGGTCTGTCGCCGAGAGTCTGCCTTCTCAGTGGGTGTGAGGGGAGAGTTGGTTGGTGAGATGACGGCTTCATGCCGATTCTTGGGCCAAGTCCGAACCTAGTCGTTATCAACGGCAGCCATGAACAACACAGACGGGGATTCGTCATTCAATGCCTCAAGGGCTTCTGGGGGAGGGCATCCGACTCTCGGACGACGGGCAGGCAGTGCAGTGAAAAGAGGAGATCGACACCAAGAAAGGGGTCGATCGAGGCGGTGAAATGCCGGATTCTGGACGGACAGTTTGATGAGGCTCCATCGCGCCATCGCGATTGCTCCTTCCTCCACGCCCAGGACGCCTTCCTCCAGAGGTCCAGGCATTCCACCAGAGCGAGGCAAGCGCTGCTGGGGCCAGTGCACTGCCGCTCAGCACACAGGCCAACCCACAGGCCACCTGCTGCAGGGGATTCCTCAATGAGCTTATCTCACAGGCCAATGGACGACCGGCGTTTCGAGCTCAGTGCCCCTCATTTCTCCACCAGCTCGCAGCGGCCGGCTCGTTCATTGGATGGCTTGCTGAAATTGCAAACACCCACGCAAGCCTCTCCCCTCGAATCCTACCTTGCCGTGCTCCCGCCAGGCTCGCCAGGCCCGCCTTCCTCGCCATTCTTCCCGCCAGAGAGCCCAGGCCTCGAGTGACAACTGGCCAATGAGGGGGTCCTAGCCGCCTGCCCCCTGCGTCTTCCCACCCATCTTGGCTTCCAGAGCAGGCACAGGTCATTTCCCCTGGCCCTGGTCCATGTCCACTGATGTCCACCTGCCCTGCGCCGTGATTGCCTCGTTGCTCCTTCTTCTCTCTGCTTATCCCCAGTGCCATTTCCCTCACTCCCTTCGCTTCCTCTCCTCTTCCCGCCGCTCCTTACCATCGTCGTCGTCGTCGTTTGTCGTTGTCGTCGCAGTCGCAGCATCGACAGTATCATCTGGTGTCACTGGGTCATCCCTCGTCATTCCCTAATTCCCCCCTCCCCTCTGGATCTTCGACTTCACTCTTTTAGTCGATTTCCGTCCCTTCTTTCCAGCCCACCCCAGCCTCTCCTCGACTCGAGAAACACGTACATATTTCTCGTCGACTAATCCCGACCCATCCCTTACGTATGTCTGCCTTCCACTATCGACACAACATTGCTCTGCCGAAGGGGGCAGAGTGGCAGGTCGCGCTATTTCTGGAGGAGGCTGTTTATGGCATTGGAACGGGATCCCCGATATCCAGTGCCAGCCTGAGCAGTTGAAGCCATTCCCGACCTGCCTCTCGCCCCCGTCGAGAGCTGCCATGGCGCCACCATGATGCTAACCGTCGCATGTCCAGACACCAGCCTTCTTTGATAATTGTCTAATCCACTCCTTTGACGACAAAGCCATCTTCACCACTCCGCCAAGGAACACCACATCCAACACTTTGTTGATCCGCTCTTTTCACGAAACACAAACAACCAGACAACACGAACAACTCACGATGCCTTCGATTCAGAACCTCAAGGTCCGCAGCCTCATTGGCGAGCGCGAGGACCAGGACGTCGCCACCGGCGCTGGCGACAACGTCCTCGATTACATGATCATTGTCCTCGGACTGGTCTTCGTCAGCCTGCTGCTGGCCATGACCCTCTTCATCATCCGCAGGAAACGGCAGTCCATGGCCCGGGCCGAGATGCTCCCCGACTACCAAGAAGTCAAGGGCGCCCGCAACCACCAAAACCTCACCATCAAGACCACCCAGAACGGGCGCTCTTCCGTCCTGGTCATCAACAAGGACGGCCAGCCCATGCTGTCCAACCCCAACTCGCCCCCCTACTCGCCCGACAACGTCCCCGAGATCCACATCACCTTCCCCGACGAGCAGGATGAGGCCGGCCAGCGCAAGAACGGCCGTGTCCTCGTTGTCCGCGTCGGCGATGGCGGTGTCGTTGGCATGGAGCCCGTGCGCGAAGAGCAGCTACCCGCCTACGAGAAGGAGAACAAGTCGCAGTTCTACTCCATCGACATGGACCAGATCGGCGGCCTGAGGGAGAAGGAGTACCGCTAAAGCCCAACGGTCCCCCTGAGCTCCCACAGAGACCGAACAGCCCGCTGCACAGAGCTCTCTGCGTTCCCCACCCCCGGCATGGCGTTTTTCAACGACACGTACAAAAGGCTCTCTTATATATACCCTCTTCCCCACGACTTGCACACACTCTTTTCTCTCCCTTTATCTCTCTTTCTCCCTGCATGACGACGGAAAATCGTCAGTGCGGAGCGCGGGCGAGATCACTCGGGGCTGTTCATCCTGGACATAGGACGCGGCGCCTCGACCACGTATATATCTGCATGGTGGCTCCTTTTCAACGACTTTCTTCTCTGGGGATATGCATCCAGCATCGGAGGCAGTGACGATGGGGTGGGCCGCATGTTGGGCTGTAGAATACTTGTACATTCTCGTGCTGTATAATTACCTCAACAATTGACTGTGCTTCGGCGTCTCTGCGTTGCTGGGCCCTCGGTGAACGGCAGTCTTGTTAGCGTTGCAAGCTGACGCGCGCGCTCTTTAGTTTAGGTCGTCACGCTTAGGAGCCCTCGATACGAATCACGATAGAAACTTGAACTCAACACATCGTCTGGTCATGAACGTGTTGCATCGTCTTACTCGCTAAAGTCAGGAACGAACAACGACCTCACTCGTCGTCGTCATCCTCATCTTCCGACCTCCCGTCTCCCCACCCCATCCTCTTCCTCGTCCTCAGCATCCAGCTCCAGTGCGCCCACGGATCGGCCGCCAGCCGTCCCATCTGCACCACGTCCCCGTGCCCCTCCCACTGGCTCGCGAGCCCGTGCTCGACCGCCAGCCTGGCGTACCGCGTCGCCGCCCAGGCGTCGCCGACGCCGTTCCACTCGATGGCCGCGAGCGTGTACCCCTCGGCCAGGGTGCCCCACACGCGCTCCTGCTCGTACAGGCTGACGAGCAGCTCGGCCATGGCGGGCGTGGCGCGCGACGACGCGCGGTAGTCGGCGAGCTCGGTGCGCAGGGCGGCGATCTGCGCGATGCGCGCGTCCGAGGCGACGGTGTGCGGGTGCGGGAGGGTGCAGAGGGGGCAGGTGCAGTCGAAGCCCCAGGTCGCGCTGAGGCGGGCGCGGCGGGCGTCGCGGGACTGGAGGGGGCTGCCTCGGGGTCAGCACGACTTTCTTTCACAGCTAAGAACTGACTGAGGGGAGGGTTGGGGGGGGGCTTACTCGATGTAGGAGAGGGTGAGCTCCTCGCCGGGGAGGATGTCGCGGATGGCGGTCGTGCGCTGGGTGAGGGTCGAGGGGTCGAAGCGGTAGTCGACGTTGGGACGGCAGTCGTGGTTCATGCGGGCGGCTGGGGCGGGGGGTGGTCAGCTAGGAAAGCTCTGTCTGAGGGACGGACGTCATGGGAGACTCACTCTCTACGAAGGCGGCGAAGAACTCGTCGTCGCGGACGCCGTCCTCGGTCTCGACGTCGAACGAGTTGGTCGCCATGACGCGCTCGACGAGCTCGTCAAAGGCGACGTCCCCGCCCTGGACGCCGGGTGACATCTCCATGAAGCGGTCGCGGTGTCGGGCGGGCAGGCCGCGGATGGCGGCGCCCTGGAGGCGGCGCATCTCGTCGCGCGGGACGGCGTCGAAGGCGGCGTAGTCGATGAGTAGGGAGACGGTCTCCTGAAGGATGATCTCGCCGCGGACGATGCGCTCGGTGGCGACGGCACCGAGGTCCTTGCCGGGCATGGGCACGATCTTGTACTTTGCGTTCTGGACGTTGATGGGCTTGTGGGAGCCGGCGTGGAGGAGGGGGTCGTCGGTCGCGTCGGCGAGGAGAGCGACGGCGCGGGCAAGGTGGGCCGCACGCAGGTTGTCGGTTATGATGGCCGTGCCTTTGCCGTGGGCCACGCGCGAGGAGGTGTAGACGCAAAAGTCCGAGTGAAGGGTCGTGTTGTGGTAGCAGTTCGTCGGGGGTTGCGACCACGGACTCGGAGGAGGGTTGTCATCGCTACCCGCGAGGACCTTCTCGGAGGAGGACAGCTGGTCCGAGGGGATTGTGTCGTGGCGTGTTGAGCAGATGGGAAGGGGCTCATGAGCGGCGAGGAGGAGAGAGGAGAGGCAGACACCAGTCGCCGTATCGGGCTTGTTGGATATTGACTCTCGCAGGGCCTGGGACGTGGCGGCATAGAGCGGGAAGAGTAACGCGGACTTCATGATGAGCTGTAGATGGCAGACCAGCCTGACAGGTTGGCAAATTGGGATGAATGAACAGAACGGTAACTATGGACAGACGGGCCAGGGAACCTATATCAAGCACCAGGAAGCTTGGGGTCTCGTGTGGAAACTCCTGGTCGGACCCTTGGCCCGGGCGCGTTTGAAGCTCCCAGAACACCAGAGTCTCGGTCATGGCTCAGGGGTAGATCATGAATCGATCACCGTTCCTGGTCTGGGCCCTGACTGTAACGAAACGAACGATCAGCTGCGCGGGCCAATGATGAATGAGTTCTGAAAGCGACGCCCCGTGAAGCTCGCAGCTCGATTGAGACGTTTGGGATCGAAGCTGTGCTCGGGGTCGTGCGCGTGTCAGATGTGTTCCACCAGCTCCTGAGGAGGTGCGGGGGAGGACCGCCGGGCGCCCGGGCCTCGCTTTGTGGAAGAAACATCATCGAGTCTGCCAAGTCCAGGCGCTTCCGGGCTTGGAGAGGTGAGCACCACAAACAGTTCGATGGATGTCGTAGATTGAATGAGTTCAGTTGCTACGCTGACAGGCCACGGGGGAGTCCAGCTCGGGGCCGAATCCTCGGCTCCGTCCCGTTGTGGGGCCTTTTTTCGGCTTCGACTACCGGCCCCTCCAAGGCACGCCGGTCCGATTTAGCATCACCGGGATCCTCTCGCTTCCCACTGCTCCTTCGGGCTCTTCCCTGCCAACACCTCGGGAAACCTAGGGTCCTTTTTCCACGGCACGAAATCGCTGCTGCTCATCATCCACCGCAGCAATTCGGCCTCCATCGTTCGCTTTACCTCGGCAAATTCGGGTTTCGCAGCCAGGTTGTGTAGCTCGCCTACGTCCTCCTCTCGGTCATAGAGTTCGGGCGCCTCATACAGCCGGTAGATGTATGTCCACTTCTCATCTCTACAGGCCACGGCCCTGCCTACAACTTCCGTGTCGTCGTGCTGTAGTGCCGCTTTGATGTCGTACGGATAGCCGGCCTGCTCTAACAGTGGCTCCTCGCTCGTGAGGAAGCCGCCTTCCGAAAACGCATACCGCTTGTGTGGCGGCACTTCTTTTCGACCATCATCGCCCAAGACGAGGAGTTCCGCCATGGAGCGGCCGCAGTGGGGGAAATGTTCCGCTATGCCGCTGAACTGGAACAAGGTGGGCATGAGATCAACCATCTCAGTCATGCCCTCGTAGACGGATCCCTGGGGCAGACCGCAACCCCCAATGATCAAGGGTTCATGCGTCAGGCTATCGGACACTCCAGAGGGCCACTTCTCCACGAGGCCGTGATCACCAAGGTACTCGCCGTGGTCGGTAAAGAACATGGTCACCGTGTTGTCCCAGTGACCGAGTGCCTTTGTCTTCTCCATGACCTTGCCGAACTGGTCGTCGAGGCGAGATATCATGCCATAGTAGGTCGCCTTGATCTCGGCCCAGATTTCAGGCGTTGCGCGACTCGTCCCGTATTTCTCGCGGATGATGCCCATGTACCGTGGCTCGTGGCCGGTCTGAACAATCGCATTTAAGTAAGCTGTCAGATTGACTTCAGCAACGAAACGTACCTTGTCTTCAGGTTTGCTGGGTGGCGGCATCAGAGTGCGGTCGTACATGGAGAAGTACGGTTCTTCAACCATGAACGGCAAGTGCGGGAACATCAATGGCATGAACAACAGCCAAGGTCCTTCGGGAGGCCGTTCCAACCACTTCAACGCCGACCTCACCACCGCATCATCGTAGTCTTCGGCTTCCTTCGCGTCCCTGAGACCGCGATAAAAGAGTCGCTTGAAGATGTCCTCCTTGTCACCGTCTCCATCCTTGAACGAGCCCCAGCGCGACGTGAATTCCGGTGTCTCGAGGAACCCATATTCGTCAACAGAGAGCTCGGTGACCGTCGGCGCGAACATGTCGCCTCTTGGCGCCAGACAGGCGACATGGTAGCCGCCGCGTTCCTTGAGCGACCGGAATAGGTTGGGCTCCCAGGGCTTGATCAGATTCTCGAGAGATCGATGGCCGGCGACGTGACTGTAGTTGCCGGTGAAGATGCTGCAACGTGACTGAGCGCAGACCGAGGCCTGGACGAAGCAGTTGGTGAACCGCGTACCCTGGGCCGCGAATTTGTCGATGTTGGGCGTCTTGACATGCTTTAAGTACGCTGTGAGCTAAAGCTATGGAGGAGATGGTTGGTGGGCTACCTTGTTTCCACTGCAGCCCAGGGAGTCGTATCGAAGCTGATCCGGCATGAAGATGATGTAGTTTGGCTTCTCAACCTTCAGACCGCTGGCCCTGGGTGGCAGCTCATGGGCTGCTGGAGTTGTGCTGGCCATTTTCTCTCGACGACTGCATCAGCTTGGTGTTTCTGCAGATTGGCCGCGGGTCCTGATTTGTGGAAATGATGCTTCGTATCAAGTCTGCGATGCTCGAAAGGGCCTGGCTTATGATGGCACGATGGATGCAACATGTTGGAGGGAGGCCTCTTCTTTAAAGTTTGGAGGATTTTGTAAGGGGTCATCGGTCGAGATTAAGTGGATTGACCACGCCATTCGAGTCTCTTCTAATCAGTTAAGGTCCCTGGACGATGTGCCTCAAATGCCGGCCGCCGCTTCGAGTAAATGACTTGGCCTGACGGCATGCCGGGCAGGAGCTTACACCGCATGTCGGGGGGGCATTCTCGTTGCCAACAATCGGTCCAAGTCGCCCGTAGTGCTACCCCGGGACCACGCTAACATGGGGAAACTCTCCTCGGAACTGGGGGCCGCCTGGGTCCTCATTCTCCAACGACTCGCCATCTTCTTACTCGGAAGACCTGCCGTCGGAAGTTTGCACCTGCGGCTGCCCATGTCGCTCGTTACCCGACTCGTCGCCCGAAAATATACGCCCCTTCCCGACGTCCTGGGTCAGGCGACGTGGCAAACATGCACCTCGCCAACCGCAGCCGCAAGGGATGATGGAGGGCGGCTGGAAGGACGTGCCGCATCTCTCAGCGCGCCCAGACACTTGTCGCACACCGGTAGCCGCGCCACGTCGGGCACCTGCAGGGGGTCATTGGTCGGTGAGGCCTGGCGACCAGCAGGTCGGCAACTCCGTGCAGCTGGGCTTCGCAGCTTACCTGGTATTCGGGACAAGAGATTGGCGGTAACGGACCCCCATTCGCACTGGAAAGGTTACGAGACGGCGGTGGAAGAATGCCCCTCAAATGGAGTATGTCTTTGGTGATCTTCATATCGAGCCCAGGGATGAAGAAGTGTCTCAGCTGCCACCAGCTGTAACCGACCCTGTCCAGGCGGAATCCAGGGGCCATGTCATCGAAGAATGCGCAGCTGGGAATGAGGCGCGAGCTTCGCTTGACGTGCCCGGAGTTGCCGGAGGGGCAAACGAGCTGCGGTCATGCTGCGCTCGCAATAAAGCTGAAAAGATCTAACCAACGGACACTCAAGTCAGGTAAAAGCTTTCGACGTCCAGCTTTGATCCCCAAATGGAACCATCAAAACCTGTTTCGATTCGATTCGGGAGATGACCAGGGCCTGTCGGGTTTGCCTGCCCCTGCTGGATTTCTCCAAGCACAAGCACGGAAGACGGCATACCAATCACGCCGAGAATGTTGAGGATGGGCCACTAAGGACGCTCTTCTTGCTTTTCTTGTTTGTGATAGGCGGTCACCGAACAAATTGGCACGATGGAAAATCAGGGTTGAGGTCCAACAGATCAGGTTGGCGTCGAGACGACGAAACTGACTGATAAGATGTGGATGCTATCGATAAGATGAATAAAGCTTGTGAGGGGCCGTTTGCCCCTTTAATTGCTAGCGCGGGGCACCCGCGTTCTAGACCCTTGAGCTGTGCCGCAGCACGGCGGCTGGGCGGGGATAGTTGCTGGGGAGTTGTGGCGATGACGAAACTCCTGTCCCCCCTCGCTCACGAATCCAGGTCGAGGCAATCCTCTCCTACAACCCTGCACGTACTCTGTGTATCGCTCGCTATCTTACTGTGCATGCTGACGCTGCTCGAGCTACATTACCACCTCTGATCGCAAACCGATGAGCTGATTCTTCTCGACATGGCCACCGTCAAGAACCCCACCGACGCACTGAAGGAGTCCAAGCCCCCCGCCACCGACCCCTTCACCTACCTCACCATCATTGGAGAGGTCATGTCCCCTGAGGTTTTACCGACACTTCACGAAATCCTCCAAGATGCGAAGCTCACACAAGAGATTGGCTGGGACTTGGTCGAGATCCTGGTAGCAGTGCAGGGCAGCGAGCAGTGCCTGCAGACGATTGCGCAGCTGGGCAACCCGCGCGAAGTGATCATTAAAGTACTGGAGGTCTTAGGAAACCTAGACGAGGATGGCGATGAGGGCAGCGATGGAACCTCGGCGAACAAGTTCGTGACCCTCCTGGGAATGCTCGGCATCCTTCACAAACGACTCTCCGTCAAGTACCCCTCGCGCTTCCTCCACTCGACCCTACAAGCCGTCTACCGCGCCTACCAACCCAACAGCCCAGAAGCCACGGCTGCCATCATCGCTTTCGTTCGCTCCCAGACCGCAGAGAAGAGGCCGCCGCTTCCCACCCGACAGTCCAGCACGGCACTCAACACCCCCTTCGTCAAGACTGATCCGACCAAGAACGCACCAGATCCCGAGGCAGAGAAGACCGAGGAGATGGCACCGTCTGAGCCTGATCTTATCAAGAGGCTGCTACAGTCGTTTATGACCATAGTCATCGAGGCATACGTCAACAGCAACAGTTTGGAATGGGCGTCGCGACTATTGGAATACTACAACCCCGAGAGGATTGTCGCGAGGAAGAGCATGATGAAGGCATTCAAAGAGAACGAGGATTTGCTTCAGCGAGACGCCCTTATCGGACAGCTTGCGGTAACGAACATCCCCTCACACTCAACTTCAAGCTTGCTAATCGGTTATAGGGCGTGACAAGAGATCTGGGTCTTTCCGGGATCCAGACTCTGTCCCTGGAAGCAGTCTTTGAGGGCCCTCTCGTTGTTAACCCTCTGGCTGCCGACCTGGATGACCTGGACGACCCAAGCAAAGTCAAATTATCGACGGGAGGCGTCTGGTGCCTCGTTGCCTATTGGTTATTCTCATCTGAGGTCTTCGAGACGAATCACGATCAAATTCAGATGACTATGTTGCCTGACCACCACAAGTTACTCCGACTTTTCGTTGGGGACGAGCCTCAGGAACAGATCAGCGGTAACCAGGGCACCGCCGAGTCTCTCCTCGTCATGGGCCTCTGGCTTGATAATGCCAAACGGGTCATGGGAGAAGGAGCGACAGCAGCCGACTTCATGCCGTACCATCACCTCCTGACTCTCATCGCCGCCTTTCACCCGTCTCTACACTCCCGCAGCGTCGCAAACGCACTGTCAGGCCTCGTTTTGCATGCGGATCCTGACGATGATGGGCGGCTCAAGATCCTTGAAGATCTCTTGGAGAATTGCATCTTCTCGGCTCTACAGGCGTCAGCTGTTTCATGGCTCAGGGAGGAAATCATCATCGCACAGAAGACGAAGGCCACCAACGCATTCTCGGGGCCCGAAGCTATTGACACGCTTCAATACCTGCTGTTTCCCAACCTCGCGCCGCTCAAGGAGCAGGACGCAGCCTCACAGTGGGAGTTCTGGGCACAAAACCACCCGTACCACCTTCAGGTGGCCAGCTTCTTGTACTTCCTGTTCAAGGGCACGGAGTACAAGCACCTCATCCCGGCGGGCATGGGCGCGACCATCGAGCAGCGGTACGTCGAGCCGCTGCTGCAGACTGCTAAGAATCTTCGTGCCTCAATCGAGAAGGGCGAGGTTGAAGACCAGGGCCTTGGCAGCGAGGCCGCGATGCAGTTGGATATCCTCAGCCTCAATTTGGAGGGACTGTCGCTGTCATGAGGTCCTCAAGATGGCATCGCTGGATAGTAGGCGAGGCGATCGAGATGCTATCGTCAGCAAGATCGCCGATCTAACTTCTGCGACCCTTGGCGAGCGGCTTCGCCATCACTAACCAAGGCGTTGCGCCGAGACATTGGAGTTCACGACTTATCATGAATGCCGGCGCGTTGACACGACCGGCAAGGACATTATGATTGCAGGAGGCACCCCAAGCCAAGGGGTTGGGACGGCCATGAGGAGTTGCACAGGTCACGGGACAGATGGGTTGTATTTGGTCATGATGCTGCGGCAGTCAGCAGCCGAGCAGCCAAGTAGCCAAGCAGCCGAGCAGGCCACGGCATCTGGTTCTTGTTTTGTGGGCAAGCGGGTCATTCGGCAGAGTGCGATACGGTCACTGGTGTAGCAAAGAAACAAGGTGAAAATCCATTCTGGGATCTCGATCTGAGTGTATGGTGTACGACAACCGTGAGACAACGGAGCTGTTCCGTGATCGGATGTCGGATTCAAGAATGTGATTGCGAGGCGTTGTGGCTCATGTGTGGCGACCTGCAGGATGATGGATTGTTTCACTGCAAATCGCCACAATTGCCCTGCCCAGCTTGTAGGTGCTAAGCTCCTCTTAAATCACATGCTCGACGCCCAAATGACGATCCCACATCTACGGCACGTAGAGCTGGGTTTCCCGATGAGCGATGAGACTACTACGGAGAATGGCGTGTGGCGTCTGGGGAAGACTGGTGCTAAACACCACCGGGAAGAACGGATGTCCCCGGTTCGAGTTATCTGTGCTGTTAGAAACAAGACCTGTCACTGATTTGGCGAGTCCCAGGCCAAGAAGCTTGGCTTGCGTCTTTGATGTTGTCGGACGCGGTAGTAGAGTGGAACGTTCTGATGGAGCGGGGCATCGATCGGTGTCATCCGAACGGAGGGGGGTGGGTTGATGTCGTGCCCCGGTGACGAATCCAGGTGTTGCCGTGCTCGGGAATCATGTCGAGAGGCGACAGGCCGCGAATGTCTTGCTGTACGTGGCTTCAATCAAACTCCTTGCCGACGACGTGCATCTGCAGTGCAATGTGACCCAGTCCGGGTTTCAATCTGGCCACACAATACTTGCCTACAACTTACGACGGGCAGACAGGTAGGCACCGTAACTGGCGGAAGAGCAGCATGTGGACATGAGCCGCCGGGGCATAGTCTCCGGGCCATCAGGGGCGCATGCTCCAGCCACAGGGACCTCAGCCAGTAAGATGTGGTTCCAGGCCGATGCCGACAGGGGGACCTCCTCCGCTAGCGCTGCCGCGATTCGGGTAGTGATGTCATGGTCTGGGGTCCGCCATAATTTCAGTGCAAGCTTGGTTTAGGTCCCTTCCTTGCCCGTGTCGCAAGCCACGACCCCGACAACCCCATCGTGCTTGCCCTGCTATTGCCGGAGCCTCAACGGTCTTGTATTACTGGAGTTGGATTCTATGCTCCTTGTGGCGTGACTATGTTTTTGTTTCTTCTCCCTTTCTCAGACCAACCTGCTTCCCCTCCCGCTGTCGCCATGACCATGACTTTGTGACAACATCGCCCACCATTATCGACTACTCTCGTCAACCGCATCTAATAGCAGGCCAGCCTATCCCCTGATTAGTGACCTGCGTTCCACAATCAACGCGTTCAAGGGCCCGGTTGGCAATATCCTCATTGATCAGGTCAATCCGGCATCATGCCTCGCTTTCCCCTGATGTCCGACACGAAGGGCAGTTCTCCAGGGCAACTGGAAAGAGACAAGAATGAGAAGCAAACTGACGAAGCCCGGCAAGATGAGTTCCTGCGTATCGAACAAATTCTCCAGAACGGACAGCCGCAGTATGTTGTCAAGGACCATACCGACCAGATCGCTTTTCCCAGCACTGTCCCCGAAGAGGTTCAGTCTCCCATCCCACCAGAAATAAGGCCACAATCCGACACCGACATACCTCCAACAAGCTTCGTCGCCGAGTCGTCCACCGACGCCATGAAAGAGCAAGGCATACAACCCACCGGGCCTGCGACGGCGGACGTTTCCTCGCGGGTCCGATCATCAACCACTCCTGTGCGGCCCAGCGTCGACAAGAAATGGCGGACTGATCTCCCCAGCCGCGCTGGAGCCGGCTCATCGCGAGCCTTCAGCTCCCGCAGGGCCCCACGAAGAGCTGGCACCTCGTACATCAACAAGTCAGCATCACAAAACAAACGCCAGTGGGACTACGATGACGACTCGAGCTCCTCCGGTTCCAGCTCTTCTTCCTCGTCCGAAGACGAAGACGAGACCCCTGGCGACGGCCGATCGAATCTGGAGTATGCACAAGCCAGGAGGGAACAGCGTAGACGCGAAATCGAACAGTACCGTCGCTTTCAAGTTGGAAATGATAATTACAAAACCAAGGGCAAGGTGAAGAAGGATGGTCGCCTGCGCATTTCGGTCAAGGAGACGGCCAACACGGGGTATCTTGCAAAGGCTCTGGGTCACGCAGCAAAGAAGATCGTGGATCCCAGCGACAAGACGGAGCCTGGATTGGAGGCCACAGACAGGCTTTCGAGTGTGCCCTCGTCATCTGCCTCTACCATTACGGAACACTTGGGCCGCAAGCCAACTCTCAACATCGTCATCATGGTCATCGGATCCCGAGGAGATGCGCAGCCATTTCTGAAGATCGGCAAGGTCCTGAAGGAGCATGGCCACCGAGTGCGCATCGCCACACACCCGGCCTTCCGCGACTTTGTAGAGAAGGATTCGGGCCTGGAATTCTTCTCGGTAGGCGGCGATCCGTCCGAGCTGATGGCTTTCATGGTGAAGAACCCCGGCATGATCCCCACCCTCGAGGCAGTCAAGGCTGGCGACATCGGAAAGAGGCGAGCAGCGATGGCGGAGATGTTCGAGGGCTTCTGGAGAGCCTGCGTCAACGCCACAGACGACGAGAAGGACGTTCACAACTTGAAGATGATGGGAGAGAAGGACCCTTTTGTTGCGGACGCCATCATCGCGAACCCCCCGAGCTTCGCTCACGTCCACTGCGCCGAAGCACTCGGCATCCCCCTCCATCTCATGTTCACTTTCCCCTACACGCCCACACAAGCCTTCCCGCATCCGCTGGCCAGCATCAAGCGATCGAATGTCGATCCTGGCTACACCAACTTCATTTCTTACCCCTTGGTCGAAATGATGGTTTGGCAGGGACTTGGCGATCTCGTCAACGACTTCCGCACAAAGACGCTTAACCTCGATCCTGTTTCGACCCTTTGGGCACCCGGCGCTTCCTACCGTCTACATGTACCGTTCACTTATCTCTGGAGTCCCGGGCTGGTGCCTAAGCCGAAGGATTGGGGCGACGAGATTGATGTCTCTGGGTTCGTCTTCCTCGACCTTGCATCTACATTCACTCCCCCAAGCGACCTCGAGAAGTTTCTTGCCGGAGGCGACACACCGATTTACATCGGCTTCGGCTCCATCGTTGTTGATGATCCCGACGCGTTCACCCAGATGATTTTTGAAGCTGTCAAGCTGGCTGGCGTACGTGTACTGCTATCAAAGGGCTGGGGTGGCCTTGGCGGTGACGACGTGCCTGACAACGTATACATGCTTGAAAACACACCACACGATTGGTTGTTCCCTCGAGTTCAGGCATGCGTCATTCACGGTGGTGCAGGCACCACTGCCATGGCATTGAAGTGCGGCAAACCGACCATGGTCGTGCCGTTCTTCGGCGACCAGCACTTCTGGGGCAGCATGCTCGGTAGCTCTGGGGCCGGGCCTGACCCTGTCCCGTACAAAAGTCTCACTGCTGAGAAGCTCGCAGAGGGTATCAAGTACTGTCTTACGGAAGAAGCACGCACCAAGGTGGGAGAGATTGCTAGAGACATCGAGATGGAAGGCGACGGTGCCGACAATGCGGTGCGGTCTTTCCATCACCACCTCAACCTGTCTGGCGTCAATTCCATGCGGTGCTCCATTCTGGGTGACCGCGTGGCCGTGTGGAAACTCAAGAACAGTACCGTCAAGCTGAGTGCGCTGGCTGCCGACATGGTGGTGGAGAGCGGTCAGGTTTCTTGGAGGAAGCTGCGACTGATTCGACACATGGAGTGGAACGACTTTGAAGGGCCCGGTGAGCCTGTGACTGGAATGGCAAGTTCACTCGTCACCAGCGTCGGCAACCTCTTTGGTGGGGTTGGTAGCGTCCCATACCGGATGGCCAAGACCTCCCACAAGCGGAACGAAAAGAAGAAGAAGAGGGAAAAGTTGAAGGCTATGCGAGAGGCAAGACGAACTCGCAAAGCTGCGGCGGCTGACGAAAAGCTACAAAATCACTCATCAACCAAAGCCGAGGGTCCCAAGGGAATCGAGGTGACGGACTTCGAGCCAGAGGAAGCGACCTTGACACACGAGGCCGGCCAGACGGAAGACCATGCAACGGCAGCAGAGACGAGCCAACCAGAAAAGTCAGAGCGCGAGCGCAAGGTCGATGACAAGATGGAGGCACAGAAACCCGACGGCATAATCAACGGCAACGGACACGCAGCGGAACCGAACGGCCAACCGGCCGAGACAAATGGTGCTCCCAAGCGGCCACTTGCCCAGGGAAGGGACACCACCAACACCATGAGCTCTGCCGACACAGCGTCAACTATGGAAAACCCCGTGGAAGACTACGCTGGTGATATTGGCAGTGGTCTCGAGAAGTCAGGCAAAGCGCTCGCGAAGGCGCCAGTTGATCTCTCCATGGCCATTGCGCAAGGCTTCCACAACGCTCCGCGCCTCTACGGCGACGACACTGTCCGGCGCCCAACCCGAGTCACCGGCATACGCTCTGGTCTGAAGGCTGCTGGCTCGGAGTTTGTTTACGGTATATGGGACGGCACGACCGGTGTTGTGCTACTCCCCGTCCGTGGCGCCAAGAAAGACGGCGTGACTGGCTTTGTTAAGGGAACCGGTATGGGTGTCGGTGGATTTGTGCTCAAGTACCTCTCCGCCCTCGCCGGCCCCGTCGGCTACACCCTCAAGGGCGTAGTAAAGCAAGCTGGGCGTGACAAGCAGCCTGACCGAGTCATCCGCCGCGCCCGCATTATTCAGGGCCAGCGCGAGGCACAAAAGCTTGGGCCACAGAAGAAGGAAATGGAGCATGAGGTCCTGCACGGCTGGCGAACCCTGCGCGAACTCTGGGAGGCGCTGGAGCAGGTAGAGAAGCACCGCGGCGGCGTCCGCGGCTGGGCTGGCGCGAAGAAGAAGCGCGGGCTGAACGCGGCATTTGAGAGCGTCGAGATGGCAGACCGGGCGCTCGCTGCCGTGAAGCGAGGGGACGAGGTCAGCACTGTCGTCGGTACGGAGCGCGAGCTCCGGAAGCACGAGGAGAAGCCTAAGCAGGGCGTCGATTCCGTACGGCCTAGCGTGGATGGCAGGAAGAGCGTCGGTAGCCGGCGCTCCGTCGACGAGAAGGACGGCCGCTCGGAGCGGCGGGCGCCGGGGAAAACGACGGATGATATCCCCGAGGAGGCGGAGGACGCGCCGGCGATGCCGCGCGTTGAGCGCGCCGCAACGTCGGTCTAGCAGAGTGCATATCGTGTGTGCTTTAATCAGGTACGGGTAGCGACGGCGGTTCTTTTGTGTTTGGAAAGCGTGCGTGGAAGTCTTTTCGGTTCGGTTACGCGAGCCTCTTTTCGTGTGTCCGCGATCTCGTACTATACCCCCCGTTCTGTAAGGCAATGCCCCCCTATTCGAGATGAGTTATGGTATAGAGTAGAGCAATATGATACCACGCATAATCATGACTTGGGATTTATCTCGTGAATTGGCCTTGTGAAGGCGATGTGTCAATCACAACTCGACACGAGGCTGAGTCTGGTCGGTTGGTAATGCCCTCCTCCTTTCCCCCTTCTCTGTCCGATGCCGGACATTCTCTGAACTGTGCCATCCTGCCAGACCAGGCTTTGACGAGCCGTCACACAATGATCATACGCACAAGGTAGTAGCTTGTAATTTATCATATTATTTCTTCACAACGAGGGTATCGATTCGCAGTACTCCAAAACCAAAACAACCCAAAACAGGCCAGATGGCCAAGTCCCAAACGCCAGTGACTCCTAGTCATCATCTCTCATCTACGTCTTCAAGAGGGTGGTTCCTCATCGTCTAGTGTTATTATTTTCCTCCTCAACGTTTCGCATCTCCGTCGTGGATGCCAAACGGCCCCAGCGCCTCCGCTGATCCCGTCGCCTCCTGGATCGACCCCTCGGCGGCAGCCCACTCAGGCGGCGTCGGCAGACCCGATGACGGGTCGGGCGAGTCGGACGCTGGGCTCTCGAGCACCTCGTGCCTCGAGACGTGGTGCGGCGCCGTGCCTCCGGCGTACTCGTTCCCGTCCGCGGCCTCCATTGGCGGCGTCGGCGGGCCGTTGCCGCCGCCCACGGACGTCTTCCTCTCGTGCTTGACGACGGCCAGCCCGCCGAAGAGGGCGGGGAGGTCCTCAGCGAGGTGCTCGGATGCGTACTCGGACAGCGTGCGCTCGCTGTCGGCGGCGTCGGCGCTCGTGCGGTTGCGCTCGACGATCCTGTCGATCTGGTCCATCTTGACGGTCCATTCGCCGCGGAGCTCCTGCACGAGCGCCTTGCTGGCGTCCTCGGCGAGCGTGTCGGCGGCCCTGGCCGCGGCCTTGGACGAGCGGCGGCGGTGGGTTTCGGGCTGGTGCGACGGCAGGATGACCTTCTGCATGCTGCTGTTGATGGTCCGGCTGAGCTCGGCGTCGGAAAAGGGGCGGAACTCGCGGATCGACTGGTTCTCCTGCAGGCTGCGGGCCATGTGCGTCAGGTTGGAAAGGTTGAACCCGTTCTCCTGGACATCGAGCGTCTTTAGCGTCGTATTCCGGGCGATTGCGGAGGCGAGGTCGCCGATGTTGACGTTGAGCTTCTGGTTGCGGATGCGGAGGTGGTGGATCGTCGTGTTCTGCGCCAGGCCGGCAAGAGAGCGGGAGAAGCCGAGGCCCAGCTGGCCCTCGTCGAGCTTGGCAGAGAAGCCGGAAAAGTCGAGGTACCGTACCGAAGTGTTGGTGGCGAAGAAGTCCGAGACGGCGGCGCAGGCGTCCTCGCTCACTTGGCCGGCGGTGGAGGTTCCGACGAGGCTCAGCAGGTTGATCGTGTTGTTGACAGCGAGGGCGCGGATGAGTTTGATGAAGTTGGTCTCCTCGCCGTACTCCACCATGTCGATGAAGAGCATCCTGGGACCAAAGTTGTAACCGATAGCGTTGGCGAGGTCGTCGCCGCCATCTTCCAGGTGGTTGCCGCTGATGGAGCACACGAGCTCGCGGCCTTGTCCCATACTCCTGAATAGCCTGGCCGCCATGGAGCCGCTGAGTCCGCAGTTGTTCAGCTCGAGTCGCTTCAGCCAGTTGGATTCGGGCATTTCGAGGTACGCGGCAAGAATATTCGTTGTCTCGTCGCTCAGCTAGTAGTCTGTTAGCAGTTGTTACCCCACCACACGTAGAGAGGGCACTTACCTTGATGTCAGAAAGATCCAGCTCCTCGAGCTGCCACCGCATGACCGTCTCATCGTAGAACAGAAAGTCTGTAAACTGGCTCAGGCAGTTGCCCGCAATGCTGAGCTTGCGGAGTCGTGCAAAGTGAGATAGACTGTTCCTGATAATGACGTGGTCCACATTTCCGAAGTTGCGAGACGTGTCGAGGACCTCCATCTTGTAGCTCTGCTCTGGAAGAGCGTCCCAAATCTCCTCGAGACTTCTCTCATCTAGACTGCATCGCGAAATGTCCAAGTGTTTGAAGACGTCGGGGATGTTGAGGACCGTCACTAGTCGATGTTAGTCCTCGCCTAGCACCAGAGATTGAACCTGACATACCTAATTCGTCTACCTCGCCCTGGGTTAGGGCGTTTCCCCCGATGATGAGGGTGTCAAGCGTGATATTCTGAGTTCTCAATAGCAGTAGAATCGGCCGCGCAATCTCGGGCTGTTCGTTCGAGCTGGAAGAGTGCAGAGATCGAGACCGAGCGTTCGCTGAAGCAATGCGTCGCGGTGCGAGGACGTTCGTCAGGTCGATGCTCCTGATAGAGCCAGAAGTAAAAGCAATGGCGTGAAGCTCCTGGAAGAGCATCGGGGAGCTCCGCAAAATCTCACGATGAACGCTATCGATTACGAAGCCTAAGTACATGGTCAGTTTCGGCACGTACAAAGAGGCATGAGGATGGGGTCACGTACCATTTCGAGACACGTCCGCGATAGAGTCATCGTAATGCACCAGGTCGTATCGTCCGCACAAGGGGCCGAAATCTACGTCTCGGAACGAAAGTGATTTGAAGTAGTCGTTGTATCGGAGCGCCCTGAAGACAGCCAAGAGCTGGAAGGCAGAGTATCCCTCTGGTCGGCTCGAGGGAAGCAGCCGGAACTCGGGGCTGTGTTCCCGCCTCTCGCACTTCCAGTTCGCAGTCCAGTCGGGAATCGCGCACCCGTAGGTTGCGCAGTAGGCCTCCAGTGTCCTCTTCAGGCCGCCGAAGTCCTGGCCCGAGGGCAGATGAAGCTGCGCCGTAAGTCCCTTGATCTCGAAGATGTCGTTCTGTAGGTGCTGAGGCCACGCGGGCTTGACAGCTCGGTCGGCTTTCATAAAGGTCATGACAATCTCCCTGTACCAGCGACTGGCGAGCTCCAGGCGTCTCTCGGGCTCACAGGGCATCCTGCTTCAGTCAGTATGGGTGGATGCCAGAGGTACGCACAGGGCTTCCATACCTGAATCCCAAGACAAACCGCTCCTCGTGTGGGACCATGGTAGCCTTCAGGCGCACCAGGGATGTGAGACCGAACACCACAGTGTTGATCTCCAGGTCCTGCGGAGCTTTGTACGCCGAGGTCTTGGAAACACGAACTAAGTAGCACTTGTTCAGACCCAGTAACAGGTAGTACGAGGACGCATCACGCAGCTTCTTGGCAGCGTCAGAGTCACCAGACTTGGCTCGAGGTTGGAACGTCCTCTGGACGACGGGGAATATGTCCAGGGGGTAGCCCTGGCACATGGGCTCTTCAGCAGCCACAAGGCTGTATATCCTAGCCTCGACATTGGACGCAATGATGCCACCCGGCACCGACGACCGGCCCACGAACTCCCTGATGGCCTGGCGTATCTCAACCATCCACTCGTTCCTTTCTTGCGGCAGTCCAAAGAACAGCTTGTTGTTCGCCCAGGAAACCACGGGTGGCGCCTCAGACCACCAGACATCGAGGCCGAAATGCGGGCTCGACCCTTCCTCGTTGAAGATGTTGATGATGCGGCGCAGGGGAATCTGGAGACTCGGCTCGCCGGACCCCGCGTCTTGCCCGAGGGATGACGTGGTCGAGGTCCTGCTGAGTCTGTTCGTCTGCCCCCCAATGTCGGCAAAGGTGGCCTTGGCGGCGTCTATGCTGTTGAACTTGAGCAGGCAGGTCTCGGTCAGCACGACATACTCGGCGCGAGACTTCCACAGCTTGGCGTCGGTTTTGAGAGGGCCGTGTTTGATGACTTTCATCGTGGCCAGCTTGCCCGAGGTTTCGGAGGTCTGGGAGCTGGCCGTGGAGTCTTTGGAAGCCCGACGGCTGATGCGGCGGAATATGGAGGCGCTGCGGGTCGGTGTCTTCGTGAGGACTCGGCGCGGGGGCGTCTTGGACCCGGCGGACGGTGCCTCCTCGGCCGTCAGTTCGAGGGACGAGAGGCTGCTGAAGCTCTTGAAAGTCTTGGACAGGAAGCTGCTGCGTTTCTTCGCAGCAAAGGTCGACGGGGCAGAGCCCGAGTAGTCCGAGTTGCTGCGGATGTGGCCATGATGGGCGTGGTGGCCACCGCCCGTGTCCAGAGCGGGCAGGCTCGGCCGGTTGGCGACGACGGATTCCATAGCGACGATCTCGGGTGGAGGAGAGATCGTGAAGATGGGAGGCAAGTTTGTGTCTACTTGCTCAGCAGATCAGGATCTCGCTCGGGCTGGTCGGGCCCAGATGGCCGATAAGCTCGGGGGAGAAGGGCTCAGGCCATGAATCATCGCTCCATAACAGAAGCAGAAAGAGGCGGCGGAGGTTGTCAGCGCTTATCTAGAGGCAGTTCGAGTGGCACGCGTGGGCTGAGGATAAAGTACGACGTAAAGTTCACGGAGGCAGATGGAGATGGAGGGGGAGGGGGAGGGTGTGGGTGGTATGGGGGGCTCGGAGAAACAGAGCAAAAAAAGATGAATGGGAACAGCACATCCAAGGCGTCGATGGCGTGGGAGCTCGGAAGTCTATCTAGGCCTAGCAGAAATGTCTCGAGGAAGCTTGGAAGCCGTCCCAGCGACGCAGGAGAGACGGAGACGAAGACGACAGGGCGCTAGCAGCGACCGACCGGGGGGTGTGGACGGGCATTCCGGCAGGACGGGGGACGGGGGACGGGGGACGAGCAATGGGATGGGAATTGACTGGGTTTGGCTGGGTTTGGCTGAAAGCTGGCAGCTTGGTTGATGCAGAGATGATGCTATGGATGGGCATCCTGTTTTCGACCCGTCTGCATGCAGCCAATGAGACACTGAGCGGGGTTTCCTGACCGAGGCCAGCGCCGTAGTGCGATCGCCAATGAGACAGGGAGCCGGGGTGGGAGGAGGACGTGGACGAGCACTCGGGCGCTTCTTGGCCCGGGTCGAAGGCGAGGGGTCGTCTTGGGGGGCCTGCTTCGGTTGCTGTCGAGGGAGCAGAGTGGAGGCAAGCCGTACAGCGAGGAGCTGAAGCTGGAACTGTGTTCTCGAGCTGACACCTGGTCGAAGCGGCAACAGTCGCAGTCGCAGCAGCAGCAGCAGACGGATGATGCGATCATCGGCGCCCGACCGAGATGGGAGGGCGGCCGGCGGGCTTGGTATGTCCACCGTTGCTGGGTTGCTAAAGATTAGTGACCCTGGCAGATCGTGCGCAGCGCTCAGCCCACGGCAGCCTCGCGGGCGACTGGAATGCTGGCCTCGTCGGAGGGCCACTCGTCCGTCGCTAGGAGGGTAGGGACCCTTGGCAGCACCTGTCCGTCGGCTGGGCTGTGTTTCCAATTGAGCAAGAGGCGATTCGCAACCCAGAGCGAAATGGCCACGAGGAGTCGTCAGCGTGGGTGTCCAGGCATCTCGTGAGCAGCGCCCAGACACGGATACGAAAGGCACAGACAGGCCACGCCCTGGTTCCTTTTGCTCGTGTTCCCTGACCCGCCTCGTCTCGTCTTTTCGCCCTTGTGTCTGTGCTTGTGCCTATGGATGGATTGGATGGATGCCACACGTGCGGACACGACGCTCGGTGCCGGAGCCGGAGCTGGGAGCCTGCTGATGGAGATCGCCCCATCGTGAACGAGGACCCTTAGATTGACGATGGACGCGAGAGCGAGAACGAGCCGGGAACGAGAATAGACCTGACGTCTCGTTCCCCCGCCGCCCGCGAAACCCCAGCTGCTATTCTCGGCCGAATAAATTCTCGCAGACACGAAAGCAGATGGTCTTCGGGCGCGATGACCGACGGGACCAGCGACCGGCCAAAGAATGGACGACGCATAAGTACGGCGAGGGGGGGTTGGAATGCGGAATGCAGCACGCAGCCCGTAGCATGCAGCAAGTCGTGCCTGTGGACGGGGAGACTTTCGGGGCTTTCAGGCAAAGCAAGGTGCCACAGCTGATGATCGAGGTGATCTCCCGCAGGGGTCGAGGGGATGGGGACGGTGTGGCGACCAATGGCTCTGCCAAGGCTGCGACAAACCACTGCTGGTGCCGGTGCTGCTGGTGCTGCTGCTGCATGCGCTGGTGTGTATGTCTGTGTGTGGTGTGTGCTGCATCGTGTGCTGCTCTGCCAACTACCTGGTTTCCTGACCCGATGCTGATGTCGCGCTGGTCGTGGCGGCGGGAATGTCTGAGTTGTGTTGCGTTGGTGCCTGATGATGCCGCGGGAAAGAGCCCAGTTGACGCCATCCCAGCCCCGGGGGCAGCCCGATCAGTTCGTCTCTGGCGTCCCAAAGTCAATTCAACGGGGACTTGGGTCGGTCGTCTTGGTCGGGCTCTGCAAGCGGGGGCTGCCCGCTTAGATCACGTGCCGTCATGTCGCCCCGCAAATGAGATGGCGATAGCACCACCGATAGCGATACCACAGTGCCTACGTCATGGCAGAAATGCTCTGGTGATGGACACTCTCGAGCTCCAATTCATGTGGCTATAGATTTGAGAGCCAAGAGCCCTGCAATTCCGTTGCCAACCTTGCCGCAGCTCACCCCACTACCCCTCCCAACATCAACGGCGACGGAGCAGGCTAGTCGTCTCCTCGCCGGAGGCCGGCCAACTACGGAGGAACACGCTAGAGGAGGGGCATCCCGATACCATCAAACGCTAACGAGGGCTATCAACTTAGCTCAACCTACTCTCCGCCCGAAATGTACGACACTTGACATGAGGCTCAACCAAAGAAACGCCACGAGGAAGTATAGGTCGTCGGGCGGAACTTCAGTATCATAATCCTGATTAAGTCTCCATTAGAACCATCATCATTGTGACCGTATGTTTTCTGATGAAATAACTGACTTTTGTATTATCCTCTGCCAAATCATGCTTTTAAGTATTGCTCTCTTCACCCCACTTCTCTTTCTCGACGGCAACTTTTACCTCTGCAAATGACAAACAAGGACGTTCCGACCCAAGCAGATGCTTGTTCTTTCATCACTCAACCACCAGCAACACTGCCCTACCTCACACGAACCGGCCAGCCGAGAACACCCAACGAGGAGATCAGCATCATCGACCCCAGGTACAGAATCAGGGGCTCAAACTTGTTAAGCCCGTACCCGGCCCCCACGGGCCCGGCCATCAGCGGCGCGCTGATGGGGCCCGTCAGGATGTTGCCGATGCCCTTGCCGAACGCCATCATGCTGTACACCGGCCCCGGGTCCTCGGACAGGATCGTCCCGAACTTGGGCCAGAGGATGACGAAGCTGCCCGCAAACCAGCCGTAGATCACCGCAAAGGCGAGCAGCGTGGGGAGGTTCCCGGCGAAACCCCAGAGAAGGAAGCTCGCCAGCGCCGAGACGAACGACGACATGAAGACGAGACCGAGCGCGTTGTTGACCCGGTCGGACAGGTAGCCCATGGCGATCTGGCCAAAGGTCGTCGCCAGGTTGAAGACCGAGAGGATCAGGGCGCCCATGGTTCCCGAGAGGCCGAGGCTCGACGCGTAGGTCGGCAGGTACAGACCCGGGATGTAGTACCCCAGGCCCTGAAGGAGGTTGGAGAACGCGAAGAAGTAGAAGAGCGGCTGCTTGAAGAAACCTATGTCGAGACCGCGGAGCGCGCCGTGGTTCGAGACGGGCAGCCGCCCCTTGAGCAGCGGCAGTACGGGCAGAACCGCGATGAACAGCCCGACAGCGACGGCACGAAGCGTCGTCTGGTAGCCGTACTTGGACAGGAGGACTTCGAGAAGGAACGGGAAGCCCACGCCGCTGAAGCCCCCGCCGGCAAACATGACGCCGTATGCCAGGCCGCGCCGCGTGATGAACCACTCATTCAACATGCGCAAGACGGGGAAGTACAGAAGGGTGAACCCGATTCCGTAGAGCACACCCTGGGTGGCGATCAGACCCGACACCGAAGTCGCGAAAGAAGCCCCGACGAGAGATAACACGCAGCAGAGCCATCCGACGGTGATCATGTGCGTTTGCCATCGCTGAAAGCGTTTGACGAGCGGCGTGGCAAGGGGCGCTCCGATAAAGTAGATGCTTGTTGCGAGCGTGCCAACAACGGCAATGTTATCGTTCTCGCCTTCGAAGTCCGGGTGCTTGGCGTAGTGCTCTTGGAAAACACCATATGCCAACGGGAAACCTGCAACGAGGGCAGTGGTCAGCCAAGGTCACACGGGTGCAAGCGACAGTTCATGAGGCGAGGCGACGTGAACGCACCCCAAAGCAAGGCTTCGATCACGAAAGCTCCGAAAAGGAACTTCAGCGCTGGCATCCCCCTGTCGGGGGACGGCAGGGTCTGGATCAGAGTTTCGGCATCCTCAGCGTCGGCCTCGGCTGCGGAGGGCGCGCGCCGGCTGTTGAAGGTCTGCAGTTCCGTGGCCATTGAATGATGACTCAAGGACTCGAGACAGGTATGGTGCTCGAAAGAGTAGCGCGATGGTGTCCTGCCTCTGATCAAGAATTGCAAGGCTTTCGCAGCCTAAATAGTCTGTTGGACCCCTCGTTGTGTCATCGGAGGGCGTAGGTTATGACCAATTGACATGGTTCGTGGGCCGGCCCGGTATTGGCGGGATCCCGAATCTGACCCGGTCCGGTCTCGGGCGCGGGGTTGATGACCGCCTTCGCTTCTTGTTTCTGCCTATACTACTCCGAGGCAAGCCGCACAGTTTCTGCTATACACCAAGAATACAGCCTGTTCTGCCTTTCAAGTTTAAAAATAACTTACAATATAGAGACTGCGCCGAGAGGTATTTTGCGAAAGCAGCAGAACTAGAGTAGAGGCACCTCGACAGCCCCTTTTCAAGATCAGGTCTCTCCTGAGTGTGGGATATTGCAATTGGTCACCCTGTAAATGGCAACTGGCCGGGTACGATTACCACATCAATGCGAAAAGGAGCACATTCAAACACTTGTGCGTTGGCCATAGGCGCCAGGCTCCTGACACGAGGAGGGCATGTAATTTTCGTTTTCGAAGTGTCAACCATTCAGTTGTTTGTCAGCTTGCCAGCTCCACGGCACTTCTCCGCCGCCCGTCGTACTCAGAAGGTAGCTCTTGCGGACCCCAGCCGCCCTGGGCAATGGATTTCGGATGCTCGGTGGCCCAGTGCGTTGCGTTATCATACGGAGGGCGCTCTTCGGGGCCGATATTCGAGCGCTGGCTGCGCTTTCTCCGCATCAGATAAACCACCGCAATGGCGGTGCCACATATTAGGGCCAAGCCGCCCAGCACACCGCCAATAATGGGGCCGAGTTGCGACCCTGAACCACTTGAAGAGCCGGAATCCTCATCTAGTGTCGAAGAAGGCTCTGAATCGGTCTGTTGCGTAGCAGCCCCCACGCTTTCGGCATCTTGCGTTGCTGTCGTGGACAGGGAGCTCTCCGTGAAGGTTGTTGTTGAGGTTGATTCTGAGTCTGCCTCCGAGGATGGTGTCGTTGAATCGTCTTTTGCGGTTGACGATGAAGATGTTTCTGTGCTTGAAGTGATATCCTCCTGAACGGTAGGGTTCGCAAAGTAATGATCGGTCCCAGACTTCGCACCGCAGGCAATGTAGGAGTACGTTTGATCAACGCCAACTGTGAGTACGGCTATGGAGCAGAAGTCGTTGCGGCTGGTCGAGCCCTTGAGTTAGCTGAGAGCTTGTCCATTCTAGAGACAGAAAACAGGGAACGTACCAAGAAAATGTTGTCAGGTCGGTCCGCTCTGTCAATCCACATCCTTCCGAGCAATCATGGCTGTCATAACAACTTCCTGCCAGCCCGCAGTCGCTCGCCGTTAGGACAGTAGTTGGACAGAAACCCCAAAGCCCGTTCCCGGCGTCAATACGACAGTTGTAGCCAGAATCTGCAGTCCTGGGGCGGCCTGGGTCTCCCTTGTCGTAACCACAGGTCGAAAGCTCGGTGATCGTGGCTCGCTTTTGGACTTCAGTGTCGTTTCGGTGAGACAAGGGGCCTGTTCGAGGTGCAATTGTCACCTCAGGTGACGCATCAAGACGATAACCTGAGCATAGCGTGAAAAGAAACAGAAACAGAGCGAATAACAAGAATTTCTCCATTCCCGACTAACTGTCGAAAAAGAAGAAGGCTGGTTTCAAAGACGAAGTCAAGCGTAGAGGCTGTTCAGAACGGGACTGGAGCGTTATTCAGGATAAAACCGCAGTATGATGGTCTCGATCATCTTCTTGCGAGGGAATATTTACCGAGAACTACCCGCATGCTTGCGGACAAGGACCCCAGGTCTCACGGCTTCCCTCTATGCCCCCAAGCTCTGCCACTAAATCGATGCACCGCTCAGCCGGGCAACCTCGGAATACAGGGGACTGAAAAAGGGGTAGGCCGGCTCGATACTGCAATATCCTCCATGGCCCACATCGTCACGCCAGTGTTATGGGCCGCTAACTTTGGGCTTGAGAACAACACCCAAAGTGGCGGATCACGGCTGAGGCGTGGGGTGTCAAGCCTAGGAGGGAGGGTTTTGACATTACTTGGGCAGCCAGATTGTGCTGTTGGTCGTTGGGACTTGGCACTTGGCAAAAAGAAAAATACGTCAAGGTCATGAACGCAATCTGGCTGTTGGCTCTCCTGGGAGGATTTGAGCGCATAGTCAGGGGATTACATTGGCTCGCTGGGAGTTGTACCGCAGACTCGGTAAATTAGGCGCCGGGGTGTTGTGCCAACCGCGCCCTGTTCATGATGGTTGAAGACTCAGGTAACCGAGGCCAGGCAGGCAACAGATCTGCTCAGGGGACACCTTATAATTTGAATTAGATCTTCTGTGCGGCAAGATGTACCACTGAACATATAACAAACGCTTTACTTCCAGCGGTTTTCCTCAATTCTACTCCATGTCAGGGAAGTCAGGTACCGTGAGCTAGCTGGCGGCCACTTAAGATGTGGGTCCAGTTGGTGATCACTTAGTTACGACTGTTGGCGCTAACTCGCATGCTGCAGGCCACGCTTCTCGCGAGACCAAATCTGTCATACACCCTGGCACATGGCACCAACGGCTGCGCGGAACCAGGGCGCGGCAGCTTTCCCATGAAATCTCTCCTTGCCGCACCACCTTGCCTCCCCTTCCCTGAGGTCTTATCCGATCGGGCCTGCTTCTTGACTTGCCCAATTCAACCATGCTCAAGTGATGGAATTGTTTAGTCGTCATGCAGCGCGACCGGAAACTTTTGCTTCTGAGTGTACCAGTAGTGTGTTTTCTGTTGTTGACTGCGAGCCTTTATCTCGGCCAGAATCATCTTTCACGCATTCCCAACATTCATGTTCCGTTTCTCAGTAACGGGTCTTCGGGAGAGTCAACCGAGAGCTCAACAACGTCGACCTCGAGTCTCCCAACTACAAGTCCCATTTCAACGTCGGCTCCTGTGGCAAGTAGCACACCATTACCTCTACCCGAATTGAATAATGGTCAGTGTTTTGCCTTGAGAAAAGAAACCTGAACAAACGCAGTCTAACTGCATCTTAGGAACCATTCTTTCAGCGCAGAGGATTGGCCCCTATATCGACTCTATCCTCGATCCCGAGTCAACTGCCCTCCCGCGTCTCGGCTGTCCCGCTGTGGATTCAAGTCGGTATGATGTCCTGAAAAACAAGACGGACATCAAAGATGGTCATATCGATTATTACTTTGCCCTGGACTTGCGGAACTGCCGGTCTCTACTTCCTCGGCTTTTGGGGAGTATCGTGGAGGCCATGCGCTACCTTGGACCTGATCGCTGCACTCTCTCTATCGTCGAAGGCAACTCCCCCGACGGCACGGCCGACATTCTTACGGCGTTGGCTCCTTTCCTCCGGCAGGAAGGCTTCTCCTACCAGTATCAGTCTTCGGATATTGACCCGGGCAAAGGTTCCCGGATCCCAAAGCTCGCACAGCTTCGTAATCTTGCCCTCGAGCCCCTGCTCAACAACACTCAGCACGTGTCCGTGAACACCACAGTTTTGTTCATCAACGATGTGGCCGCCTGCGCCGAGGACCTGCTCGAACTCGCGCTCCAGCGCCGCACCCTCGATGCTGACATGACCTGCGCTATGGACTGGACCTACGTCGGCCGAGACCCGACCTTTTACGACGTCTGGGTGGCACGCGGAATAAACGGCGACTCCTTCTTCGAGATCCCCGCCGACGGGAGCTGGGACTCGGCCTGGAATCTCTTCTGGAACCATCCGCCCACGAGGGCCCGCCTGAGTTCCAATGTCCCCTTCCAGGTCTTTGCCTGCTGGAATGGCGCCACGGCCTTCACTGCCGCGCCTCTCCTGGACGGCCTTCGATTCCGGGACATTCACAAGGGCGAATGCGCGCAGGGCGAGCCGCAGATGTTCTGCAAGGACCTCTGGTACAGGGGCTTCGGCAAGATTGCGGTGGTGCCGGCCGTGAATCTCGAGTACTCGGACGACAAGGCCGAGAAGCTCAAGAAGCTCAAGGGGTTTACCTCGGATATAGTCCGCCATCAGTCGCGAGAGGCCGCCATGATCGACTGGGTTGGGCCGCCGAAGAAAGTGAAGTGCATGCAAGGCTGGCAGAACCAGTTTTGGCGTACGTGGAATGAGACCTTGAAACGCTGAATGGACACCTGGCAGTGTATGATGCGATCGAGGTCAACTAGGATAGGTGCAGTCGAATCAAACTTGTTCATTTACAAAAATCAAGTCGTGTCTTCAGGCAAGACATTTTAGTCCGGAATGAACAGTAGTAGCTCCCCTCTCGTTCGAAGGGCTAGGTTCTAGCGGGCATCTACAGGGGCGAGATGCCGTGGTGGATCTCCGTCCCTTATCAGCCCCTGATAATTGCATCTTCGTAGCTCGCTGGTCCGCAGCGGGGGCTCGGCCGAGCACTAACGCTGGCTGACCGCCTCGCCAATGCCGCTGGCAGAATTCAACACAACTGGTTCCCTGCGCCAATTAGCCTGGGCACGCACCCGTCGCATCTTACGATCCTATCTTTGCGGCTTCACACGTCGATTCATTCTTGATTCCTCCTCCCATACCCGACAGCCGATAGGGCCATACGAAGCACACGCGTGCCTACATCTGCATCATGGCCGACGCACTGGGCTCCAAGAAGTTCGTCGACGGTGTCTACATCCCCGTCGTATTGATGATCGTGGGCACCGTCATCGTCAAGCGCGAATGGACCCCCTATACCATTGTCATTGCGCTGGCTCTCGGTGCTTGGAAGTTCTTCAGCCTTCGTATGTGCCAAGTCTTCTGACGACGTAGAGAAAGCCACAGGTTCAGCTAACACCTTGCGCAGAGATCAAGAAGGTCCTGAAGCCCGACGTCTACCAGGAGTTTGAGCTCAAGGAGAAGACCATCATCTCCCACAATGTCGCCATGTAAGTCCTTGAGGCCCAATCTCGAGCTATCTCCGTGTACTGACTTCCCAGCTACCGCTTCGCCCTCCCCTCGCCCACCTCCATCCTCGGCCTCCCCATCGGCCAGCACATCTCCATCGGCGAGGTCCTCGCCCAGCCCGATGGCACCCACAAGGAGATTGTCCGCTCCTACACGCCCATCTCCGGCGACCACCAGCCCGGCTACTTCGACCTCCTCATCAAGTCCTACCCCACGGGCAACATCTCCAAGCACATGGCGTCCCTCAAGGTCGGCCAGCCCATCCGCGTCAAGGGCCCCAAGGGCGCCTTCGTCTACACGCCCAACATGGTCCGCCACTTCGGCATGATCGCCGGCGGCACCGGCATCACGCCCATGCTCCAGGTGGTCCGCGCCATCATCCGCGGCCGCGCTGCCGGCGACACCACCGAGGTCGACCTCATCTTCGCCAATGTCACCCAGCAGGACATTCTCCTGAAGGAGGACCTCGACGCCCTCGCCAAGGAGGACAGCGGCTTCCGCGTCCACTATGTGCTGGACAAGCCCTCCGAGGGCTGGACCGGCGGTGTGGGCTACGTCACGGCCGACATGATCACGGTAAGACACGCGACGCTCATGTGTGGGCCCTCCAAGCTGACGGATACTAGCAATGGCTGCCCAAGGCCGCGCCCGACGTCAAGCTTCTGCTGTGCGGACCTCCTCCCATGGTCAGCGGTCTCAAGAAGACGGCCGTCACCCTCGGTTTTGAGAAGGCTCGCCCCGTCAGCAAGCTGGCCGACCAGATCTTCGCTTTCTAAGCGATGTCGCCGACAAAAAAGAATTAAAGATAATCTATATGCATTCGGGAAGGCCATGTAGAGCGTAGAGGTTTCGGAAACTACGTAGAATCAAATCAATTCCTATCCACAGATTGACCCGCCCCTCATGTTGCCCCTCTGTAATTTTTGCCCCTCACTTAGGCACCTGTGGCCGGCATTTGGTGAAGCTCCAGCTTTGGGGTGGGAGCTTTCTCGACTTGGCCATGCGCGGGACCCACTCACATACTAGTACCTGAGGTACATGACTTATGTAATCCGACATCCCCCAGTGACGTACAGCGCGTAGCTCAGCCAGAAATATTTCGCGACTCGACGACCTCCAGTGCCGTATCCCATCAACCATCTCAATATCACAAACCCCCCAAACACACCGCCCACAATGTCGGATCACAAACCCCCCAACGCCCCCCGAATAGCCATCTCCTTCGGCAAGAGCTCTTCCTCCTCCACAAATCCCAACCGCCCACCACCGCCCTCCCGCCTCGGCAAGCGTCCCCGCGCCCCGGCTCTAGGCAACGACTCCGATTCCGACTCCGACTCTTCCCACCCCCGCCGCCACGGCCACTACGAAGCCATCACCGAGCTCGGCGGCGACGCCGATGCCGACGGCCCCTCCCGTAAGAAGGCCCGCGATCTCGTCATCTCGAAACAGTCCAACCGTGACTGGAAGGCCGAGCTGCGTGCCAAGCGTGGCGGCGGCGGAGGCGGGAAGAACCTCCTCCCCGCCGAGGCGCGGGCCGCGCAGGCGGGCGGCGGTGGCGGTGCCCAGGAGACCGAGCCCGCGGACGCGCAGAAGGAGATCCAGTGGGGTCTCTCAGTCGCAAAGCCGCGAGCGCGCGAGAGCGAGGGCGAGGGCGAGGGCGAACGACGAGACGAGGCGCGCGATCGGTCCGCCTCGCCGGGTGCTGGCGACGACGTGAAGCCGCAGACGGCTGACGAGGCGGCGCTCGACGCGCTGCTGGGGAAGAAGCGTGCGTCGGAGGAGCGGACGATCCGGCCGTCGGAGGACGACGCTTACCTCGACGACGTGTCGCGGCATGTCGGCGCCGACTCGACAATGGACGACTACGAGGCCATCCCGGACGGGGAGTTCGGCGCGGCGCTGCTGCGGGGGATGGGGTGGGACGGCAAGATGCGGGGCCCGCGGCCCTCCAAGGCTGCGGCGGGGGAGAGGCGGCAGAACCAGCTGGGGCTGGGGGCGAAGAAGCTGAATGATTCCGAGGACCTGGGCCAGTGGAACCACGGGGGTGCGAAGAAGCGGGACGGGCGGCCGCCGAAGCTGAGTGATTACCGGAGGGAGGAGGAGAAGAAGAAGGCGGAGAGGAGAGAGAGGAGAGAGGGTGGCCACCGGGAAGAGAGGGATCGGTATCAGGACGTCGCGAGGGACAGGGAGCGGGAGCGTGACCGCGAGCGCGAGAGAGACTACGACCGGGATCGGCGTCGTCGAGACAGGGACGGTGACAGGGACTCGGGACGGCACCGGAGCGGCGAGTCGAGGAGATACTGAAGCTGCGATGGCATGACGAAGCTGAGAACCGATGCATCAAGGACAGGCATCACGCTTGATGCTGATAGAATTTACAGAGGATTCCCATCATAGCTGTCCCAGCCAGGCACAGTGACAGCAACTTCTCGACTACGACTATCCGACTAGGAGGCCGACGACAAACATTCAAGCGGGACAGGCTAGACACCGCTTTCGAGGCCGACCATGGCTCCACTCCAGGCGCCAAGTACGAAAAGTACGAGACCTCCCCTGATGGCTCTGGTTCGCCTGGGAATCCAGCGGCTGGCTGTTACAAGACCACGCGAATCTTAACTTGCAGGCGTGGCAGAGTGTGAGCATTGCCCCTCCAGGTATGGTTATTATCAAGCAAGCTGCATGATCGATAAAAGGTAAACCTACGCAGGAACATCGTGGCACCTCGGGGTTAACGGTGCCGTGTTGGGAGGCCGAAGCCCTGGCTGAAGAGTGAAAGTATGACAAAGAACGTGACAACGAGAGTAGCCGCCAATCCAGTTTGAGGTCATCCAGGTCGAGGATACAGAGTGCAGGCTCATACCGACGAGCTTTGCACCTAAACAGCCACAGCGGGGAAAACTGTTGGACGAGAAATCACAGTGGCTTCTTATTCACCAAGTCAGTGACCTCGATCACGATATTGAGACTCTCCCCCACGATCTAAGTTAACGGCGAACTCAAACATATTTCGGGCCAGTCAGATCCATGGCCCACCGCGAGCAGTATCTGGTCGATGCGGCGCTTTGTCGGCCCAAACAAATCGTGGCGAGCTCGCTTGCCGACGCAGCATCGGATCGTGGGGCGAACTAGGCATGTGGCATGTGGTTCTTGGTCCAAAACGAGACATTCTCTTGACAACACCGTGACGCCTCCCGCGATCTCCCCCAGACCTCCAATGGCGGGATTGTTTGAGAAGCGCCGGACTGGAGGTAAAGCTGCAAGACCTTGATGAGCGATCCTTTCCCAAACGATGAACATCACTCTTTCGACAAGCAGATGGCGGCTGTACATATGTGGCCATATCCAGAGGGCGACTGAAGCTAATCAGGGACCGGACCGAGCACTGGCCCCCCGCACCAGGAGGACCACCAGGCGCCGACGCCCCGAGAGGGACCGGCCATACACTGGACGCAGATATCGAGGGTATTATTGACCCTTTCCCAGTAACCCTTGACCAAGCATGCGTCAGACGTAAGGATCCCTGAGCCAGGTATTTCATCTTGGCGACGATGCCTTCCTCTGACCGGCCGCATCATGAACCTACACCTCCGACCAAACCCAGCAGCTGCATATGAGAGGACCCTTGTGTCCCTTCCCCAAAAGATATATCTAAGGCAAGTCACGATGCCTGACACTCACGCGGCTTATAAGCCCAGACAGATCTGATCGTACAAGCTCAAGACACTCTGATCACATCAATACGCCTTCATCTGAACAAAACGCCAACCAACACCATGGAGGAAGACGTCCCGGAATACATTCGGCGAGAGCCCGAAGCCCTCGAAGCCTTCACCCGCGAGAAAAACTCAGCGTATGGCCAGGTGGTTCGTTCATGGAAGATGGCCATCTTCTGGTCCGTCGTCTTCTCCGTCACCGTCATCGGCGAGGGCTACGACACGGCCCTCATGGGCAACTTTCTGGCCCTGAGGCAATTTCAGGACCTCTTCGGCAGATCGCACGGCCCAGGGCTACCTCGCGAGATTCCCGCCCTCTGGCAAAGCGGCATAACATGCGCGTCTTTCCTCGGGCAGATTGCCGCCGTCTACGTCACCGGCCACGCCGTAGACCGGTACGGATACCGGAAGACCATCATCATCGGCGTGTCCCTCGTGTCGGTCTTGCTCTTCATCGGATTCTTCTCCCCCGATGTCATCCCCACTGCCGGAATGGACGCCGGGCTCGGGATGCTTCTCACCGGCGAGCTCCTCACGGGGTTCCCCTGGGGCATGTTCCAGGTCACGACGCTCGCCTACGCCTCGGAGATCGCGCCGGCCAAGCTACGGCCCACCCTCACCACATTCGTCAACATGTCCTGGATCATCGGTCAACTCTTCTCCACGGCCGCTAACAAGGCCGTCACGCACGTGGACGACAACGTCCTCGCCTTCCGGATTCCCATTCTTTTTCAGTGGCTCTGGCCCGTCCCCGTCGCTATCGCCGTCTTCATGGCGCCCGAGTCGCCCTGGTGGCTCGTCCGCCACGGCCGCCCCGAAGACGCCAAGAAGGCTCTCGCGCGGCTCAACAACGAGGAAGACTTCCCACTTAACGGGCTCCTCCGCGTCATAGAGCTCACGAACGACCACGAAAAGGGGGTGGCCGCCTGCGCCGGGGCCGCGAGCCGCACGTCGAGCATCGGGTCGAAGGAGGGGGCGTCGGTTAAGTGCGAGCCCATCGCCTCTCCAGAGGGCACCATCGCCTCCGCTGAGGAGGCCGCGCAAGACGCCCAGGACGCCGTCCCGTCGTACGCCGAGTGCTTCCAGGGCACCAACCTGGGGCGCACCGAGGTCGTCATCATGCTGAGCCTGACGCAGCAGCTCTGCGGGTCCTGCCTCATGTTCTACTCGGCCAAGCTGTACCAGAAGGGGGGCATCGCCGAGGAGGAGGCGTACGACTACACCCTCATCCAGTACGGCCTCGGCATCATCGCCATCGCGTGCAGCTGGGCCCTCATGCAGCACGTGCGGCGCCGCGTCACCTGGCTCTGGGGGCTCGGCTCGTCGGCGCTCCTGCTCGCGGCCATCGGCGCGCTGGACTTCGCCGCCGAGTCGGCCGTCGTGCCGTGGGTCATCGCCGCCTTCCTCATCGTCTTCACCGGCGTCTACAACCTCGCCGTCGGGCCCCTGGCCTACTCGCTCGTCAGCGAGATGTCCTCCACCCGCCTCAAGGCCAAGACGCTCGTCATCGGGCGCGGCTGCTACCTCGTGTCCGGCCTGTTCAACCTCTTCCTGACGCCCAAGATGCTCGAGGACGAGCCCAACGGTTGGGGGCTGGGGCCAAGGTCGGCCCTGATCTTCGCGGGCTGGAACGCCGTCTTCTTCGTGTGGTCCTTCTTCCGGCTGCCCGAGACCAAGGGACGCAGCTTTGCGGAGCTGGATGTCCTGTTTAAGAAGGGGATCAAGGCGCGGGAGTTCAGGAAGACGGTGTTGACGGCGCCTGAAGTGCTGTAGTGGGGGTCGACCTCGAGGTTGGTGATGCGGGAGTTGGAGAAAAATGGCCGAATACATGTTACTTTGCAGGCCTCATGGTTGGTGCTGTGATGATTCCTAATGTGTGTCTCATGGTTGATACAAGTCGACTACAGAATTTCTCAAGCGTTAGTTCACCTTGACGGCCCTACTCTCAAAAGAGACCATAGTTGAATGAAAGCTAGTATCATTTCCAACAGACGCTGTCAGGCACGAGGTATCACAGCTGCCCGAGCTTCGATTCACTCATGACCAGTAATTCAAGAAAAGAGTTTCTCGTAAAGTCCGGCCTTCTGCGAAGAATCAACTCCCGTAAATCCAGTCCCGCAGACGGCGCTTCAACGACATGATTCACACCGCAGTTGCCCCTCATAACATTTTGCATGCACTTCGTAGCAACCGCCAACACATATCTAATATCTCTTCCATGTTCCACGTTGAGGAATATATCACCCGGTCCCAGACCCTCTACCGCCAGTGCTGTAGGCGGTGATCGGTAGGCACCCTAGCCAAATGGCACTGGCTGGGGGATTACGGCACTTATCAGACAGTAAATTCGTGTTACATGAATCAACCGTGTAATATCTCATGTCTAGTTGCTATTCGGCCTCCGTAGTAGTCTGGCGTGTGCCCTCGATCAGTCTCGCAATCTTTCCTTGTGTGTACTCCTACATCCAACGCCCAAAACTCTCGGTTCCGATTCCTAAACCCGCTTGCCCAAATCCATCCGTTGCGCCTGAACGTCACTCGTCTTGGCAAACCCACCGTCTAAACTGATGCCCCACCAGTATCAGTACTCCAGCCCGCCAAAGCTCTTGTTCCTAGTTAGGGTCGCCCGTTTCAGTGTCGCACGAGGCAGGTGTCCGTAGCTCCGACTCCGTGCCGTCATGGGCCGACTACCTTCCCCATCACCTTCTTCAGCTGCTACCATGGTGTCTAGCGGCATGGAGGTGTTCTCGTGGATACTGGCCACAAAGAAGGAGGAGACGAGAACCGCTATGCCACCCAGCGCCAGGACGACAGAGATGGAGTGGTCGCCGGGAGTGCCCCTCGGCTTCTGCCAAATCTTGAAGATGACGCTGGAACCAATGGTGGCGATGATCTGCGGTGCCGCGATGGCCATGTTGTGGATACCTAGAATGACGCCCGCCTGGTCGGTCTCTTCGTCCTCGCTCTGGATGGATCGACGGTCCCCTCTCGCGTGTGTATCCGGTGAGACGCCGTCGTCACTGTTCCCTAAGCGACCGGGGCTCAGCCGACGCTGCTTCGCAGCGCGTAGCATGGCGTCTCGACGGCTGATCTCCCCGCTGATGATGGCCCAAGGGGCCCAAAGCGTCATGGCCCAAGTGATGCCCACCAGCCCGATCAGTGCCGTAGCGGCTTCCACCGTCCTGACGATGACCGTGCAGAACATGGCCCCGGCAAACAAGACTAACGATCCAAACCAGGCTCTCTTAAGCGTGAATCCCGGAATGTGCAGGCGGTCGAGCCAGGGTGTACTGCCTTCATCGTAGTACTTGGGTCCCATATCCGACTCTCCAGGCGCGTCACCGAGGACCGGGTGGCTGTCGTATGTTGGCGCTATAAAGAAGGGGAGAAACACGTTGGTGAGGAGGCTGACGATCGAGTTGATAAGCAGCGCAAATGTGCCTACGCGCGTTGCTTGTTCGTACAGCTTGTCGAGCTCCTCAGGTGACATATTTGGGTTCTCTTGCAGGTACGGCTCGACGTAGATCTCACCGATGTAGGATGATGTGTAAAATAGGAGAGGGAAGAAGCCTATCCAAGCGCAGAATTGTACTTGACAGACCTTCTTCACTTGCGGTGGTAGTCGTTTGATCGAGGTAAAGATCTTGGCGAAGAACGACAAGACCCCTGAATCGGTCTTGGCAGGAGGTCCGTCCAGGCGGGGATCGCGCTCCTTGATGAGGATGGTACTCAAGGCAATAGTTGCCGCCAGTGCCACGCTCGCGATCGCACAGAGAACCTTGAACTGGGAGTTGCCGAGAAACCACAGGTGCTCGGGCAGGTTGACGTACCCAGCGCAATACCCGATAATGTTGCCGAACCCAACGATCCTGCTCGCCATGGCGTTGGCTGCCTCTTGCTGATGGGCTGGGGCGCAATCGACGATGAAAGCTCGGATAGCGGCCTGGACGGTGTTGATGGCGAAGTCGAGGATGTAGATACCAGCCACGGCTGCGCAGATGATGGCGACCCGGACGGCGTGGGATTCAGGGTCGGCTCCGCAGAGACTCAGGAAGCCTCCGACGATCTCTTTGGTCCACGCCAAGAACATCAGAGAGACGATGGTGGCCAGGGTGCCGCCGACCATGAAGGGCTTCCGCTTGCCCCAAGGAACCCGGCAGTTGTCGCTCAGCATGCCGACGTACGGCTGAACCAGGGTTCCTGTTAGGGGACCGGCGATCCAGACCAGAGCCATCAGCGACTTGCTCAGGCCGAGCGACAACAGGTATGGGGAGCCGTTGGAAAGCTCGACGGACCAGGCGATCTGCAGACCACCGATGCTGATGGTCAAGAGGATGAGGTACCAGAGGCTTTTCGTCTGCTGAGAATCGTCATTGTCGCCCAAGACAGTGTTTCCATCGGCCAAGTCGTCGGCGTCGGCGTCGGCGTTCGAGTTCGGTGGTAGCAGCGGCGAGCGTTCGTCTGCGACATGTTCGCGCCCATGGTCGAAGGAGCCGTTCCGAGGCGTGCTGCCCGTCAAGGTTGGTGTCAAGTTGCTGCTGGATTGCGAAGGAGGTTCGCTCTGGTCGACGGCAGACGTCGGACGACCCCTCGATGGAGATGGAGACTTGGGAGTGGGCATTTCGATGGACTTGATTCCGAGGGAGGCGGTTCGGAGAAAGGTTCGATGGAAGGAGGTTGTCGGACGTCAGAGTCCGTTCGATGCGCGGGGCATCAGCATCAACACTCTGGTTTGTTGCCGTTGGTTCCAGGTGCGTCGGGTGCCAGCTGGAGGAGAGGGAAATCCAGATTGTATTCAATCAGCAAGGTAATGCCGTGCTCGAGTCGCAGATGTTTAGGCAGAATGGCCAGTCGAGCGCCGGATGATCTGTCAGATCCGGCGGGCCGTCACGCGGTCAAGTCAGAGGATGCCACGAGACACGAGACGGGCTGAATGATTTTGGGATCGCACGCGACGGAAGAGATGGGAGCCACAGTGTGCGTCATTCGTCCCAGGGACCGGTGCCTGCAGGGTGCAGCCGAGAGCGGGCGAATGGGGTCGCCTAGGTCCGGGGAAGAGGGTGTGGTGTCTTGTCGTGTCGTGGGAACAAGGACGGTGGTGTTGCAGGCAGATCATGCGGCATTCGTTGTTCCTGTCCTGATGGTGCTGAGTGAGTGTTTGACAGGCCCGGGCGGAGTCCGGACGAAGCTGGCAGAACAGCTGGCAGCTACCACGCGTGACACGAGCAGGCTGAGTGAGGGGCAGGCGTCGCCGTGAGAGCTTCAACCCCTACCCGAAGGTACCTACCTATCTACCTACTACCTACTACCTGCCAGAGGTCCAGACCTGACCACAACGGACCTGACATCATACAGTGTGGGGTAGAGGGGCTTCGCCGGAGCAGAGAGCGCGGGGGTGGGCCTTACCGTGTCAGCACACCGCCCACGACACAGTGCAGTCAGGTACTCTTTGGCGGACGATGGCCCCCTACAACGAATTACCTCGGTGTGGTGCTCGGTAGCTCACCTCAGCGTCTGTCTGAAGGCTCGAAACCCACCCCGCTTATCTCCAGCACCTGATGACAAGGGATCTCAGACACATCACTCACCGTTCACAGAGATGCTCACGGGCAATCAATTTCCACAATGACACGGCCACTAGCCCGGAGGAATGACGGTAGGCATCTTTCCCACCGCCCCAGACCCCCGGCGACGGCGGGTGTCCGGTTGGTATCACCCCGCCAGCTCGCAGCCTCCACAGACTGAAACATTGAACCGATGAGAGTTAACTTAGTACAGGTTGCTATGAGTGCTGCAAGAGGCGGATTAGGTGCGATAAGACGGAGCCGCAATGCTTGAAATGCCAGAAAAAGGGCATTTCGTGTTCCGGCCAAGGCCTGCGTTGCCGGTTCAGCAGCCACATGACCACGGCCTCCTCGTCCTCGTCTTCGTCCTCGTCCCTGCCGCTCTCACGAGCAAAGAGGAAGAGCTCGTCACGCGTGTCCCCGCCGTCGCCGTCCACTTCGTTATCTGCACCGTCACCACTCGCTTCTTCGGTCACATCTGCATCGCCAACCATCCACACTCCAGTGCATACAAGTCGTCGGGATACCGCCGCTCCTATGCCCCTAGACGACCATGAAACGCAAACCATGGCCCTACTGTCACTGACAAGACGAGACTTCATGCCTCTTAGAGCCGCACCGGATGAGCCGCTGCACCCTCAGGCAAGGATGCTCATGAGCCATTGTATTTTGTCCAGCCCGTGTCTCCTCTGAGCTTGGCTGACGACGGCCAGTTTGTGATCAGGTGGCCCCGATAATGGTCGTTCTCGACTTCGCAGGGAACGGCTATCGAGACATTATTCTACCTCTGGCGATGCAGGATGACGTCCTTAGGAGAGCAATATCCGTCGTGGCCGCTTTCCACCTCGCCCAGAAGGCGCCGCATCTACAACAGACAGCACTGGCGGGACACCAGGCCATCGTGCAGAAGTTGCGGCGCGACTCACTCCTGCTCCGCCCGGATCAGCTCTTCACACCCTACACCTGGGCTACGATTGTGGTTCTTCTTGTTGGCGAGACGATTACAGGGGCTGATAATTTCGTCTATCTACTCGAGATGCTCGCCTGCTTGAGCCAGTCGCCCGAAGCCATGGCGGCGCTCCCCCACTCCGTGAGAGATTTCTTTGCACAGCAGGTCAAGATGTAAGTGACATCACTCTCAGTGCTCTTCAACGGACCCCTGCTAAACAATACTGTCAGGTTCAAGCTGTTTGGATTTCCACTATCCGATGAGGCAAAAGGCCTTGACGTCCTGCAGAAATCACCAGACGACTACATGGACTTCATCTCCTATCCGTCGCTCTGCCCAGGTTCCGAGCTACAGTTCAACATGCAGATCATGCGGGGCGCCATACGAGATGCCTGCGAGCTATACCGGAGGCGTGCCCTCTCTTCGTCGCCGGCAACAGAGGACTCGGTCTCGCTTGTCGAATGGCTTCGCCAACGGGTCCTCCCCCTAGAAGCCCATACCCCAGGTGCCCACGCGCTGGTGTGGCCCTACTTCATTGCCGCGGCCGAAAGCAGTCTTCCGGAGCACAGGGAATTCTTCTCAACGCGCCTGAAGGATTTGCATCAGTTCACGGGGTTCGGTAGCATCACTATCGCTCTCAAGGCCCTAGAGACAATATGGGCCATGCAGGGGATCAGAAAGTGGACCGAGATCATGTCGAAGGACGTCCATGTACTTGTTATGTAGCGTCGACTGGCATCAACAATATACCCAGGATGATAATATCTCTCAAGACCATTTCCGTCAGAATTTTAGTACTTATTGCCTTGCTATGAGATACACCGTTCAAATGCCATTTTCAACCACCCAAAGTCACTGGTGGCCCGCACGTCATGCCAGCTTGGGCCTCGGAGACACTTGACCCCCTTGCGCGAGGTCGTTGCGTACCGCCAGTGCCGCCCGAGTTCCTTCTTCAATGGCCCCGTCAATGAAACTCCGCCAGCCCAATGCCCAATCCGAGCTTGCGAAGAAGATGTTACCCTGGCGAGCCCGCATATCGCCCAGGTGCTCTGAAAGCAGGCCTGGCTTGGAAAAGAACCTGAAAGCGAGTCAGCATGGAATGCCGCCTCCAGACTACTCATGAGAGGTGAGCTTACCAGGCTCCCTTGGCGAACTCGTCTTTGGACCAGTTGTGAAACACCTACGCAGTATCCCCAGGTTAGCGGACACAGACGGTCATTTGCAAGGGACAGGGTAGTCGTACGATGCGTTCAATGTCCATGGGCACTAGACCCTGCAGAGCGTGTTTGGTCTTCTCAATATCCTCGTCTGGCTCAAAGTGCTGGTGTTGCCCGCCAAATGCAACAATGTGAGTGTTCCCCGAAGGCGTCTCGCCGTCTCCAAAGGCGTAGAAGAGGCCGTTGTGGGGGTAGCTGATACCCGTATACGACCGCAAATCCCGATCCCGGACCTCGGCATGCACCTTGACGCACTGGTTGACGTGGCCGGTGTCTGCCGCCGACTTCTTTCCCACGGAAAGGGGCGGGTCAAAGGCGATGCTGCTGAGGAGATTCAGCGGCATGGCGCTGACCATCCTGCGGGCCCTGTACACCTCGCCGTCCCGTGTTGTGATCTGCACGCCAGCGGAGGTGTTCTTGACAGCCGCCACGGGCGAGTTGAAGGCATACGTCAAGTTGCCCGTGGCCAGGGCTTCCCGAAAGAAGCGGATGGCGAAGCTCGACTGCCCGCCGCGGAACTTGTACTTGACGAGATACTCGATGCAGCCCTCGTATGAATAGGCGCTCAGAGCCCACCAGTGCAGGAACTCGAAGAAGCTCGTTGTCTCGAGCGTGCCGCCGCTGCACAGGAGGACGAAGGTTTCGACGCCGAGGCGCTCGTTGGGGGTGAGCGAGTCTTTGATCTCGGCAAGGCGGTCGGCGACGGACATTTTGTCGAATGCGAGAGCTTCGGCGGTGAAGTTGCTGGTGTGCGGGAAAGGCATCACTTTCTTCCCGTACGCGCCGTCGACGTTGACGAGCTTGCGCAGACCAGACTCCATCATGGCATCCTGAAGAACTTGTTAGTCCGAGTTATCCGTGTAATGAAAACAAGAGATCCCTACTTCTTCTTCGTGACTGAACTTCTGAGTCTCTTGTGCGCTGACCAGGTGGTATTGGTTGCTACCTCTCGAGAAATCATACGATACCTCCAACTCATCTTGCATCTGATACCTCGTGATTTCTCGCCAGACGTTGGGCTGGCCCCAAAAGACCCAGGTCCCTCCCATCTCGAACGGGTAACCCTCAATGTTGGACGACCAAGAGCGGCCGCCGATGCGATCTCGTCCCTCCACGAGAAGAACTTTGAGACCTGCCAGCTCGTCAGCATAAATAGAGACACACGGGGGATCTAAAGAAAACAGAGAAAGCTGAAATGCAAAGCTTACCTGCGACAGCTGCATCTCGTGCGGCAGTAAGCCCACAATACCCGGCGCCGACAACAATGACATCAAATACGGCATCTTTCGTCGCCTTGGACAGATTTGACGGAGGTTGGATTGCGCCGATACAAGGGACTCCAGCCTTCAAGCCGTCCTTCTCGGTCCAGCAGAAGCCGTCTCTGGAGGCCATGATGGTGTTTGCTTGGAAGGTTGTGGTGAATCACGCACAAAAGAAAAATGCGAGGAAACTATATCTCTACAATATGGAAAACATCTGTGATACCGCCGAGGTTGGTCGTTAGGCGACTTATGTACGCGCACCATCCTTGTCTCGAGAATCACGAATCGCATGGACTCTCAATCGCCCAGCCCACCTGATTTAAAAAAGACCTATCAGCCATCGATATTCCCTTTCAGGAATTTCCTCGAGACCTGTCCGGCCAGCTCGAATCACCATCCTGACGTGTCACCGTGTGGCATCCTCCATCATGCCGCCCCGCCCGGCTCGTAGTGTGAGCCCCTGGCCTACACTGGGCAGTCAAACAGCTCTTGCTCCTCTCCTATCGTGACGCGCCTTCACCAAAGTCTCGAATAATTGCCTTTTCAGCTCTAGTCCTGCGTGGCTCCTGTACCCCGCATTTTAGCTCTATCGCTCAAGCTTCGAGCTAGTTTGGGAGCGCTCGCGTTTATACCCGATCCGGAAATATTTCGAGACCCGGACGAGGTGATAAGACGTAAACCAGGAGGAGGCTGGACCTACAGCTGAATCCCAGTACCCCGGATCATGCGGCAGATGAAGAATGGTTATCTTGGTTACGGATAAGCTCGTCCCAACCCTGGCCGTGAGGCGTTGATCTGACCTCCTATCTACAACGCCAGATACGCGATACGTATCGAGTGCAACAAGCAGAGTACGCAACCACACCTGCACGCCTTCACACCAAAGCAAGTCACACGAGGAAACTAGTTGGAGCATCGCGGAGTCCGTTTGCAGGAGTACAAATGTCATGGCCGGCCCCAGGCCGAAGCAATGCCGAACAACCACTGCCTGTCGTCGACATTATTCGTACCATATCACGACGCTCTTGTCATCTCCTCATCATTATAGCAAGTCAAGACAATAATCACATCAACCGCGAAAATGATACAACATGAGCAGGCCGGCCACCTTCAGGCCCGTTTGTCGGGCTTGAACATGGTGGCCATGGCGTTTGCCATCCTCAAGTAAGTGGACTGTCGTCCCGACCAACTTCAACATTCCATTCATGAATATCCACAGCACATGGATAGCTCTCGCCGGCTCAATAGGGCTTGTCCTTCCATCAGGAGGTCCTGTATCCCTCCTGTATGGGTTCGTCTTTTGTGTGCTGTGCAACTTTGCGCTCACAGCGAGCCTCGGCGAGCTGGCAGCCATCTGGCCCACGGCTGGAGGGCAGTATCACTTCGTGTATGCTCTGTGCACCGACAAATGGAAGCGTGTCATGGTAACCTGCTTCTAGTCCCACATGTGATAGATTCACGCTGACACTCGGGATATAGAGCTTCTGGGTTGGATGGACCAACATCGTTGGCTGGCTGGTCGCTGTGACAGTCCAAGGTTTCTTTGCAGGTATGAGGAAGCTCTTTGATCGTCCCTTGGATACAAAACACTCACTAACAGCATTTTGAAGCACTGTTCATCTGCGCTGCCGCCGTTGTTGCCTCCGATGGTAAATTCGTTGTGACACAGTGGAACACGTATCTCATTTTTCTGGCCATTGTGACTTTTTCGACTGCAGCAAACGTATGGTGTAACAAGATTCTTGGGAAATGGAACGATCTCGCTTGTAAGTTGTCCGTCTCATCTTCCAAAATTTGTAGGCTAAAGCGAACAGTGATCTGGTCCATCCTCGGCGTCGTCATTATAAGCATTGTCCTCCTGTCCATGTCCCAGAAATCGAGTGCCGAATACGTCTTTACCACGTTTAAGAACGACTCGGGCTGGTCAGACGGCATGTCCTGGATCCTCGGGCTGCTCCAATCTGCCCTCTCGCTCATTGGTTTCGATGTCGTACTGCACATGACGGAGGAGATGCCGAACCCATCCCGTGATGCTCCGCGGGCAATGGTGTACGCCATCGCCGTTGGAGGCGTGACGTAAGTTCGGCAGTCATTACTGTACTCATTGCCCCCCTGAGCATGCCAAAGACTAACGATAACGTCGCAGTGGCTTGGCCTTCATCCTCGTCATGCTCTTCTGCCTTGTCGACCCGACCACCATCCTCTCCACACCAACGGGCATGCCCATTGTCGAGCTTATCCTGCAGGCCACCAAGAGCCGTGCAGGCACCTGCGTCTTGACGCTCATACTTGGCGTGTGCTTCATCAACGGCTGCAATGCGAGCATCACCAGCGCGAGCCGGCTGCTCTTCGCCATGGCCCGAGACAAGGGAATTGTCTTCCCCGACTACTTCTCCCACATCACGCCCGGGCTCAACGTCCCCGTGCGGACCATCTTGCTGTGCTACATCTTCAACGCTGTCTTTGGCCTCTTGTATCTTGGCCCGAGTGTCGCCTTTGGCGCCTACATCGCTTCCTGCACCATTTTCCTCAACGTCTCATACGCCTTCCCCGTCATTACGCTCCTGGTCAGGGGTCGCCAGGTGCTCGTCGAGCATCAGCGTCCCGGTACCCCATTCAGGCTCGGGTCGTGGGGGTACGCCATCAATTATGTGGCTGCCAGCTTCGTCGTTGTCACATCGGTCGTAAGTTGTCGGACCCCCCTCGTGTTTGCCCACGGCTCAAGTGTTGTAGTTTTTCTGCTTCCCGGCATCTCTGCCGGTTACCGGCGACAGCATGAGTAAGTTGGCTCCGAAGTTCTGTTGCTTGCCCCATCGACCCAGACCTAATGTTGTGCCCTAGACTACGTATCGGTGGTCATCGGGATCTTCGTCGTCTTGAGCTCAGCAAACTGGTGGGTGTACGGCCACAGGTTCGAAGGACCAGTAAGCTACTGTTCCCTATCCGACGCGACAGTATCTGTGCGTGGTACTAACGACATGTCCTTTCACAGAAGTTTGAGATTATCATGGGTCAACGCGGGGGTGGATCGCTCAGCAAGGCAGATTCTGAACCGCCGGTGGTCACCGTCGAAGATAAGAGGTCAAACACCGAGGTCGTGTAGCTAGTTGCTGTCTCAATCAATGTGATTCTCATCGGCGCGGGAATCCGCGGGCATTCGAATGTACAGTGTATCCGCCAGTCTGCGACTTCCTCATCTGGCTGTAGCGGCCGATGCATCACACGAGGTGTACCTTCCCCGGTGTGAGCAAGCTAGTGCCGCTGCAGGACCCTGATCAGGGTCGCAAGCCTCGGGATGGACGCACCTTATATCAGGGGCGGCGGGCGAATGGTCGTTTGACTTGATAGCCCGTTCATGCTGCTGGCCAGTCAGATGTCTGGCTCTGCGATCTGCGAGGTCAAAGGGACCCTGAAGTGCAGGCAGACAGTTTAGCTGCCTGGAACCCCACGACGCATCAGCATTCGCCGGGGCACTTTGCATATGTATGTTACGCTGTGAGAACGTCCGTCCCTAATGAGGTAGGTAGTTTACGGGTGCATAGACCCGACTGACACGAGGCTAGTGAAACGGTCGAGTTTGCTAGCCATGATCCGGGGGATCGAGAGCATGAAGAGAAGGATCGTGCTGAAGCACTGAATGGCGTCGGGCTTCAGGTACTTGCTTGCCTGGAGGCTTCGGGGGGCTGTCCGCCACAGCGCCTGGACTCCGCTAAGGCTGAGCGCCACCAGGGACGGGAAGGTACCGGTACCTCATCTGCCCTGTGCCGCCGCCTGAAGAGGCAGGTAGATCGGCCGCTATGACTAACGGGCATGTATCGCAACCACCGCCCTGGTGCAGCTCTGGTGTCACAGGCCTCCCCTCGGCCAATCAGTGGACCACGAATGATCCTCACTGACTTGGAAGTAGACCTACCTTGGCAGAGGATCTACACGCAACAGCTTTCGTCAGGTGCGGTGCAACCTGGCGACTTCGATTCCGAGCTTCAAACGCTCCTCCGAGCACCAACCTCGTCCACCTCAACTCGACTCGACCCGACCACCCTCGACGCACTCGACCGACCAGCGCCAACCCACGCCTTCGCCCGTTCATGAGCGTCATCTCCGTCCACCGGCGCTCCTGTTCGAGCTCTGCTGCGTCGCCTACCCACCACTCCGCCCGATCGTAACCGGCCGATCGCGACAACGCCGACATGCTCCCCTCCTCAGATATCGCGGTCCATGCCGCTGAAGTTGTGACGCAGTTCGCTCGTACGCTCCATAGTGTTGTCCTCGGTTGACAGACCTCTACTGACCATGCGCCCAGGCCGAGCGACAGCGTCCGACGAAGATTCAGATGGTACGCGCCAGCCCCCCTCCGACCCATGATGACCTCCCACAATCGAACCGCGCGACGGCCGACTGACATGGCGACACAGGTACCGACGGATCGCAGAAGGACCAATTGGCCGCATGGGCTCTGTTCATCTCCATCTTCCTCCTCATCATTGCCTTCCTGGCAAGCTACTATCTCCACGAGAAAAAGATCGAGGCCGTCCACGAAACCGTCATCTCCATCTTCGCCGGCATGACTGTCGGCCTCCTCCTGCTCGTCACCTCGGATGACTCGATACGAAACCTCGTCAGCTTTGATCACCAGATCTTCTTCAATCTGCTGCTGCCGCCAATCATTCTCGGAGCCGGCTACGAGCTTCATCAGGCAAACTTCTTCCGCTACATCGGCCCCATCATCACCTTCGCATTCGCTGGCACCTTCCTGTCCGCCGTCACCATTGGCCTTGTGCTCTGGCTGTACGCTCTCAGCGGTATCGAGTCCATCAAGATGAACTTTGTCGATGCTATTTCCGTTGGCGCGACGCTGTCTGCCACCGATCCCGTCACCATCCTCGCCATCTTCAACACCTACAAGGTCGACCCCAAGCTGTACACCATCATCTTCGGCGAGTCCATGATGAACGACGCCATCGCCATCGTCATATTCGAGACGGCGCAAAAGTACAAGGGCGACGCGCACAAGCTCAACTCTCTCAGCTTCTTCGAAGGTTTCGGCATCTTCTTCCTCGTCTTCTTCGGCAGTTTGATCATCGGCGTCCTCGTGGGTGTAGGTACAGCCCTTCTCCTCAAGCTGACCTACATCCGGCGCTACCCCAACACGGAGAGCTGCCTGATCGTGCTCATCTCTTACGCTACTTACTTCTTCTCAAACGCCACACATCTGTCAGGTAAGGACACGCGCCGGCGGTTCCAAACCAGTATTTCTAACGCCCTCTAGGTATTGTGTCTTTGCTGTTCTGCGGTATCACTCTGAAGCACTACGCCTACTTTAACATGTCTCGCCGCACCCAGCTCACCACGAAGTACTTCTTCAAGGTCACCGCGCAGCTGTCCGAGAACTTCATATTTATCTACCTGGGCCTCGCCCTCTTCACCGATAACGCGCTGCAGTTCCGCCCCCTGCTTATCATTGTCACGGTTCTGGCCGTCTGCGCAGCCCGCTGGGTCGCGGTCTTCCCGCTTTCCCGCGCAATCAATGCCGTCATCCGCTACAAGGCCCGGCGTCGCGGCGGCGACCTCAGCGACGCCCTGCCTTACAACTACCAGGCTATGCTCTTCTGGGCCGGGCTCCGAGGCGCCGTCGGTGTCGCCCTAGCGGCTCTGATGACCGGCGAGAACTCCTACGCCCTCAAGGCCACCGTCCTGGTCGTCGTCGTGCTGACTGTCATCATCTTTGGCGGAACGACCGCGCGCATGCTTGAGATCCTCGGCATCCAGACTGGAGTCGTCGACGAGATCGACAGCGACGACGAGTTCGACATTGAGTCCTCGGGTGGTGGCAACTACTACAAGCGCTCCGGCGGCGGTGGCATCGGCTACATTCCCGGCCGTAACGGCACCCTCTCCCTGCAGAACCTCAACACCCAGGGTGGTCAGGGTGGCCACCGCGGCGCCTACGTGTCGGGCCACCACTCCCCCAACCCGACCCGCCGCACCTCCAGCCTCAGCCGCAAGACTGCCGAGGAGCAGGCCGGCCTCCTGGGCCAGACCCCTCACGACTCGGACCTCGAGAGCGACATCGACATCTCTGACCTGCCCCCGCCCGCTCAGCGCGCCGCCCGCCAGCCGAGCCCGCTCCTCACCCCTGGCGGGTCCCAGCCCTCCGAGGCCTCCTCCTCCTTCCTCCCACCCAACGCCCCCCCCGCGCCGGCGCAGCACCAGCACGTCACAGCCGGCTCGGCGATCCGCTCGTTCTTCACCTCCGATGACCCCTCGCAGCTGTTCCGCCAGCTGGACGAGGATTTCATCAAGCCCACGCTGCTCCTTGACGGAGGCCACGGCGGGAGGCCCGGCGGCGGCCACGGTGGCGGGCCGTCCGGCGCATGAGTGCTCCTGCTCTTCTCGGCCTGAAGACCTGAAGCACTGGTCTCGGCCCTCAACCGGTTCTATTCGTGGGTCTGGCGATGCGGGCAGAGTGATACTGGCCCCCCTGCACCCCTTGGTTTGCACGAGCATCACGTGGCGTATGGCGTTCTATAGAGTTGGCTTCGTAGCGGCGCTGCGGCGCTGAATTTTGTCCCTTTATGAAATTGACTTGCATCATTGGCCTCTTTCCCCATGATACGTGATGACTTTCATTGCGGCATTGTTACACTCGAACATTCGCGAGTCGACATTTGCGTGCACCGTGCACCCACGCCTCTCCCTCGATACCAAGCCACATCACCGACGCGAAAGGACTTGTTTAAGAATAAATATATGCTCGAAGCAGACCATTGATTGTCCGCCCCACGACTCGCTCGCTCTTCACCTTCTTCTTCTTCTTCTTCCTCGTTCTTCGTTGATTACAAATGTATGTACATTGCCCCCCCTCTCCACGCGAGTCAAAGTCAAAAGATATCTACACGAATGAACCGTTTGTGCCCATCCATGCTTCATCCACGCTCCAGCGCCTTGTCTACTTGAGCTCCAAAAAATAAGAGCACCAACGTGAGTGGAGTTAACCGGTCAACCAGCCGGGGCTGAATTAAACTGCGCAACCCCTCTAAGAGGGCGCTGACGGCGTCGCGCTCCCGCTTGCTTGACGTTGATGCGGGGGCGGCTGCGGAGTTCCTTGCGCCTGCGCCTGAGCCTGGGGTTGGGCTTGGGCTTGGGCCTGGGGCTGGGCCTGCGCTTGAGGTTGGGCCTGGGGCTTAACCTGAGCTTGATTCTGGGCCTGAGCCTGCGCCTGAACTTGAGCCTGGACCGGGGCCTGCGCTTGAGGCTGAGCCTGCAGCTGTGGTTGTGGTTGTGGCTGCGGGTGCGGTTGCGGCGGCTGAGGTTGCGGCTGAAGCTGCTGCTGCTGCGGAGGTTGCGGGGTGGGGGAGGACTGCTGCGGCGTTGACCGTTGCGGCGTCGACCGCTGCTGCGCCTGTTGATGGGCCTGCTGCTGCTGGTGAGCCACCTGGTGCTGTTGTTGCTGTTGCGGGTGGTGCTGCTGAGGTGTCTGCTGCATAGGCTGAGGCGAACGGTGCTGCTGTTGCTGCTGTTGGTGGGCGTGGTGTTGCTGCTGCACCTGTTGATGTTGTCCAGGCTGGCCAGGCTGGCCAGAGGCATGCGCGGCTTGCTGCTGTTGCTGCTGCCTAAGCAGCGCAGCATACTGATGGGGACTCGGCGTCGCAGTGATCCCATTAGCCATACCAGGAGACACGCCGCCTCCCCCTCCGCCTCCGCCTGCTGCCGCGTTCATAGCCGACTGCGACATATTATTGGCAGCACTTTGCCGGTGCATCATAACTCTAGTGAGGTGCTCCCTGGCCATCCTATGGGCCTGCTCGGGGGTCAACATGGGGTTCTTTGCCTTGAATTGCATCTCTAGCGCCTGAATGTGAGCGTTGATGTTGGCCTGAGGCAGTGCGTCCGGGGCGCGAGGCGAACCAGAAGGACCATTAGGCATGTGCAGTCCGCTCGCTGGAGGCGTCGATACACTGCCGTTAGCTGCGTTCATGGTCGCCATCATGGCTTGAGTCTGGGCGTTTGCCATGTAGTTTTGCTGGTTGATGCCATTCGCGACGTTGCCGTTGACTCCGTTCATACTGTTGACGCCATTCACGCCATTCACGCCGTTGCCGTTGACATGAACGCCATTAGCGGTGCGAACGTTGGCCATGTTGGGGGGTGAGTGAGAAGGCTGAGATCCCGGTGTACCTTGGTGCATTTGTTGGCCGGGCTGGGGTTGTTGCTGGGACTGTTGCTGCATTTGGACAGCGTGGCGCTGCTGCTCCGAGATGCGTCGTGCTTGCAACATGACCTCAGTTTGCGGATTCTGCATGGGCAACCTATGCTGCTGTTGCTGCGCTTGCAAGGCAGCCGCTTGCATCTGAGCTGGCGAAGCCCCGTTCATCTGCATGGGAGGCACCAGATTGCCCATCTGCTGTCCATTGGCGTGTCCCATGGCAGCTTGCTGTGCGGGCATCGACACACGACCTCGGCCTTGCCCGGAGGCAGCGGCGGCGGCGGCGAGCTGATTCGGGCCATTAGCTCTGGGCATGTTAAGCTGGGCTGTGCCGTTCGGGACAGGCTGCCCGGCACCAGGCGTAGTGGGAACCTGGCCGGTCTGGCCTTGTGCACGTGCTTGCAACGCGATCTAAGAAAACCGTCAGTTACAGAAAAAAGTGAGCCGAGCATCGCGAGAACAAACGTACCTTGCGCTGAGCTTCTTGTCGCTGGTGGTAAAGTGCCACCTTCTCAGCTAGTGCTTGATCGCGCTCCCACCTCATGATGCTGTAGTCCCTGGGCGTCTTGGTCGGGCCTCTCGGTTGCACAGCTTCGTTCGCCTTACGCATTGCTGCTGTCTGCGAAGCCTGTTGCTGCTTTTGAGCTGCAGCTTCTCGTTTCTTGGCCAGCTTCCTCATCGCGTCAATGAGCGTGAGATGCTTCTGCTGTCGCCGTCTCTCAACTCTAACTGGAGTACTACTTGGCCGCCTTCGGGGAACCGGGGTGGTAGGTGTATTGTTAGGACCACCCGCTGCCGGCTGCTGGGGCTGCTGCTGCTGGGGCTGCTGTTGTTGCTGCTGCTGCTGCTGTTGCTGTTGCTGTTGCTGCTGCTGCTGGGCGAGCTGGTTGTGCTGCATGATGACGCGCTGAGCAGCGTCGATCCTGTTCTGGTATGACTTGAAGTACTGAGTCTTCTGCATATCCGAAGGCAGTCCCTCCAGATTGATCCAGCGTTCGAAGCACTCCCAAGGGGTACGCCTCTCAGCGCCAGGCGCGTATAGGCATCGGGGCGATAGCATGCTCGAGATAAACGACCAGTTGTAGGAATATTGTCGAACCAGATCCCGCAGCTCTTCGTCTTCTGCCGGGGTCCACTGAGAAGCATGGCGGCTCTCGTAGAAGGACTGCATGGGCATATTATACTCTGCCGGCGGTCGGAATTGGTGACTAGCGTGCAGGCGGTCCCTGATCGACTTGAGGTCAGGGTTGAAGAGTGCAACATCGGCGCTTTCGGGGGCAACATTGGCTCCCTTGAAACGTGGTTCTCCAAAGATGACACGGTCCTCGTCGTCATCTTCCTCCTCTTCATACTCATAGCGGCCTCGTTTTCGGGGGGGTCCTTCGGATAGTAATTTCATCTGACCCTCAACATACTTGTTGAGTGGAAGTGCAGGTCGCTTCCAATGCGCGTCGGGATCGAACTCGGGTCCAGAAAAGTCGAAAGTAGGCACCTTAAGCGGAGTACCATACATCGGGAGCTCATCTAGTAATAAGTTGGCCGTAGGCGAGCTCCGCATGGCGAAGACCACATCGTCCTCCTGCAGAGCAAAGATGGCGGACGGTGCAACAGTTTCGAGTATGTCGTCGCGAAGCTCATCCATATGGTCCGGGGTCGCCCCATCGGCCGCGATCAAATCAGGCGTAGCGCGGGCCAAGGCATCCTGTTCTGGTTGATCCATAACAACGTCGCCGTCTGATAGTTGTGGCTTCGGTGGTATGAAGGCGTTGACCTGAAGTGCCTTGCGATCTTCCTTACTGGACTGGACCCATAGAGCACAAGCATTCGCGAGGTTGCGAGCACAAGCCGTCTTCCACTTCCTTTCTTCGCGGAAATCGGTGCGCATCCATTTCGCCTCCCCGAGAAGAACATCCCAATGGGACTCTTGTCTTGCCGGTTCGGGGCACCGCTTGGGCTGACGAAGAAGCCATTTGTCCTGTTGCTGAAGGTTGTACACCCGTCGCAGTACACGGCAAGCTTGATTATCCTGCAGCGCAATGTTCGCATCTGACGTCGAAACCGTTTTGTGTGCCTGGTTCAGCACGACCTCGATAGGCTTCATCCATTTACTAGACTGACTGAAACCTTGAACAAAGAGCGGAGTGAAGTAGTCGTCTGTGGGCAAGTAAGATTCCGCCTTCGGCTGACTGCTCATGGCGTTCTTGTCGGACGATGCCCGCTTATGAGACTTGCCGAAGACAACAGCCGAGACCTGGTTCTTTGGCTTCTGCTTCCGTCGGTACAGACCAGTCCTGGATCGAGAAGCCGGTGACTGCGGCGTTGATGTGACAGGCGTCAATTGCGTTGGTGGTACGTCGACACTGGCCATCTCCTCGACGACCGATGTAGGCCGAGACTCTCCTAAAATCTCAGACACGGACTTTTGCCGGATGGCTCCAGTGGATACTCGGGTGACTGCCCGTTCTGGCGCTTGAGCTGCGTCGCCTGTGGTCTGGCGTGAAGATGATGCCGAGTCGTTGGCCTCGGGGGTTGGTGACACTGCCGGCTGAGACGGCGCCTTCACTCCATCTTGTGCCTTCTGAATGTGAGCCGTGGTCGGTGTGTCCAGGTCCATGCGGTCTGCCGAGGCTGAGTCCTGGCTGTCGGGGATTTCGTTTTGAGCAGCCGAGACCGAGGGTTTTGCCTCTGCTGCGTTTTTGACGTTGAGCGAAGCTGGTGGCGGAATAGGCTTTTCGGTAGCCGAAAGTTCGTCGGGTTTGGACAGCTCCTTTCTGGCCTCGATAGGAGGGGGTCTTGGCACAGGACCTTGAGGGGCCGTTTGCACAGTCTGAGATGCCAATTTCGAGGCCACACTCATCGACTCCTGTAGCAACTGAGCCTCGGGGCCATCCAAGACTCGCGCATCATTCAAGTCCCCATCGTTTGGCAGTGTGGCCTCAGGTTCCAAAACGCGCTTCTTCGTCGGTGATTCCGCCTGAGCTTGCCCATGGTCCTTGCCGTCGTCGCCATCGGCGTATCGAGCTGAATCGTGTTCGGGGCTCGTGTCTGTCGATACGTCCCCGATGGCTGGGGTAGCAGCCGTCTGCGCAGTCGAACCGGGGGATGACAGCACATCGGCGGGCCGGAAGGCTTCCTGCGCTTGCTTTATTCGGGCATTCTCAGGCTCGGCCCTCGGATCGCGGGGCTTGTCGGACGAAGGTGCCGCAGGTGGTGATCTTGTCGCGCGTGTCGTAGGCGCTGATTCGGAGACCTTGGTGCCTGCCTCTTGCGGTGTCCCCTGCCCTGCTCCAGCGCGCACCCCAGGCGCGCCAGCCTGACTACCATCTCTGGAGACCTGACCGGGAACCCCAACGGCGCCATTGGAAAGAGACTTGGCGGGGGTGGGCGGTACATGACGAATCGGCTGGGTCGACGGTGCAGGCTTCTGCCCGGGTGCTGCGGGAGGAGCTGGCGAAGCGGACTGAGGCCGGACGGGTTTCGGCGGGAGAGACAGGTCCAGTGGTGTTTGTGGTGGTTTGGATTGCTGGACGGGGGCGTCGTGTCCAGGGATGGGCGTCGATGGTTTCTGTTTCGAGGTGGCCGGCGCGTTCTGGGCCTGTTTGTTGTCGAGGGTCGGGGTTGGCGCTGGTGCAGGGGAGGGTACAGACGGTGCGAAGAGGTCGGATCTCTCTAGTGAGTTTCTGAAGGCGTCGTATCGCAGTGGCGGGCGTGCAGGAATACTGCGCTCGTCGAGGATGGCGCCCCTAGGTGGTGTTAGTCGGGCGGCGGCGATTGACGCGCGCAAAACGGCCGGGGAGGGGTCGAAATCAATTGCGTCGCATGATGTGACGTACTTGAATATGTCGCTACTCTGCAGGAAGTGTAGTTCGGGTGGCAGAGCGGGCGTCGCGTCGGGATTCGCGAAGTCGTTGGTGGGGATGCCATCGTGAGTTGTCGCGACGGCGTACAACTGGCGAAGCTTGCGCTTCCGCGACGTCACGATTGAACTGCGCGCCGTCAATAGGCAATCCATGGTATCGCTGGCATCGGAAAGAGCAGGGCTATTGAATGCAGGGCAAACCAACCTAAACTCATCGCGTTTGGATCGCAAAAGCCTGGCGCGGTCGGCAGGCCCGACCTCAGTCATAGCATCAGTCGCGGCGACATCCGTTTTTGAGGAAAACGGAGTGTCGAGGGGACTCGTGGGCCTCGTGCGAGATGAAATAGTCGGTCGGCGATGATGAAAAGGGTGTGTTGGGGTGGTGGTGATTGATGGCGATTGACGGGTCGATTGGGGTCGCGGTGGGTGGACCGAATTTTCGCTGGGGGGATGCACGATGGTAGCGATGCTGCGCGGGCGGGTGGTGATGCTGGACGTTGAACGCTGATTAGGACCGTCTGGTTGGACTGGTTCTGGTTCGGGCTTGTCTGGTCAGGTAATCTGGGGCCCGGGCGAACACTGGAGTGGGTGGACTACCAAGGCAAACTGGCTGCTCATCAGAGGAGAGAGACACTGGACCAGGATGGGACGTCGAGAAGGGGGGGGGGGGGGGCAGCGGCGGCTTGGGTGGAAAGGACCGGGCGGGAATGAATGGGAAAAATTGTTATCGCTAGCCAAGGGGCTTGTTCGCACCCCTTCCACACCGTGCTGATCAGAATCTGCCTTATCAGATTGTCTGGGCTTTGTGCGAGTGCACAGGCGGCTTAGGTAAAATGTATGTTAGCATGATGGGGCAGAAACAAGACGTAGAACAGTGCGGCAGCTGCTCATCTCCAAATCCGATAGTTGGAAATGACGGGGGAGGGGCCAAGCCCGGCTCTGCCTTCCTCGCAGCAAACCAACCGGCAGGACCACTCGCCGCCGCCGCTGTTCCGCTTCTTTTGCTCCTCCCTTGGCTTCCTTTCCTTCCTGGCGAGGTAGGCCCCCTGTCCATCACATTTATCTTCCTTCACCGTCATCACCGCCATCGCCATCACCATGCCATCATGGGCGATCGTCTGCAAGCCAAGGCGAGACTGATGGTGGTCATTCATGGTTTCAACGATTGAGCGTCTGCCTAAGCGTAGGCAACCAAACTACTGCCGGCACCTCCCTCCAGACGCCTCCTTCAGACTCCTCCAGGCATCCTCTCCTCTGCATCTCACCTGACTCGGTCTGATTCGAACGAATGGATTGATACCATCCCACCAGTATTCATCAACCAACATGGGGGATGAATCGACCCGAGACCTGACCCCAGAACGATGTCGGACGTTTGCACTCAAGTCAAGCGGCTTCGGTGTGCACGAGTCGTGTGGGAGGGTGGAGAAAAAATCTAAGCCTTCGGTGAGCCTGTCTGTACAGGGTGATTCATCACTGTGGTGCCAATGGAGAAGCTAGCGATGTAGCTAATACCTAGTTCACATTTCTTCACAGGATAATCTGGATAGGTAAGGTACTGAACTTGAGTCTTGAAGCAGCTGGCGAGCGAGAAACCTACGGCAAATCGTACGGACTTTCTATTGGAACACGCACCATGGCCATCAACAGCATCTTCCATGTGGGCTTTGGGAGAGTCAATAATTGCACATCATCAATTCACCTTCACCCGGCCGTCACGACGCCGCAGCTTCCGCCACCTCCGTCTTGATCAATAGAATGCCTCTGCTCGGCATACCGTCCTTGTCCAGCAACCTGACGAAGCGGTACCCAGACCTCAGCCTGTCCATGCGGATACACGCCCATGCGGCCATGATATCTGGTCCAACGACATCGTTCATGATAACGAACGATAGGAACGCCAACTCAGCAACAACACCCTCGACGTTGAGAAACTCAATCACCTCGCCGCCGAAGTCTGGACTTGTGCCCTTGCTCTTCCCCGTCTGTCCCCTGTAACCAACCTGCTTGACCTGATCCTCGCCTACATCCTCACCCACCATGGCCGCCAGCGCATCCGGCTCTGTGTGCAGTCCGACCTTGACGTACGGGATGGATTTGGCCGGGCTGTCGCCCTGGTTCACCAGCGGCAGATTCTGCGCCGCCAGCACCGTAATAGCCACCCTGTCCAGCGTCTTGCTGGGGATCGTCAATCCCATCCCCTCATCACGGTCACCCCCGGGCGTCCACTCCGCGCCCTTATCGCGGCGATACCCCTTGGGCTTGAGCACATAGCCATCCGATCCCGCGAACATGCCTTCGTTGAGAATCATCCCCGAATCCCACGATTGCCAGTTCAGCGCGACGACCTGCACGCCCGCTCGCCAGAAGAGGACCGGATCAAAGTTGGACGAATCCACCCGCATGCCGTGGGGATACGTTCGCATGAGGAAGTCCTTGTTATGCGCGAACATGGCCTTCGGCATCCGCCTCTGCACAGCGAACGCCGCCTTTTCCGAGAGCGAGAAGATGTGGTTCGGCATCGACGCCTCACGCTGGTCGAGAGACCTGAACGTGACGCCGCGGGTGTGGATGCCCAGGCGGCTCAGGCGGGGCGTGATCTTGGGCGCCTTGACCTTTTGCGTCTTCTTCTCGGACCCTTCCGTGACAACTTCGAGCATGCTGTCGTCGTCGTTTCCCGCGCCTCCCGTCCTGGTGCTCTCGGTGGCGTCCTTGTCGTCGGGGAGGTATTTGACCTTGATGAGGATCTTGTTGCGCAGCTCAGCAGGCGACGGGAGGCAGGCGGGCTCGGCCTCGGGCGCTGGGACGAGGTAGTCCCCCCAAATCTCCTCCATGATGTCGACCATAGCGCCCTGCTGGAGCGGAGAGCAGTGCACTTCCAGGCTGACGATGAGGGGCAGGTCCGACACGGCGAAGGCGTAGTCCTTGACGACCTGGCACACATCACGGAAGAGGACCTCCTTGGTGAGCGTGAAGCCGTGGAGGACCCGCGGCTCGGCCCGGATTATGTCGGAAAGCCTCTCGTCGACAGTCCGGCCCTCGGGGTCCACCGGGTCAAACTTGTTCATGACCCACCGGCCAATGTTGATGACCATGCGGTCTCTCCGACTAAGCTTTTCGGGAGGCGCGTCCGCGGGCGTGTCCGGCTTTCCGTCTTCCTTGCCCCCTTCTGGTTCGAATCCAGGCTTGTAGTGTTCCTGGCCGTCCCAGACGTCAATCTCGATGCACCGACACCCACGGAGCAGGACGTCCTTGTAGGCCTCGGCGCTGGAGTCGCTCGAGAGCTGGTTGCCGGTGAGGTAGGTGTTGTGGCTCGAGCTGATGAAGTAGCTGCTCAGGGGCCACGAAAGGTCCTGCGGGGCGGCCATCTCGAGGGCGTTGCCGCAGGGCGATGTCAGGTACTTGAGCAGCTCGAACAGGTCCAGCTCGTCCTTGTCGACGAGGTAGCCCGCCAGGCCGTCGGGGTCTTCTGCCTGCACGTGCTGCATGAAGATGCCGACCTGGTCTTTGCGCCACTTGTTGTCAGGGCCGGCGTACCTGTTGAACAGCTGGGAGAAGTGGCCGAGGAGAGACTCGTCCAGCTTCTCCTCTATGCCCTTGCGCTGGCCGCCGGGATGGCCACCACCGGCCTTGTACTGATGAAGCGGAAAGTCCCGCGACATGGTGCTGGCGAATTTCAAGCTGCGTGTCTAGAAAGCGGGCGAGTGAGGAAGTGCATGGAAGTCGAGGCGGCTCTGGCGTAGGGGCGCCATCGTGTCTTTTGGGTTACTGGGGGACGACCCGTCGCGGGTCATCGTGATGACCTCGCTCGCACCAGGCCGCGTATGCACTGGGGAGGCCTCAACCTCATGTAATCTGACACGCGAGGGCCAAGGCAGGCTAAGGACGACGACCACGGGCCAGGCCGCGAAATCACAAAAGTGCCGCGAATCTTCAGGGTCGGGCGTGCCGTATTTCGGTCCTGCGGTGGAGTCGAGTGCCGGCTCCCGAGCGCCGAGACCCCTTCTTTTGTTGCAGGACGTCGGAGGTTCATCTGCCCTGGGTAAGGTAGGTGAGGAAACGAGTGCTACTAGCCCTGTGAGGCGGGGAGCTGAACCAGGTTCGTGCGTCGAGAAGATCAGGCAGCTATTTAAACTCGCCCACGAGCCTTCGGTCTGGCCGAACGCGTCGACTGGTTGTGTTACAAACGTGCGGACTTGGACCCTAAGCTGGGCAGAGGGCGGGAAATAGAGGGGTCAGAGGCAGCACAGCGGGGGAGGTACTGGCAGATGCTGATGTAGCCATGGCAAGATGATTTCCCATGTTGGGCATCACGTATTGTTTGCCATCATGACATGAGCAGGATCTATCTTCAAGTACCGTAGGATCGTGGGCTGTCCACGACGATGTATGGAGCATGAGGTGCCGTGAGGTGATTGAGCAGGGGTGCGTTGTGACATGTTACGTAAGGCGAGTTGGGTAATGAGAAAGCCTCTGGTAGGGACCTGGGTACTTTCCATTGATTACGGGACTGGAACCTCCCCATACATCAACCCCCTATATCTCAGTCGGCACAATGGCAACGATCGAGATTCAGATCGTCTCCGACTTTGTCTGCGCTGTGAGTCCCCCATCTCAGGACCACAGGCCCCCTCAGGATAACTGCTTGTCCTTGTGGCAGGTGTCAGAGCGGGCTCCATCGCCAGCTACCCTGACGTTGCCCAGACGTCGCAACAGGTCGCTGACCAAGATCCATCAAAGTGGTGCTACATCGCCAAGCGCAATCTAGACGCCGCCATCTCTTTGTACCAAAAGACATACCCCGGCGGCAAGCATGACACCTTCGCCATCACCTGGACGCCGTACTACCTGAACTACAACCCCCACCCGCACAGCGTCGACAAGCTCGCCCTCGCCGACGTTCGACTGGCGGACCAGACGCCCGAGCAGCGCGCCGCCCTCACCAGACGCATGAACCAGGCCGGTCTTGCCAGCGGCATCCAATTCAACTGGGGAGGCCAGCTCGGTCCGAACCCCGCGACCCGCGACGCCCACAGGCTGGTGCATCTGGTGGGCGCATCTGCCTCGGGCCATGGCAACTATGACGGCGAGACGCAACGCAACCTGGTCGAGGCCATCTTCGAGGCCTACCACTGTCGGGCCCAGGATGTGGCACTGCACGACGTCTTGTCCGCGTCGGCGCAGCGGGCCGGTGTCGACGCCGCCGATGTCGAGGCCTGGCTGCAGTCTGGGGAGGCGGGGGATGTGGTCGATGGGGAAGCGGAGAGGAGCAAGGCGGCTATGGCCCACGAGGGCGTGCCCGCCCTTGTCATTCAGAAAGAGCATCGTCCGGGGGGCATTCCGGACGTCATGGATCTCATGGAGATTTTTATTCAGGTCAAGGGGGCGCAGTTATGAACTATATGCGTCGATGACTCGAAGGATGGGGAGACGGTAAGGTAGGTAGATATGTACGTACGTACAGATGCTCGTATGTGCCTAGACTTTTGGCCCTGGGCTTAGTCGCTGCCTGGTATGCTAAACTTCCACCCCCCGCTCGGCCAAGGGTCGCAGAGCGAGGTCAGCCTGGCTCACCTGCTCGGCATCACGTCCGGCAACGTGGCCAGCTCGGTCAGATCCAGCGCCACGGCCAGCAACACCACAGGCGCGTGCCGGCATCGGAATCATGCGACACTCCAGACCCCCAGCAGCAAAAACGACTGTCTGCACCAGCTGTCCCAGCTGAGCTCGAAGTTATTGAAGTGCATCAGCGAGATAGGAGACCGCCCGATGGCCCTCGAAGACTTACTGACCTACTCGACTCGTCGCCTCATGACATACCAGGTTAGCTATTGCATATACACGGCTGCAACCGTTGAAGCTCTCGAAATCAAGCGATCGACCATGCCACCCGAGGAACACCAGCCTTGAGATCGTCAACATCAACGATATTTCCTGGGTTGAGCAATAGCGCCAGGGATGCCACTGCTTCCTGATCCGAATTTCGCTTCGGCATCTCTATGAACCCAACTTGGGTTGTTAGTCCGCCTCCATACGGAACAGGATTACCGTTTCAAGGCGACCATTTCAGCATTTATTCGTTGTGCACAGCATGCATAAATTCCTGTCGACTGAGGCGTGGCTGAGCTTGGACTGAGCCTAGCCTGAGCCTAGCCTGAGCAAGAGCGGCACGGGCGCTAACCTGATTAGTCCAGCGCCACGGGTGGTGGTAAAACCGAGAACCTGAGCATCACAGCTGGCAGCACTACCCAAATCAACTGTTGCCGCTTTTGCGCTCGCGCTGTGGTGGCTGACGCACGAGGGTGTGCTCCACAGCCACACCCGTGTTATGCAAGCCGCATAACTCGGCTTGCTGTTCAGAGACTGATAAGGATTCATGCTGCAAAATTCTAGTCTGTACCAATCAATTCGAATAGTAACAATTTGATTGCAGAACCACTATCAGCTAATCATCTTCCGGGGGTGATTGTTGAGGGCCAAGCTGTACCTCCATCCAGAATACTACGCCGTTTGGCGCCCATGCACCTACGGGCGCCTGGAGTATGGGCTTTCTCAGAAAACTGGCGCCAAGAACAACTGAAAAGTTGGCGAGAGCCAACGTCCCTTCCGTCGCCGTCAGACTCCGCGGAAACAGCCAGTTGTAGAAACCAGTAACGTCGAACCCAGCAGGAGGTTGTTGCGCGCCAGGAGGGACCGTCTCGGGATCTGTCGTCAGCAGGTCCTGGAAGTACGACACCGTCTCGGAGTCCTGGCTGTACAAGACGAACGACTTGCCCGCATCCAGGGCCTCCAGTGCCTTGGCCGTGTCGGTCTTGTCCGCGCTGATGGAGAGGCTGCTGCTGAAGAAGATGCCATACTCGAGCCCGAGCCAGAAGACCTTGGTCTCAGACCCGCTAACACCGGTGGCCGCTGCGCCGGGGCTCGAGCCCTCGAAGAGTTCCTGGGCGCCGATCTCGCCCTGCATTCCGGTTACGGAAGCCCAATTCGTGCCGTCAAACTTGGTGTAGAAGATCCCGTCGTTGCCGGACCCGACCCAGAAGAGCACCATTCTGTCCCCTCTGCCCTCCGTCAACACTGCTGGGCTGGTCTGGTCAAGGTAGTTCTGCTCAATTTTCTCACTGACGGACCAGGACCGACTCCAGCTTCTACCGTTGTATGTGGTGTACCAGGTACCGTCAAGGCCTCCGCCGTTGTAAAACACGTAGAGCGTCGAGTTCAAGACAGCGGCAGCCGGGCTCGTTTGGTCGCGGATCCCAATTCCGTATCCATCAATGTGGAACTGGCCTTCCCAGTTGTTGCCGTTGAAGGTTGCGTAGTAGATACCATTCTCACCTCCACCGTTCCAAAACACATAGAGCACATCGTTGAAGACGGTCGCCGTGGGGCTTGTACGTGGCAGGAATCCACCGCCAACCATTTTGTTCAGTGAAACGACGGAAGTCCAGGTCGAACCCTGAGTAGTCGTGTAAAATGTGCCATCGTGACCGGCTCCGTTGTAGAAGAGATAGATTTTCCCACGATAGACAACCGCAGCAGGACCCGTATCCTCGTCGACGCCCATTCCGCTGGCACCATTCGTCTTGACATTCTTGACGTTGGTCCATACGGTGCCTCGGCTATAAAGCGTGGTCCAATAGATGCCATCATTGCCGAATCCGTTGTAGAAGACGTAAAGTGTGTTTCCGTACTGCACTGCTGACGGAGCTGAGTGACCAACAGCCCCGACACTGCCAGCACTGAGGTTGACTTGAGGAGTGAACGACATGGTAGCGTAAGACCTGATTTGAAAAGATGTAAAGAGCTGGCGATGATGACTCTAGAAGTTGAACTGGAGTTGCCATGGAAGGTGTTCTACTGTCCTTATGTAGACAGCCCAGCTTGTCAGAGCACTTTAGAAAACTGCCTTGGAGGATCAGTCTGCACATGTGCTCGTCTGTGAAATCCCCGAGTCTCGAAACTTCGAGCTTGAGTCAGCTATCCTTCTAAGCTGACCTCACAGCTGAACGTTCGGTCAATGGTCGTGTCCAACAGAGGCGCAACGCAGCCACGCAGTGCATTGAAACTCTTGCGCAGCATGCGGCTGATTCTTCTACATGAACCGCACCAAATCTCAACCATTCAGAAATCATATGGCACGCATAGCATGTGATCTCGACCGATTTTCCCGACTTCCAAGATATGTATCATGATCATAAACTTTGCTTCCCACCAATTGATCCTGTTTACATTACGGAATACGGAACGGGCTTGTGACTAATCGACTGCTGGGTTGCCTCGGAGTGATGCGAAGATGGTCTCCTTGCGATTCTCATTGCACATGGGTATCATCTGTCTTTGAATATCCCACGCCAACTCTCAGCGTGGAGGTGATATTGACATGAGATTACAAGCCCCAAGAAGAACGACCCAGACATAAAGTGGGAAGTATTATAACCACCTATCTCTCCTCTCTTCCAGGAGGTTACGACATGCGTTGTTGATACGACTCGTTGGAATTTTCCGGGTGGACATCTTAATAGAAGCCATGGGACGATGTAGTCATATGGTTTACATGCGTTGGTACGCATGCGTTCGCATGCATTCACATGCATTCACTGTGGGTGTCCATAACAACTTGAGATGCTTGAACACCCGACGCAGGCTGACTTGTGGCATCCTGGGCGAACAGGGCAATCACCAAGCCGCCCTGGGATTGTGTCAGCACCTGGCGGCCAGTGACTGGCGCCATACCTCTGTAGTCAATCAAGCAGAAAGAGTTGGCCAAGTCCGCTTCAATACGGAAGAGGATACTGTTTCAAGGCGACCGTTTCAGCATTCGGTCGTTGTGCACAAGCATAAATTCACCCCAACTGAGGCGTGGCTGAGCTTGGACTGAGCCGAGCCCGAGCAGGAGCGGCAAGGGTGCTAACCTGATTAATCCAGCGCCACGGGTGGTGGTAAAACCGAGAACCGACGGACTGTCGAGAGCACCCGAAGCCCCTGTTCTGTTCACTGCTCAACAAGCGGGCGGATAGGGGGACGGGCCCGGACGGCACAGGCAGGCCGCCCTCCCCCACATTGTCGGCACCGTGTCGAGACGCCATGTTGCACAAGTCGATAGGCATGTTGCAATCGAACGGTCCTGATGGTCCCTAGGCCTGTTCGCATCCATCCCCCGTGGTTGAGGTTCTTATTTCCTGTTTCCTATTCCTATTTACCCTTCAAACTCTAATTCCACTCTCTTGAATGCAATGCAAGGCAATGCATGTTTTGGAACGGCATTCCTACCGCGTCTTACTCGGCTCAGGCCCGTCAGCGACCTCTACTGCCTGTCCTAAGTACCGTTGACCCGCTACAGCGAGCAATGGGGCGCATCAACGGCCACAGCAGCTGACAGCGAAACGCGCTGCACGTCTTGACGGGCTGACCAGTCGCCATTCCATCAGATGGGCTGGAACAGCATTCCACATGGAACGGGATCGAAATCACCCACCATGATGGACGGCCACATGGGACTCGGCCGACAAATCACCCTGGGAGTAAGCTGGGGCCAATCTGCCAGTCTAGCCTCGGGGCAAATAGAGCCCGTTTCCACAATGACCTCATGGAAGGGGGGGGGAGCTTTTCGCGAGGCCAAGGCAGGCAAGGTAAGGTGGCTTGCCTGGAACAGTTATGTTTCGACGTAAAGCTCCCTGCACTCGCAACATCACTCTCGTCCTTTCATCACCTTGCCCCCAACTGCCTCGCATTTCAATTTCTCATATATAGCCACTCGACTCAAGACTGTTTCATCTCATTGACCTTCATCAACATCACCATGTCTGCTGCCATCATGGGTCTCGACCTCGCCCAGAAGGGTCTTTCCTTCTACACCGTGAGCCGTCCCAACCAGGCCCCCTTCTCCGTGGCCTCACTGACAGGAGCCAGGTGCCCGCGACCTTCTTCGTCGCCATGGCCCCTCACTGCTACGCCTCGCTCCAGGGCGGCAAGAACTACGACCTCGCCAACCCCCGCTCTCTCCAGCAGAGAGTGAAGGACGACGAGACCATCGACAAGCCCGTACGTTCTGTCCCTTGTTTCTGTCTCTCCCCTCTCCCTCTGAGGCTACCCGTGTCCCTGATCCTTGCCGCTGACTCCCCCCAGACCAAGAACCGCATCATCCGTGCCGAGAACGCCAGCGCCAACGGCATCGAGACCCTCGGCTACTATGCCGGCGCCGTCGTCGCCGCCAATGTCGCCGGCGTCGACGCCTCCGTCACCAACGCCCTCTCCTTCGGCTACGTCCTCGCCCGCGCCCTCTACACCGTCACCTACGTCGCCCTCCAGGAGAACCGCAAGCTGGCGCCCCTGCGCAGCCTCATCTGGCTCGCCAGCCAGGGCATCATCGCCACCCTGTACTTCAAGGCCGCCAGCGCCATGTCCATCTGGCCCTCCTCTTGATTGGTTTCATCAGACCATGACACGAATTGTAAACCCTACTTTGTTTGCTCACGTCTGTCGGTAGCAGGCCAGCTGTAGATTACCTCATAATACCACGAATGTCCTTGCTTCTCATTACTCCGCATCGTGGCCCGGTGGCCACAGGGAAGGCCTCGGCCCATGTGAAAGCCACTTCTAAGTACGCGGTCCAGCCCGGCTCACGCCCGTGACACTCGCACCGTCCCGGCACCCATCTTCCGAGCCGTCCCACCGGCCGCGCCGTCGTCACCCGCTGTCAGCGTGTCTACGCTGCCACAAGGTGCGCCGCTCGGGCACACGTTGCAGTTCCGCCTCGCGTCTAGAAGCATCCTGAGTAGGACCCTCGCGACAGTCTCTGGCCTCGTGATGGCCAGCCCGCGCCGGGGCTCGCCGAACGGTCCGATTCGCCTCGTTTTATACCCTCATCGCCTTGCTTTCGATGCACTCGCCTCGTCTCCCAGCGCCCATGGCTCTTGATTCATCCTACAGGTACGACTGGTGAGGTGACCTCGACGGCATGGATCGATCAAGGCGCTGTTCTGGGCAAAGCCAGCTCATGCCTCACGTAGCACCCCTTGGCCCGGTATAAAACGCCCTGGCTACCCCTACGGCGGAAATGAGCAGCCGGTCAGCGAGAGCCTTTGAATCACAGACTTTGCTGTTTCGTGTCCCTGCCAACGACTGAGGATAGGGGTGGTCCGGTATCCTACCGCCTTCCCGCATGCCCCCCTTGGCCATCGGTTCACCGAACCTATCGATTCAGAGAACGCCGCAAGCTGTGCTTCGACTGGAAAGCCCGCCGCCCTTATTTACCTCTCTGTTCTTCCCTCTTCTGCCCGTCTTCTTCGCCTGCAACTCTCACGCTCTTCACCCAGCTCTTCTCCATCAACGCAACCGGCAAATCGACTCACTTCCGCCACCGCAAACCGCATCGCGAAAGGATCGCCTTCTTTGAAGACTACTCTTCCGTCTTTGGAACCTCAGTAAGTTTGTTTCCATTACACTTCGCAAACTGCGTGGCGTGTTGCGTGAGCTGGACCGACCGCCAGAGGATGACACAAAGTGCAACAAGAGTGCAGCTTCAACTTGCTCTGGATTTATGACCTACTTGGCCTGCTTGCCTCTCAAGGACGCGACGTCTTTGAGCTGTCGGAGTCTATGGTGCTCTTGCTTTCTGTGCTTCTCTGAACACCGTGATCCTGGGTTGCGGTCCTTGTGCAAGCAGCTGACCCGAGTACAGAACTCCTCACAACACAATCAACCCGCCGCGAAAGGACCGCTCTGAGCAGTTAAGGTAAGTTACTCACCATGTACCTTTTCTTTTGACCTTTCGCGCTGGCAAGAAAACCGCCCTCAGAGCTCACCGCAACATGGTGCTAATCGAGTGTGTTCAGACCTGCAAAGCATCGCGACGCTACATCTTCGTATTGAGCCTTCCTGAACCCGTTTTTGAAGTCTCCATCTTAAAGTGCGTTATCCTCATCTCATCGGCTCAGCCAAGCATGATTCTAATTCAACCGACTCAGCAAGGCAAAATGTCGATCAAGCATCTCATCCTCGCCTTGACCCTGGTTGTCTCGGCCCTCGGCGCTGCCATGCCTGTCATCACGGCTGCGGCCGTGCTCCCCACCTACGGCACCGGCACCGGCACTGGCGTCGGCACTGCCACTGCCACTGCCATTGCCACTGGCAGCATCGGCGACGGCGCCGGCCAGACCTCCGTCAGCTGCGTCCAGCACTGGTGCCAGGACGGCGTCTCCATGTGTCTCTACTGGGGCGGCGTCACTAGCTGGGACGTCTCTCTCGGCCCCATTCCCGGCATGACCCAGACCGTCTTCGAGGAGTCCTGCACCGCCAACGCCGCTCGCCGTGCCGCCCCGACCAGCCCTTTCACCGACATCGACTACCAGGGCCTTCCCCTCACCACTATCACCGAGAGTCATGCCAGGGGCACCAAGACTGTTCCCAGTATCGACTTCCAGGGCCTCACCCTGACTACGATCACCGTCAACAATGTTGACCGACGTGCCGCCCCCACCACTTCCGTCGTGGACATTGACTTCCAGGGCCTCACCCTCACCACCATCACCACCAAGGTTCACAAAGAGACCACCAAGACCGGCACCGGCATCGACTACCAGGGTCTCCCACTGACCACCATCGCCGTCAACCCCGCTGACCGCCGCCACGCCACCACGACTGCCAACCAGGGTATCGACTACCAGGGCCTCTCCCCCACGACGCTCAGCGCCAACGCCACCGTCTCTCCCACCCCCGCCGACAGCACCGCAGAGACGACGACGACCAGCAGCAGCAGCAGCGTCTTCTGCTACCCCACCTACTGCCAGGAGGGCACCAAGTACTGCCACTACTGGGCGGGCGTCACGGGCTGGGACGCGTCACAGGGCGTCGTGCCGGGCATGCAGCGCACTTCGATCGGCGAGTGCGCGTCCGCGTCCGCTTCGGCTACCGATGCCGTCGAGAGAGAGTGAGCTTTTCGGGCGTGGCGTCCTTCTGGATAGACCGGTTTTGTTCGACGGGCATGGGGAGGTGCCCCGGTGGGATAGAACGGGTGATAGAAGGCGGCATTACCTTGGGGGCTCGGAGATGTGGGGAGTAGAGAGAACGGGAGACGGAGAGATAAGAACTGTCACGGAGACAGAGAGACAGAGAGACAGAGTGCTAGATAGATGGACCTGGCGGAGGTGGGTCGACATCGAAATCAAGGCACTGAAAGCATGGTCCAACGCTGATGTGACGTTCACGGTGAAAGATGTGGGACTTTTGCAGCCGAAGGTAAAGTGAGAGCATTGATGTCTTTCGACTCAGATATTCTCAACAGCCCCGAGCCGTATCTTTTAGGCAACCCTCAGCATCATGAGCTGGACCTGCCATGCTCACCGTTGTCTTAGACCTGCAGATAATGCTGGGTACTGGATGGAAAAATGTCTTCCCGTCGGTGGCCAAAACATGAAGCTGGATCAGAAAAGCAACAAAAGGTATGCATCTTGGTCTCTGCGAGTTTTAAAAGTGTCGTCCATGTCGCTGGGACATTCAGTGTCCTTGTAGAGGGCGGGAAGCTGCAGCAAGGGATGGAGGAAAGGGGTTGCTGAGTCATCACCCCACACCCCGCCATGCACTCCTCAACGCGCATATCGTCGCGCGGCCCAGACGCGTCCTCAACACCAACCCCAGCATCGCGACATCCTTCGCATCGCCCACGCCCAAAATGTCACAACCACCCCCCGAAGACCAGCCGCCCCCGGCCAATGCCCCGGCGCCCACGGAGATGGACACCTCTCCAGACAACCCCCAGCAAGGCGAAGCCCCCGCCGCGCAGCAGCCCGCGCAGGCCCGAGACGAGGACCAAGACCCCCCCGCATCGCCCCCCCTCCCCGAGAAGCACACGCCCGCCACCCCGGGCCCCCGCGCCGCCCGCTTCATCGAGATGTACGACACCGCCCTCCGCCGCACCCTCGCCCGCGTCAACTACGACAACTTCGCCGCCTGCTTCCCCACCATCGCCGCCCACGCCCCCAACGCCCTGCGCAACGTCCAGAAGCAAATGGTCGACTACCTCGAGGACCGCTGCAACGTACGCGGCCCCCCTCCCCCTCCCCCTGGTCTCCCCCTTGAAGTCAGACAAGGCTGACCCGCCCCGCAGAAAGACTTCGAGACCATCCTCGACGAGCGCGACCTCGTCCGCAAGCTCAACGAGCTCGAGTCCCTCGTCGCCGACGCCGACCGCCAGCGCAGAGACCACCCCTCCGACGCCCCGGATCCAACACCGTAGGAGCCCCCCCTGACCCTTCCGCGATACCAGTGCTTTGCACGCCCCCAGATGGAACACAGCTGACGAGGTGAAAAGCCCCCACTCCCTGCCCCCCGAGGCCGTCATCAAAGGCCACCTCCACCCGTCCCTCGCCCACGCCCACTCCCACCTCAGCGCTGCACTTCAGAACACGCGCATCGAGAACGAGACGCTCTTCGCCACTGTCCAGGCCCAGCGTGCCGAGATGGACGCTCTGCTCGCCGCCCTCGACGGAGCCGTCGCCGACGTCGACGGCGCCAACGCTCTGCTCAGCGACGTGGCCCCCGAGCTTGCGGCCGAGGCGCGCACGGCCGACGCCGGGATGGCGGGCACGTAGGTCGGCAGGAGAAATTCGGAGGAGTCGTCACTCTGCGGGACTACTAAGAACGAACGAACGCAGAGAGAGCTGGAGAGAAGGAGCACGTTGGAAAGGGGCTCGCGCCCCACTGTACACCACGCTATGTATGCTATAATGATGCCCACGACGCCATGACAGCCGCGGCGCGGCGTATAATGCCAGAGAGAAAAAGCTCCTAGCCATCCCGTCCCATGTGTCTGTTCGGACCTCGGTCCGTCCCCTGTCATGCCACGCTGCGAAATTCTATGTCTACCTGGTCAGTCATGTACCCTTTGACCAGCATGTGCATCTCGTCACATCAGCAGCGACGTCCCCCTCTTCGAGCCGACGCTCCACTCACCATACCTCGGCGGAAACACCCTCACCTTTCTCCCCGTCTCCCAATTTACGGTCCACCGCGTACCCCCACGGACCGTGAACTCGCTCTTCCTCGGGCTCCGGTACAGCAGAATCGCGAAACACAGTCGTGCATACCGCATGTCGTCCACCGGATCCCGCCTCTCTCGTGCAGGCGTCCACTTGCCCTCGTCCCCGGCGCTCCCAGCCGCGGCCACGACCCGCCGGAAACTCGCAGACCCCGTTGTCGACCGCCTCGAAAGCGCGGGTGTCGAGCCACCGGACGATCCCTGGCCCCGCAGCACGCTCTGACCTTGCAATGCATAGCCGCCGTCGGACAGATCAGGTGACGGATATGGATCAGCGTCCATGTCGAGGTGCGAGCTCAGGCTCAGGCTTGATGTGATGCTGGGCGAGTACGGCCTAGGCGCGAGCAGTAGACCGCCGAGCGGCCGCGGCGTAGGAACGGGGTAATTCACCCTGCCGGTGTTCGACACACGTCGTTGAGCCTGCAGCCAGCGCGAGCGTTGAGAGCGCGGAACCGAATGGTCAGCGGGGTATTCGCGTTCGTCGAGGGGGGCGGCGACAGCGATGGCTGCGAAGAGGGCATCGAGCCAGCGAACAAAGGTGGCGGGCTCGAGGCAGGAGAGCAGGAGCTGATCTGTCTCGAGGCGGAGGCGAATCACGTTGCGGCGTCTGCTCTGTTAGGGCTGCTGTTTCTTTTACAATGAGGTCACGCCTGGGGGTGGCAGACGACAGGCACATACTTCTTGTAGTCTGCGGCAATACCAATGTCGGCGTGCTGTAGGTGATACACTCGTAACAGAGCGGCGCGGTGGGCCCAGGGCGGGTTATCGGGAGACTGCATAGAGGATGCCCAGTCGCGAGCGGCGCCCCAACCCCACTGCGTCCATTCCTTCTTGACACTGTAGAGCTTGAGGCTGGTGCCGCGCAGCTCGACGATGACGGTGTGCCAGGTGCGATCGTCAGCACGGTTGACGGCGTCCTCAAACTCCATCTTGAGCTCCCAGACGGCAGCGAGGTCAATGTCGGTGTGGTAGGCCGGCGGAGAGTCGATTGCGACTCGGCCTTGGTTCTGTTGCTGTCGGGGGCGGTCGGCCGGTGGGAGGATGGGGGAGGCGCGGCGCGGGGGCTCCGGGCGGTACGGAGGTGGGGGTTCGGAGGGAGGCCGGGGATCGGCGGTCATGATCTGTTCATAGAACAGGTCCTCCTCGACGGAGAGGCGGCGGTCGTAGGCGTCATGACGGGCGGTCGACGTGGTGGTGGAAGGGGTAGACGTCGAGGAAGAAGAGGATGAGATGGAGAGTGAGGTCGAGGTCGAGGAGCCATCGCCGCCTGTGGCAGGGCGTGAACTCATGAGAGTGGCTCCGGGCTCGTGAGTGGTGGTGAGGGGGTCAAGAAGGGGAGAGAGGTGAGATGAGACGAAACGAGGTGGACAAAAGCCGGCTACGGGTGAAGGAAGATCCAGCCAGAGCCACCAGCCGTCATGATGGAGGCTGTTGTCAGGGCCTGGCTTGAAGGATGTGAGGTGAGGTGAGTGTGAGGACGAGGACGAGGACGAGAGTGATGGTGGTGAAGATGGGGGCGAGAAAGGCAGGTAGCAGCTGCTGCGGCAATTTCGGGCCGCTTTGGTTTGCTCGTCGTGGTCTCTCGGGACGATGCTGGGAGGAAGGGGACGAAGCGGTCTTGTTCGTCGTGATGCTCCGCCATCCAGGGGGCAGCCAGCCCAAGTTCGTTCGACGATGGGTGTTTGTCGCTGCTGGTTTGGTCAGTCTGCAACCCACCATCGGCCTGGCCTCACTCACCCAGCTAACTTGATTTGACTCGGCTTGAAAGGCCCAAGATTTGTTGACGCGAGCAGACGAGCAGACGAGCAGACCGGTGACCAAGCAAGCAAACAAGCAAACAAGCAAGCAAACACGGCTATGACGGGAAGATGACCTGTCGTGTTGCAAGGGCACGCGGGTGCAGGCACAGACGGGCACAATCACAAATCACAGGCACAGGCACAGACACAGACACAGCTGTGGCCAGCGAGTGAGAGCGAGAGTGAAGTGAGTCAAGCCACGTCCAGGGTCTAGGGCGCAAATGACACCGCGGAGCCAGTGACAAATCGCTCAACGAGACACGAGGCAGCCTCTCTGAACAGTAGTAACGATGGGGACGAGAGGAACAGGGCAGCGTAGAGCAAACGGGAGTTGAGGATGAATCGACAAGAAAAGAGAGTGAGGAGAGGAGGAGGAGGGGGATCAGCTTCTAGAAGGAGGGGAGAAGCCTTCTAGAAGGATGGCTTTTCTAGGCAAAAGCCAGGGTGCGGATGGGAGAGAGGATGGGAGATGGCAGACGACTGAGAGAAAGTGCCCGCGCCAATGGCAACGAACGACAAGACAGTCAAGACAAGACTGATGAGAGGAAGAGGGCGTGGGCCGGGACGAGCGGGACGACGTCCACGAGCAGGGCAGGGCCTCTTTCGGAGTGGCTATGGCTAGGTGCTTCTTCGGAGGATATTGCGACAGCGGCGGCAGAGACGAACTGTCGTGATCCGCATCCGCGTCCGCGCCTGGTGCCTCTGGGGGGCCTGCATCTGCGCATCTGCAACCAGCTGGACCGGTGGAGAGGCGAAAAGTAGGTTAAGTTGACTGCTGATCCGCCAGGGGCAGTTGATGTGGATGGGGATGTGGATGTGGATGGAGGAGCGTGCATATGGACGGGGCAGACCATGGAGACCTTGGAGACCATGGGGCACGGGGCAGGCAGAGAAAGGCAAGCATGGGGCACGGAACAGGGGGCAGGGGTCACCTCAGCCGTACTTGCCTTGCTGTACTGGCACCTACCTGTTCCCTCCTTTCCTGCCCTGAGGCACCTCGACCTAGGTACCTGCAAGGTAAGGCAGGTAGGTCGTCCCCCAAAAAAGGCAAGGCAGGCTCCGGGTGGCCTCAGCCTCCAGGGGTGGCCGTAGGGGTCGTAGGGAGGGCCGAGGGGACCGTACCAAGTAGGGGCCGCGGGCGTGCTAGGCCGTTCCGGGTAGGTCCTTCCCGGGTCCCTCTCGACCTCCGCCCAGTCTGACGGTCGACCGAAGCACACGACGGGGTCGCTCGACGCGAGAGGCAGGAGACATGGTCAATGGTCGCCGTGGAAGGAGGGACCCGTGGAAGGACCCGGAGCTGGTGGATTCCTGTGGTCATGCCAGATGAGTCCGCGCGGTCTTCTCGTCGCTGCTCCTGCCCTTCCTCCTCCTTCTCCGAGACAGCTCGACTGCACGGCTCCACGACTCCATCTCCAATAGCACACTGTACCACATTCGTGATGCGCCTCATGTTCACACACGCACGCACGCACACACACGCGCTTACCTTACCTGGGCTTGAAACATGCAGCCACCAAACGGCTACAACCTCGCCCCCCATCACCTCACCTCCCTAGTCGCCGATCGCATCTACGACGGCGCCATCCATCGCCTCCCGTTGGACCGCCCTGCCCTTCACCATCTCACCACCATCCATCCCCCCATCTCCGTTCCATCGCTTGGCCCCAGCGCCATGCCCGGATAGCCGCACGCGAGCCCACGAACGGACATCATCTCCGCCAGAGCCATCGGCGCTCCTCTTCGACAGCCCACCACCGCCAATGGACTACTACCTTACCAAGCGAGCGCCCTCTATCTACTTTGGCTTCCCTACCCTTCTCTTCTCATGTCCCGTGCCCGCCCTCTTTCGACCGATCGCCATGCTGCCCCTCGGCCTCGCACTCACCTCAATCCCGAAAGCAGAAGCAAAGCTGAACAGACAATCCAGTCCCCCTGTCCGGCACCCGCAGCTCCCCTCCAACCGTTCCTTCGACCAGACCAAATGCCCTCCCCTCCCGGCGTCGCGACGAGCCACGCGATGCTACGGCCACGCCTCCCAGTTCCTTGGCACCATCGAATCCTGCATCCAGGGAACACTTCCAGAAGCCCCAACCCCCTGTCAGCCCCTGGTCCCCCCCCTCCCCCCTTCGTCAGCGCCGCGCCCATCTGCAGCACGCAACAGCCACCACACCAGCAGATCACTACCCCCCCAGAACCTCCCACATCGTGAACCTACTTGCGTTTCCCCCTTTCCCATCCTCTGGCCATGCGCGTACCACACGTGTCGATCCCCCTCCTCGAACCCCATTGCGCGACGGACAGGTCGCCACACCCTCGGTCTGGTGCTCGTGCGCACGCTGGTGCTCTCCGCGTGACGAGATGGGTGTACCGGCTGTCGGTCTCGGCGCCGAAACGGCCTCCTGGCCCGGCAGTTGACCTGCCACTAGACTCCTGTGCACTTCCACCGGCGCGGGAGACGAGGCCCAATCCGAAAAGCTCCCTCGCATCCTCGTTCTTGGCTGCACCCCCAGCCCCCGACGCGACCAGCTCGCCCTTTTGAGAAGGTGCCTACGGATGATCACCGCTCTCTTCCGGCGCATGACCGTGACACTGGCTCCGATACACACGACCCGCCTTGCGCCGGCGCTGACACTGGTTACTGACAAACATGGTATTATCAATCGTCGTCCCTTTTTCATTACAGCGTCCTTTACGACTTTCAGTCTCTGGACGTCTCTCCCACGAGGGAGCTTGCTTTTGCTCGCTCGCTCGCTCGCCTCCTCCGTTTTATATAATACAGCGACCGTCCTCGTCCCTTCCTTTGCATCCATCCGTCGCCAGCGGCGGCCCGCTCCCGGTGAGCGTGCGCGCACGTCCTGCCAACCTGGTTTTGCCTGTGCCGCTCCCCAGCCGCCACCCCGCTCGTCAAATATACACTGTTCGTCACCTCGTTCGTGACGGTCGGTACGCCAGTCCCGAGGGGCCCGACGCCTGCTTGCCAGTTTCTCCCTTGCCCCCCGTCGCCTGCCGCCGTGTAGACCAACAACAACGACAGGCGAGATGCAAATGCTGAGTGGCCATGCTGAGTAAGGGGGGGAGGGAGAGTCAAAATAAAGAAAATCAAAGAACACGCAAACTTGAGGTCAAGCTGCCGGAAAATGGCCATCACAACCACGCCCCGTCCGACTCAAACTCCGTGGGAAAGACGGAAATAAAAGAGGTAAAAACAACGACTAGCTTTTGTCTTCTCGGCGGTGAAGCCCCAAAACGGGGCCAAGAGGGATTAGAGAGGATGGTAGATGAAGTCGAGGGGGAAGGGGGGTGGAGGTAGAGGCTTCGGTGGTTACAGATCGTCAGTTGAGGAAGGGCGGAGAGGTTTACGGTTTGAGAGATGTATGGGGGAGAGCAGCATCATCCATCGGATAGTCAGGTTCGCCTTTCGTAGAGATCAACCCTGAACCGTGCATGTGCCGTGTAGCGCGCTCGAGGTGTTCGATGCTCAAGCGTTGGTGGCGGCCTGCGAGGCGCCACGGCCGCGAGGAGCGCCGCGGCCACGACCCTGTCCGCCGGTGAAGTTGCCACGGCCGCCGCCCTGGCTGCCCTGGCGCTGGCCCTCGAAACCGCCGCGGCCGCGGGTGGGAGCACCGCCGCGTCCAGAGGCGTAGTTGCTGCCGCCGTAGGCGCCGGCCTTGGGGCGGCGGGCCTCGACCTGGATGGTCTCGCCGTTGACGGTGTGGGGGTTGGCAGCAGCGGCGGCCTGGTAGCCAGCAGCAGTCGCGAACTCGACGAAGGCGCAGTTCTTCTGGCGGTTGACGTCGAAGTAGGTGAGCTCACCGTGGGCGGCCAGAGCAGCGCGGAGGTCCTCGGTCTTGACCTTGTCGGTCACGTACTTGACGTAGCCCAGAGTGTCCTTGTTCTCGGTAGGAGGGCCAGAGATGGACTGGGGACGGTTCTGGCGCTTCGAGTCGGACACGGACTGCCACTCAGTCGCGGCCTGGGCAGACTCCTTGGTCTCGGCGGGCTGCTGAGCGGCGGCGTTGGACTGAGGAGAAGCGGCGGCAGGGGCGGCGGCGGCGGCAGCAGCAGCAGGAGCAGCAGGAGCAGCGGGAGCCGCAGCCTTCTGAGCAGCGGGGACAGCGGCCTTAGGAAGGGGGACGGCGGCCTTGGGTCCGACAGCGGCGGCAGCACGGCTGGCCCACGACATGGGCTTGGTGGGAACGGCTGCGGGAGGGGGCCTTTCGGCGGCGGCCTTGGCAGGGGGGGCGATGGGAGTCGGGCTGGGGTCAACAGGCTTCTCAGCCTCCTTGACGTCGTCCTCAGCGACCTCCTGGGCGACGGCCTCGGGGGTCACCTCAGCAGCGGCCTCAGGCACGGCCTCGACAGGCTCCTCGGCCTTGGCCTCGGGGACGGCAGCCTCGTTGGTGCTGGCGGCAGGCTCCTCGACAGTCTCCTCGAGCTTCTTGTCGACCTCGGCGGCATCAATGGCAGGCTGCTCCTGGGCCTCCTCCTCAGGCTCGACAACGGCCTTCTCGGCCTCGGCGACGGGAGCGCTGGGCTCAATGCTCACCTGCTCCTCCTGGGTCTCAACGGCGGCCTCCTCCTCACCCTCCTCGTTGACGAAACGCAGAATGTCGTTGACGACGAAGTAGCCGGAAGGCTGGGGAGCGAGGACGAAGGTCTGGACGAACTTCTGGGGCTCGGCGGCCTTGTTGGAGGTCTCTCCGATGACCTGGATGACGATGTTGTCGAAGGAGGCCATGGAGTCGACGTTGGTGACGCGGACCTTGCAGTCCTGGAAGTCGAGCTCCTTGATGCGCTCCTGGATGGCCTGAAGACGGAGGCAGGTTAGACAAACAGGGTATGGTAGTGGGTCGTGCGGAGCTACTCACATTTCTGCCGACGGACACGGTGGCGACCTCGGCCTCCTTGCCGTAGACGAACTGGGAGCGCTTGCCGTAGAAGAGCTGTGATCGGTTAGCATCGTGATGGCAGGAGATGAAGTAGGCGGTCGGGACATACGTGGAGCTTCTCGGGGGTCTTGCTCAGGGTGGTGTAGTATTGCTCGACGAAGTACCAACCGACCTCATCCTTACTGAGGTTGGCGTTAGAAGCCGAAGAGGGAGAGGAATCAGTGCCAACAGCGACGGACGATTGATCGGCATTGCCCTTGTACTGGTCCTGCGCCGTGAAGCTACCGTTGGCCGCCATGATTGCTGATGTGTCGTTTCTGACTGGCGCAATCGAACCGGAATGATCGGGCTGGCGAAGTCGACAAGGCCGATGCGGTGGATCAGGCTCGTTGTACGGCGATGGGCGACGACGAGAATGTCAGGGTGCTTCGCTGTGGGACGGGCGTTAGATGGCGGACGACAATCGAGATGAGAGGGACAGGACGAAGGAGAGGGTTTGCGTACCTTGATGTGCGAGGCAGGGAAGTCGTGGATGAAGCTCGAAGGACCGAAGTCGCAAAGGGTTCAAGTCCGTTTTCGAGGACAAGGAACAGATCCGAAATTAGAAGAAAGAAGAAGTGCAAAGACCGCAGGGTAGACGGGGGGGACCTGAGTGGACGTTGGAGGGAGGACCAAAAGGGAGGGAGAGACGTTCGGATCGTGTGTGCGGGCACAAAGAGATTGTAGGAGGGAAGAGCTGGATGCGGTGGTGGTGATGGAGGCGCGAGTGATGGACGAACGGGATTGGGATTGCTTTGGGAGACAGGCTGGACGGGGAAGGGCCTCGGGGGAAGCTGGTGGAAAAAAAACACACCCGGCTGATCACGACGTGCCCTGTGCTTTCCCCAAGATCCAGCCACGAGGACTTGACGCCGGTGGGGGGGAGACTTGTCGGGCGCGCCTGGGTGTTACGACGTGTCATGTATCCGCGAGCCTCGTTCCATGTACCCTCCAGGCAGCTTAATCATCGTGGCCCTGCCCCACCTTCAGCCGCCACAGCAGTTGCGACCCGTCGAGGTGATTACTCTCGGCCCAGAAGCGAAGGGAGCTCCAAACGCCTGCCTGGGTACATAGGCATGGAGCTCTGCCACTGGTCTTTCAGTGGTTCTGCCGGTCCAAGCAGCCCTGCCCGCACATGGCGCTGAGGTCCATGCTTCCAGGTTCAGGAAGGCGATTGATTGACCGACGATGATGTCTAAATCAGTGCGTACGGGTGCTCACACGAGATGATGTCTCGGAGACGCACTGGAACACGATCTCGCCATCTCCACCCTGCTCTCAGACATGGTACCGAAATCACCCAGCAATGACAGCTGTCCATGGTGTACTGCCAAGCTTTTACCACATAATTCTTGAGGATAACCTTCTGTGTCGCGCGAGAGGAGCTTTGGCTCCATGCTCGTTCGAGCCCAGGTATCTAATATGGCTTGCCCGAGAGACTAAACTCGTCACGTACCTTATCCTACAGTCGTACAGCTAGCTACGCAAGATGACCAATCTACGACTCCAACCTCTCAGTCGGCGAACCCGAACACCTCGCTCACGGACAGGGTATTCGACCTCACACCCGCCAGCGTGACAAAGATGCACACTACATCGATGACCAGGAGCAGCACGGCCCCCATCATGAACCGCGGGCTGAACACCCGGTACAGCATCAGGTGTCTCCTCAGATGTCCCGCCCACGCCATGGTCGCCAGGGACTCGACGGCGAAGAAGGACACAAACGCCGCCAGCGCCCGGCTCGCGCTCTCCAGCACGCCCTTCCTCTTCGGGCCCACCTTCCACAGCACCACAAGCGGCACCGCCGACGCTGCAATTATCTGCGCACCAAAGTGATTGAGCGCCACCACGATGGGCGACCACGGGTACCGGATCGTGAAGAGCGGGATGAACGCGCTGTCCCACTGGATGCTGCTCGGCGTCGCCTGGTGACCCGTCTTGAAGTAGGCAAAGTTGCCCAGCAGTGCCAGCATGACGGGACCGATCGACTCCGCCGTCAGTTCGTTGAGGTCGAGGATCTCCATCAGAGACATGGTCTGCCAGAAGACGAGCGCGAGAGCACCCCCGCCCATGGGCTTCGACAGGAGGATGCAGCCGGCGAGGAGGTTCATCGGCAGGAGGAGGTAGCGCGCCCCGTTGGTGTTGCCGTAGCCGAGGATGACAACCTTGTTGCTGCCGTCAGGGGCACGCGACTGCACGACCGAAACCAAGGGCGGCGCCCAGACGAAGGCCGTGGTGCCCGCCACGAAGACCAGGGCGAGAACCAGCTGGGCCAGGTAGACGGCGATCGTTTTCAACGTCTGCTCGGGCAGACCGGGCACCCAGTCGCCGTTGTCGGCGGCATCGAAAACCCAGTATAAGGCGGCCATGAAAAGGCCAGCCCGATAGATGTAACCCACCCAGGTTGGGCCTAGGCCCTCCCATGATCGCGAGGGCAGGAGGAATGACTTGATGATGGCGGGAAGAGCAAAAGCAACAACAAAGGGAATGAGAAGCTGCCAGCCTGCAGACGTCGATGACGAAGACGAGGCGTAGTACGTAGATGTACAGTAAGGCATTTGCTCCTCGCGGCAGAGCTTTGAGAAGGAAGCTACCCTACCGAGCACAATGAAAAGAACCGAGTGATAGACGGCCAGGGTGCGTTCCACCGTGGAGGGAATAGAAAAGGAGGCGACAGCGCTGATGGCGCCGAAGGTGGCGATGAAGAAGAGGAGAATGGAGTCCTCCCAAATGGTGTAGGAGTTCGAAGCGAAGCCGATCGACTGGCTAACGGTGAAGAGGACAGACAGCCAGCCCCAGATGGAAGTGGGCAGGATGTTAAGAAGTCCCTTTCCAGCGTCCATAAGAGCTACCAGAGCAGCAATAATGCTGGCAAAAGCAGCGGCGGCGGCGGCGTAGGTCAGGTCGTCGACTCCAAGGAGAAGCGAACCGGCTGCCCCGGCGAGGGCGCCGGGAATGGAGCCAATCAAAGCCGCCACGACAATGTTCTTGTGAAGGTGCATGTACTCGGGCGAGGCGGCTCCAGCTATACCTTGAAGCTCAAGCTTCTTCTCGGCAAAGTCGAGTTCAATGTCCGTGGCGGCAAAGTCTTCGTCGTCGTCGCGAGCAGCATACACCAGCAGGACGAGAACACCCGCGGCCATGACAATGATGCCAGTGATCATCTTTGGCACATCGAAACGCGCCCACAGGCTTTTGCATATTTGCAGAGTCTCTTCCTGGAAGTTCCGGAAAGCCTGGTAGGAAGACGGCCACGCCTTGGCTGCCCACGCGCTGTGCGCCTGTGTCCAGCTTTCGTGGGTCGGGCCCGACGTAGACGAGCTTTCCATGCCGCGGGTCGCAAAGTACGAGTCCTGATACCGCTGCGTCCCAGCTGCTGAAATGCGGGAGACAGCGGCCAGGTTGGCCCAATCGTTGCCCTTGACACCGGCGAACGCCTCCTCGATGGGGCCTCCCAGGTTGTTGAAAGGGATGGGGATTCCGAGCAGAAGGGCAAGGGTGGGCACCAGATCAATCTGGTTGACGGGGCGCTCCTTGCCCGTCGCCGGCGGCTGAACGTGCTTCGGGTCGGTTCTGCCAAAGAAGGGCCTCTTGCTGTACATCCACAGTGCTGCCTGGACTTCGTCGTCAGACTCGCCGCCGTGGTCACCCTTTTCGTCCATACCGTGATCTCCCATGACGATCAGGACCGTATCATCGTCGATCTGCGTGGAAAGATCGCGAAGCCAGGTGTCCATCTGCTCCAGCTTCGCCTTCATGGCCGGATGGTCAGGGCCGTAACGGTGGCCCGCGTGGTCGACGCCGAGGAGATGTCCAATGAGAACATCCCAGCTACCCTTGTTCTCGTGCTTGAGCAGGGGGGCCAGGTGGTCAATGACTCCGTTGTCGACCGTGTGCAAGTCCCAGACGTTGAAGCTGTCGTAGGCGCGGCTGATGTTAGCCTCGAAGTAGTCGGGGAACAGAGACACCCAAGTGTCGTCTCCAATGTGAACGATGCGCTTCCCGAGCCCCTTCATCTGCATCAGCAGGTTGTCCTCGTCGATGGCGGTGCCTGCAAAGTTGCTCCCAGCGTCGACGAATGTTGGCAGCGTGCCCGTCGTCAAGCCCTTGAGCCTCTGCAGCGTAGCGGTTGGGGGATCGGCGATGAAAGGTCGGAGGAACGCATTCTGGGGCGACTTGACGGACGTCTCGTGCAGGAACGGGAAGGCGTTGTGAAACGGCGCGTTGTCCTCCACGGGCACGGTGAAATCGTACCGCAGCGCATCGATAATGACGACGACGGCCTTGTCGAAGGACTTGGGGTGCCAGCAGCCTCCCTCGGCGGTCCCCTGCCCCTTCCAGCGCCCGGCCAGCTCGATGGGCGGCACGGCGCACTCCGACTTTTCTTCCAGCACCGTGCGTGTCAACAGGAAGCCGCTCGTGAAGAACAGGATGCCCACGGCGTGGATGCAGAGCACCCAGACCCAGAAGCCGACGGCCCACCACCAGCGGCGGCCGTAGGCGCTCTTGCGACGGGCCTCGAAGGCCTTGCGCTGAAGCTCGGATGCATTGGCTCTTGTTTTCGCAGGTTCGGTCGTCGACACGTCTTGCTGCTTGGCGGCACCGTCGGCTGCCTCTTTCGCTCGCTTTGCACGGGCGTATTCCGCTGCGATGGTTTTGAAGTCGGCCGTAGGGGCGGGCTGTTGGGGATTCGGTTGGGCCATGGCGGGCCGTGTGAAGGAAAAGAAAAAACTAGAAAGGAGAAGAATTGTTTAGGGGAAGACGACCAGTGCCATGGAGGTCTGGGGAGCTTCGCAGCCTCGTTGTGGACGTTCAATGGCAGGCAGAGTCCGTAGGACGAGATTGGAGTTGTGGGAGCAGAGGGTCGCGCCGACGTGCCGTGACGGGAGAGACCCTCAAGGTTGTGAACGCATTGTGGGGTCACCACCCCCTCGCTGCTTTTACTGCCCCCCCGATGCTCCCGGAGCCAGACTTCTTTTCCTCCTCCGCTCTTCAACATCTAGCAACTGAAAGTCTATTTAGCACTCACAATCACCAGGCGGCGCAGTGTAACAAGTTGTTTCAAATGCTTCGTACGTCGTCAAGAGTTCTACACAATTTGCAAAATACAGTCATTCCCGCCAACGCCGCTCCCTTGCCTTGACTTGAGGCTGCGACCCAGAGCTTTGCCGTGATCGGCCAACATGATTAAAGAAAATCAATCGCATGCAGCATTGCCGATCCATGAACCTTCCACTCGCTCTTGCGAGCTCATCGCGGCAGGATGAGAGTTCTCAATACCGCCAAAGACCGTCCGAAATGTGGGACTTTTCCTCATCCTCCCCGTCCGACTTCTAGTCGAACATGTCTGCCCCGGTAGGCCTGCTCTCGCTTCGCCTCCTTTCCAGCCTCCTCCTACGGCGGTTGTCGGCTGCCGAAGCTGTTGGCTTTTCCCCAGGCCCCCCAGGTGATGGGCTCATGGCACTCCATGTCCCGTGGCTCTCCGGGCTGCCAATGCTAGAGGCTTCCGGTGGCGCCAGAGACGCACTACCTGCCGGCGGCGGCTGCGGCTGGCCGGAGTAGTATGCCGAGTCTTTCGGCCTCCGTCCCTTGGCAAAGGCGGGGTTGGGTGGTGAAAGAGGCGGCAACGGGCCCGAACCTGTGACGGCGCTTTCGGCCGCCACCTCAGCTCGGCGCTGGCTCGAATCGCGTCGGTATCGCCGCCGGCCGGGCGATCCGGTCCCAATGCTGCTGACCGAGTCGTTCCTTCTCCTCCTCTGGTCTCTCCGCGAAGCAGCCGCCTCGTCGTCAGTCAGTCTGCGGAGCGTCACATTCCTATCCTTGTCATCGTGCATCTTGACCTTGACACTGACGGGCCCGCTTGGGGAATACGTCCTGTGTCGCGCTTCCTCTTCCGCTGCAAGTGCTCCGGCTGATGCTGCCGCCGCTGCCGCTGCACGTTCCGCCTCCTTCCTCCGCCGCTCCGAGGGTCTCCTATGCGGTCGTCCGCCTGGCGAGAAGTAGGACTCGCTACCAGACTCGTGGTGCAGAATTCCCTGCGGGTCTGTCGGCATAGTAGGCATGACTGCAGGCTCAACGACATCCGTCCTGACCCGCGAGTCCGCGCGAGAACGGGAGACGGGATACGGGGCCGGCACAGGCGGCGCTCCAGCTGGCAGTGGTGGCATAGGCGGGCCGCTGTGCCCGGAAGCCGCTGGTCGGGGTTCAAACTGCGAAGATTCCTCTGTGAGCCCAGTGACCGAAGTGCCGATTGCCGAGTAGGGTGCTTGTCGCCCGGAGGGTCGCCGAGAATGCCTACGGGTACGCGATGGTGACGAGTAGCCGTCGCCAGTGTACCGAGAAACCATGGTCTCCTCCTCATCCCTAAACCTGTTGTCTTCTTGTCGTTTGTTCTTTCGGTCGGACCACTTCTTCGCCAGCCACCCGAGACCCAAGCCTGCAAGCAGCCCGGTCCCCTTGCCTCCGACGCCTCCGTTACGGTCCGCATCACGTCGCCGAGAGGGGCTAACGTAGGACGAATAATCAGAATCCTCAATGTCGTAGCCTGAGCGTGTTCTGGCGTGGGAAGGCCGAGGCGTGATCGGTCTGTTCTTCGGGCGCTCCTCCGCTGCGCTCAGAGCCTGGGCTAGATGAGGGTTACCTGGAGGTGGCAGTAGAGACGCCCTGCCTGGGTCGTGCCGAGTCGTCTCCGTATAGTCGCTGTATTCGCTGATCGCTGGAGCGGTGCCTCGGCCGACTCTGTCTCGGCGGGGTGTCTCGGTAGATACGGCGGAGTATTCGTCGTTGTAGTTCTTCTTTTCCCGTCGATTCATCATTCCAGATACCAATTTACCTGCTCCGAGGGCAGCACCAACGCCGAGCATCGCCTTCATGAAACCACCTCCCTTCTTGTTGTCTTCTCTGCGGGACTCAAACTCGGTGTATTTGTCGTCGTCAATGTAGCTCGTTGATGGCCTTCGGCCACCGACGTAGCTCGTGGAGCCTCTTCGGGAGGCGATGACCTCGGGGCCTCTGTTTCGGCTGCGACTTCGTGATCGTGATCCACTGCGACTAGTAGCGGCATCCTTCTTCTTGTTGCGTCGACGCATGAAAGCCCAAAGAGCTCCGCCGGCCGCGAGTGGTCCTAGCCATTTGGAAATGCCACCACGGCGTTCTGTTTTTTCGGTGATCTCAGTTCGATACTCCGACTCGGGGCCGTAGGGTCCCTCGGAGCGACCTCCACTGACGTAAGTATCGCGGCCCCTGTATGCTCCTGTCCTGAAGTCCAAGATGAAGTACAGTAGCAAGAGGAAGGCCATCCACACTGCGTACAAAATGAAGAGGTACTTTGGCGAGCCGTAAAGCGTGAGGCCTAGCGGTACCTGAATGATGCCGAGAAGAGCGATCAGGCGGCCGCTCCATTGGTGGAACGTAACCCTTATGGACCTGCGCTGTATGCTGCGTACAAGTCGTCCTCCGATGGCCTGCAGCAGGAACATGACATAGATAGCCAGGCCGATAGCGTGGTGAGGGTTTGTCCAGCTTCGGTTCGGACCGACTGCGAACCAGCCCAGGACAAATACGACGGTTAACAGAAGGATGTTGAAGACGTGAAGCATTGCATGATACTTGATGGCGAAGCCAGGTCGTCCGGTGTAGAATCGAGCAATAAAGACTGCTGCCGGAACGATGAAGAGGAATACGATGGCGCCGATGACAGCATGGGCCATGATCAGGCTGTGGTATTCGGCGACGGTCGAGAAGCGGTTGGCCATGCCTGTTGCAAACGCGGGTCAGCTCGTGCGCATGGCTCCCGTGTGCGCATCAGCGTGTAAGTAGTTGCCTACCATTGTATCGCATCGCCTCAAAACTCAAACCCTGCAAGTTCGGCAGCAGGAAAGTGTTCTTCTCAAAGTCCCACGTGCCATCACCGACGGTCATGGTGTTGGAGTCGTACATCGCGCCGCCGGGGGCCGAGTATCGGTCTGCCGGCGCCATGACGGCGACGACAAGGAGGGGTTGCCGTCAGTGATTTCGTTGGCAGAGGAATGTTGGAGGGTCGATGTCTTGGTTCCGTGTGACTCTCCGCCAGAGTCGTCAAGGGCGTGCTTGTTGGAGGGATGGCTAGTGGCGGATGGTTGCGCGACTGGAATGTTGAAGGCGGGGAGGTAGGGCTGATAATGGAATTGTTATCGTGAGGTTCCGTTACCACGACTTTGGCTCAGCGAGTGCGTTCGAACCCCAGCCGATGGCAATGTTGTAGTGGTTGGAAGCTAGGCGTGACAGCAAGTCTGGGCTGAGGTGTGGTGACCGCAGGTGGTTGCGCAGTCCACTGTCTTGGGAGGAAGGGTTGCCTCGCAGTTTGGTTGCGCGGGGTGACGGGGCAACGGGGGGAGGGATCCTCACCGCACCACGGCCAGTGACAGCGCATTGGCAGGGGCTTCCCGTCTTGGTCGGGCAACGGTCGCTGCTTGCCTATCCATTGGCGGAAGCTCTTATCGAGCCTATCGGTGACGATGGGCTTACTGATAAGAACCAGGTTCCTTCTGCTTCAGTTGCTGCAATCCGGCCCAGGCGAACTCGCATCGCTCAACACTAAACGACTTTGCCATGCTGTCACAGGGGGAGGCAGCCAGCTGTTGTCCAATCTTCGGCCTGACTGCGGTCGCCAAAGTCACATCCTCGCTTCGATCTTTGCGTCCCTGGCTGACTTCTGGAATTCGACTGTCGTACTGCTTGCTTGTCGAGCGACTCCACAAATCACTGCCGACATGCTATCAGACAGGTCAATCTGAGAGCTCAAATCCCCCAAAGGACGATGTGCTCGTCGATGCCGATCTGGTCCCCTTCTCTCCATTGCTTGGCCGCCGAGATGCGCCCAGACCTTTGAAGCTCCCCAGATGAATGCAACCACAAAACATCAGCTCTGCAGCGCCACTAAGCGCATCCCAGCTTGGAACACACTGCAAGGAAACATAGCCACAAGCCGATCAAGTTTTAGCCGCTCCTTCGAAGAAGCAGGATCACAAGGAATGACGTCCGAACAGTCTCTATGTTTGGGGGTCAAGCGGCTACGCAAGTGCGCCTTCAACCGTGTACGTCACGCATGCCTGAAAAGGTATTGAGCGACCTTCCTAGGCCGGCCTGAGCGATCCTTCGACTGCGTCTAGGGGGCGGCGCGATGCAACAGGACCCCTGCTAGTCTTCACCACATGCACTCAGCCCATAGATTCCGACCTCGTCGCCCGCATCCTTCGATTTCCATGCAACATAGATGAGTACTGGGTGGTTGCGTCTGGGAGTCTGTCGACATGGCAAGGTTACAACTTATATGCACCATTTCTCCCTCCTCGTTCACATCTATGCGGGGAAGCATCTCTTCCTTCTTGCCCATTTCTACTGACACGCCTGTCGCCCTGATTGATAACCAGCTACAACATGGTTCGGCTCTGTTCGCTGGCTGTGGCCATCTCCCACCTGTGCCTTGCTTCTGCATGGTTGCCCGGAGATAAACCAGAACGCACCTTAGACAAAAGATGGTGGCCTGGCTCTGGCAAGATCAGGGGTGTCAATCTTGGCAGCTTATTTGTCTTTGAGCCGTGGATTGCCAACAATGCGTGGACCGACCTTGGCTGTGACGATCAGCCCGACAAAGGATCCGAGTTCGACTGTGTGCTGAAGCTCGGGCAAGATGAGGCGGATGCTGCATTCCAGGGGCACTGGGAATCGTTCATCACCGAGGCAGACCTTGACGAGATGGTGCGCTACGGTATCAACACGATCCGAATTCCGCTAGGTTACTGGCTCGATCGAACGCTGGTCGACAGCTCGGAGCATTTTCCCCAGGTCTGACGACTTTCTCTCCCCTTGTCTTGAGCCCAGTCTAACCTGACCGCAGGGTGCTGAGGATCACTTGATCAGGATATGCGGCTGGGCGACAGACCGGGGTCTTTACATCATCCTGGAGTATGTCTAGCTCCATCACACCAAAGGCTCCAGCTAACCAGGCAGTCATCATGGTGCTCCCGGAGCCCAGGTCGCTCGGAACGCCTTTACTGGGCAGGTAAGCGGTGTGACTGTTCGTCTGGCGGCCGCTAAAGTTCTAACGTAAAGGCAGCTCGCCCCGAGCCCAGGCTTCTACAACGAATATAACTACGGCCGAGGTGTCAAGTTTCTCGAGTACCTGACAAGGCTGGCGCACCGGACACCAGAACTGAAAAACGTCGGGATGATTGAGGTCCTCAACGAGCCCACACACTGGGACGAGTCTGTCGACTCCCTTAGAAGCACCTTCTATCGAGATGCCTACAACGTGGGTATTGACCTGTCTCGAGGCTCTCCCGCGCGGCATAGCTGACAGTCGATGTGACAGGCCATCCGCAACGTGGAAAAGGACCTCGGCATCGAAACGCAAGACTTGTTCCACATACAAATGATGGGCTCCGGCTGGGGTGCTGGCGATCCTGTTGAGTTCCTCGGCGACACCCAGCTGACGGCGTTTGACGATCATCGCTATCTGAAATGGGCCAACCCTGATGAGGTTCCCTGGTCCCACGAGAGCTACGTGTCGACGTCATGCAGCGATAACCTCAGCCGTGACAGCGCTGGGCCGACCATCATCGGCGAATGGAGTCTCAGCGTGCCAGACGACGTCCAGTGGAGTGACGGATGGCATCCTGAATCCCAGAAGGACTTTTATCGCAGGTGGTTTGCAGCTCAGATATACTCGTACGAGACGCGGGCCGAGGGCTGGGTCTTCTGGACGTGGAAGACACAGCTCGGTGACTATCGATGGGGGTACAAGGGTACGTTCTTTTCGTCCCGTGATTGCGCGAGTGAAGTACTAACAATGAGGCTGCAGATGCGGTGCAAGCTGGTGTCATCCCGGAAGACATCGATTCGGCTTTGACCTCGGGCGTCTGCACATGACGGCGGAATGTTTCGGAAATGGTTGCTGATTCGCTCGTCAAATATTGGTCGTGAGTCTCCAGGATCTGTACGAAATACGGTCGACCGTTGGAGGTGCGGAGTGGGCTGGCATTGGTCGCGTCTGCGTCTCCCCCAGCCTAGGAAACGCCTCTGGACCTGCCAGCTTACTCTTACTCTGGACTTGTCAGTGGAAGGACGCGAGGCCAATTGATTTAAGTAGGAGGATTATTGGGACTGCCTGACTGCGTTTTCTAAAATGTACACCTGCTCCGCAAATTTAAAACGGCAACATACATGGAACCCCGTGAAGCCTGACGTCCACCACCCAGGCAGAGTCAGTACTATGGCTTCTCCCCGCGACGACGCACTGCAGACCACCCAGGCATCCTACGCCACGCTCTCCTTCCACAAGAGCGACCATCTCTGCTTCACGAACTTCCCCGAGCCTCTCGTCCGCGGTGCAGAGCCCATCATCACAGCCAACTGGCCCCCAGGAGTGAAAAAAGACACCGCAACCGCCGACCTCCACACATACCAGGTAAAAGGCCGACCCTGGGCCACAGACGACGATGAGTCCGCCATAGCCGCGTGTCGCCTGGTCCGGGAGCTCCTCGCCTACCTCCACCGCAGCGGATGGACGCTCATCACGGGCCTCGGTCACAGCGTCCGCATGTGGACGAAGGATACGTTAATCTTCCGCCGAGAGGCGACTGCGGCGCCACGGCCGCAGCTCTGGCTTGCGGTATCTTTTGGGAAGTCGGATAAGCTACGTCTCGACTGCGCGGACAAGACGGCGCGGGATCGGACGGTCGAGGCAGTGCGAGGCGTAGTGTCGAGCATGGGGTACCTGGCTGCTGGGGCGTGGAATTGCGATGCTTACGAGTTTCAGCTGAAGGACAAGCCCTGGAATGCAAACGTCGATGGAGGGCTGAGGCCGAGGATGCTGGTGCTCGGGATGTTAGGAGCGCTGGAGGCGCTGGGTTGGCGTTCGTACGGGGCGGTCGCGCAGAGGACGAAGGTGGAAAATACGCAGAAGGCGGACGTGTGGTATTTCGTGAAGAATATTGAGTCCCCGCGAGTTAGCGCAGCTTGGGGGTCTAGGAATCCGTATTCGCAGGTTGAGGCGGGACGGTAGGGGTCGGAGGGTTTGTAGTCGGACAGCTATTGAAGTACTCCCCACCGGTGACGATCAACAGAGACTCGCGGGTCGCGGTAAAGAGCCCATATTATGATACAAAGACTGAGGCAGTGATTGAGTATTTCGACTCTGCAATGTAAGTTGAGAGGTTCGGGAACTTAATGGTCTCCATACTACAATATGGCCATTGCCGTTTGCAAGGCTTACAATGTCAGGCGTAAAAAGTGCGTGACTGAGCTGGATGAACTCCCTGGTCGGAGGCTGCGATAGAATGACCTCCGTTGAGATTTTATCAAAAGATTCAACATAATTTCCCTATGCTGGATGCTCTCAGTGAATGCATTGGGTTTGGCAATGAATGAGTTTGGTTTAATGCTGACTTTTGAGTAAGGACTTGAGCTCATGATTTCAAGATGGTCGAAGGCTTCCTCAAAACCAATACTCGCGCCCCCCGAACAAACCTCAAATACTGCGGCTGTAGTCAATCTAAAAAAAGGGACTTCCAGCAATCATACTAGTGAAAACCGACCAAAAGGCAGACAGTCCATGAAACGAGAAGCACATGGGCACCTGTACGCTCACCGAGTGCTTACCGAGATCGTAATGTGGCGGTACCCCCGGTACCCCATGATCTGGGTAGATGCATACGCCCCCCAAGCCACAGTCATACGTGGGCGGGTGGGCCTCAAGACAGCGCTAACTTCCAGGCTCAAGGTGCATGTTCCAACCAGCCACGAGTCGCAAGCAGCCCAACCCAATCTCCTCCACCCAGTCGTCAAGCTGGTCAATTCTCGTGAGCTTCGTCATCACACAGCTCTTTCCAGCCTGGCAGTATCGACTGCTTCCCCTCGAACGCCCTCAAACATCATCGACGACTCGATTGATCGTCGAATCGCTCGCTACATAGGCGCAAACGCGCCCCTCACACCAACTCGACTTCGTCGTTCGTCACCTTCCCCGTGTCTCAGGAGGCAGACCCGTAGCACGCGCTATGTATTCGAACTCGAACTCCTTCCTCGGCGGTGGCAACAGCCAGCGCCCCGGCGCGCAGCAATATGGAGGCTCATTCAACAACATGGGCGGCCAGCAGGGCCAGCAGGGCCAGCAAGGAAACCCGAGCCCCTTCGCTCCCCAGCCGACGGGCTTCGGCCAGGCTCCTCTGCAGCAGCAGTACACTGGCTACCCAGGCGGCCTGCAGCAACAACAACCTCAAGCTCAGCAGCAGCAGCCCCAATACACTGGATTCCCCGGCCAGGCCCAACCACAGCAGAGCTTCCAGACCGGCGCGCCGCCCATGCCGTCGATGCCGCCTCAATTCCAGCAGCAGTTCCAACAACAGCAGCAACAACAGCAGCAGCAATCGCCTCAGCAGACGGGATTCTCTCTGACCCCGCAGCAGACTTCGGCGCCCTCTCAATCTAGCGCTCAAGCCATGAAACCGCAGCCTACGGGCTTTAGCCAGATGGCCGCTTCGTTCCAGACGGGCGGTGGTTCCCAGCCCCAAGCTCAGGCTCAAGCGCCGAAGAAGAAGTCCAACAAGGTCCCGAACGTTCGGTTGTCTTTTATCACTGCCCAGGATCAGGCCAAGTTTGAGACGCTGTTCACGTCGGCTGTGGGTGACGACTCGACCACCATGACGGGAGATAAGGCTCGAGACCTGCTGATGCGCTCTCGTTTGGATGGAGACTCGCTCTCCCACATCTGGTACGTCTGCACACACTGCCGCAGACATCGAATGCCATTGTTAACAGTGCGTTCCCAGGACTCTCTCCGACACCACTCGATCCGGACAGCTACACTTCCCCGAGTTCGCTCTTGCCATGTACTTGTGCAACCTGAAGCTTACCGGGCAATCCCTACCTTCGTCTCTGTCCGAGAACATGAAGAATGAAGTATCGAGCATGGTTGACATCATTAACTTCAGCATTATCGAAGAAGCAGCTGGAGGGTCGACCGCTGCTAGCAATGCCCCTGACTTCACCGGCAGGCAGAGCAACAACACGCCCCCCACTATCCACCAGCCCCAGCCTCAGGCGTCCAACTCGCAGCTGCTCCAGGCCCAGATGACTGGTTTCCCTGGTCAACAGCAGCCGCAGCAGACCGGCTTCCCAGGACAGCAGCAGCCGCAGCAAACCGGCTTCCTCGGGCAACAGGGCTTGCAAGCCCAACAGACAGGTTTCCCCGGCATGCAGAGCCAGGCCACTGGCTACAACGGCCCGCGCCCTCCCATGCCGCCTATGCCCACTGGCTTCGGAGCTGCAGGTCAGGGTGGCATGGCGCCCCTGAACGCGCAACCCACAGGCCGCCCCGGCCAGTGGGGTCTGGTGAACGCCCCCGCCAGCGGTCTTCCCAACATAGATGCGCTTCAAGCTCAGATGATGCCGCAACAAGGCCGCGAGCAGCAGAACTTTACCACTGCCGGCCTCCAGGGTAATGCCGTCATTCCCTGGGCTATTACCAAGGAGGAGAAGCACCGATACGACTCTCTGTTCAAGGCTTGGGATGGTCTCAGCAAGGGCTACATCGGTGGTGACCAGGCCATCGAGATCTTTGGCCAGAGCGGCCTCGAGAAGCCCGATCTGGAGCGTGTCTGGACGCTCGCCGACAATGGCAACAAGGGCCGTCTTGATCTCGACGAATTTGCCGTGGCCATGCATTTGATCTACCGCAAGCTGAACGGGTACCCCCTGCCCAACACGCTGCCCTCGGAGCTTGTGCCCCCATCGACCAGGAACTTCAACGCGTCTATCGGCACCATCAAGAGCATGCTCAGCGAGGAGTCCAACTTCCGTAACAAGTCTGGTGCCGCTCTTCTTCCCCAGAAGACGGGCGTGAGCTACATGAAGAGCCACTCGCTACGAGGCAACAACGTCGGCGGAGGGGGCGGCCGCAAGGACGCCACCGTCTTCAAGAACAACGATGACGATGTTGGCTACAAGTCCAGTGCTCGCCGGCGTCTTGGCAACAACTCTCCCCGGCCGGATTCCCCTTCATCTGTGGCATCGTCCAACGACGACCTCAACTCGGAGCAGCTGAAGAAGAAGATCAGAGAGAAGCAAGTCCTCCTCGACGCTATGGACTTCAACGATGAGAAGAGCATCGAGGAAGACGACATGCTGGATAGGCGTGATCGACGTGAGGCTGAGGAGCTGTACCGCCGTATCCGTCGCACCCAAGACGATATCGACTCCCACCCCGACGCTGCACTTGCGACGGGCGATTCTGATGCTGAACGCCGGGCCCTCAAGCGCCAGCTCCAGAATCTCACGGATAAGATTCCCGAGCTCGCCTCGCAGGTTCGCAAGACCGAGAAGGCCATTCACGATGCGCGCCTCGAGCTGTTCCGCCTCAAGGACGCCAAGGCGCACCCCGGCAGTGCTTCGACCATCGTTGGCACTGGCCCCGGTGGTGTTGTGACTGAATCCGACAGGCTCAAGGCGAGGGCCAAGGCGATGATGCAGCAGCGTACCGCTGCGCTCACTGGCAGGAAGGTGGACACTGTCGTGGACGACACGGACGCACCCAAGCGCCTGGAGGAGGAGAACATCAAGGTCAGGACAGAGAAGGAGAACAACGAGCGCATGGTCAAGGACGTTGAGGACTCCGTACGTGATTTCTCCCGCGGCATTGAGGACAGCCTCAAGGAGGGTGCCACGAGCTCGACCAACGAGCACGAGAAGAGGCGCTGGGAGGATGCGTTGGGCGTTGAGGACGAGGTCAGAGATTTCATCTTTGACCTGCAGCGCTCCAGCCGTTCTACTCGACTTCGGTCTCAGGACAAACGCAGTGCACGAGGCTCTCCCGCCGTGGAGACGTCGCGAGCTGAACCACCCGCGGAACGATACAGCAGCCCGGCTCCGGCTTCCACTTCGCGTACGGCCACCCCTCCTGCGGCTGGTGGCTCCTACTCTTCGTACAAGACACCCGAGGAGCGAGCCGCCTTTATTAAGCAGCAAGCCGAGGCGCGCATGGCCGAGCGGCTTGCGGCCCTCGGAATCAAGGCTCCCTCTAAGTCTGGGGAGTCAGCTCGCGCCGCGAAGCTTCGCCAGGCGGAAGAGGAAGATGCTCGCCGGGAGGCTGAGCGCCAGGCTCGGATTGCGCAAGAACAAGGCGGTGCCCCGGCACCAGTCGAGGAGACTCCTCAGCCTACTGAGGCAAGGAAGCCCGCGCCCCCTCCTGCTCGTGGTACCGGCAGAAACGAGGCAGCCGAGAGGGAGGCTGCGCAAAAAGCGGAGCAGGAGGCGGCAGCGAAGCGAGCCGAGGAAGAGCGCCTGGCTGCGGAGCACGAGGAGCAGCAGCGTGCCACTCAGGAGCTGGAGTACGTTTTCGCACACGTTGATGAACACATGACCCGGAAGGCTAATCATATCACAGGGACGACGCCAAAGAGCAGGAGGATGAGCTTACCAAGGAGCGGAAGGCCGCGGAAGATCGTCTCAAGGCGCTCGAGGAGCAGGTCCGTCAGGGCAAGCTCAAGAAGGAGGAGGAGAAGCGCAGGAAGAAGGCCGCACTGGCCGAGGCAAAGGACAAGGAGTCGAAGCTCGCTGCTCGCAGGGCCGAGATTGAGGCCGCCCGCCAGCGGGAGCTGGAGCTCCAGCGCCAACTCGAGGCGATGAACGACGATGATGACACGTCTTCTGACGACGACGGCGGCCCCGAGCACCTCACGCCCCAGGCCTCGACGCCTACGCAGGCGGGCAGCCAGATCGGCAGCCAGGAGCTCGAGAGGAAGGCCTCACCGCCTCCTGCCGCCCCTGTGGCCTCGCCGCCCGCGGTTGTCACGACCAGCCCTCCCGCAGATGGCGAGAGCAAGAACCCCTACTTCCGGATGGCTGCTGCGCCGGCACCTGCAGCACCCGCTGCTCCTGCGCCCCCCGCACCGGCCCCGGTTGGCGATGCCTCGACCAACCCCTTCCACCGCATGACGCAGGAGGCCAAGACTGAGCGACCTGCGGCGGCCGCCCCCACGGGACCGTTCTCGCGCAAGCGTCCCGACGATGACGACTGGGGTTCTGACAAGGACGACGAGGACGACTCGGATGACGAGGACAGACCCGGTGGCAATAGCGCGGCCGCGCTGGCGTCGATCCTGTTTGGCACCATGGCGCCCCCTCGCCCCCTCTCGGCCGCGGACAACAAGGCCGGGTCGACGGTGGGCAGCCCGGCCAACGCGCGCTCGCCCACGTCGCCTCCCCCCCCTCCGGCACCGCCCCTGCCGGGCTCGGACGCACCGGCGGCGCCCCCGCCGCCCCCGCCTGGCCCTGCGCCTGGAGGCCCGACGTCGTCACCGCCGCCCCCTCCGCCCATGCCCCCGACGGCAGCGCCAGGAGGTCCTCCCCCACCCCCTCCCATGCCGCCCGGCGGCGCGCCCCCCCCGCCGCCGCCTCCCCCGCCTGGAGGTGACGCGCCGGCGCCCCCTGCTGGCGGCGGCGGCGGCCGTCCGGCCGGGTTCCTGAGCGAGATCGCGATGGGCAGGTCGCTGAAGAAGACGGCGACCAAGGACAGCAGCGGTGCGGCGACGGCGGGGCGCGTCCTGGACTAAGCGTGCGTGAGCTGCGGACGGGCGAGGACGGGATGAGCTGAGATGCGTGTATGAAGGAAGACGGAGTGGAGCAGGGAGACGATCTAATGGAGGCGGTCCGGTCACAGGGCGGCCTCGCGTGTGTTCATGGTTTGGTGCTCTGTACGCGCTATTTCTCGTCGTAGCCAATTTCTTGCGCTCTTTCGCGATTGGATTTCCCTAATCCCGCGACTATCGTGCGATTTTCCTTTCCCCTAACTATCGTGCAATGTTCGATCCGTTCCCTCTCCCGTTCCCGTGACGTGATGGCATCCTCGGCGATATCAGGCGGTTTAAGAGGGCGCTCGCTTCCCGACGGCGACTGGCAGCAGGCTGCCGAATATCGCCGGGGGCCAGCCAGCAAGACGGCTGTGTCAGGTTCGGGGCACATGCGCCAGTCGTCTCCTGCCCCTCCCCCCTGCCTCTGCGCTTCGACCCCCCGACGGAGGGCATACGTCAGGCACGGGCGGCTCGCTCACCGCCAGAGCAGAGGGACGCCGGGCGCGGGGCCGCCAGATTGCGGCGACGGGACGCTTCCTCGTCTGGCCGGGGTGACTTATTAGGTCAGGCCGGTGTGCTGCACGTAGGGACGCGCGCACGCTCGCAGGCGGGCAGACGCAGGTCCCAGTCTTCTTAGTCTGGTAGGTAGCAGGTAGGTCCGGGAGAGCGGCCATGGGGCATGGTGAAACGGGGCCGGGTCTGTGGGTGCAGGAGGTTTGCGGGCTCGCGACTGGAGACCGGGGCAGCACCAGGGCGATTGGGGGGCGCATCAGGGCGATTGGGGGCGCATCACGGCGATGTGGGGGGCTGGTCTCCGAGATTAGAGATGAGAGGGTGGGCGGGAGAAGAAATGTTTCTCTGCACGTTTTTGTTTGGGCTTGCAGAAAACGATATCGGACGATTTGGGCACGTCTGATTCAGGGTCTGCCGTGTGAGATTGATAGGGGACCGACTACTGACCGCCTGCATTCGCGCGTGCATGCATATTCAGGGGATGTCAGTCAGGGGAATAGGAACATGATCTCGTTCCTGGCAGATTGGAGAAGAGCCACGGCCGTTCATGGATCGCAGGAGGAGCCTTGGCCCGGAACATACATGCACGATGTGAAATGCGAACGCACTGGGATGGATATTGTTTGATTGGGACGACGCCCGCACCGCCTCGGAGCATGTCGAAGTGCCGGGCTGCTGATGCCCAACCTGTAGGGCGATCGGAGATCTGGAGCGCATCGCGCGTTGCGTCGCAAGCTGGCGATCGCGTGCGCTGGGCGTAGGACGGTTTGCTCCATGCGTTTCTCCGTGTCGATGGATGGACATTGTGAAAAGCTGTTAGATGGTGAAGACTATAAAATGCAGAGGTCAAGGGGTGAGCCTGCGCCGGTAGGCTAGATGCGCTGTTCGTGCAGAAGAGAGATTTGGCTGTCATGCGGAAGGGGGGGCGTTCCGGGACAGGGTCCGGGCGTGGCCTGGGACTGGGACTGGACGAAGGCATCGTGGGCGCCGGAAGGGGAAGGCAGGGAGAGCTGGCCTCTGATGATCGGCCGGTGATGCCTTGGTGCCGTATTCTCTCTCTCTCTCTCTCTCATCCACAGTCTCTCCCATCCGCAGTCTCTCCCATCCGCAGTCTCTCTCATCCGCAGTCTCTCCCTGGAAAGAGGCTCAGCCATGTCTGCAAGGAAGGAGGAAAGATGGGGCCGGCTTTGATTGGGGCGAGGTTGAGCCAGGGCGGGTGAGCTAAGGCGAGCTCGGATCGGGTTCGAGTCCATGGGGAGGACCTCGCAGAATGCCCATGATGTCAGATCCAGCTCCGAGGTGCTGCCTCCAAGCTCGGTGCGAACGACTCGACAGGTAGGGAGGTACGTACCCTTAGCCCGGGGGGGAGAGAAGAGAAGTGGTCTGGCCGGCTTCTCTCTGCCCTCTGGCTTGTCCAAGCTTCGATCAGAGCCGGCCAAGTGGGGGGGACTTGTTTTAGGGCCAGGGAGTTTTTTTTTTTTCTCTCTCTCTCTCTCTCGCTCGGGACTGCCTGCTGCGCTGCTGGCAGCCCTGGCTCCTGCTCCTGGGGGGCTCCTGCCTGAACACATGCCCTGGAGATAGTGGAGGCAAGACAGGCCGACAAGGGACGAGGTGCTTGGGTCACCATGTCGTCATTGGCTCGTTGTTGGTCTCGGCAGTGCGCTGGAGGCTCCGGTCCTGCTCCAGTCCTGCTCCAGTCCGTCCCAGTCCTGCTCCTGCTCCATTCGTTCCATGGCTCTAGGCTCCATGGCCCCATCTGCCGTGACACTGCGTTCTGCCGTGCCCCCCCGTGTCCCCCGTGTCTGCTCCATCTGCAGTGGCACGTCGCGATTCACGTTGGTGGCCTGGGCTGTCGCCGCGACGCGAAACCTGGCAGGCGGGGGCAGGTCTGGCAGGCTGGCCAGCAGGTCTGGTCTGGCACGAAGGCGTCGGCACAATGGGACGGTACCGGGGTCCCAGGCCGTGCCAGGCGCGAGAGGGTGCCCAGTAGCGCCTCACGGGCATTCCGGGGCGTGAGGTGGCCTGTGGAGTGGGAGGGGGGCAGTTGGCCCGATGGGGGCCGCGACCACCGCCGCGAGACACGCTGCGCTCGCCGTGCCTGCTGCCTGTGCCTGTGCCTGAGTGATCGCCTGGAACACCGCGGGGTTCGGTGGGTGTCAGAATGCCTCGGAGGCGTCTATTGAGGAACATGCCTCCCTCGCCTCGAGCCGGCCGTCAGTCAGTCAGTCAGGCCGTACGTGTCATGACGATCAATGTTCCTCTCTGGATAGAAGGACGGGACGAGACACGGGGATTGACTTTCCAGAGCCTCTGAAGTCGCGCCCCATCAAGATCGGATCGGGGGCTCAGGTCAGGTACCAGAGTCGTTGAATGAGGTCCCAATGCACGAATCAGAAGTCGCGCTTGTCACGCAGGGATATGCGGCGGGGGTCATTGGCTGACGTCAAAAGCGAGCCCCCCATTGGTCCGTAATGTAAACAACCGGGCGCGTAGACGCGTCTCGTCGCGTCGCAGGCCGACTTCACGGCCGTGGACCGTCACGGCCGTCCGCGAATCCGTGGTGCCCGCCAGCTTGCCTCGAGCTGGCGCCCACCACCCCGTCGCAGCCAATCATCCCCCGCAAGCGCCCGAGACGTGCAACGCGACGCCATTCGTACGCCATCTCGCCCGACGCAAGCTGATAGAGAGCGACGCCAACCAAGACGAAAGACGAGTTGTCCCGTCACGCATGCAGCCCCAGGATCCGCGACATCGCTTTCCCCCTCTTCTCAGTCTCGTCTCTGCAGATCATCCCGGCACTAGTCTAGTCTTCCGACCGGCGCGCTGGACAGGAAAAAATCACCCATTCCCGTCGTGTTCGCTCATCGAGATCGTGGATCACCGTCATCTTGCCCTTCTCCACCACGCACCACCACAGCCACCACGCGTCCGCCTTCAGCCGCGACTCGACGCCGAGGCAAGGAGGCTCTCGAGGCTCAACAGAAGGAGGCTTGCCCTCCCCTACGCTTATCCCGATCAGCGGCGCCTCCAAACCTACATAATCGCCTAGCACGATCTCGCGGCGCGAGCGACAGCTGCTGACGGCCCAGATTGGCTGCAACCCCGCCTGTCGCTTTCCGTTCTCGTCTCTGATACCCTCACATGCTGTACGACACACGAACGCCGTGTTGTCTCCTCGCGTCGTCCGGTCCGTCAAATAGCAAGACGCCGAACCAGATTCTGTCGCCCGTCGGCCGTGGCTTCTCAACATCTCTCGGAGAGAAAAGAGCTCAGAAATCCCCAAAAATCTCAAAACCCCCGTCCAGCCATTGCGAGGCACCCGCTCAGGCCATACAGCGTGCCAGCGCGTTCCGTCCAGCTTCTCTCTCTCTCGCTCCTTCTCGCTCTCACCTCTCTCTCTCACGCTCTCACGCTCTCACGCTCTCTCCCCACCCTCGGCCAGGCCCACCCCTGTCGCGCCCGGCCTCGCTCCTGCCCTAACCTGGCTTGCCTGGCCTGCCTGGCCTGTCTTCGTGTCAGCCCGCGCCGCCCTCGTCCAATCCTCGGCCCCCCTCCCTCCCTCGCCCCACCGGGCCTGCGTGCTTGGGACCGTCGCCTTCCGTCTTTTCTGGCAAGTCACGTCTGGCTCTGGCTGGCTGACCCTTCTGCTGGCCGCCGCGCCCCACCCATCCAGCAAGCAGGTGCACCACGCTCGCGCTTGCCTTCTGGATCACCTATCCACACCCACTTCCTTATCCACTTCCACATCCACATCCACTCTTCACTCCCGCTCTCCGTTTGCTCTTCCCGTCCTGCAGCTCTCTGCTCTCCCCTCTTTTCACCACCCGCATCCCGTTCCATCTCGACCACTTCGACCTCTCCCGATCCTCGACAACTTGCACTTGCACCTGCCTTCAACAATTCGCCTCTTGTTATAAACACGCAACCGACTCGAACCGCCCGGCCTCGCCCAATCCGACACACGTCCACCGCCCGCCCACGTAACTGAACGCGCTCGGATGCCATATCGCAACACGCTCAACCACCAAAGATCGTGATCCATCTCAGCCCGCCTCGCACCTCGCCCACCCATGGTCATAGAGAGCCCCTTGCTTCCACGACCCACCCGTCATTTCAACGCCTAGACCACGACCCAGGTGAGCCATGAATCTCTTCTTACTCTGACCCTCCCTTGGTCATGCGACGCACACCCCCGAGTCGTTTGCACAAGAACCAAGGAATCCCAGCCTGTCGATGCCGGTCCCGGTCCAAACGCACTCACTCTCCCTCGACCGTCTTCTACCCGACACCGCCCGGCTTTGCTAACCCAAACTTCAGACGACTGTCCTCACCACTCTGCGTCCGCTCGTTCGTCTACTTGCCAGAACACCGACGATAAAACGCCTTCCGACCCGAGACCCACGGTCGACATGGCCAGGCCGACGCGTCTCGCCGGCGGCGCCCAGGAGCCCTTCCAGATCTTCCGCGACGACTACTACGAGAACCTCACCCCCATGATGAGCCACGCACCCATGCCCGCCGTCGCCAAGCCGCCTAGAAGGCCTCTGGCTTCCTCCAACAGCAACGTCGTCCTCAACCCCCCTTCCTCCTCCTCCTTCCGCCAGTCACCCGTCAAGGGCGCCCGCATGAACAGCGCTCCGCTGGCCTCCCTCCAACCCGCACAGGGCAACCGCCTCGGCATGGTCACCATGGCCCCGCCATCCTCCAGGACCGCCAACACGGACTCCCTCCAGAAGAAGCCCTATCTCTCCAAGTTCAAGACGTCCGCCCAGAAGCCCGTCACCGACGCCGGCTACAGCTACGGCAAGGAGAACGTCCAGCCCCAGATGTTCCCCGCGCCTCCCACGATGAACTTCGACACATACTTCATGCCGCCTCAGAAGGCGCCAGGAAAGCGCGGTCTGATGGACGCTGCTCCTATCAAGGAGGCAAGACCTACGAAGAAGGCAAAGCTGGACGAATCTGGTCTCCCGCCCCACGACTCCTTCCCGCCCATCACCGACGACGGCAACAAGCCCGGACACAGCTACGCCCAGCTGATCGGAATGGCCATCCTGCGATCTCCCCTCAGGCGCCTCACGCTGGCCCAGATCTACAAGTGGATCTCCGACACCTTCAGGTTCTACAAGGCAGAGGACGCCGGCTGGCAGAACAGCATCCGTCACAACCTCAGCCTCCACAAGGCCTTCATCAAGGTCGAGCGGCCCAAGGACGACCCCGGCAAGGGCAACTACTGGACCATTCAGGAGGGCATGGAGCAGCAGTTCATCAAGGAGAAGCCCACCCGCAAGACGGCCTCCACCGCCGAGAACCTGCCCGTCATGTCTACCCGGCTCGAGCCCTCTCGCCCCGTTTCGATGCCTCTCCCCGAGCCGACTCTACCGCCGCCTGCTCCCGTCAGCCGCGCCACGTTGCCTCCGCTTCCCACTTCGCAGGCCACTCTGCCCGCCGACATCTCGTCGGATGCCACGATACCCATCTCTGACCCCGCGGGGCCCGACGACGCCGCCGAAAAGGGCCTCGAGTCGGACGCGCATTTCGAGCGCCACATGTACTCGCCCATGCCCGCCGCCATGCACTCGTCGCCTCCGGTCCCTCGTCACTTGGGTTCCCGCAGCCGCACGCCTCCTCCCGCGACCCACGTCCTGGCCACGTCCTCCATCAATCGCTCACACAAGCGCAAGTTTGCTTCCATGGATGACAGCGGCTACATCTCGTCCCTCGAGTCGTCCGCCATGCGGTCCAACAAGCCTGGCCTGCTGACCTCCGAGGCTGACCGCCCTCGGTCGAAGCGCGGCCGCACTAGCCGCGAGGGGCGCGCAGAGACGGAGATTGCTCGTCTTCGGGCCTCGTCCTACGACAGCCCCAGCAAGGGCCGGTCTTACAACGCCCTGCCTCCCCCTTCTTCTTCTCCGTTCCGCACCACCGAGGGACAGATGCTGCCGCCGCTGACGCCGGCCATGAAGCTCAAGGCTCCCCAGCGGGCCCCGCCCTCGGCCTCGCCGAACACCAACCTCCAGATCCACCGCGATCAAGTCCGTGCCATGCTGCAGTCACCGCTGCGCAAGATGACCGGTGCTGGAGATGAGAGCACCCCCTGGAGCCCTGCCTTCAACCTGGAGCACTCGCTTTACGACTTGAACAACATGAACTTCCCGGACCTCGACATCTGGCAAGACATGGAGGAAGGCATGTTCACGAACGCGGCCGCCTACGAGTCGCCGTGCAAGAAGTCGGTCAAGCGCCCGCGCGTCGAGCGCACTCAGTCTGCGAATGCTGCCCTGGCGGACCTGACCAGCACGACCAACAACGGCGCCGGCTCGATCACCTCGACACCCTTCCTCAAGGCCCCCGCACAAGGCATCACGTGGGAGACGCCGAGCAAGGTGTTCATGGGCCTCGACTCGTCCCCCACCAAGCCTTACAGCATGCAGTCGCCCAGCAAGCGTGCCTCGCCCCCCAAGATGGGCTCCCTGTACGACATGCCACCCGACGGCTTCTTCCCCAACATGCTGGATGATCCCAGCTTCCTCATGGAGGATGGCGAGAACTACCCCCTCGATATGTGCCAGGGCTTCCAGAAGATCGGCTCGGGATTCCAACCAGCAGAGCCCAAAGCTCCCACGAAGCCCATGCTTCCCCGGAGCTACACGTCTCGCTTCTAGTACGGGCTCTGAGGTGTGGGAAGGGTGCTAGAAAAACGGCGACGAGGGTCAAGAGGACCATGATCGGCTTCCATCGAGAAGGACGACGCTTTATGATGCAACGAGAAACACGGCACTCGCCTCGCTCCCGGGCGGACGAGCTGCTTTCACATGGACGGACAATAGGGCCGGCCCACACGACTAGACGGTGCCGGAACCCGAAGAGGCTTCGCGGCTTTCCTTGCTGTCCATGATTCCCTCCTTTTATGTTTCCGAGTAATGATGATAATGACGGATGGGGGAGACACAAACACACACACACACACTTGAGTATGGATCGGATGGATTGATTGCATGACGCAGCACGCACGGAATTTGCTTTTGTTTGTTTGCTTTGGGCTGGAATACTCGGACTGCCTGTGTCTGGACGGACGGCTGGCGTTTGGGTTTAGGCTGGTTCGGTTGGATCGCGTTGGTTTAGCAGGACGTGCCTGGACAGGCATGGTGATACCATCGCTGGATGTGTACAGCTGTATTCTCCTGGTTTGGAGATAGTATAACGTTGACTTGGTCTGATTTGATATGTTACTTGCTGTTTTTCTATTTGACCTGACGTGCTACACCTGTGACTTGTTCCATCTGCACTGTGTTTGGTTTGACTGGATCGGCCCATCCAATGTAGTCTGTGGTGAGAGTGCTTGGCCTGACTTGGACTTGACTCGACCTGCTCGAGTCGACAGGACCGAGCCTCAGCTGGCATGCTGACGCCACCGACGCCAACGTGCCCCGTCGGCCCCAACGAGACCATCGACATAACACAGTGACCACTGCCAGGATCGTTCCGGTGCGATTGAAGGGGTATCTTGATTGATGCATGGCCCAGCCGTCCATGTCTGTGTGCAGGATGCTGCTCTATGTAATCCTGACCAACGTCAAAAAGAAAAGCCACGCGAACGCCTATCCCTCCGGAGACCCGTACATTAAAAATGCCGCAGCCCTGTCTCGTCCTTCCCCATCTCGCCGGTGCGTCGCTGCAAAAATGCCATGCCCGCTTGGCCCGTCCCGCATGCTGCTCCCGGGTCTCGGCCCAGAGGCGTAAGTGATATCGCGGCCGTCGGCTCTCGCCGCATCGTGCGATCGAGTCACCCCGCGCCTGGCACCGCTCGGGAGGGTCCGTCCCTCGCGCGGTGCGGCCTAGTAGATGCCCATGCGGGAGGCCCAGCCGCCGCTCTCCTTCTGGTTGACGCTGATCTGGTAGGGGAAGGGGTTCGCGCCCTGGGCCGTGATGGGCGGGATGTGGTCCTTGTGGGCGTTGGCGTGCGTGACGATCTTCATGACGGTCGTGAGGAGCGTCTGCTCCATCGCCTTGCGGACCTTGGCGCGCTCTGCTGTCGTCAGCGGGGGTTCGCTCGCTCCGCATGCTCTGCCGCGAATGCGAAAGAAGGGGAGGGGGGAAACACGGGGCAGGGCAGGGAAAACGCACCGCTCTCGGTCCGCGGCTCGGCCACGGTGACCCGCACCGTCCACGTCTCCCAGCAGACCTCGTCGTCGCCGCCGCGCCCCACGAGCCAGGCCTTGCGGCGCCGCCGCTCGAAGAACTGCACCGTCACCTGGCCGCGGCCGTCGGCGGGCGCCGAGTCGAGGTGCCGGAGGCGCTGGTCGATGAGCGTCTCGAGCTCGACGTCGTCGACGAGGGGGAGGGTCAGGTCGAGGACGTCGCGCGTGCGCGGCGTCAGCGCGGGGAAGAAGCGGTGGAAGAAGATGGTGTGCAGGATGCCTGGCCTTTCGTTAGCAAACCTGTGACTCTCTCCGACCAGGGACGAGGCATCGTCATCGGAGGGATGGGCATGGGGATGGGAACGCGGGGTCGCGCGGGCAGGGCGGCTCGGGGTGCGCACCTTTTACGACGTCGCGGACGGAAGCCGGGTCGGCAAAGGCGTCGAGCATAAACTCGGGGGGGCTGCGTTGGTCCATGGTCGGCGTGTCCGGTCTCTGTGTCGCCGGCGAGGGAGCGGCGGCTTTCGTGACAAAGACGGACATGGCATTGGGTGAGGTGGAGGTGGAGGTGATGGGGGGAATCCGGCCGGCGGAGTGGCATGTGGGCACGCGGGAAGAGGGGCAGTGACATGGTCCAGGCGGGAGCAGATAAGAGCGCGTGACCGGGGTCTGTGTGGCTTATCAGCACGCCTACAGCAATTCGATGACCTCAGTTCGAATGCAGCTAAGCGAGCCCCGTACCGCGACGACCTCGAGCTGTTGCCGTGCGTGCCTCAAGCCATCAGTCGACGGGATCCCCCCAGCGCCCATCACCATAAACCTGCATCACCCACCGCCGCCGCCATGGACGCCTCCCTCCCCACCCAGATCGCCGAGACGATCCAGACCGCCCACATCAACCGCGCCCCCTCCCCGACCCACGATCTCAACCCCTCGACCGCCGCCTCGGAGAAGCTCCCTGTCGATATCGAAGACCATCTCGAACTCGACTCGGCCTCGGACGACGGCATCGATGACCTCGAAGACGACATCCCCTACAGCGTCCTCCGCCCGCGCCGCCGCTCTCACAACCTCCCGCCCATGCCCGACCTGCGCTTCGAGCAGAGCTACCTCAACAGCGTCGCCAAGGCGCAGTCATGGCAGGGCGTCGCGTGGATCACGACGAGGGATCAGGTACGTGGCCGCGCCGGCCGTCTCTGCGGGAAGCGAGGGGAGAGGGGTACTGACATCTGCACAGGTCCTGATGCCGCTGGTGCAGGGCGTCGTGTACAACCTATTTCTGCTGGGGTGGCAGAGCTGGAACCGGAACGCTCAGATCCACGGGAGCTCCGTCGGTGCGAGGGCGAGACGGTGGTGGTACGGCGTGAACAAGTGGGCGATACCCTCGCCCATCAGGAGGTAGCGGCGGCGAGGCGTATGACAATGAAGCAGGTCGGTTCACGAGCAATAGAGGGCGGACAGCGATTAAGGCAAAAGAACTGTATTCATAGCACGCTAAACACCATCGCGGCTAGCGATGTTCTCTTCAGAGTCGTAAGGCCGTCACACCGCTCTCCGCGGCATCAGGCGATTCATCGTAATAGTGTCTAAGTCGCAACAAGCACGCCGCAGCCGACCATCCTTGGGTCACCTCTCGGTGAATGTATAAGCACCTGATACCAGTACTCCGTCATCCGATCCACCCTTTTCCTGAACGCCGATCCACGCCTACGTCAATGCGACGCCACCATCCTCTACTGAGTCGAGCCGGCATCCACGGGGACCGCCGCCGCCACCTTCTCCGGGCTTCCTCTAAACGCCAGCGGGGTCGGTGCGGGCAGCGCCACAATCTCGGGCTCGGGGGTGCGGTCCGTCTGCAGGCTTTTGGGGGTCGGGACCTTCTGATCATCCAGCTTGTCCTGTCGAACTTCATCCTTACCGTCGGGAGACGGGGTCAGATTGGCCGTCTTGGCCGCCTCCTTCTTGGGGTCTTGTCGCTTGAGCTTCAACTCCACGATGAGCTCCTGGCGCGGCCGATCCTCGAGATCATCCTCCACCATGGCCTCGTCATCGTCGACCTCGTCATCGTCCTCTTCACTTTCTTCAGGCATGTGATCGTCTGCCTCTTCTTCATCGTCACCCAGATCAGGCTCGCTGACGTCTTCATCTTCGTCCATCTCGTCGGCCGAATACCCTCGGGACCTGCTGCTCCTGGTCCCGCCATTGGCACCATAGTTGACCGCCGCAGACCGTCTGGGCCGGCCATTGGCGTGGACAGCGCTCTCTTCTTCGCCATCGCCCTGAACGCTGGCTGCGGCGCTGCTATTGCCCTCAGCCTCCAGACGGTTAGGCGCCCGCACTTGACGGCCGCTCGCAGTCGTTAGGGGCCCGGCCAGCTCAGCAGGCGTGTGGGTGCCCGTGTTGCGAGTAGACCGGCGCGTGGAATCGGTGAAAGAGCCGTCTTCTTCGTCGGAGTATGTGTACTTGACGCGCTTGCCGCGCGTCCGTCCCTCGTACAGGGAAAAGCCGGGCGAAGGTCGCTTGAACCGGTTCCTCTGAGCCTGGCGATACTCTCGTCGGCGACGTTTCTGTCCTCATGTCAGTATACGGCTGATGTATGCAAAAGAAACGGCCAGCAAGCCTAATATTGCAGCTCACCTCTTCTGTGGCCTCGAACCGGGGAACGGCTGCGAGCATCTGCTGTGCAAGCTTCTTGGCCTTGGGCCCACCGTCCTTGGTCTGCAGCTTCTCGGCCAGTGCGTTCAGCTCCTCGATCGAACCGGCAACGGAGTACCACACTCTGTTGAAACCGGCTGGGTTGCTCTCGCGATAGACGCGGAAGGCGGTATCGTCCAGGCCCTCCACCAGGAAGTAGCGTCTCTTGTCACTATCAGAGCCCCACGACTGGACGGAGAGCGGTTGGTTCATGTCATCTTCGTGGCGATTCTGCTTGTACGATTTTGTGATGACGGCCTTGACGGCCTCAGAGGCCGAGAGGGACCAAAGAATCAGGGCGCGAAGAACTGTAAGCTGCAGGGGTGCATGGTTAGCAATTGGAGAAGGAAGAAGGGATAAACCGGGGTGCATACTCTCTGAACGTTGTTCATGTCGTTGAAGGTGACGCCGCCGGACAGAGGACTCTTGCCCTCCCAAGCTCGGGGCCACTGGTTCTTATGGCTGCCGATGGCGTCCTCCAATGCGCGCATGTAATGACCGGGCCTATTACAAGGTTAGATATTGTTTGCGACAATCGATTCGGGCTGCGCAGCCTACTTGACATCCTGCTTGCGATTGAGCAGCAGTCCCAGTACGGCGCATAGGAAGTTCTCGACACGCTGGCCGGGTGGGCTGTCGCTGATGTCGGTCTCGAGCTCTTGGGGTCCAAAGTTGGCGAGCGACTTCGGCATGGCTTCGTTGAATCGGCTTCGGAACATGACGACGAACTGGGGGGCAATCACAGGTTAGCTATGGAGCCCAAGACGCTTTGCGCGCGCGAGATGTCGCGTCATTCGCGAAACGTGACGCGCCGCATACGTACAGCGATGTCAGGGTTGTCGGCGAAGACAGATTCGTGCGGAGGCGAAGGCGATCGCTTGCGGGGAGGCGGCGATGCCTCCTTGGTGGCGGCCGCCTTCTTGCCCTTGGGCAGTTTAGGGAAGAACTTGGTGATGCCCTTCTTCGGCGGCGAGGGAGGGTTGTCAGACTCCATATCAGAGGGTGCTGGCGACAGCGACGACAAGGATGACAGGTCGGAAGAATCGTCCGCCATGTTTGCAGCGGGTGGTCGAGACCTGACGCGTTTTAGTGGTGAAGGTGGTGGGTGGTTGTCGAGGACGTGGTGGCAGGAACGCGTTGGACGTGTCGGAAGGAGGTACTGGTAAAGAGGTACCTAGGCGTGGTGGTGGGTGGAGCACGGTTCGGGTCTGGGACGTGATGATGGAGGAGGGAGGTTTTGACCCGCCAACGGGCACGGCAAGAACTAAAAGAAGACGGTCCCCGTAGAGCCGCATCTATCTGAGCACCATTCTAGGGCCTTGTCATAAGCCCAAACTCTGGATATTTCATTCTTCCCAGCGCAGATATCTATCTCCTGGCCGTCGTTTTGATGCACCTACCCTGGAGGCTGGACCAAGCGCTTGTCATCTCCCTTGGGTGTCCTCGCCGACTTTGCAGCCTTTGCATCCTTGAGGGGAAGGCCAATGCATCGCAAGAAGAGCCAGTGTTCAATCGGAGTGAGGTGTGCTGGGCTCTGCTGGGCTCTGCCGGGCTCGGCTGGGCTGGGGTCACAAGTGGTGGCCAGTAGACCCACATCCACCACATCTGGATGGTAATGCAAACGGTGCGTGCCATGTTCACTACCACGACCAGGCTCTCCGTGGCTTCGACGGGATCCACGTTCTTCTTGTTGCGCAAAATGAGCAAACACCACGGTCTCCTGTGCTAGGGTTGAAACGTCGAGTTGTTGCTGAAACTGGTGATTGAGGAATCAGGCAAGGGTGCTCTTCTGCGTTCCACCACTGTCACTGGGACACAAGCGGCGGAGTATCGCTTTTGCACCGTAGCGATCAAGTCGAGGATCACATCGCTCGAATTGAGGCTATTCGGAGGCGAGTCGCTGCCATCACACGGCAGCACGTCGACCTCTCCCGGAATCCTCCTCGATGGCGCACAGCGAGATATCGATCTCAGCGGACTGCCGTCAACGCAGTCTCATCTGTGAAATCAGTTCTTCGTATCCATTTCGAATGAGTCGTAAAATAAGGGAGGACACCCTCGGTAGGTTGAACATGGTCGAGGCATCCGGGAGATGGTCTTCCTCCAACTCGACCGAGTCGGGCGTCGATGAGACACTCATACGAATCGTTCGAAGCTGGGTTGCCATTCCGATCGTCCGTTGGCGGTACCGAGTAACGAAACCGTGCCGTGATGTTGATGTGGGCCGCTATCCATCCCTCACCCAGCGTTGCCGGAGAAGGAGAAGGCATTCTCACTTGAGGCTACCAACTCCTCAAAGCCCACCAGACGGGCTAGCAGCATCCTCTCGGCCGATCGTCACTAGACCCCATCATAATCATCTGACCATTGTGAGTCGCTCAGACGGGCATCCAAATGTCGCCCATGCATGATTCGAACGCATGCATGGGCCCTGCCTTCGATTGACAGTTAGCGCTCACTGCAGAACCTGTGGTCGCTTGACCTTCGCATCTTCAATCGTTCGACGTCTGTATGCCATGTTAGCCATCTGCAACGCAGCAATCTTGAACATGGCTTGTATGCAGCATCTCAACTTTCAGCTCAGAGTCGCACGGAAGCCCCAACATGCCGAACGCGCCAGACGCTTCACAGTCAGATGGCCTGGCGGTGGCAACAGGACACGCGAGATAGCGATGGGAAACAAAACGATTGTGGTCAGAAAGTCAGCGCGATATTTGCATCACGTGCCGCGCAGACGACCACGTTGCCGTCGCCGTGCCGGGATGAGAACGGTGCTGAAGGGAATGAGGCAGGTGAGGTTATCGCGGTTGGGGATTCCTCACGCTTTGGATGGGGACGTCCATGTGCTGACTGGCTGAGCCATGGGCTTCAAAAATGGCATAGCCCCACCCAGGTCGCCCACTCACGCACACACACAGTTCTGAGCCCGCGTCTGGACAAGTGGAGCCGGTGGGCGAAATTCACCCAAGTCACGTGGGCGGCACTGGCCCGTCTGGTTGCCCACAACTCTCTGAGAAAAATCGCTACCTTTGACCGAAATACCCTAACCTCCGTCCATCACCAACTCATTCCGCCGCACAGGAAGTCAAGATGGGTCGCGTCGTAAGTGCCGCCTCGATTCGCAACAACATGGCCATTGGTATTCGAGTCGCTGGATTGTTCTCGGGGGACGGCGACGGATTTCGACCACCGCACCTCGACAGCGCCACGACTCGAATATTTCTGGACTTGCAACTGCAGTCGCAACTTGAACCTAGACGGGGCAATGGGCGCTGACACAGTCTCCCACAGATCCGCAACCAGAGAAAGGGCCGTGGCTCGATCTTCACGGCCAACACCCGCCTCAACAAGGTGAGAAGCGACCGAGTTCCCCCTCCCACGAACATGGGATCGGGACAGACGCCCTCGAAGTACGAATTTTCCTAACCTCCCACGATCACAGGCCCCGGCCAAGTTCCGAACTCTCGACTACGCCGAGCGCAATGGCTACCTCCGCGGAATCGTGAAGGAGATCATCCACGACCCCGGTCGTGGCGCGCCCCTCGCCAAGGTCACCTTCAAGGACCCCTACAAGTTCAAGCAGCACACCGAGACCTTCATCGCCAACGAGGGCATGTACTCTGGCCAGTTCGTCTACGCCGGCAAGAAGGCTGCCCTGACCGTCGGCAACATCCTGCCCCTGAGCTCCATGCCCGAGGGTACCGTCATCTCCAACGTCGAGGAGAAGATCGGTGACCGTGGCACCCTTGCCCGCACCTCCGGCAACTACATCACCATCATCGGCCACAACCCCGATGAGGGCAAGACCCGCATCAAGCTTCCCTCCGGTGCCAAGAAGGTCGTCCACAGCCGCTCCCGTGGCATGATCGGCATTGTTGCCGGTGGTGGCCGTACCGACAAGCCTCTCCTGAGTACGTTCTCCCCGTCGTGATGGGAACCGACAAAAAAAGCAGCAGACTTGCTAATTCGTTCTACAGAGGCTTCGCGTGCCAAGCACAAGTTCGCCGTCAAGCGCAACTCGTGGCCCAAGACTCGTGGTGTTGCCATGAACCCCGTCGACCATCCCCACGGTGGTGTAAGTAGCAACGATCGCTTCTCGCCCGTGACAGACGCTGACAACGCCGACAGGGTAACCACCAACATATCGGCAAGGCCTCCACGATCTCCCGTTACGCTGTTGCTGGACAGAAGGCTGGTCTCATCGCCGCCAGGAGGACGGGTCTGCTCCGTGGTACCCAGAAGGTCAAGGATTAAAAAGCTGGCTAGGATGGTATCCATGGTTCCATTGGGATGGTGTTACGCGGTTGGCATCTTTCGAGGTACTCGCGAGGGCAGAAAGACTCGTAGCTCTGGTGGCAAGTACCATGACATTTCACGCATTGAAACCCATGCCGCGGCTGCCAACGATGTGTGTCTGATACCCGGCGAATACAAATGTTCACGACCCAAGGATATGATGGCCATGGTGACGGGAGCCGCACCTCGATTCGATGGACCAGCGACGCTGGGCTCTAGGGATGCGATGCAAGCTCATGCCATCGATGCTCTCAATCCCGTGCGTCACCCCATTACCGATGTCAGTGCTCGCTACACTTTCATGTGGACATGGAAATAGGGATTTCTTCTCCCACTTTTTTCTAGCCCCGCCCAAGGGACAACCCCACCCTGTGGACTCGTTCACAGTGCGTGCCAGCCGAAGCCCACTGAAGCCAATTCGATCAAGCTTGTGCGGAATGGCCTGGCCGGGACGCCAGTAAGTCTGCAAGCTGTTAACCACGGCATGGCGGCGGGCGGCATTATCACACTGGATGTAAAAAAGGATTCGCCTTGGGTGAGTAGAGCGAGACGACAACGGCTAGCAATCATGGAGGCAGGGCAGCCTGTGTCAGTGGCTGTCCATCCACATTCGATCTATTCATGGTGTAGTTGGCATCAACTTTGGAACGTCCGGCCCGTGCCCAACAGCCCCTCCCTAATTTTGCCCGAGCTGGTAATCCATGTCATGCGTTTTCATACCAGCCTGGTTCTTTTTGACATGTAAGTGGCTGCGAGAATCACCATGCCGTCCAGAGGGCAGCGCACAACTGCAGAGGCACAATGAGTACATTTGCACTGGCTAAAGTAAAGCTATCGCTCCAAAAGTACAGAAAACGCAGAAGTGGTGTTACATGGTGTCATCGAGGGCTCTCTCGATGCCCGGTGCCATCCCTTGGCAGGCTGGCCCGACCTGTTGACGTCTTACTCCTCCTTCTCCAGAGCGCCGCAGCCCAGAGACGCCAGGCCGATGGCGGAGCCACCAATGCCGCTGACGGCGCCGACCAGTGATTCAGCGATGCCGGTCACGAGCTCGCACATGCCCGCGAGGTCTTCCGTCATCTCGGTCGAGACGGAGATGTGCAGCCAGGAGTTCAGATCCCTGTCGTCGTCGCGGACGCTGATCTGAACGATCTCGGGACCTTCATACATCTGGTACGTCTCAACGTCGTCGCTTGCTGTGGACAAGATACACGGTCAGCCTTCTATCCATCGGGATGCCCGGCCGTAGCAACGGGGACTCACATTGAAGCTGGCCGGAATACACCGAGACCGCAGCCGTCTGATCGACGTCGTAGGCCTCCCTGTCCGTGGCCTCCTTGAAGAACTCGATGGCAATGTCGACCAGGGTGTCGATGTTGCCCTCTTTCGACTCCTCGTCGAACACGCCGTTCACGTGGATGGTGAGCTCGCCGTTCTGCACGCCGTCCTTGGCCTTCCACGCCCCGTCGAGCTTGACCTCCTGGCCTTTCGAGCAGCCTTGGCTGGTGCAAGAGTCCTTGATCTTGCCGAGGACCTGCGAGGGCGAGATGTCGCCCCAGTCAACGCGGCGGTCGTCGATCGAGATCTTGGTGTTGCCGCCGTCCGAGTTCTCCCAAAGTGTGTCATCGGCGCGGCGTAGGTTGGTGGCGACGGGAATGGCGATGGCGGATGTGGCGACGGCGGCGCCAACGAGAATGGACTTGAAGTTGAAGTTCTGCATATTGAATAACTTAGGGTGATATTTGCTTTCCCTGTAGAGTAATATACGTATGGAGAGGTATGGTTTTGAGGGATGATATTGGTGCTCGTGTTACTGGATACTTGTAATGTGTTGCTCTGATGATTGTGGTGAGGAGGGGATGAGAACCTATAAACATTGGGAGTCGTCTATCTTTTTGTAGTCGCGAGACCTAGTCCTCTTCTCATCTTGCACGAGCACTGGAATAGTTTACAGGCTCTTGACGTCACGAGAGGCATCGTCATGATCATCACCAACTTTCCAGAGTTGGACCTGGTGACTTCTAATCTCATCCTGCGCCTACTTTCCGCTCTTGGCTCTGGGACTGTGTCCAAGGAATTCGCCAAGATGTGCTTCATGAGCCTTGGGATTCCTGAGAGCCTTAGGAGGTTGGAGTTGGGAAGAGAGCGGACGTCAGAATCATCAAAGAATAGAAACGGGCCCTGGGTTCTGGAGATCTTGTGTGGAGAATTGATGGCATGTCGGGAACTCAGCTCGATATCAGCCCAAGATTCACCGAGATCTTGACATTTCGGAAGGCTACACACCCCTGAATGTTGACATCAGTTACCATGCTCTATGCGAACTTGGCTCTTGGCGTGGGTGGCTCCGCGTATTGGTGCTGAAAATAGTCCCGCGTATAACACAGAAGGATCGCATGCCCGCCCCCTGCAGGGTTGTGAGATCGCTGTTTCTCCGGAACTGCGTCCTCGATTTTTTTGATAGGTCTAGTATCGGAAGTGGAAATTAAGCAGCTTTGCATTACTTGCAACGGATGTTGCCTTCCGAACAACTCACCTGCTTTCGCCTCAGCCATGTATAATTCACAGGGCAGTCTTTCGGTGGGGCCGCAGCAGCACCAAAGGTTACAGTTTCTATCGGCTCTCTTATTCCAGGGAATGATGAAATGACATGATTAATCTACATACAGTCATACAAGCACGTAGATTAACCTGGAAAGACGGCTGAAGACACGGACATTACCAACATCCGCCTCCTATCAAATACCTACCTGTTCAATGGGTACGCACAGCACAAGTGCGCCTAAATCAATTGTCATTCTGATGACGGGCAAATCGGTCTCAGAAGAGCATAAGATATGTATGGTTCTAAGTAGTATTGTTCATGTCGACAGGATGCCAGCGAGTTGTGCTTTGGATAATTCCAGGTGACTATTACAAGTCGATATGCCTGGGTCGCCGATATCAGAAAAGAAAGCCAAAGGAAGCCCCTCGTGGGAAAGAAGGCCAGCCGCTTTGCGATTCATCGTATCCAGCTTCTTGTGTCGTGCGTCTTACTGCTAAGTCTTCATCAGATTCATCGTCTTCGAGGATAACATGCGGCATAGAGCCAGCTGCAGTGGCCACAGGATAACCCAGAGTTTGGACAAGTAACCCCCCCCCCCCCCCCCCCCCCCCCNCCCATCTCTGGCCGAGTCTTTCGGATACTTGGTGGATGTCGGTATGGGTGCTGGTAATTTTGAATATCGAGATACGGTCTTGGGCATTACGGACGGACCCTGTATTTCGGGCCTGCCCTGGGTAGAAGAAGCCCTGTCTGTGGTGTTCAAGTTTTGCCCCTTGGATACCTGCGCTCGTATTGCTATGTAGACCAATGGCCTATGTAGAATCAAGGTAGATAGGAACAGGAGTCTCTGTTCCATTTGTGTTCTAAGCACACATGATTATACCCACGGGCCATATTACGATTATGATGCGAAAAGGCTTTCCTGATGTGTTAGAGCTATCATTCAATTCCAAGGATAGGTCAGTCACTGTATATATGTATGAAATCTTTTTGTTTATTAATGGCGACGCTGGGAACGAGGTAGTCCCAAGATTACTTGCAGATGCAAGAGCAACCAATTTAATGGGCTGAACTTTGAGGGAGCCCTGGACCGGGAGAGGTGACAGTGATTATTGTAGGAACCAGAAACCCGAGGCAGCAGATGGCCCACGAGCAGTCGTTGGTGCACAGTATGTTTTGCTTCGTCAGCGACCAGCATGCTGCCACAATGGAAGCAGGCTATCCAGGGAACCCGTACAAACACGCATCAGACAGATGGGAGCCAGCGGGTGCCGGCGGGGCAGGCAGACGAGCGGCCAGGGTGCAGGCAACGGAAGGGTCTGCTTGCCCCACGTCAGCGCCAGCGCCTGTGCGACACTACGACACTCGCTGCGACTGCTACCCCTCGATCTCGAAAGGCTCCTTCACCCCACCTCCGAGTTTCCCTCCTCCAACCCCGCCATTTGCCATCAACAACTGCAAAATTCTTTCCTCGATACCCCCAACCCCTCAAACACACCAATTGATCACCATGGCCGCCACCAAGGAATACAGCCTCCTCGTCCTGGAGAACCCTCTCCTCGGTACGTGCACCATGCACCGACCGCCCTGAAGCCCACCCCTGGGGCCGCTGGTCGTCCCGGACTAACCCCTCACCCACAGACATCCAGGCCGTCGGCAACGACGCCCTCCTTGAGAAGTACAAGCTCAAGGCCAACGACGCCATCCTCGCCTCCGAGGAGCACCTCAGCATCTACGAGGACCTCCTCACCAACTACGATGCCAAGCTGATTGCCGGCGGCGCCGCCCAGAACTCCGCCCGTGGCGCCCAGTACCTCCTGCCCCCCAACTCGGTCGTCTACCTCGGCGGCGTCGGCGACGACAAGTACGCCGCCATCCTCCACGATGCCGTCAAGGCCGCCGGTCTCCGCGTCGAGTACCGTGTCGACCCCAAGACCCCCACCGGCCGCTGCGGCGTTGTCATCACCGGCCACAACCGCTCCATGTGCACCGAGCTCGGCGCCGCCAACACGTACGCCATGGACCACATTGACCGCCCCGAGATCTGGCAGCTCGCCAAGAACGCCGACATCTTCTACATCGGCGGCTACCACTTCACCGTCTGCCCCGAGGCCATCATGAAGCTCGCCCGCGAGGCCGCCGCCAACGACAAGACCTTCGTCCTCTCCCTCGCCGCCCCCTTCATCCCCCAGTTCTTCAAGGACCCCCTCGACGCCGCCGTCCCCTACTGCGACTACATCGTCGGCAACGAGACCGAGGCCGCCGCCTACGCCGAGTCCCACGGCCTCCAGTCCGCCGACCTCAAGGCCCTCGCCAAGGAGGTCGCCAACCTGCCCAAGGAGAACGCCAACCGCAAGCGCGTCGTCATCTTCACCCAGGGCACCGACCCCACCCTCGTCGCCGTCCAGGGCGAGGACGAGGTCAAGGAGTACCCCGTCAAGGCCATCGAGCAGGAGAAGATCAACGACACCAACGGCGCCGGCGATGCCTTCGCCGGCGGCTTCCTCGCCGGCCTCGTCGAGAAGAAGTCCCTCGCCGAGAGCATCGACCGCGGCCAGTGGCTCGCCAAGCTCTCCATCCAGGAGCTGGGTCCCTCGTACGTTCAAGCTTTTCATTCCACACACCCGTGACATCCGCGCGTGCTAACGATTCCCCCGCAGGTACCCCTTCCCCAAGCAGACCTACCAGTCTTCCTAGACGAGTTTCGCCCGCCAGCAGAAAGGGGCGTAGCGTTTTCTAAACCCCCCTCCCGCGCCGCGCCTCTCGTGGCCGGGCGGGGGGTTCCAGGATAGGGGCGAGGCGTTGCAGGTTCACAGGGAGGAAACGGTTTCAACAACAGGCGTTTAGCACAAGCCCACAGGGAGGTTCACCCACCATTTTAGAACGGCGAGCGTTCTTTGCATCAACTTGCAACAAAATTCCCGGCCCTGATCCCACTGTTAGTCAAGGATCTCGGCCAATTTGTCCCTCAAAATTTTCTTATTTTCTTTCAACTGCTACAGAAGACTCAATAACCACGGACGGGACACCCCCACCCTCTCTCCCCTTCGACGGGGAGAGTGGCGAGGGTGTCTCGTCGGGCCGCCCCTCTCCGCAATGGGGAGGGGGGCGGCCCTCCGGCATTTTGTTCTCTCTTCAACGTTGAATCGTCCACTCGCGGTCTCGTGCATGTCATGGTGATGATGATCCGTACAAGTGGTGCTCCTTTTCGCCCCACGATATTCCTGACAACAATGCATGCTGCGCCAATTCAACCTGGGGCACGCGCGTCAGTAGGAGGTCCGCGAATCAACGCGCGAAAGGCCACGGTACTCACAGCTCCAAAATACACCCACGAGCGTATGGTGCCCCCTTAGCCCCTGGCAAATAATGATCATGCCTGCTAAGGGGGTGGTGTGTCCGCAGCAGAAGCCCTCTTCTGCCGGAAATGGACCCTGCTCTCCTCCGCGTCGCCGCTGCCGGCGAAGTATGGTAGAAAACGAAGACAAGTCGCCCTCCCCCCTCGGGAGAAGGCGCGCAGTCGTGAGAACGCAGACGCCGCGCAGTGATGGAAAGCACGTAGGCATCAAGACAAAAACCTAGCGACGGGCGCGGCGTTGGGACTCCTCGTCGGTAGCAGCCTTGCTGCCCGCGGCCTGGAGGACCATCTGGTCGTAGCTGCCGGCGTAGGCGTCCGTCTGGTTGGCGCCGTTCTTGATCAGGTTCTTGTAGTGGGTCGGGTCGTCGGTGCCCTGGAGGGGGCCATGGCCAAAGGCGGTCAGGGCGTCGAGCTTGGGATCCCAGTTGTAGGGCGTGCTCTGGAACAGGCTGCTGGCCTGCGAGAAGGCGAGGCTCGAGGAGTTGGGAAAGTGCGTTTCGTGGGAGAACAGCTGCTCGTGTTGGGCCGTGGTCGGGCGAGAGCCGCCGCCGTAGACCTGGTCCCGCGATGCCGCCGCCCTGGGCTGGCTACCCTGGCCGTTGGCCGCGGGGAAGGGGCGAGCCCATCCGTCGGAGCTGGCAGCAGTGTACTCCTGGCTGGTCAGGCGAGACGCGGTGGGCGGAGTGCCAAAAGCCTGAAGCAGGCGGGCACGGTGAGCCGTTGTGCTGCTGTCGGGCGAGGCAGCACCGTACTGCGGGTACTGCTCCGTAAGGCTCTGGAGTCTGTCGTTGCTTCCAGGATAATAATCCTGCAGGTTCATGTGGCTGAAGGCGCCGCTATAGTCCTGGCCGTGGCTGTCGGCGTGAGAGGGGTTGGGGAACTTCTCGGGCGGGGCGAGCTCCGCAGACCTGGCGTTGGGCGTAGGCTGGTACACCATGCTCCAGGGAAGAGCAGGGAAAGCACTGCCAGCGCCGAAAGCGCCGGGAGACCTGGGACGCACACTGCCGAATACTTCGTTGGCCGTGGCAGAGTGCATGCCGTAAGAGGGCTCCTCGTAACTCTGCAGGTGGGAGGCAGAGCCCTGTGCCGTGGCGGAGTGGGTATCGGGGGGTTGCATGAAGTCGTTGACCATGTTCATGACCTCGGTGTTCTCGCTGAAATCATACTCGGTCGTGTTGGCCGCGGTAGTCTTGGACTGACCGGCCGTGGTTTTCGAGTCGTGGTAGCCAGAACTGACCCCTGCAGCCTGAACGTTGATAGGATGGATGTTGGCGGTTTCCTGGCTTGCCTGACGCGGAGCTTGTTTGTAGCCAGAGACTGGCTGATGAGCAGTCTCAGGATACTGGCTGTGGTTGGCCGGCTGCGAGTACTCTTGGGCGCCATACTGCTCGGTCGAGGCCTGAGTCGGCTGAACGGCAGGCTCGTCATCTTCGCCAAAGGTGAAAATGAGACGGTCTTCGTGGAATGCGAAGGGAAGAGTGGCGTCCTCGGTCAAGGCGTAACCACACAATAAGATGTCCAGCATGCGGGCAAGGCCAGCTTCCCAGCCCTCGAGAAGCTTGCCGTCATAGTAATCACAGAGGGGTTTCTCGGCATTCAGATCCTGGTTGAAGGACAGCCGGCATCTGGCCTCCAAATCCGGGTCGTTGAGAGGCAGAAGTCCGATGGCCAGATGATCCTCGGGAAGCATGTGAGGCGCGAGGCTCAGACCATCGCCGCCATGCAGCTCGGCCACGAGGCTAAGACACTCGGCGAGCAGCTTGCCCACCTGATCAACGGGTACATTGGCAGGGGCCTCGCAGGCTTGGGTGCGGCAGGCCACGAGCCAGGACGCGTACAGGCGCACAAGTGGCAGAATCAGGAGTTCGGTAGGTGTCGACTGTGGTCGCGCGCCGTCCTGGTCAGACGATGCGTGGCCGGCATGCGCTTCATCCCACTCAGAGCGCTCTATCTTGAGCGTCTCCAGCTCGATCTTGAAGGTGTTCAAGATGGTGCCGAAGAAGAGAAAGTTGAGGCGGAGGACGTTCGCTGGGTAGAACGAAGTGTTGTTTCCTGGACCAAAATCAATATGACGTTGTTCATGTGCCACCCCTAAGAACACATACCTTTATACGACGAGCTAGCCACATAGTAAGCAGCCATGTTGATCAGGACCATCTTCAGTAGCATCGCGGCGGCATCGGGGTCCTTAACCGCAACCTCGAGGCGATGCATGACCTCGGCCTCCAGCTCGCCCTGCTGGGGAAAAGGCTCGCCGCGGTAGCAGAGGGCGTGGAACCGAAGGAACCACATCTTGAGAGGCTCGTAGGGGCCAGAGCCCTTGGGCAGGCCGGACTTGACGAAAGCGAAAGCCCCCTTGAACTGCAGCTCGAGGTTGGTGGTGGCGCGCGGATGGGGCAGCTCGATGGCGAGGGAGCGGAAGAAGTGGTAGACGATGTCAAAGTCGCGCTTCTCGTCCAGGTAGATGATAGCCATCTGGTGGTGGGCGTGGCCCGAAGTCGGCTGCAAGTCGTGGGCAAGTTCGTAGTAGGTCAATGCCAAGTGGTTGCCAGGCGTCTTGTTGTGGCGGACCTGGAGTCGGTACCGAACCAAGTCACCCAAGCGGATGAGTGTCATGTAGCATGACTGAAGAGCCATGAGACGAATGGGCGCAGGTACGTCTTTGATGGCGTCCTTTTCATTCTTGCCGTTCGGTCCCTCCGTCTCCGAGGGTTCAGACGAAATGCGTCTAGCAGCAACCTCAAGCTCGGGGATGCCGTAGCGCTCGGCAAGGCGTCGGATGTACTCCTCGTAAAATCGCTGCGAAAGCTTGAGGAATCGGACATATGGCGCCTCGAGCTTTCTCTTAAGCACTGTGTGGTGGGGCGCCCGAAAACGGTAGAGAGAGTTTCGATACTCGCCGTTCACCATGACGTGCGCCTGCCAAAGGGCCTCCTCAACAGCCTCCTTGGCGGCAAAGTTGTAGTCCATGAATATGGTCTGCACGCAAAGGAGGCGCAGACTAGAACATGTCAGCAACAATGTTGTGAGGGACATGAGACCGGGCGGAAGGGGATCTGGAAATGTACTCACTGGGCAAGGATCTCGGCCAGTTTCTCGTAGCGCCGGACGTTGCCTACATCTTCGTCTTGCCGGAGCTTTGCGATCTGCGAGCTCAGCAGCTTGCGGACTTTCTGGGCCTCTCTGCATTTTGTGTCAGGATGTGCCGTACATAGGTACTCGAGGGTGATGGTGTGCCGAGGAAAGGCGGCGCGCGTGCGGGAAAACTTACGCCCAAACATTCTCCGCGGTAGGCATCTGCTGTGCCTCCTCCCCGGGCTGCTGTTGTGGCTGCTTCGCCTGCTTGGTCGCCTCCATCTGCTTGGTCGTGTTCGCGGGGTCGGCTTGTTTGGTGTGCTTCGACTCCTTCGCCTGGCGCGATTGCCTCGACGCCTTAGGACGATCAGTCATATTGACGGCCTGGTCGCGAGTTCGCCCAGCGATTGTCGAGTCGAGAGGGGTCGAGAGATAGGCGCGCGCGGCGTCGATGTAAGTATAGGCTCTGGCAACGCGCCAAAGCAAGACAGCAAGGTGCCCGGTCGCCCTCGTCCTCGAGGTCAGGTGTCGGGATTGGAGTCGGAGTTGGTGTCTGTGTCGGAGGGATCGGATGTGGTCGGAGCAGTCGCGTGCTATGCCCTCACTCTACGGAAAGCTGGCTGTGGGATCTCGAGAGTTCCATAACCTCGCTCGTGGGTCTTGGGAGGAGGGCGATGGGAGAGGGACTGATCCGCAGCAACAGCAGGTGAAGAGTATGCGACAGTCGAAGGAGGAAACATTGGGCAACGACAGGTAAAGGAATATGCGACAAAACAGCGCCAGAGGCACAATATGCGGACATTCAAAAATAAGGACTCAAACAAGAGGACGCCTGTGCGTCTGGCGGGGCGACAACGGCGACTGGTGGTGCGAAGGGGGGGGGAGGGAGAGGCGAGAAAGCTCACGATGGGTTTCCCAGAGTCGCGAAACTCCAAGGCAAAAGACAAAGCTAGCCTCGACTAAATCTCCATGACCCTGATGTTAGATTCTCTGCCCCTCAGGGACGCCTCGACCGTATTGAGGCCCGTGCGAGAGCGCTAGACCATGCTGATCGCCAGAGGCACTTCGACCATCGGTCAACCCCACCAGCTCTCGTTTACAGGCAGCCCTGCATTGCATGCCAGGTCAGGTCAGGTACCTGTACCTTTGGTGAGGGGGGCACCTACGAGCGCAGCCTTCACACCGCTGCGTGCTCTTCTCCTCACCACATCACAAGCAGTACCGCACAAGAGCCTTGGGAGTTTGCATCTTCATTCACCATTCATTCCACTGCTTTTCGCCACTGGCTTCGATCCATCAATAGACACCGTTATCGTTCCGTCTCGTCTCGTCTCATTTGCTGGACAAGGGCTTGCAGGGTAATCCACCCCACCACAACCACTTGACAAGATGAAGCGCTCACGAGAGGCCGAAGACGAGCCCGACTCGGATTATGCTGTAGTAGACGACCAGGATAGTCCCGAGCCAGCTAACACAGGAAATCTCCCCACTGCCAAAATCAGCAACCTAGATCCATCCGAGCACACTACCGCCAACGAGGACGTCATCATGAGGTGTCACCTGCCAGGACACAAGGACGGCATGGCCTTCCGGTCTTACGATGAGTACCAGTCTCACTATCACAAGGCTCACACCAACCGCTGCCTCGAGTGCCGCAAGAACTTCCCCTCCTCTCATCTCCTGAGCGTGCATATCGAGGAGTGCCATGACTCCTTTGTGGCGGTCAAGCGGGAGAGGGGTGAGCATACTGTGAGTCCCCCGTCTCATCACAGGCATTGTTCTTTGTGGCTGCTGACATGGCTTTGCATAGTTCTCATGCTTCGTGGAGGGCTGCGAGAGGAAGTGCATGACCCACCAAAAGCGGAGGATGCATCTCATCGACAAGCACATGTACCCCAAGAACTTCTTCTTCGCTGTCACCAAGGCAGGCATCGACGGCCGCAGCTCCCTCCTGATCGAGGAGGGCCACCACCGACGGAGGTCATCTACAGGCAACTTCAACAACACGAAATCACTGCGGCGAAGGTCAGGTCAGCAGGAGGTATCCACGCCACAGGGTGACGTCGGCCAATCTACGACACAGGGCGCCGGATCCTCCCCAGCCAAGCCCGAAGCCAGGGCAAAGCCAGCCGAACGCCCCGACACGGAAATGGAGGACCTCGCCGGGGCCATGTCCTCCCTGCAATTCGTCCCCAACGCCGTGCGGTTTGGAAGAGGCGGGGGCAAGTCCGGCTTCGCGAAGAAATGACCAGTTGGACTGTTGTGGTGTCGTCCGGCGGCTCATCGGGAATGGTCCCTGGTGGGAAGGGTGGAAGAGCGTGTCACGCATCATCACTGTCATGATTAGCGCCAGTGCCCATGATGATACCGGAGGTCAATTGAAGGACCACTACCTCTTGCAAATTCCCACCGCTCCGTCTGCCTAGTCATGAGGAGGCGCAATCTCCATGTGCGCCAGTCGCCAAACGCCGACCCAGAAACCTTGGGGGATGTCGAGGGAACCACACTGTCGCCGTCGGCCTAATCGCTGGAGGCGCATCCCCTGCAGCCGCAGCTGACGCACTGGACTTCCTGGTCGTCCTTGAGCGTCGCCTTGGGCACGCGGCAGACGCAGGTCGAGTTGAAGTTGGTCTCTTTCGTCTGGACGCATCGGAGGCAGCAGAGCTACAGACTTGTTAGCAAACGATCTTCTCGCATATGTTGGGGTTTGCCATGACAAACCTTCTCGTATCCCTGTTTCTTCCACTTCGCGATCAGCATCGCATCTGCGTATCCGTTCTTCAGCAGCCAGTCGTACAGCTGCTTGCTGATGGCCTCCTTCTCGTAGTACAGGTCGTAGATGTAGCGGCTCCGCTGATGTGAGATCTGAAAGATCTCCCACTGCGCCTGGTGTTTCGGGCCTGTGGGCGGGGGCTTGTTCTGCGCGTCCTTCATCTTGTTCTGAAAGATGAGAAGCTGGTCTTCGAGGTCGCTGAAGCCTTCTGGGGGCGGCTTGCGCTTCGAGGAGTGACGGATGGGAGGCATGGCGCTGGCGGTTGTTGAGAGTTGGCGGCGTGGTAAAGTCACCCCTGCTATTCGCAGCTTTCTGAGACTGGTGAGAGTCTGCGCTGGGGTAAGATGTCGTCGCAAAGTCGGGGCGTGGTGAACAGGGCGTTTGGGCAGGTACAGAAGAAGCAGTAAAAGTACATACGCCGTCGGAGCGTCGAGGTAGAGCTAGATTGGAGGGGCAACGAGGCTTCGGGCGCTCACGTGACAGGCATTTTAGCTGTAGGCATCATCCGGCAACAGGGGTCTTAGTCAACGGCCTCACTGCCTGAACGAACTCAAAGGTAGGTGCCAGAATGCACCACCGAATTTCCATGGTCTACGATTGGAATGCAAATAGTATCCAAACAGCGAACACGCTTCCCAAATTATGAGGCAGAAATTAAAATGTAGTCAACGCATGAGGGTTCAAAAATACAGTAGAAATGTAGAAGAAGCATGAGCCACCCGCCGGATAGCCGAGCTCACAAATGCTCAGGCTGTCAGTGGCTGTGAGATTTATGTCACGTGATAGTCCCCACCCCCAATCCAAGCTGAAGCATCCGGTGATGTCGCTGTCCCAACGACGAACCATCACAAGCAGTCAATTCAGAACAGCATTGGCCGCCCACCATGGCGATCACACCGACACAATTCGCGCAAGTGACGCGCCAGTGTAAGTTTTCCCTACCTATGTCCTTGGATTCATCGCTAACGCACCGTGCAGCTGCCAATTGGCCCGAGGCCAAACGGCGAGTGCTTGCCTCCTACCGGGACTGGATCCGCGCGGTATGACTGCCCCCGATACACGAAGACGCAATATGACGACTCGAAGAAGACCAGGCGAAACGTGAGCTGTGACTGACGTCCAATTTTGCAGGCCCCCGAGGTTCAGACCATGTACAACATCCCCATGCCCGTGTCCGTCATCCGCACCCGCATGCGTGAGGAGTTCGAGCGCCATCGCTTCGCGAACAAGCTGTCCGTCGTGGATGTCCTTCTCTTCAAGAGCCACGCCGACTACCAGGTGCGTCTGATCGATCCTCGACTGTCCGGCATGACCCGTGCCGGGCACCCGGGCAGCACGCAGAAGCCTTCAATGGGAACACGAGACTGACGATAGACCACCACGCACAGGAGACGATGAACTTCTGGCGCCAGACCAACCACATCATGGCCTACTTCAAGAACGAGAACTTCAGGGGAGACGAGAGGCTACCCAAGAGCTTCATGTCCGGATTCCTGGAGGTGAGCTTTCTCCACACACACATGCAACCCTGCGCAGGGAGGGCATCACGATCACGCAGCTAACCCACGACACAGGGCCGCAACTAAGGAGAGGCGGAGGAGAAGAGCAGGCGCTGAGCCGAATGTGTTGTACATAGGGCCAATAGAAGAAAGTACCACAAAAACACCTGAGAACGCCCGTCTATATCTGATCCCCCAACGCAACGCCGCCAGGCCAGAGGTGGCCCCGTTTCATTTTTGCGTGCATCATGACTCCATCTTGTCCACGGCGAACGCGTCGCGCTCGCGAGTGAACTCGTCGGTGATGACGTCGCACATGCCCTGCAGATCCTTCAGGCCTTTTGACAGGGCCGACACCGCGGTTCCGTCTGGACGTGTCAGTGTGATCTGACTGGGGTGGGAAAAGGGAGCGAGAAAGTGGTTACCATATGTCTGGATTCTAATGTTCATGAGATCCTCGGAAGGATGGGGAATGGAGTAGGCGCAGAACTCGACGTCGGGGCTGAGAGGGTCAGTACTAATCTGCGGGCGTATGATGAGAGTTGGCGTACTTCTTCATGATGATGAACCGCAGGGCGTTGCCCAGCGTGTGACCCTCGTTCTTGAACTCAAAAGAGGCCGCGGTGTCCGTGGAACCAGGAAGCTGCTCCTCGTTAGCTCACCGGGTCTGCGGCGGAAAGCAAGGCTGCATACAATCCTGACGCGCTGCTCAAGCTCTTCCTCATCCTCCTCCTCGTCGGGCTGCTGGTCGACATCGGCAAAGTCATCCTCGGCCTGGGGCTGGTGAGAAGGAGGGGCGCCATCCGCCATGGGCACGTCGGCGCTGGTCTCGTCTGTCCTGCCGGGCATCGTAATGTTTGTTGTGAAGATTCGGGGGTACCGGGGGGCGGATAGTGTGATTGGCGATGAGTGGCAGGGCCGTGGCTGTAGTGAAGCTGGGTATCGTTGTGAGATGCGTCTGTCTTGAATTTTTTTGGCGGAGGCGGGGACTTTCCGCCCCAGCCAACGGCAGGCTCAGCGCTGGCCCCACATTTCGACTTCCCTCTAGACTTATAGAGTCGGAAACCTCAACTGCTGTGGTCGACAATTGAGTCGTGGAACTAGGTCATCTGGCGGTCGGTTCCAGTAAACTCTGTGCATTACGACAAGAGGCGGTGGAAAGCTTTAGAGACTCTCGGTCGCACGGAGCCAGGCCACACATCAAATCCAGGCCTGGAGCCGTGAGCGCCGTCACTGCGTCACCGCGCCCCAGGGCCTGGGCTGCACTGCGAATCCCTCTTCTCGCCTTCCACGACGCCGACGCCACAACTGATGGTTCAAGCATTCGCAACCTCGCAAGCCAATGGCCTGCCCCTTCGCAGCGCACGGCAGTTGAGTCCCATGGAGTTCCACATGATCAACCCACCCACAGCCATGGCCAGAGCAGGCATGCCGGCAAGGGCGCACAAACGCTACCCGTGTACAGCCCAACCCGCGTTCCGCAGGGCCCTGGTTGCCCGATACGGGAACCGATGAAATCACTGGCGCGCGGCAATGTGCATTTCGCACACTCGATGAGCCGCGGGACACCCATGGACCACGGCCCAGGCTTACCACGCCATGATTCGAGAACCACGCCAGGCACTATCCAGCCGGACTTCTCTCCCCTTTAAGGGACCCCAACCCCAAGCCATCCATGCAGCGGAGGCTATAGCATTGCGACGTTCGACGCGCGCAAAACGCACGACTGTAACTGCTCAGCCTCCCGCCGACGCGCCTCCTTCCCCCTTTTCGAACGGCGACGCCGCGGGCGCGCGCGCCCCCTTTTTTTTTTTCTTTATATCTCACATCGGCATGAACGAAGAGCCATGCGCATTGCGGTCCAGAGCCGCCCTGGTTGTGACGGGGGAAGACGAGTCAGTGCTCGCACGGTGAGAGGGAGACCAAGCGTCCCATGTTGGCTCCTTCGGCAATTCGCGGCCGACAGGGAGGGGGGCCCAACGCGTGATCGAAGCGCAGGGCTGCACAGCCGGCGTTTTGACGTGCTTGTGACCGGAGGAGAGCAACAGCCTGTATGGAAAATGAAGATTGACTGTATGGGCTTTGGAAAAGCTCGGCGGCCGGCTCAGGCGAGGGTCACGTCCAGGACGTGGGTGATTGGGTGAGGCTCGCTCGTCGCGTTTCAGGAGCCATGGGCGTTATAGGCAGTGTGATTGGTCTCGTGCTCGACGGTGGAGCTGTCCCGATCGGGGTGTGGCAGGCAGGGGACGTGGCCGGGGGGGTGGTAGGGGACGTGATGGGGCCAAAGGGGGCATGGCTTGCAGCAAGTTGCAGGTGAGAAACGGTGAGTGAACAGGGATCATCAATATCGTGACGGGGGCGAAAGGGCAGCTGCTGTGAGAAACGCAAAAAGGTGGGAGGGCCACGATGGGATGGGAATCCCCGGTTCTGCCCTGCCTGCTCGTGCGACCGATCTTTGCTGTGGTCCCTATTACGATGGGCTCGCACATCCATCACATACACACATGAAATATCTTCGCAAGGCTACTCCGAGACGGCGAGGCTTGGAAGCGTGCTGGCGTCGCACTACGTCTGGCAACATGACACGACATGGCGTGTGATAGTGTTTGGCACCGTCCCCATCTCGTATCGAGCTTGTAAGCTTACCAGCTTGCGGTACTCTGGGTGCTTCATCGACGACTGGTTTCCGGCAGAGACGAGCTTCGAGACATGGATCTGCTTGATGTGCGAGACGTGTCGTCGGATGATGAATGGTATGGAGAGGGCGAGATCGTCAGGGACGTTTCGACAAGGCCCATCCCTTCACTGCCCACTTGCCCGCCACTGCCAGGCGGCCCCTGCAGCGCTGGGGCCGTTCGTGAATGCGGAGGGGAACCTTGTTCTTGGACATCTGAAGTCGCGAGCACAGGCGTCAGGCACCACCAGTACCAGCAACAGTGCCAGCGCCAGCGCCAGCACCGGCGCCAGAGCCCCATAAGGCTCCAGTGAGCAGCAGTTGGGTGGGAGTGGGAGGAGCTGTGGTGAGGTCATCCAGCGAGGATCTGGTTTCAACGAGATGAGGATGGGATGATTGACCTGCCCGTTGCGCGTGGCTTGCTGAACATCCCGATTGTTGACAAGAAAGATCAGACTGCTCTGCGTGTTTGCGTGTTTGGCTTGTTTGATTGTTTAGGCTGGCGACAAGATGAGAGGATGGGGATTCGGAAGCAGGATGCGACTTGGGCATGACGCCGACTGTATCAGGGTCTCCACGGCGGTGGGAACTGGAAACAGCGGGATATAACACATGTAAGGCGAATATTGCTTCTCCCGCACGATGGCCGATGGGAGATTACCCAGGGCCTGCCACGGTCAGCCGGTTCATGTTGAGGCACAAATCACACAACCTGGTGATCGCCACCCCTCGAACACCTCCAACAGGCGGCGGACGGGCCAACGAGACGCAGAAGAAGGCGCGCGGCCGTGAGCCGGTGGTCAAACAATCCTCGTCTGCCGGACCCCCATGGCCCCTCTTCCCCATCGATCTATCGAAATCCGTCGCTCCGAATGCCATGGTCCGCGACGGTTCGTGTGGTTCAATCCACTCGTTCACCTTGGCCTAGTGCTGATGGACTGGAATGGCGTCGGTGGTTGGCTGTGAGGATACGGGCCAGTCAGGGGACTCACAGGGCTCAGTGGCCAAAAGACAACGGGCGCTTGAAACAACCAGAGGGCGACTCGGGGGCCAATAGGCAGCTGGCCTGGTGCCCTTTCGAGGTTCGGCCGGATAGGGGGGGCGATGTGAGCTTGCTCCTTCTGCGCGTGCAATCAATAGTGGCTGCAAGCGAATGGCAGGCCAAAGGCAAAGGACAAGCGAGCAGCATGACTCCCATCTCTCCTGCCCCCTCGAGCCATATTTTGCCCTCGGAGCTTCGACGTCGAAGGCATCACGGGTCTGCCTAGGCAGCTTAGTCGAGCTGACAGCGGCAGCTCGAGTCGAGTGCTCCAGTGCCCGTCGAAGGGCTGGCCTCCACTTTCCTGCTGAGATGGATCGTGTGTCGCAGATTCGACAGGGGAGCCCAATCAGAAACAACGGGTGCAGCGCTGGTGGCTCGTTAGCATCAATCCAAAACAGCCTACGCAGATCCACACCCGGTGGCCGGTCCTGCCTTCCATTGCATGCCTCTTTCCAGGTCCCCGTCGCACCTGCCAGTCAGGACGAGCCACCAGCAGCATCCCAAGAATGGCATGCCATGCCCTGCGAGCCTGCCACGCTGCCATGCCATGAGCACTGTATCACACACCTGACTGCCCCCTTTCATCTTTTCATACAGTACAAACCCCCCCCCCCCCCCCCCCCCCCCCCCCCCCCCCCCCCCCCCCNACCCCCCCGCCCCTCCCACCCCCTTCCGCCCCCCCCAGCTCGAACCCGGAAGCCCCAAGGCAAGATCAACCCAGGCTCCGGTCGACTGTACAGGCAAGCTGCAGGACAATAAAACATCTCTAGTACCCCTCTTCTCCACGGGCCCCTGGCTCGTTCTTTCTGCCACCTGAGCTGAGCTCTGTAGCTGTTTAAACACCCCTCATCCGCTTCCCGACCCTCGTTGCAGTTGTTACTTCTCTCACCTGCTCACTCTCCTGCTCAAGACGGCCTCCTCGCCTTGGCCTTCGCCTTCATTCTCTTTCTCTACCCTCCCTCGGCGGACAGACCGACGATTCATCACTGGGCGACTCAGACATCCAGCCACCAGCACCGACATCGACCTAATTAATATAACCGGGCCCTACTGCATCAGCGTACATCCGTATCGGCGACTAATTTTGGTACACCTGAATTCGACCTGAACTGCTACTGTTGCCCACCATAGCCTACCGGCGGCCACCGACCAGACCTGACTTGACCACACGGACACGGACACGGACTGCAGCATTCCATTCACCCACCCTCTGCCAGACAGCGCATCAATCCATCTGATCCCGCGCTTCCTGACAATTCGAAGCCCGCCCTCCCCCTCCACCCTTCGGCTTTCCTACCTTTTGCCTCCCTCGCTCATCGTGCGATTTGGATTTCCACAGCCAGCAAGGCAAGACGAAACAAAACGAGCACAGAAGACAGGCATCGCAACAGCGACTGCAACCGCTACCGCAAACGCCGCCGTCAGCCCACCATTGTGACGAGCCAAGGGCCACGCTGCAGCCACCACGACCAAGAAAGAAGGGGCGCTCGAGTTTCACGAAACCGATCCTTCCCCACCAACCGGCAGACACACGGACGAGACGTGCGACGGTCGCATCCCCCCATCACACCCAACCACCACCATTTATTCTTTAACCACCGTAACCCCGTTGACTCGACCTGAGCCGCGCGAAACAAAGTCGAAGAAGTACGAACGTCAAGCAAACGCGTCTATTTCCTGTCAGCAACAACAACGTACATCGCCATCTGTCAATCGACGCTGGTCAGCACGACTCGGACTGCAGCGCTTGCCGAGGCACTCTATCCGCCCATCTGAGACACTGGTTTCCAATCCACGGAGAAAACCCGGTCTTGCGCACTCGGGGCCCTCTCAGTCCCCTTCTACGCTCTTCGCTGCCTTTGTCAACTTGACCTTCGCAAACACTGTTTCGACGACATCGCAACTATGAGTGCTGCCATCGCCATGGCTCCCTCGCCCGCTCCTCACGACAGGCCGTCCTTCGCTTCCGACCTGCCACCCCCTGCGGCACCCGCCAAATCTGCCTCAGCCTCCATGCCCTCCCCATCAGCACAGCGGACCGCGCCGTCTGCGCCCGCAGGAACTCCCAGTGCGACAGCCCAGCGATCTGCCAGCGGCAGCCCCAAGGGAACTTCTGGCCCCAGATCTTCTCCTCTCAGCGGGTAAGCATCAATATTTCCAGCAATCTTCTCAACGTGTTTGGTTGGCAGCGGACGACGTCTGCGCGCCTTTGAAACGGATGAGAGCCTGACACTGTAACTGTTTTGTTTGCTAACATTGTATGTCTTCCAGAAGCACAAGAACCTCCGGCCCCCCTCCGAAAATCTTTGTCAAGAAGGAGCCTGGCTCCCCGGATATGCCCACCACGGCCAGGCATCGACCGCGGAAGTTGGATCTGTCTAAGGGCTCACATCCCGGATCCAACCAACCCGGCACAGCTCGTCCGCTAACTGCACGAGACGGCCTCGGCATCCAAGAGGTTGGCATTGCCTGCCTCTCGCCTGGCTTTGTCACCCAGGATCCTGTCATGAAGGAGCAGCTCCAGCGCAGCATGAGCGTCAGAGACCAACAGCGCCACCTCATTGAGCAGAGGTTGCATCAGCAGCAGTCGGCAAAGGGAGACGGCCCCGACACTGCGAGCAGAGAACCCCCCGCCTCGGCCTTCGCCGCCAAAACCCCCGGCATGTCTCGTCGCAACAAGGCGCCGCCAGGATTGTCCATCATGCCACCAACCGCCGAGAGCTTCGCGAACGAGAGGGTCATTCAATCCGCACCGCTTGGTCAGACTTTCACCGGCCGCCACAACCCCCATCCCCTGACCCGCCACATCACCAACCAACCGTCAACCCTGTCCAACACATCTCACATCCACCATGTCCCGGCGAACCAGACGGCTAACCGCCTGCCGCCCATCGCCGACGTCTTTGGTCAGGGTCTCTCCGGGCACCCAGATAACGCTCCCGCTTCACTCTACCCCGGAGGCGGCCGTGCGCCACTCACTTCGCCAAGTCATCCTCCGCCCGCCATGCAGCAGCAAGCCCCAACACCTGGTCGTCTGAGGGAATATAAGTCAGCCGAAGAAGCTCAGGCCGAGCTTGCTGGAGGCAGGGCGGAATTGCTACCCAAGATTGTTCACTATGGAGGCCCACAGCCGCCAACCCCGCCTTCTCCTCTTCCCGGCAGCCGCGCGGCGGAAGCCAGCAGGAGTGCCAGCAGGAGGAGAACACGCGCCGAGTACGAGGACGGTGCCAGCCCACCCCTCGGCAACGGTCCTGCCCCACAACGGCGAGGACCCTTCGGCGCCGGCCGCGATAGCTCTGAGACGCAACAAGCCAAGCGCGACGAGTTCCTGCGGCTGTGCGAGCGGGCTTGGGACCTCTTCCACTCATAGGACCTACACACACAAAGTTAAATGTACTGCTTTCGATCGTGCGCAAGGTGCATCAGGGATATAATGTCTTTGGTTCTATCTGAACCTTTGCCTTGGGCTTCAGAGAGTCGATGAAAAGCATAGGCGATGCTCCAGCAACCACGAAGGCTCAGCCGATTCACCTGGAACGAACCGTTCCATTTCTTATGTTTGATTTCGTTTCGCTCGAGGCCAGGGAGGAGGATCCCTGGCCCATGGTCCGATTGGCATTTGCTTCAGGAACACGGAGTGCCGGCGCAGCGGGCCGGACTGGACGAAAGGGCGCCAACTGTCATCTTGTCTTTCATTTCTTCTGATCTGGTGACGCTTGTGCGAGAGATTCACTTCTTCTACTTCTTCTTATTCTCCAATTTTTTTCAACCCGTATTGGCATGGGAAACGAGACACATGAACGGAGGGGGGGAACTGAGTCCGGGTTTGTACGTTTATGTCGGGGGTCATTGAGCTTTGACTGGCTGGACTGGACTGGACCGAACGGTCGGTTGGGCTGGGGTGGAGATGGGAAGGAGGGTGTACACGTACATTAATCTTCATCGCCCGCGAATAGGGTTTCGTTTCTTCAAAGACTGGATGCGAAGTGATATTTTGTGGTGAATGCTGTCCCACAGCGCTATGCTACACGGCGAGGTACAAGTTGGGGATATCGGCGGACGGGGAGCCTACCTCCAAAACACACCGCCTTCTGCGATCCAGGGGTTTTACGACCTGCCATGCACACGTTCTTGTTTTACCAAGCCGCTAGCCGGCGGCAGCTGTCTCTGCTCAGTCGTCGGGTTGGCCTCTCGGAATATGGTTCCGCGGAAGCGCAGGGGGGGCTCCGCAGGCGGGAGGAGAGACAACGGTTGAGCGAAGCGTGGGGGCGCCGTTCGGCTCGACGACAACTCTGGGGTGTAGAGCTGACCCAGCTGGCATGCGATGGGACTTTCCGTGGTTCGCGGTCTCTGAAATCGAGCTGGAATGTTTTTTCCTGGGCAGGGACCGTTCGTCTTATCGACAATATCGTTCAATAGTATGTTTGTTGCCTGGCGAGATAGGGGTCGACCGGAGCACTTGCTTCCGATATGAGGGCGCAACCCCGTGGGAAGACACCTGGCGCATGTTGCCGTGGCACGGAATAGATACACGACAAACACCACAACCATGTCGGGTCGAAGACGCGGCGATGTGCCCGGAGTCATCACAGGCCAGCTCTCTTAGCTATCGGAACGCGCCTACTACAACAAGACGGCCGGACCTGATTCGTCCCCCGTCGAGCATGCATCATCACCCTGGCCCGTGCCAGTGTCATCGTCCCTCGCCCCTGAGCGCCACCTTCTCTCGAACTAAATGCTTGTCCCAAGAGCAACGCAGGTATTCATATGTACTGTGCGTGGCATGCATAAACAAAAAAGGGGGGGAGGGCGGTGCCCGATGAAGCTTCGTCCAACGCCAAACGCCGATGCTCTCGTTGCGCGTACCATCTCGGTATCGTTGCTGTCGTCACGTCAAGAAAAGGGAAGAGCCGAACTTTGGTCATTGTATCGTTCACAAGGTCGCCGTCCGGTATGGGAATTCATCCGCCGACGCCTACAGGCCCTCCTCACCCGCCTTGCAGAGGGTGATCTCGCGGCCCCACTCGGACTTGAGGACCTGAGAGGCCGTGATGCGCCGCGTGGGATTCGGGTCCAGTATGGAGTAGATGACGTTCCGACAACGGGCCTTGGGACATGTTAGGCTGCGACAAATACATCCGGTCTGTACGGGGGAGCTCACTCTGTGCAGGGATTCGATGGGACCGTACCCCTCTTCATCACGGCGGCCGGCAAGGTAGCGGCCGTAAAACTCATCCTGGTCTTTCCTGGCAACGCGCCAGAGGTGACGGCCGGTGCGCATGGCCATGTAGATGACGCCACAGGCCCAGACGTCGACGGCGCGGGCGTCGAACTCCTTGTCGACGTATTCCTCAGGGGCGATGTAAGGGGCCGATCCGCAGAGACCAGAGACCATGTGGGGGTCCGTTTCCCAGGCCATACGGAAGCACTCGCCGTTACCGAAATCAGTAATCTTGAGACCGCCACGCGTGGTGAGGAGCAGGTTCTCCGGCTTCAGGTCGCGGTGGGCCACACCCATCTCGTGCAGATACTCAACGCCGCGCATCATCTGCTTGAAGAAACAATCGGCTTCCTGGACCTCGAGCTTCCCGGCCGCCAGTACAAGCGTGTACAGGTCACCACCGGCGCAGAACTCCATGACTTCGCAGTAGTCTCCCTTGGCGTCCTTCAAGAGATCGAGCGTGTGGATGACGTTAGGGTGGCGCAGGGACGAAGAGATGCAGAACTCGGCCGTTAAACGCTTGCTGTACTTCTTTTCCGTCTCTTCTGGTCGGCGGCGGAATTCCTTGACTGCGAACAGTTTCTCGGCGCCATTCTCGGCCTTCTTGTGTGATATGCGCACGATGCCGAAAGCACCGCGTCCGACGACTTCTTGGCATTTGCCATACTTTTGCGTGAGCGAGACCGTCGCGTTGGGTCCGCCTTTCCTGTCTCCAGCCATATCGTCGCGGTTCTCGTCCCTGAGCGTGTCGACCCAATTAGAGACGAGCGAAAGGTCGTTTTCTGCGATTTCCTGCTTCTTGCCGAGTAACATCCGCCACATGTCGGACAGCTTCTCTTGCCTGCGACTGGATTTGAGGTGATGGGAGTGTCCGCCCTGCACGTCCTCGTCAGGCATGTAGCGATGCACCTCCTTGGGTTTCGGCTTGACTGCGGGAGCGGTCTTGTCGCCGACCTTCTCGTTGGCGTTAACCGGCGTGCTGCGTGGTAATGGCGGGGAGCCCCTCTTGGACTTGGCTGGGTCTTCTTCGAAGCTGGCGCGACGAGGGGTGGCGGCGATCGAGGGCGTCGAGCGCGGGGTTTCTCGGTGAGAGAACATGCGTGAGAGCTTGTCCTTCATGGATACGCCGGAGCGCTGGGCGACGGGTTGTAGGAGTGCGTCCGGAGGAGGTGAGGTCTTGCCGTTGACGCTGCTCGAGACACTGCCATTCCTGCTGCCGTTGGCTTGGCCGTTCTGCGGGGTCAAGTGCGGCGACCTCTTGACGGACTCGTCATGGGACTTGAGGGAAGAGGGCTTGGAGCTCGACACTGAGCCGACTCGGGACTGCGGTGCGCTATTCATTTCCGGGACCGTCGACGAGGCGAGACGAGGAGAGGGCGCGGTATGGGGGTAGATCGGGGTTGCAGAGGTGGTCGTGGTGGGTGGCGGGTCTTATGACGACAGTTGCGACAAGGTACTTGGCAGGCGGTCGCTGGGTCGTCGAGTTGACGAGGTGTGTTGGTAAGCAGTCGATAATGCTGGTCAAGCAAGACGCCCCAAAGTCGAGGCAGTAGGACGCAGAACCAGAGGAGGAAGAGAATAGGCGGCGGCGTCAAGAACGCCTGGGCGTGCGGGCTTCTGCCCGAGGAAACGCGACTCGTCGAGCAAACAAAACAGCAGTCGTGCTGAGGGCTGGCTTTTCAAAGCTGGGATCGCGGGCAGAGAGGCGACGAAGGAGGGCGGTGTGGCGGGGTTTCCTGGACGAGACGAGCGGTTGAAGACAGCTTTTGAAAGGTGCAAGACGCAAAGCAGTGAAAAAAAAGAGCAGCTGAGCGGCTTTATGGTGTCTTGTTCAATCGGTGTCTTGTTTGTTGGCGGTGACAAAAGCAGTCGTCGAGGAAAGCGGACCTGCTCTGGTTGACCGATGGGTGGGCGTGACCGAATGCAGTGGTGGGGATGGGCCGCCGATAGAGGGGGACGGGGTCGGACTGAAGGGTTGCGGCTGGCTCCCAGTACGTGTTTGGGAGGTGTGAAGTGGTAGCGAGGATGGACGCGGACGGCGTACCGTGTACCGACAGACTGGGTTGGCAGGGAGCGTAAAGTGCTTTGAAGGCCCTGTGGCAGGCGGCGAGAGCAGGGTGTTATAGGGCCGAGGTGGGGAGCCAAGTCCTCTGAGGAGATGGTGGTGCTCGTGCGCGTGGGTTCAGTTGCTCAGTGCTCGGTGCCCAGTGCTCAGGTAGACCGCAGACGGGGAGCCGGTGTACTTGAGTATTTGTGTGCAAGCGAGATGGCGGCGTGCTGGGGGGGGGGCGTGCTGAAGGCGGCAGGCAGGCCAGGCCGAGGCGACGCTGACTGGGTCGAATGAGCTCGAGATGATGAGCGATCGTCGGCCGTTCAGGTCTGCGAGGACAGCGCAGAGGAGGGTAGTTGTAGGTTCGGGAAGAGACCGGCGATGAGGTGAGAAGGGCAGGGAATTTTAGGAGCGGGTGGAGAGGGCGGGAAAAGTTGTTCTTGATGGCAGAAAAGTCATGATGGCTGGCGCGCTGTGGACTGGTCTAGACGGGGGGGGGACGTAGGGTCGAGGAACGAGGGACGGGATCAAAATTGGATGGGAGGCCGAGGCAGCGAGATGCCGGTGCTGGCGGTGTCTTTGGCGTTGTACTCTGTACCTCCTGTACCTCTACCTCGTCTCGTGCCGTATTGACGATGCAGAGACAGGTAGTGTAGCGTACCTACCTACCCAGCTAGCAGCAAGGTGGTGAGGGTGATCTCGGAGGTGGGCCAGGGCCAAAGCCAGGGGGAGGGGGGGTGAAGGGGGAAGGGCAGGCAGGGCACGCCACGTTCGGGAGAATAGAAGAGAAGTGGGTTGGTAATGATTAGACGAAAGCTTTCTCCTTCTGGAAAGCGCGCGGCGAGGGGTTTGTCCCTTTTTTTTTTTTTGGTGGTCCCGGTTGGACTCGTTCGCTGCCAGGGCCACAAGCATGTCCTTTCAGGTAGGTAGTACGTAGATAGGTACATGCAGCAACCCATCGACCGCATGAAGGTCCGAAGGGACGGCAGCAGGCAGCAGATGATGGATGACCTCGAACGAAAGCGAAAAGGCAGGCGAGGCGGTGGCAGTGATGGAGTGCCCTGAAGACCCCAACGACGGCAGCCTGTCGAACTACACGAACACTACTTCAGGGGCAGGTACTCGTACCCCGAGGTAGCCCTCAAAGGTACTTGCATCTGAAAGGCAACCCCAGGTCAAGCAGGTAGGCGGGGTACCCTATACCCACTCGCTCTCACTTCCTTCGGCCTCGTCCCATCATTTCCTTTCACGCCCTCGTTAGGGTTGTTTCGTTTGGTAATTTGGCCGTGGATGGATGGATGTGTCGAATGTCACTGCCCCGGCCGTCTGTCTCCGCGGCGTCGGCGACCTGCCGAGGGGGGCAGCATTACAGGTAAGAACAGGTTGCCTCACCTTCCTTGCCTCACCTTTCCCTACAGGTCACAGGTTACAGGGCAGTCGGAGGGCCACGGTGGGACGCCTCTGCTGGAAGTTGCGGTGGAGGGAGGCACCAACACTGGAGGAAGTCGCCTGGCACGGCTTGCAGCGTGCAGCTTGCAGGTGCAGCAGCAGGAGCAGGAGCAGGAGCAGGGATGGGGGGGAGGCACGACCACGACCCAGATGCCAAGCCGGCTTGCTCAGATCTGTCAGGGCCCCTCCCCTTGCGCCGCACTGTGGGTACGCACCACGTTCTACCATGTCGGCACAGTGCCCGAGCCGAGCACGAGCCAACTTGCCAAGAAAATTTTGCCCCCCACTTGCGCCTGCTTGATTCACCTCGAGGTCCAGGTCCTGGTTCAGGTTCGGCAGCGACACTTGCTTGGTATGACCTTCTTCGGGCAAGTCCCGTTTTCGTCCCGTCTTTTCGTGTCCAGCATCCAGCATCCCCAGCGTCCTGCGTCCAGCCCGCCCTCATCAGCCTCGCAATGGCCTCTGTCTCGCCGTTCCGTCCCCGAACCCGTTCATGCCAACCCCATCCAACGTTCTGGCCAGGCTCTCCATGACTGCGCTCGCCGGACATTGCCCATTCCGCATTCCGCTTCCCGTGGCCGTCGTGCCGGGCAGCCCCAGCCTCATCTCGAACTCAAACCATCCCAACTCTACACCAAACTCGGCCACCCAACACCAGTCCAACCCAAACCAGATCAAACCCCTCGGACCAAGTCACTCGCTAGGCCGGCCACCTTAGCTTCAGACGGTGGTGATGCGGCACCAGTTGCGCACGCTAACTCGCCGGCACACTCATCGCTTGGGGTTCCCAACGCCAGCCGTGTCTCTATGTCATGTCCTTCCATCCATGACCAGGATCTCGACCAGGACCATGACGAGCGTTGGCGCGCTGTCGCTGCATTGCATTGGACTTCACCGCCCGCCCCAATTTCCCGTCTCACAGACTGGATTGCCAGGACCATCGCCGACCCCCTTCGTCTCCTCCCGTCTCGTCCATCATCACCTGTCATTACACCACAGCTGTTTACCTATACCTACACGTATGAGGCATTTCTTGGCATCCCGACATCCTGTACGGCTCGCTGCTCCCCAGTCAAGGTCCTGCCTGCAAGCTACGTTGCAACCGACCAATTGGTTCCCGTCCGGTTGATCGTCGACCCTCAGCCACGCTCCTTGCCTTGAACCAGTGTCGTCGCATGCCGGTGACAGATCACTTGGCACCACCGCGCCTCTCACCTCTCACCCCCCTCCTCTACGGAAGGGAACCCCTCTGGACCCCGCGCGGCGGACGTCCTGCTCATGACCAAAGCTCCTCGAGCTACACCATTCGAGTTCCGGTCCCCCAGTACTAGCCGCCAGAGCTAACGCAGCAAGGGGAGCTTTCTCGTGCATGCAGCAAGCTAACAAGCTGTCCCATCCCGAACCTCGTCCGCTCATCTCACCTCCTCTGCCTTTCCTTTCCGGGGAGGAACGTGAGGGGCAGAGGGGCCAGAGTGGTGGTAGAGCAAGTGAGGGGCATTGTCACGACACATGGATCGGTGTCTGTCTGCTTTCCGTGGGCGGCCTCCCCGGTCCGGAGCCTCCAACGTCCCCAACGCCCCCACTCTGACCCGGCATCTCCAGCGACCCTAGCGATGTCGCCGTCTCGTCGCGTCCCGTGGGCGCCGTAGCCGTGGATGGATGCGCGGCGACTGGCCACCAGCGTTCGGCTGTGGCTGTACGCAAACCTTCGCGCATCGGAGTCGCCTTGTGATCAAGACATAGACGTCATATCGGGCTGATCCCACCCCGAGCCACGTGCGGATCAACGATGATCCCTTCATCTTCCGACGACACCCCCTCAAGTAGCCGCCGGCTCGCGATAGGACCCAGCGCCGCCGTGATCCGTCATTTTGATACTGACCGCCAGACGCCACGTCCACTGCAGCGAGCTGGCCTGTCACAGCAGCATGAAACCCGCAACAGCGGCCTGCCCTTGATCTACACATTGATAGGCACTGGACCACCGCATCAGCGCATCTGCAGGTGCCACAGCAAGCCGCTTATGACGACGACCCTTGGCATGTCTCGCCGTCAAGCTCCTCGCCCGCAGCCACCCACCCGGAACCCAGCTGTCAACCGCATGCTTAGGTCCTGAGAATTTAGCGGCCGCTGCCCCGAGGACACCATGCGATGTTCCCGCCGTGCATGATACCCAGCCGTCTGTCGACTCACTTTGGCACATGCATGCCGATGCCCAACCATGCTATGTAGTGTAAGCCGCCTATCGGTAGCCCGGACCTGGCCTGACCGGTCGAAAGCACCATCCCAACAAAAAGGATACTGCGTCTGTGCCCGGCGGCTTTGCCGTCTTGTCATTCCGGGCGGCGGTGAGGCTGCAGGACGCATGGACGTCCTTGCAGGCGGGCGCGGCGACGGACAGCGGTTTCTTGCGGGCCAAGCATTGCCCTGGAGCTTCCTGCCCGTGTCGTCATTGCTGAGGGGGGCCCGGATCCAGCCCCGGAATGACATTTCGAGCTCGTGCGTCGCTGGCTGTGCCTGTGCTGCTCTCGAATAGTAGGTTGCGCAGGCGAATCAAGATGCCTGGAAGGGCACGTTTCGAGCCCGAGGCGAGCGACAGGGGGCTGATAACCAGCCGTGGTATCGGGTTGTCAGACGAGATCCCGAAGGAGGTCAGACTGAGTAATGCTGCTGTGCGAACTTCCAGCCTCCGAAATTTCGCCAGTGTTGTGGTTGTGATATCTTGGGCATTAGGTTCGACCGGCTGGGGCTACTCACTCTTGACGGGCAATGCAATGACTCAGAGCTCACATCATGTTCGCAGCTCATTCGTAATGTTACGCCTACGGGAGGTAGCCGCCGGAGTTGTGACTGGCTCGTCCTTTTGGTTGCAGACGCGTCAACCTTCGCGGCGAGAGAATTCAGATTCTTTTGGTCATCGGTCGGGGCCTGTGACACACAGCGGCGCTGGTATTTGCTCCCTCGTGACAACACGTGTCGATATCAAATCAGTACGGATATCAGCTGTCATGTATTGATCGCCACAATGTGCTGGACAGGGAGGCGATTACGAAGATGGTATAGCTCGAGACACAGCCATGTGGCTCCCTCCAAGATGTCGTAATTCAAGGAGAGCACGCAAAACACGGGGAATCGTAGATGGGGGCTGGGCTCCACATCGACGCGCACCTTTGGCTTTATTTTCCAGTCTTACAGCTCACCGAGGTGCTCTCGGTGGCCTGCCCCGGGGATGCCTCGTACTACACCCAGGGTTTTCTGTGTACCCTGAGTCGGCTTACCTCCCTAATACCATAGTGCTTATCCATGTGTATCGTGTAGTGCAGCTGACTTGAGCCGTGTTGAGAAACAAGGCTCAGGATATGCACTGTGACACAAGTCCATCGTTGCTTCGCGAAGAGTAAGTAGTAGTAGACCGCGACTAACGTCAGGCAACATACGAGATGCATGGCCAGAAACGAGTCACAGAATGTGGCCAAGGGACATTATCGAGTACGCACGCCAAGCCAAGTCAAAGCATTGTTGCTAGCTGCCTCTTACTTCCAAGCCGTGGTATCCATGTCTCGCTCCCGGATCATCTCGACAACATAAAAAATGCACAGCTGTTCGCCGTCCGGCAGCATGACCTATGCAGCGCCAGAAAACACGAACTCCCTTCCCAGCACTAGCTCGTCTCGTTCGACTGCTTCTGCTCTCCGTCGAGGGCCGTCTCCTCCGGCGGCCCGTCGGCCTGCTTCGTCTCACCCGTAGCTTCCCCGTCTGCACTCGCTTTGCCCTTCGACTTGTCCTTAGCGGCTTCGCCCAGCCTCGTCACCAGATCCGCGAACCGCCCCTTTCCCTCATTAGGACCCGGCCCGTGCCCGCCCGTGCCGTCGACAACGTTCGCCACGGTCCGATAGTTCTCCCGCTCCTTCACGAAACGCGTCAGGTACATGGTCGGCTTCCTCGCCGGGTTCGACATGATCCGTTCCACCTCCTCCTCGTACGCCCGGTCGTAGACGTTAAAGTCCGCATTCGTCGGCGACTCGGCCACCGTATCGGCCGTCGGTGGGTCCCCGAACTCGTCCCGCGACCCGGTCCCGATGCCGAGGAACAGCGGTTCCAGCTCCGTCAGAAGCTCCGGCTGCGCCTCGGGGCGGGGTGACGCGCTGGCGCCGCCATCGTCGTCGTCGCGGCGACTGGAGTTATGGCGGGCGATGAAGTTGCGGCGGCGCTGAATGAGGGCCTCGATCTCCTCGGCGCGTGCGCGGGCTTCGGCCGGGTCAAAGTCGGGCTCCAGGATGCCAGCGCTGCCGGAGTTTGCGGCCTTGGCGGTGTTCTCGGCACGGTGGCGGGCGAGAATGGCTTTGAATTTTTGGATGGCCTTCATGACGCAAAGGAGATGGTTCATCTTCCTGGTGAAGGCGCGGTTAAGTTCAAGCTCGTTGGGGGGATCGACGAGTTTCGCACAATTGTCGTCTTGCGAGAGCAGCGGGTCGGCGCCGTCTTTGGTGACCCAGGGGTGTTGCTGCGATGGTCAGCGTCTGATACGGAGCGACGGGGTGGGTGCGTGCTTACTCTCAAGTCGGACATATTGATGCGGTTCTGAGGGTCTTTTTCGAGGACCTTACTCAAGAGGTCTGTCAGGTGAGGATTCTCGTCTTCTGGCACATCGTGGGCGTCGTTCTTGATGGCTTCGTATATTTCCAGCACGCCATCGTGACTGAAAGGCAGCTTGCCATATCGCAGGCAGAACAGAGAAACGCCCATAGACCAGATATCGGCCGCCTTGCCGGAGACATCGCCGTGGCGGGCCACGCAGAGCTCAGGGGGGAGGAAGGCAGGTGAGCCAGCCGACTTGGCCGTCATCATCCTGTCGGGTTTCTCGAACATTTCCGAGACGCCAAAGTCGACGACCTTGAGCACCTCGTCTTCGGTGAGGAGCAGATTGTCGGGCTTGATGTCGCGGTGAATGACGCCTTGAGCATGAACTAGATTCTTGTTAGTCTTGAACGTAGCGTCTCGAGAAAGGATGCGAACTCACGGTACTCAATGCCAAGGATCAAATCGCGGAACCAGCATCGGCAGCACTCCTCGTTGTAGGGCGTCGCGGTTTCGCCCAGACCGACCTTCATGACCACGCCCTTGTTACACATCTCCAATACCATGTACAGCGAGTCCTCTTCGGGATCGTCGAGGACTTCGATCAGCTGAACGAGGTTTGGGTGGTTCAGCTTCTTCATGATGGCGATCTCCTCGCGGATGAGAAAGAGAGCATCATTTTCGTCGACAACGGAAGATCCGCTGAGGGAGCCAAAGGCCGTCGCAGGGGGCGATAGGGGACCATTGAGGCCAGAGCGGGAGAAGCGTTGGGGGCGGCGAGGGCCCTGGCGGAGCATGCTCGACTGGATGCGCTTGCGGAGTCTGGCTTTGGAGAATTCTTTGACGGCCTGGGCAAGATGAGTGAGAGGAACCGTGGCAGGAGGGCCGGAGAAGACTGACATATTCAGTACCGAACTGGTCAGTAGCCAGGTGGACTGCGCCGTAGGAGCCACGGCCGATCTCCTCCTTGATGATGTACTGGTTGATACGATGATGGCTCTGACCCTCGTCGCCTTCGCCCGGGTACTCTGTGCGGGCATCGAGGGTTTCCTTGACCTCACGATGAGCAGAGGGTGTCCGACGGTGATGGCGCATGGGGCTGTGGTAGCTCTTGGTGTGTGCCGTGGGTTCGGATCTGCATTGGATGATAAAATGTCACATCAGATCAGGATCTCGAGCGTGGTGGAGATGGCGGGGGAGGCAGTGCATGGCATGCAGCCCTACGGTGCCGCGCGCCGCACAGGGTGCGTGAAGCTGAGACCAGGACAAGACATGGGATTCGCGAGAAGGCAAACATACATGTGGGGGGCCAGCTCCGGACGAGGCTCGGCGTCTGGGCCCTCATCGCTGTGGATGGCGATCTCTGGCGATGACAGGCTTGCCGCCGGTAGCTCAGGTTCGGCCATGGTTAGGGAGTGGGGTGCTGGTGAAGATAGAGGAGGAGGAGGAGGAGGAGCAAGATGAAGAGAAAGGTCGGGTAGGTGTGACGAGGGTCAGCGGGGTGAAAACAACGTCTACGATTGCAGTGATATGAGGCGAGGAAAAAAGTACGCGTGTCGCTGGAACCGGGGTGAGAAAAGAGAATGGCGAAGGTCGAGGGTTGAAGGCCTCAATACGTGACTCTGAAGCTGCCGAACCGAGTGTGAAAGAAAAGGGAAGCAAGGCTGTCGCGATGCCAACGCGATGAAGCCTGGATCCCCAGCCTTCGGTCGCGGGCAGCTGAGCTCACTTCAGCTCCTCCTGCTGCTGCTCGTCTGACAGGGCGCCTGGGACTCAGTGAGAGGAGAGAGCTACCCGGCTCTGGGCTGGGATTGGGCGTCGCTGCTGTGACCGACTCGATGGTCTGCCCCTCACCTCAAAGCCCTGGGGGGAGCCGACACCCCACCCAGATTCGTGCCCCGCGCTGCCATAAGGGGGGGTCGGCCAGCGTCCAATTAGCGTAGCACGCTGGTGGACCCCGGGGTCAACCCAGACCGGCCCTGACCGAAGCCAGACCCCCTTCCACCTAGCGCGCTTGAGCTCAAGCTGTCTCGGTCTCGGTCGCGGTAGTCCCCTGATGCCCATCTTCAACTCCATCACGAACTGCGTCCGCGGCCAGCCTTGCGCCAACTCGCCCCATTGACCTATACTACACCCATTACAACCACCAGACCTTCGGATAGAGAACTCTGCTGCCCAGACCACCGAGCAGCCCGGCAGCAACCTCACTCGACCACGTCGCCCGGGCTTCCTGCCCATCACCACATTCCTACCGCCATCATGCCTGTCTACTCCATATACATCTTCGACCGACACAGTACGCTGCACTCTGCTCTCGTCCTCTTGTCTACCGCCTGCTAACCCACTGCAGCGGAGTGCGTCTACTCCAAAGCCTGGCTCCCACCGCCCTCTCGACCCCTCTCCCAATCCTCCACCTCCACCTCGGGCGTCCAGCAACAACCACCGCCGCCGCCGGCCCCCGTCTACGCACACCACCACGCCTCCTCCAGCGATGACGCTAAGCTCGTCTTCGGCACCGTCTTCTCCCTGCGCAACATGGCCCGCAAGCTCGGCGGCGACGACGACGCCTTCATCTCCTTCCGCACCGCCACCTACAAGCTGCACTACTACGAGACCCCCGCCAACCTGCGCTTCGTCATGCTGACCGACACGGGCGCCCTGAGCATGCGGAACGTGCTGCACCAGATCTACATCAACCTCTGGGTCGAGTACGTCGTCAAGAACCCCCTGGCCCCCGTCGAGCACAAGGGCGGCGCCGGCGTGCGGAACGAGCTGTTCGAGCTCGGGCTGGACCAGTTCGTCCGCGGCCTGAGTTGAGGCCTGGCTCTTGTGTGTGCGCATGCGTGCGTGCGTGCGTGTTGGACGGCAGCGAGACGGGGGCATTCACCCATGGCGCCTGGGTGCTACGAGATCACGATCATCTTGACATCGGCGGCGATAGAATCTTAGCGTATTTTCTTCCTCATTCCACATAGAGGCGTGTACAATCACCATACCTTACCTGCATCCTCCTCTGCCGTGCTCTACCTCTCATAGTGCGGCAAGGCACCTGCTAGTCTGGGATGACAACCGGGCGAAGTACACGGGACCGACACAGCCGCTCCCCTCGGACGACCAATGCTCTTCGGTGGCCGTGATGATTTTCGAGCTTGCGTCGGGGACTATCGCCCTGACTGGATCTACTAGCCTCTGACAGCCAACCCTGCACACACCCTGTGCATTGTTGTAGAATAGAACAGGAAAACCCTCTCATGCTGCCGGCGTCAGCTTGGGTGGGCCGGCTGCTTTGCGAGGGCCCTGCACGACGCTTGAGAGATGTACTTACAACGACCAGTTTGTTGCATTAAACAGCACAAGCGTTCCTGCCGCTCTTGAGTGTTGACTTGAACTTCCACAACACCGCGGCGCCACGATTGATCAAAGTTTGCCGCCCAGAGGCTGTTGAAGAACTTTACCAGCTGCAGCCTTTTTAACTGCGCACTCTCCCATTCTTGCCTTGTTTCTGATTCTCTCCCACAATTCCACACAGAAGCAAAGCAGCCGGAGTTGCACACCAGATAACATGACCGCCCTTAACCACGAATACCGACAGAAATCCCCGTCCTAGCCATTACAAGCCCAGGAAATAGCCGACCAGCATATCTGGGAACCAGTTTCGCTTCGATCACAAGTTATTCTAAGCCTTGTTAGCCATGTGTCAGGTCAGTTTGGCATCTGTGAGTCACCTTTCCGTACGTCTGATGCCCCGTCTGGAAACGATTGGCCTTGAAATTGTTTCTTGGAGAAGACGCCGAGTGGCTGGAGATGACTTCGAGGTGCCGTTCAAGGGCCGTGGCAGAGGCAGGTGCTATTTCGTTGGCAGAGGGGAGACCGAACGAGCGGGAGGCGAACCTGACAGGGCAGCGTTAACCAATGACGACAATCTTCAACGCAGTGGATGGGAGATCACCTGAATGGCGAGATGACCGAACCATGCGAGTACTGAGGCCGTCGATGTCCCTAGAATATAATTCCGTGTAAGGGAGTCAGCCGAAGCCGACGCACGGGGTGGTCCCTTGTCCTGTCGGTAGGGATCATAGCTAGTCATCACAGGGCCCTGAACCCTCTCAGATAGTCTTTTTCCCCATGAGGAGAACCACCCAGCTTTAGGGATCGTTTGCCGCTGCCGATGATGAGACCGAGCGCACAAGGCAACTGCCCACGCAAGTCTGAGGCGATCACGCGGAACGGCTCTGAGGAGGAGAGGAAAGACAGCAAGAAGAGTGTCAGCAGCGGATGTGGAGGTGTGATGATGGAGAGGCCTCATATTACCGAGCGGAACGAAGGGCTGTAGAAGGCTGGCCGAAGTAGATGGAGCAGCCAGAATCCTTTGTCACATCAGCTAACAACTGTGCAGCATCCTCAACGCACCATGTTGATGCTGCCAAGCAGCAGCTGCGCGGCGGGACCGTGGTTCTGATCCACGAAGCTCTCGGCGGCCGGCAAAGTCGGAAATGGGAGAGAACAAGACAAGAAAACGAAGGCAATGCAACAGCAATGGGGTGAAGAATGGCGAAGGAGAAGGAGAAGAAACACCAGTCTTGAAGTTGGGCTTCGGCTGGTTCAGTACTACAGCCTACGTAGATCGAGCCTTCTTCTGGTCCTGCGCGATCCGCCGCCGGGGAAGCAGCATTTCGGCGAGCTCTTCGTACAAGGAAACACCGATCACGAGTGGCCTACCTCCCTTGACGCACAACCTGGGCAAACTTGCCAGATAAAAAGCCCAAATTTGGCAAGAAATACGGAATGGATTATTGCAGGCAGGTTCGAAGCAAATTCATAAGCCCCTTCGTTCTTTCCTCTCCGCGAACCCAGAGCGTACAACCAGGCCGCGCCTGATGACGACACCACGTCTATTTTGAACTGAGCCTGTCGTTACTGCTTGCGGATAGCCCTTCCTCGTTGCAAGCTGGTTGCACTCTCTGCGACAAGGGGGAGGAGGGGACGTTGGAGTAGCTTCATGGTATGGGCGCAGAATCTCCGTCCTCACTTCCAGCACCATTTGGATGACACCGAATGTCGCAGCTTCCTACGAAGCTAGATTTGAAGATGAGGGCATGCCATGCTGCGTGTGCATACTGTCCCTGATCTGACAGGTTAATGTTCCCTCAGGCTAAAAGCAGGGAGAATTCGTCTTCGTACAGTCCTCCTGCCTGACTTGGTGGTTAAGGTACCTACCTACCTACCTAGTTGGCGACACCTCCGACCCATCAACTTCCTCCGTGAACAACTTAGACATGTGGCATTGACACCTGGATGGAACATTCCTCGCAATGGAAAGTCCACCGTTCAGTATGCAGAGATGACCGCCACCTCGCAACTGACTGATCTACTTCTTTGAGGGTCCGATATCAAGCTTTCGGGATATTCCACTACAGAAATGCTTTAACTCTCGACGGGCAATGGGGACTTTATACTGAGGTACCTATGTAAGCCAAGCCATGAAGCCGATTCAGGGATACTTAGTCGGCTCAGGCTCAAAGCAGCGAGGCTCTAGGCCGTATCTACTCTATACAGAGCTTGGTATAACCTATCTCTGAGGCTCTTACAACAATAGCGTAGATTCACTCTTGTCGAAAGGGAGACTGAGTGGCTTCCTCATCCTTACAGTGCCAATCATGTCCATGAGCGAACGGAAAGTCCCAGATGTAAGCCGTTCGTGTTACACAGCAGGTCAGCCTTGCCATTTTCTTCAGCACCTAGTTCTGCATCATACCGATACCCTCGCCGCGGAATTTGCATGTCACATCGACGCCAGGCACAGTGACTGCGAAGACAACCAGTTCTGGGCCAAGGCGAGGGCCCCTTCGGCTGAGACACGACATGTACACGGTTGGCAAACAAGTGGGCTTGAGAAGGTCGATGTTTTAACCGATGACATCTGCCTGCTGCGAGCATTTCGACTCACTTTTGCTCGACCGCCCTCCCCCAGGCATTCTCGAAACTCTGCTGGCTGTCGACGACGACGACGCTCTCATCGCCCAGCGCCGACACGGTCCTCTCCTGACTCTGAGCGGCCTGTACCTCGCTCTCCTTGGCGTCCGCCACGCCCGTCGCGAGGTTCTGATCCCTCATGACCTCGTTCTCCCAGTTGCTACTGTACACGACGGCCGCGAACCCCTCGAGGTCGCGCACCCGTTCCATCTCCCTGAGATACTCGTTCGGCATGCCGTTGCCGATCAGGTGCGCCTGGCGGGTCAGGACCGACAGGATCCGCGGCAGCTGCACGACCTTGGTGGTCCGCAGCGCCGCGGCGTCCTCGTCCTCCGGCAGCCTCGTGCCGAGCGGCGCGCCGCCGACGAGCACGGCCTCCGCCGACGGCCCCGCCAGGTCGTCGTCGCCCTGCGGGGGCAGCTCGAACGCCGTGGTGGCGACCCTCCGGTCCACGAGCTCCGAGAAGCCCGAGTCGAGGAGCTCCGTCAGCACGTGCGTGAAGGCGGGCGACTCGATGAGGTCGGACGTCTCGTCTAGCAGCCGCCGCAGCGACGCCGACGCCGACGCCTGCGCGCCCAGGTCGACGATGCTGCCCTCCGCCGCCTCCTCCAGGATGCCCGACTCGCGGATGACCTCGTCCTCGCTGGCCCGCTCGGGCAGCAGGTACTTGAGCCAGGCGCCGTTTTCGCGCCTCGCCTCGCGCGTGCCGCCCTCGACAATCTTGCGCACGTCGAGGGTCAGCTCGGCGAAGCGCTGGAAGGAGAGGAGGTCGCGCGGGCTCATCTGGCCGAAGACCTGGCGCACGGCGTCCTCGACGCGGTCGCTGAGGTCGCGCCAGCCGCGGTTGAGGAGCCACCAGCTGAAGGCGAGGTATTTGCGGTTCGTGTCAAAGTCGTTGCCGTAGGCGTGGTCGGGGCTGTCGTCGTCGTTGTTCTCGAGGCTGATGGGCGCCGAGGCGGCACCGCCGGCCGCGAGGGAGACGACGCTGGAGAGGTAGCTGCGGCGGCCGAGGAGGTTGAGTTGGACGCGGGTGAGCATGGTGAGGAGGGCGAGGGTGTAGAGGAGGGTGAAGGAGCGGGTGATGGCTGTGCGGGTCGGGTCAGGTTAGCCGCGAGCGACACGGTTCGGGGGCTGTGGGATTGACTTACAGCTGATGGTCAGATCGTCCCAGAGCTGCCTCTTGGTCTTCCGGGCCTTCTGGTTTTGCGACTGGCTCGCGACCCCTCCGTCCTGCGTGCCCTCGGGCTGCTGCTGCGGCGGGACGGCGATCTGGCTCGCGTGCACGCCGCTCTCGCTCTGCGCGCTGCTGGGCGCGACGCTGCTCCTCCCGTCATCCTCGGTCAGAGTCGTGTCGGCGATGCTCGGCGCGCCGGCCTGGCCTCCGTTCGCCACCCCGCCGGCCTTCTGGCCCTTCATCGTCTGGATCTCGTACGTGATCCTCTCGGTGTCCAATGCCTCGAGGATGTTGGTGGTGGCTGTCGGGAGCAGCGCCAGCACTGTGAATGTGCAGTCCTCCTGGTTCTGCTCGAAGCGGCGGCGCAAGTTCTCCTTGGCGATGCGATCGCTGCTCATACGCTCGCGCGCGTCGCTGAGCTTGGAGAGGACATACTGGGTGGCGACGTAGCCGGCGCCTACGATGCCGACGCCGACGGCGAGGGGCGTGCGGTTGCGGTTGAACCACCGCCGTGTTGCGGCAAACATGACCGTGGTGGGCGTTGGGGTGGGTGCTGGGGCGGGCGTGCGAGCTGTGGCTCACGTCAGGCCCGATATCGCGATTCCTATGTTGGGCTCAGAGCAAGACGAGATGCGCGGGATTGGTGGGACGGTATATGGCGATGGTGAGATGGCAGCGATCTTGAAGATCTCGTTCATCAAAGTCGATTCTCTCAATCACATGTCATGCAATGGAGCTCCTTGTCGGGTTTGACATGGATGTCGCGAGGTGATGATGAAGTGGTCGTATGGCCCGTCGGTGACCCGTACGGTAGCTCCAATGCCCTTACCTCGGCCCAGCCACATGTGGCTTGTGGAATGCCACTAACGATCGATTAGCCGGGGCGGGCTGAGATGATCCCTGCCTCATCCGATTTTCGACTGCCCACCTCCAAACCACCAAGGATGGACGGCTCTCACCAACTACAGTACATGCAGCCATGCCCCTTTGGATCGTTCCTCGTGCTATGTTCGCAAACGGCTGCGCATTAACGAGTCACCGCATGCCAGCTTCACCATCCAGGTTAGCCTTGGGAAGCGTCAAGGTTACATCCGCCAATGTCAACGAAGCCTTGTGTCGCCGTGGTTCGAAGTGCCATCATGGTCCAGACTGCGTAGCTGGCTGGTTGTAATAATATCCCAGCGTGTGCTTGGGAGGTGCTTGGTTTTGAAGTCTTAAGAAAGCCAGCTTCCAATCTGATTGAGTGGCAATAAGCCCGATGAGTTGATCTGGGCTGTCCATCTACCTTTCTTCGCTACAAGCCATCGCCTTTGGGTTTGTTTTTTACGGAGCTGTTCGCCAGGGGCTTAGGGACATCAATCAGACAGCTCAAGCGCCACAATGATGGTCTCAAAAATAGTCAACTTCGATCATATTGAATTCCCTTGTCAACGTCTGCAGCTCTCTGTTCAGCGGTTGATGTGGTGACTCCCGACCATATGAGGGCCTCGTCTCATTCTCATGAGCACAATCAAAGATTGACGATGGACTGAAAGCAGGAAAGACCTTGATCTCAGAGTGCACGACTGGGAGTCCAATTCAGGCAGCACGAAATGTAACACGAGGTAATTCCTCGTTTGGCATCAAGACCCAGCAAGAGTGCCATGGCCAAGCTGCCCCTGCTCTGTTGCCCGACCAGGTGCCAAGGATCGACATACCCACCGTGGTGGCCACACACCCACAGGGCGGGGCCCAAGGTGACAGACAGGCAAGTCAGGCACCACCACACTACACCACACACCCACCATGCCACACCGCACCCTACCGCACCCTGTCGCACCACTGGCACAAAAGACCGCCGTACGCACGTGACGTCGACTGGGCCTGGGGAAGCAACTCGAAAAAACTGCCTGCCCGATCTCCAGGCCCGCACAACAACACCACCTTGCAGAGGGAGAGGGAACTGCGCGAAAGACCCGTCCAGATCCGAGCCATAACTCCAGCGCGTCGCCCGGTGCTCGCCGTTTCGTTCTGCACTTCCCTTCACTCCCCCATCACAGTTGCCCATCATGTCGGATCCCAACTCGACCGAGGCCGAGAAGAACGTATGTCGCTCCCCCGCCATTTTCTCACCACCACCCACGCCGTGCAGTGCGCCCCTCTTTGCCCCGCGATCCCAAAACTGACCATGCCGCCCTGCACCCTTAGATCGAGATATGGAAGGTCAAGAAGCTCATCAAGAGTCTCGAGGCCGCGCGCGGCAATGGAACGAGCATGATTTCTCTCATCATTCGTACGTAACGGACCAGAACCCCCCCTACGTCATTTTTTCCCTCGGACCACACATGGCTAACTCCTCTGTCTGACAGCGCCCAAGGATCAGGTCTCCCGCGCTGCTAAGATGTTGGCTGAAGAATACGTACGTCCCCGAGCCCACCAGCCTATCGTCGCGACTGGTCGCTAACCCGAAGCCTCAGGGTACCGCCTCCAACATCAAGTCGCGAGTCAACCGACAGTCTGTCCTCTCCGCCATTACCTCGACCCAGCAGCGTCTCAAGCTCTACAACAAGGTCCCCCCGAATGGCCTGGTCGTCTACTGTGGTGAAATCCTGACCCAGGAGGGTAAGGAGCGCAAGGTCAACATCGACTTCGAGCCCTTCAAGCCCATCAACACGTCCCTGTACCTCTGTGACAACAAGTTCCACACCGAGGCCCTGTCCGAGCTCCTCGAGTCCGACCAGAAGTTCGGCTTCATCATCATGGACGGTAACGGTGCCCTCTTCGCCACGCTCAGCGGCAACACCCGAGAGATCGTCCACAAGTTCTCCGTCGATCTTCCCAAGAAGCACGGCCGTGGTGGTCAGTCCGCCCTTCGTTTCGCCCGTCTTCGTGACGAGAAGCGCCACAACTACGTCCGCAAGGTCGCCGAGCTGGCTGTCCAGAACTTCATCACCGCCGACAAGGTCAACGTCGCTGGTCTCATTCTGGCCGGTTCCGCCGACTTCAAGAACGACCTGAACGCCTCCGACCTGTTCGACGGCCGACTGCAGACCAAGGTCATCAAGGTTGTCGACGTGTCGTACGGTGGCGAGAACGGTTTCAACCAGGCCATCGAGCTGTCCTCCGAGACCCTGGGCAACGTCAAGTTCATCCAGGAGAAGAAGCTCATCGGCAAGTACTTCGAGGAGATCAGCCAGGACACCGGCCGCATCTGCTACGGTATCGAGGACACCCTGAAGGCCCTGGATCTCGGCGCCGTCGAGGTCCTGATCGTCTTCGAGAACCTCGAGATCACGCGCTCGGTTCTTAAGGACAGCGAGGGTGCCGAGGTGATCATCCACACCACCAAGCAGCAGGAGACCGGCGACCGCTCGCAGTTCATGGACAAGGCGACTGGCCAGGAGATGGACATTGTCAGCCAGGAGTCCTTCCTCGAGTGGGTCGCAGAGCACTACAAGGACTTCGGTGCCACCCTCGAGTTCGTCTCGGACAGGTCGACCGAGGGCAACCAGTTCGTCAAGGGCTTCGGTGGCATTGGCGGCCTCCTCCGCTACAAGGTCAACTTTGAGCAGCTGGCCGATTTCGATGATGATGATGATGATTACTACGACGATTGACCGACCGAATCCCCTAGCGGGGGATCGACTCAAGTGTCAACGTCCCTGCCTGATGACGGGAAGGAGTTCAACCTGGGCGCCAGCAAACCCGAGCCAGAGCCAAGCACCAGTGTCGCGCGTCGAGGCATGACGACTGGGTCGCTGAAGCGACTGGCTCCGGGCCACCAGACGGCGCGCCCGAGCCCGCTCCGCACTGTCATGATGGCCACTTGAGTCACGAACAGCGAGATTGGAGGTGAGTTGGGGCGAGAGATCACGCTTCGGGTGAGATTCGGCAGCTGACATGGTCCAGATGCATCTGCCTCTTTGTCAAGTCGAGATAACCCAACGCTTACACCTCAAGCGACTGATGATTAGGGGTGCGGTAGGGTTGACGATGACGTCTACTACAGACTAGCCGCGTCGTTGAATAGGGGCAGCTAGGAAGATAGACCAGTCGTCTTGTGCATCAGAGTCGTTTACTCCAGACAAACCACGTGCCGAGTGATGACCGTGTCTTGCTTCGCCGATGTTACGTTCTGGAGATGTCCCAATGTCGGAACATGAGCGTTGAGGTGAAATTCTTTGGCGGACAAGGTCCCTGAGCTATTACTAGTTCTCACAATAACAATATGCTGCTGTGGGTGCCCTCATTTTATCTTCGGTACACGGCGCGGAGCTCACGAACGTCTTGCGCGTAGTCCATCAAGAGCCAGTATTTCTTTCGTTGCAGATTATGCTTCTCATGTCGTTGGGCAAAGACATACATGGGTTCCATCTGCACAGACCATGCATGCCAGAGGTGCAACCAACTCACACCTAACCAACCGTACCGCCTGAGCAGGTTCGCCCGGTGCATATCGCCAGGACTTCGCTGCCTCTTTGAACAGTTTCGATTACAAGAGGATGTTTGCGAGGCAGGTCTTTCGTCCCCTGCCGGTTCTTGCATCGCGAGGGCTCCCCTCCCTATCAAGTTTCATGTCGCGTTCTGGCCCAGCGTCCTTACATGCATACTCAATCACCGCAACGCCATTCCAGCCACGCAAGTTTCCCTCCAATGGTTTCGAAATCATCGATCCATCCGACAGAGTTGAGGAAGAGCGGCTGCCTTTCTACAACCAGGATGATTACTATCCTATGAGAATAGGTCAGGTCATCCTGGACCGCTACCAGGTAGTCGCGAAGCTCGGGTTCGGAACAAGCTCAACAGTGTGGCTTTCTCGTGACCTGAGGTAAAATACGCATGATTGCCATGTCCTGGTGGAATGAACTTTACTAAAGGGCCACCAATTCTGCACAGAGAACAGAAGTATTGGGCGCTCAAAATCCACATCAACGGCCTGAAGCGCAACCAGGAGCTTGAGGTTTACCAGCACCTGGCTGGCGTCAAGCTCGAGGAACCCCTGGGCCAGGAATACGTTCGGGAACTGGACAGTTCCTTCAAACTGAAGGGACCCCACGGCGAGCATGATGTTTTTGTCATGACGCCGCTCGGAATGAGCTTGAGGTCTTTCCAGGAGATGCAGATAACCGGGGTCTTCCAAAAAGATCTGGTCGTGAGTGCTCTCAACCAAGTACTTCTAGGACTTAGATATCTTCACGAGGCGGGCGTTGTGCACACTGGTAAGTCTGCGAGTCTTTTCGGGAACAATATCCGTCTGACTGGCATCAACAGACCTTCATTCGGATAACCTGCTCATTGCTCTCACGGATGACTCGATCTTATCTACCGTAGAGGAGAATGAGATCCACAAACCATCACCACGGAAGCAGATTGGTGACACGGTCATTCAGGTCTCCCAGTATGTATTGGGAGGCGCCGGGGCGCTCACCATCTCGGATTTGGGCCATGCTCGGATCGGCCGCGAGCACCAAGGGAACGCCATGCCGGTGCCATACCGAGCACCCGAAGTCATTCTCAACATGCCGTGGGGAAGTTCCGTGGATGCCTGGAGCATCGGACTCCTGGTATGAACTCCTGGCCCTGCATTGGATTGTCCATGCCCTCCGATTCTAATGCTCTCCGCGCCCCAGGCCTGGGATCTTCTTGAAAAAGAAAAGCTCTTCCGCGTCTACGACCGGGATTCGAGAGAGAAGAATGACGCATGTCATCTTGCAGCCATGACAGCCCTTCTGGGCCCGCCACCACCCGAGTTCCTCAAGAGGAGCAAGGAGACCAGCAGATATTGGAACGAAGACGGTAGGCAGTCGCACTGAAACCAGCTCTCGGAGTCACTGCCATTGCTAACAAGTGGTCTCCCCAGGGCAATGGAAGGGGCCTGTCCCCTTGCCATCCCACGGAAATCTCGAGTCTCTCGTGACCTCTTTGGTCGGAGAAGAGAAGGATATGTTCCTGAACTTCGTGCAATGCTTCCTCTGCTGGCTTCCCGAAGAGAGACTGACGGCCCTGCAAGGCTACTGTCACCCTTGGCTGCGAGGCAAAGATTGGTGAATAGCAACATCTAGGGGCACGCGGTATAGAAAGGATCAATGAATGGGAGGCACCTGTTTGACTGGGTGAAGAAATCTCTCTGGGGGGATGCTGAAGCTTACTCTGCAACCACGGTGCGAATCACCAACTCGGGATGCTGAATCTATAGCCTAGATACGACCCGAAATAGACAATAGCATCTAAAAGCCATAATAAAAGCCAATGAGCATAGCGAAAGCGTTTGAGGAGCTGGTCGAGGGGGCTTATTGACCGTCACAGCACATTTAGAGACAGGCACTGACCCGATCGGGACTAGCGTCTCCAAATCGCGTTTCTGGAGCCAAATGCTAGGTAGGAGCACTTCACAGTCTCAACTTACCTTCTTCCGCGTCGCTTTCACCTAGGTATCCTCCACCTCCATATTCATCTCTACCCCGACGAAAGAGACCCAATCCTATCACGCCATGCGCTAGAACTGCGCTCCTCAACATGTCGACACATCGCAACGGCACGGCTAACGGTGCCAACGGCGCCTACGCGACGCCCACGAGCAAGCGATTCTCCGACATCCCCTCCGCCATCGATGTGCCAGTCCACGGCGAGGCTGAAGACGAAGCTGTCGAGATCGACCTCGAAGCCCTTTTCGACGACCCTACCGAAGTCTGCACACTGCTCGAGAATGAGCGAGCCGCACGCACCTACTGGATGACGGTGGCTCTGGCCTACGCGAAGCAGAAGAACATTGACCATGCCATCGAGATGCTGGTCCGCGGTGGGAACTCCATGCGCGACAACACACCCCGCGAGAAGCTCAGCCTGATCGGGTGCCTCTGCTGGATGTACCTGTGGAAGGTCCGCGAGGCCCCGCGACTGCCCCCCGACGGCGTTCCCGCGAGCGAGGCCAAGACCAAGGAGCACTACCTCCAGCTCGCAACCTCGACACTCAACGACGCATCCCGCATCAATCCCGCCTTCCCGCCCCTGTTCCTCGCCCGCGGCGTCCTGCAGCTTCTGCGCGCCTCTCTACAAATCCCCAAGGCGACCGGCCTCGGCAAGCTGGACAACGAGAAGGCCGATCTGCTGCGCGCCGCCCTCAAGGCCTTCGAAGACGCCATTCGGGTGTCCCAGGGCAAGAACATGCTGGCCGTCATGGGCAAGGCGAGGGCTCTGTTCTCGCTCGGGAAGTACCCCGAATCGCTGGCCTGCTACCAGGAGGTGCTCGGCAAGATGCCCGACCTTGTCGACCCGGATCCGAGAATCGGCATTGGCTGCTGCTTCTGGCAGCTCGGATTCAAGGACGACGCCAGGAGCGCCTGGGAGCGCTGCCTCGAGATCAACCCGGAGCACAAGGTCGGCAACATCCTGCTCGGCCTGTACTACCTCGACTCGAGCGGCCACGTCCCGACGAACAGCCCCGAGTTCATCCGTCTGTACAAGAAGGCCATGACCGAGTACACGCAAAAGTCGTTCAAACTCGACAAGAACATGCCCCTCACGTGCGCCACCTTCGCCAACTACTTCCTCTCCCGCAAGCAGCTGGGCACCGTCGACACGCTCGCCCACAAGGCCATCCAGTACACCGACGTCAACGCCATCGCCAGTGACGGCTGGTACCTGCTGGCCCGGAAGGAACACCACGAGGGAGATGCCAACAGGGCTAGCGACTTTTACCGTCGCGCCGACGATGCCAGGGGCGGTGCTGACCGTGGGTACCTGCCGGCCAAGTTCGGCGCTGCTCAGCTGTCCGTGATGAAGGGTGATCTCGGCGAGGCCAAGTTGACGCTCGAGAAGATGGTTCAGCAGTCGAAGCATCACGAGGCCATGGTGCTCCTGGGCACGCTCTATGCCGAAGACGTCTTCGCCAACCAGGACTTGGACATCAAGGACGACAAGTCGGCCGAGACGAAGAAGGCCATCGCCCTGCTCGAGAGCGTTCGCGGCGCTTGGAAGGACACGAAGAAGAACCTCAACCCTGACGCCGCGGTGCTGCTTAACCTGGCCCGTCTCTACGAGGCAGAACACCCCGACAAGGCGCTGCAGTGCCTCTTGCAGGTCGAGCAGCTCGAGATGGATCAGGTCGGCGCCGCCGACCGGCCAGCTCCCGAGACGGACGAAGCCGAGGCCAAGAAGGCGCTGCGCAAGTTCCTGCCGCCCCAGCTCCTCAACAACATCGGCTGCTTCTACTCGCTGTCCGAGAAGCACGAGCTGGCCAGTGAACTGTTCGAGGCGGCTCTGGACGCGTGCATGAAGCTGGGCGAGAAGGACGAGGATGCTGATGTCGACGCGCTCGTCACGACCATCAGCTTCAACCTCGGTCGCAGCTACGAGTCTAGGGGCCTCTCGGATGACGCCATCAACATCTACGAGGAGCTTCTCAAGCGCCACGACGACTACACAGATGCCCGCGTCAGGCTCGCATACATCAAGCTCAGGAAGTTCCCTCACAAGGAGGGCCCCGAGGCCGTATCCAAGCTGTACAAGGAGAACTCGAGGGACCTCGAGGTGCGCGCCCTGTACGGCTGGTACCTCGGCAAGGTGACGTCGCGGAAGAGATCGGGCAACATTAACGAGGACGACGAGTTCCGCCACTATAAGCACACCCTCCGAGACCATGACAAGCACGACCGCTACGCGCTGGTCGGCGCCGGCAACCTGCACCTGCTGACGGCCCGCGAGATGCGACGCGAGACCGACAGCGACAAGGCGAAGCGTAGTGCCATGTACACGAAAGCCGTCGAGTTCTTCGAGAAGGCGCTCTCGCTGGATCCGCAGAACGCGTACGCCGCACAGGGCATTGCCATCGCTCTGGTCGAGGACAGGAAGGACTTCAAGACGGCATTGGGGATTTTCGTCAAGATCCGCGACACGGTCAAGGAGGCGCATGTGTTTGTCAACCTCGGTCACATCTATGCCGAGCTGCGGCAGTACTCGAAGGCCATCGAGAACTACGAGACGGCGCTGGCGAAGGAGGGCAAGGGCAATGACCCGGTCATCCTGGCCTGCCTGGGCCGGACCTGGCTGAACAAGGGCCGGTCGGAGAAGAACCTGGATGCGTACAACCAGGCGCTCTCGTACGCGAAGAAGGTGAGTTTTTATGCGGGAACCTGGCTGTGGAACTGTTGCTAACCCGCGAGACAGGCGCTGGAGGCCGCACCCGACCAGGTGCACTACAAGTTCAACGTGGCGTTCGTGCAGATTCAGCTGGCGTCGACGATCTACCAGCTGCCGGAGGCGGGCCGGGTGCTGCTGCAGCTCCAGGACGCGCAGGACGGGCTGGAGACGGCCATCTCGGCGCTGGACGAGATCGCGGCGCACCCGCAGACGCCGTACCCGAAGCACGACGTGGAGCAGCGGGCGAACATGGCGCGCAACACGCAGCGCAAGCAGCTGGAGAGGGCGATCACGAGCCAGAAGGAGTACGAGGAGAAGAACAAGGAGAAGCTGCAGGCGGCGCTGGAGCAGCGGCAGGCGGAGCTCCGCAAGCGGGAGGAGGCGCGGGCGGCGGCGCAGGCGATCGAGCGGGAGAAGCAGGAGAAGCTGCGGGCGGAGCGCGAGGCGATCGCGGCGCGCGACCGCGAGGTGGCGGAGAGGCGGGCGGAGGAGGAGAAGGCGCGGGCGGAGGCGGAGATGACGACGGACAGCGAGACGGGGGAGCGGGTCAAGCGGAAGCGCAAGACGGCGCCCAAGGCGGCGACGGGCGAGGGCAAGGCGAAGCGGGGGTCGCGCAAGAAGAAGGCCGACTCGGACGGGGAGGACGAGTCGGAGGAGGAGCGGCCGAAGCCCAAGAAGCGGCGGCTGGCGAAGAAGGAGGCGGAGAAGCCGGGCAAGTTCAAGTCGGCGGAGATCATCGTCGACAGCGACGACGAGGAGGAGGAGGAGCGCGACGAGTACGACGAGGAGGACCCCCTCGAGCGGGCCGAGAGGTCGCTGGCCCGGGGCGGCTCGCGCGGCTCGGACGGCTCAGGCGGGCGCGACGACGGCGACGACCGAATGGACGTGGACGACAACCGGGGCGGCGGGGACGACGACGACGACGACGAGGCCGAGTTCACGCGGCGACAGCAGAGCAAGCGTGCCCGACGCGGGCGGGTCGTCGACAGCGACGAGGAGGAGGAGGAGGAGGAAGCGGCACCGGCAGCGAAGGCGGGATCAGAGGGCCCTTCGGCGGAGGCCGAGGAGGCGGCACCGGCCAAGGCTGACACGAGCATGGCCGACGCAGAGGACGACTCGGAGTAGGCTGTCGTCGGGGGGTTGGGAAGAGGTGTTCCCGTGTATGCATATTAGATCCAGGAAAGGGGGCAAGGCGTTCCCAAAATGGTCGTTCCAGGTTACGGGGGGTCAGAATGAGAAGCAGCAGCAGGCAGAGGCATGAATAGGACTTGTTGCCGTCAGCCGCGGGCATCACCGTGATTCATCGCCATCATCATCATCATCATCATCATCACCATCACCACCATCACCACCATCATCACCATCACCATCATCACCATCACCATCATCACCATCATCGTCACCAGCAACCCCGGGCACAAGGGCCGCGGGCTCACAAGGTCACGACCCGAGACAGCTGCGGAGCTACTCCGCACACCGGGTCGCTGGGCGGCCAGAGGCGGAGATCGGCGGGGGGGCGTGTCGGTTTGAGCGAGAGTTTGGCCGGCCCCCCGCGCGGCGGCTGGGCGATTGCAGCGAGAATTGGCGGCGTCGCGGGGAAGCAATTGGCCAGGCTGCGATGGTGCCTGGGGCCGGCGTGCGTCCCGCTCTCTTCGTGGGCTTTCCCCGTGGAGGCGGCTCACGGCGAGCCAGATGCAGGTGAGGGGAAGACGCTGTCATTGCGCCGAGGATTCTCCCGCCTTGCTTCGTCACGAGGGTCTCTGCTTCGTCAGTGTGGGAATTTCGGCTGAACGTATAAAGACCATCTCGACTGTTGATGGAGAGGGCTTGACGAGGAACGACAACACCACGTTCGTCACGCAGCCGATTACCACAATCGTCACGCAGCCGGTCACCACATTGCCACATCGAGCAGCCGTTGCGCAGTCTCCACGCGTCACCACTTTACCGGCGCACTTCTTCTCTGTCCACCTCTTCTTTTTCACCCTCTTATCTCTTCACCTCTTCAGACACACAATGGGCTCCATGGCGACACCCGACGCGCCCTGGTGGAAGGACGCCACGGTCTACCAGATCTACCCGGCCAGCTTCAAGGATGCCAACGGCGACGGCCTCGGCGACATCCCCGGCATCCTCAGCAAGGTCGACTACCTCGCCGACCTCGGCGTCGACGTCGTCTGGGTCTCGCCCATGTACGCCAGCCCCCAGGTCGACATGGGCTACGACATCTCCGACTACGAGGCCGTCCACGCGCCCTACGGCACCGTCAAGGACATGGAGGACCTCATCGCCGCCTGCCACGCCCGCGGCATGAAGCTCATCCTCGACCTCGTCATCAACCACACCTCCGACCAGCACGCCTGGTTCCAGGAGTCGCGCTCCTCCAAGGACAGCCCCAAGCGCGACTGGTACATCTGGCGTCCCGCCCGCTACGACGCCGACGGCACGCGCCGCCCGCCCACCAACTGGCGCAGCTACTTCAACGGCAGCGCCTGGCAGTGGGACGAGCACACCCAGGAGTACTACCTCCACCTCTTCGCCACCGAGCAGCCCGACCTCAACTGGGAGAACGACGACGTGCGCGCGGCCCTCCACGAGAGCGCCATGCACTTCTGGCTGCGCCGCGGCGTCGACGGCTTCCGCGTCGACACGGTCAACATGTACAGCAAGGGCGTCGACCTGCGCGACGCCCCCGTCGTCGACCCCGACAACTACGAGCAGCCCGCCTGGTCCATGTACGCCAACGGGCCCCGCATGCACGAGTTCCTGCGCGCCATGAACACCGAGGTGCTCGACAGGTACGACGCCATGACCGTCGGCGAGCTGCCGCACACCCCGGACCCGGCCCACGTCCGCCGCTACGTCGGCTCCGGCGACCGCCAGCTCAACATGGTCTTCCAGTTCGACATTGTCGACCTCGGCCAGGGCGCCACCCAGAAGTACGCCTGGCAGGGCTGGAAGCTGCCCGCGCTCAAGGAGGTCGTCGCCCGCTGGCAGACCTTCATCGACGGCACCGACGCCTGGACGACGGCCTTCTGCGAGAACCACGACCAGGGCCGCAGCGTCTCGCGCTTCGGCAGCGACGACCCCGCCTGGCGCGACCTCTCGGCCAAGATGCTCGCCCTCTTCATGTGCGCCCTCACCGGCACCCTCTTCGTCTACCAGGGCCAGGAGATCGGCATGGTCAACGTGCCCCGCGCCTGGCCCATCGACGACTACCAGGACATCGAGGCCCTCAACTACTACCGCGCCCTCGAGGCCCGCGGCGCCGACGACGACGCCCTGCGCTACGCCATGGACAGCATCAACCGCCTCGGCCGCGACAACGCCCGCACCCCCATGCAGTGGGACGCCACCCCGCACGCCGGCTTCACCGACCGCCCCGCTGGGCCCTGGATGCGCGTCCACGACCTCTACCCCGAGATCAACGTCGCCCGCCAGCAGGCCGACCCGGCCTCCGTCCTCGCCTTCTGGCGCGCCATGCTGCGCCTGCGCAAGGCCGAGCGCGACCTCCTCGTCCACGGCGCCTTCTCCGTCTTCGACGCCGCCAACGAGCACACCTTTGTCTTCCGCAAGACCCGCGACGGCCGCTCCGCCGTCGTCGCCCTCAACTTCACCAGCGAGGACCGGCCCCTCGCCCTGCCCGACGTCAAGGGCCTGGCCGTCGAGGTCGGCAACTACCACGACGCCGCCGCGCGGGACGACGCCGACGTCGCCGCCGGCCGGAGGGTGCTGCGCCCGTGGGAGGGCAGGCTGTACCTGCAGAAGTAGCTGCGACGCTTGTATATAGATGATATCAAATGTACATATGTCATGTCTGCTATGCCTGGCGAGTGACCTTCGCTTGAATCATGAGGGATGCTGCCTTTGTGAGTGGCTGCCAGAAAACATGCCGAGGGCTAGGACGTATCTGTAACGGTGAGAAAATCGTGCTGAAAAGGGGGTTTTCTCAGATATATATATGCATATATATATATATCAGACTTCAAAGGCCGTCTGCCAGGGTGGAGAGTTCTCACGACATCACGGCAAGGAGACGAGACGGAATCAACTGAAACAGGATAGGAGCCGCAAGCCGCGGCTGTGCCGGGCGGGCATCATTAGACTATCTCGCGGAACGCGTCATCTATGTCTAGCACCTATCTGGACATGAAACTTTTCTCCTCTCTACTCCGCGTCGCGGTTCCCGTCCCTGTGCCGGAACAGACCCGCAACGCTGACGCGACTTCATAAACAACGTGACATTGTCCGTCGGGTCGGCGCCCGAAGCGCCGACCCGGCCGGGCAGATCCCGATCATGAGGACCCCCGTGCGAGGCGGGACATCCGAGCAACGCCGGACGCGCCGCCGCGCCGCCTGCCGGGCGAGCACCTTAGTCGGTGAAGGCGGTCGAGGAGCTGACGTTGTTCCTCTTGGCCCAGTCGGCGATGTTGGCCTTGCTGCTGGCGAGGGCGCCCGAGAGGTTGAACTGCCTGGGGATGGCCTCGACGCGGTGGGTCGAGTTGATGTTCTTGACGAGCACCATCTGGTAGCACGTGGCGCTGCCCTGGCGGGAGATGATGGTGGAGGAGGCGAGGAAGTACTCCCAGATCTGCAGTTGTCAGCCGAAACGCTCAGAGAGAAAAAGGGGGGGGGGGGAGAACATACGCGGAACCACCGCTTGCCGTACTTGGCCTCGACCTTGTCCTTGTTGGAGAGCCAGTTCCGGTACCAGCGCCAGAGGGTGCCGGAGTAGTGGACGCCGATGGTGTCGATGTTGCGGACCTCGAAGCCGGCGCCCTCGAAGCGGTCGATGTAGAAGCCGAGGGGCGTGGAGGCGTCGGCGCCGGGGAAGACGTACTTGTTCATGAACAGGCCCCAGATGAGGTCCTCGTACTGCCAGTACTTGCGGAGGCCGGCGAGCTGGAAGTAGCAGACGCCGTCGTCGTCGAGGAGGTCGTGCATCTGCTTGAGGAAGGCGGGGAAGTGGCGGACGCCGACGTGCTCGCCCATCTCGAGGCAGGTGATCTTCTTGTAGCCGCCGGGGACGGTGGGGGTGTCGCGGTAGTCGCAGCAGACGATGTTGCTCTGCTCCTCGGTGATGCCGGCCTTGCGCATGGCGTTGTTGCCCCAGGCGGTCTGGTTGCGGCCGAGGGTCACGCCGGTGGCCTTGGCGCCGTAGAACTCGCTGGCGAAGCGGGCGAGGGTGCCCCAGCCGCAGCCCATGTCGAGGAGGGTGTCGCCGGGCTGGAGGCCGATCTTCTCGCAGACGATGGCCAGCTTGTTGTCCTGCATCTCCTCGAGGGTCTCCTCGCGGTCAATGTCGGAGATGATGCCCGAGGTGTAGATCATGCGCGGGCCGAGGAACCAGCCGTAGAAGTCGTCGCCGCGGTCGTAGTGGTCGCGGACCTGCTCCTCGTCTGGCGTGCGGGCGGGTGTCAGCGGGGGAGAGCAGTCTCAGGGGACGACAGATGGGGAGGGAGGGAGGCAGGCAGGCAGGCAGGCAGGCAGAACGTACCCTGGGAGCGCGAGTGCATGATGACCTCGGGGGCGAACTGGAACAGGACAAACTTGAACAGGCTGATGGTGAAGTGGAAGGCGGCCCAGTCGTGGCGGTACTCGAGGACCTCGAGGGCGTCGCCGTTGAACTCGACGTCGCCGTCAAAGTACTTCTCCTGGAAGGTCTCCATGGGGATCTTGTTCTTGCCGCGGTACTTGAGCTTGTCCTCCTCGTTCTTGAAGGTGATGTAGTGCTCGACGGGGCGGCCGGGCAGGCGGGCCTTCTCGTTCTTGCGGGGCCCGATGCGCGAGGCGACGTACCAGTAGCCGGTCAGGATGGGCACGGTGGTGAAGAGGGCGAAGAAGAGGGCCGTCTTGAAGCCGTAGCCGATCTTCCAGGCGCCGTAGTAGGGCACGCCGACCATGGCACCGATCATGAACCAGTTGGAGAAGCTGTCCGAGCCGGGGCCGTCGGCGGGGAGGGGGGCATTCTTGATGGCGGGCGACTGGCGGTCGGGTTAGCTGTGGCAAGGTCGAGACGGGCTGAAGACGGGAGGGCTCACCTTGGTGGTGCGGACACCGCACTCTTCCTCCTTCTCAAAGGTGGGCAGGGGGGCGGGCGGCGTCTGGACGAAGTCGAAGCTCTCGACGCCGGTGGGTTTCGACATGATGGGCGAGCCTTCTGAGGGGGGTCAGGGCCTCAATTGGCGATGCAAAGGGGGCGGCGAGTGTGGTGTTGCTGCCCAGGTGATCCCTCAATGGCAAAAATGTGCACGGGGAGAGGTTGTTTCGTGGGAGAAACGAAGAAGAGGACACGGAGGGGGGGGGGGGGGGGGAGGTCTTCGTTCCT